>JAOXJK010000069.1:21509624-21535148 GCA_025774025.1 Xenus cinereus | reverse complement strand
CCTCCCCATCTCTCCTGGAGCCCCTTGAGGGACTGGAAGGGGCTCTAAGGTCTCCCTGGAGCCTTCTCTTCTCCAGGATGAACAACCCCAACTCTCTCAGCCTGTCAAGACCTTCCTCCCCATTGAGGGGTCCCATCAAGTTCCATGACCAAAGTGCTATCCTGGTGCCACATACACCATGTCTTCACTTCTCCATTAGCTTGTGAGAGGGCTCCAGCTCAGCTGCACCCTTGCTCCCCATCCTGGGGCTGCCACACTGCTCTGGGACATGGCTATCTCTTTGCCCTGGCACAGGCCAGGAAGGCTTGCAGCCTGGTGCAGGCACCAGCATCACTGACACCTTATGGTGCCACCACAGCAGTTGTCAGTGCCAGGACAGGGGTCACTTGCTCCCCCACCAGCCCTGTCACTTGGAGGTGCTTGCTCAGCAGAGCCGCATCTCCTCAGCGGCTAGCGGTCCTCCTCCCTGGCCAGTGTCTCCCACGCCAGCATCCCTCCCATCAACAGCTGGAATTAGTTTCCTCCTGCCCAGCAGCAACAGGAAACTCCCACTGCATTCACAAGGCTGTGAGCGCTTAACCCCAAGAGCCTCCTCCATCCCACACCAGACTTGGCACGAGCACATGTAAGATGGACATCTCCTACCCTGCTCCCCGAGCCTGGTGGCTCCTCATCCCCTCCTCAGAGGGTCTGAGCCAGCTTCTGCCCCATGTGCCCAAGCCTGGCCAGAGCCTCCAGCACCTCCAGTTTCAAAAGAAATCCTGCTTTTCTTCCAACACATACACTGTTCATAGCTCTGGCACTAGTAAACCTCCACTTCTGATGGACCACCTCTCCGTGCCTTCCTCCTGTAGGTCTCTGATGCTTGTATGCACAAACCCAACTAGCCTGGCTGGCGGTGGCCCCAGCTGCCAGGAACCCAGCCCTGCAGGCAGACGGGCTCAGCCTGGAGTCTGGCAGGAGCTCCTGCAGATGCAATGATCCTGGGGGCAGACCCAGGCTCTGACCCACCAGGTCTTTCAGCCCACAGAAAGATTAAGGGCTTGATGAGGTGAGGCAAAAACACCCCTTCACTAGGAGGGATGTTTCCAAAACCAGCAGGAAGCACTGTAAGAACCAGACTGGAGGTAGCAGCTAGCCAAGAGGACATGCTCTTTAAGCCAGCAGCACCTGCCAGGACAGTTTTCTCTTCACATTCCTCAAAGCATCCCAGGCACCTTGCTTTTGCCAGGGAATAGAGAGGTTCCACAAACAAGGGGCTCCCAGAGCCATATGGAAGAGGAGACCAGCACCCCAAGAGACTGCATAGGGTTGTCCCAAGAGGATTGCAACCCAGCAGGCCAAGCCAAAGCACTTCCCTGCAGGGAGTAAATTTCTCTGAGGGCTTTCGGAAGTTCCGTTATTTCTCAAAATACTGCGTCTGTCAAGGAGGAAGCTGAGAGAGTGAATGGAGACATCCAACGCTGGGCGAGAAAAGGAGAGCAAGGGAGGCTTTTACTGGAAGAGACGCAGTTGTTTCTGGAGCTGCATTAGCTCACAGTTGGACAGGAGTCTGGCCACACCACTGCAAACATCTCCTGCTCACCCGCCCATAGGGACAAGACAGACACCACCGGCCAACCGCAGCCGGCCTCATACTGCTGTGTCCCACATCTGTCCCAGAACACAGCTGGCGAAGAGAAATTTGTGCCTCTGGCTGCCTCCTTCCAGAAACCAGCTGGAACATCCAGAAGTGAAAAGCCTCTCCCTTGCTGCAGCACAAGACCAGGGCTACCTAAAAATCACAGAGGAATGATAAATGGTGCAGATAAACACAACAAGGAGAGTGAAGTACCTATGTGAAGTCCTCCATTGTCTCTCCTAATTACCCTCAGAATTTAAGTTTCATTTAAGTTTCCTATCTCGCCCACCATCCTTATGGAAAGCAATTCCTTCATCAGGAAAAAGAGAGGGAGGAAGGGAGGACTGAATACACAGATCCATCCTCAAGCCACCTTTAGCTTGGATGGCCTGCCTCTCCTTCTTAGCTAGTTCTAGGTCTGTCTATCCTTGCCCTGCAGCCAGCCCCAGCATCTCGTGGTGCTCAGCGCTATCCCTACAACTGGAACAGATCCAGCCACCTCCCCAGGTACCAGAAAGGGTCCTTGCGCAGACAGGGACAGAGCAAGCCGTTGTGCTCCTGGGGGCTGGTAGGACCCCAACCAACATGTCCAAGAGCTGCATCTAGTTACCGGATGCTGACGTGCCGAGTGGCATCTTCAATTGCGCTGCTGAGACAGCCTCACCCCAGCAAGCCACAAGCACTTCATCATTTCCACCTGGCTGCAGGTCACTGGGCGCAAGCCTTGGCCAAGACTACAGTGGTGACCAGCAAAAGCTGCACTGCTCCAGCTGGAAACACGCCTGATAGGAACATGACCTGGGGCAGGCAAGGACAGTCTGCAAAGGTGCACCCACAAGGCCATCTATTAGTGCCCTCTGGACACACACTTCCAGCCTCAACAGCAGGCACTTCACCCAAACCACCCACTTCTGGGGTCCTTCAGGGGGCTGGGTTGAGGAGATGAACATCCCAAAGCTTGCATGTTGTGCGAGACCCAAGCAGCTCAAGACCATCACCAAGAAAACCTTGCTGCAATTGAATCAAGCACACGCATCTCCCCGGGCAGCTACAGCCAGGGAGAGCTGGAGGGCGAGGCATCATATCACACCATGTCGAAGAGCACGCAGAAGACAACAGGCATGGATCCATCCTGTCCTTTAGAAGGAGCATTTCAACAGGCATCTGTCTTTTGCCTTGTACCCCGCCTTGGGTCTTGAGGCAGCTTGTGGACACACACCCATTCCCACAGACCTCAGCAAACAAGCGTTTCTCCTTTTCCCAGAGAAGAATTGAGCTGTGATGCTTTTACTTGGGTTGAGCTAGCCAGGGAAAGCCAGTGCTGGCCACAGGTCAGGGAGTCACTTTTGACACCATCTCAGTCCAGTTCACTTTTCAGGTGTGATTTAGTGAGAATTGCTGCCCAGCAGGTACCTGGAGGAGTTAAGAGCACCTCCTGCCTGCTTTTCTCCAGCTAGAGAGAAACAGCTGGCTTGGGGAGAGCTTGCTGAGGGCTGCTTGGCCAGCCTGTGGCAGCACCAAGTCACTGAAGTTTTGGAAAACACCATAACCATGAAAGTCTTGAAGAGTGCTTCACTCCTCCAGGAAGCACGGAGATTGCCCAGAAAAAAAATAATCCTAGCAAGTCCTACCTGACAGCAAGAAGTTATTAGGCACAGAAGATCCATCACTGTGTCCAGCCTTCCATCCCAGGGAGAGCTCAACTGGCGCAACATGAAGTACAGAAAATTTTGCAAACATGACTGTGAAGTCAGTCCAGAGGTCAGTGGTACACCAAGGCAGGATCTCCACTGTCCAGCAGACCCACTGTGGTGGCCATTGCTTGGTACTCCAGAGCTTAGACATGCTGGTGTCACCCAGGTGGTCACGCACCCAGAAACAGTGGCGCCCCATCAGGAGACAGTACTTGAGGAGTACTTGAGCCCACCCCAGCAGACCTTCCCACATCCCCAGTTCTCTAGGGCCAGCACCAGATCACAGGCACTGGGATCCGCCTTGTGTCCATCCACAACAGTAGCCACCACTCAAGAGATCTGGCTTGCCCTGAGCTAGCCCAGGCAACCAAGAGGTAAAGGTTTATTTGAAGCACTGACCTCTCCTTCCATCGATGGGCTCTACCTCAGCTCGGTGTGGGAAGCCTCAGGGTCCTGCTGGGCTGTGTACCGCCACCACATAGCCATGAGCTAGGACTGCTCCTTCCACCTACCACTCGCTTAAACAGGTCCCAGCTTCAGATGTCCACCTTTACCATCTCCTCAAAGCTTCTAGACAAGGCTGTTGCCAGCAGCAGCAACATGGAGGCTCCAAGGGCACTTTTGGCAGCCAAGGCAGTCAGTCCCAAAAAGATGGGCAGTTGTGAGCTTTCAGTCCATGACCTGCTCCCTGCCTTGGAAGAATCTACCACGGACAGTTTCCCAAGCTCTGGGTACCCAACACGTCCTCCTCGTTCCCTATAAGCACCATGCGGTGACCTACCACCAGCCTCACCCATGCTCTTATGAAACAATCCTGCATCCAGTCCCTGCTTTCCAGGGCAAGTCCTGTCCTCAGAGGTGCTGCCATAGCTGGAAGCATCTCTTTGCAGAAGAGATCCAGGAGCATCAACAGCCCCTGGTGTCTCCTACTGTCCACTTAGAGTCTAGCTTAGAGGCACTGCAAAACAAATGCTTTTATATCAGTTGTAAAAGAGCCCAATTCCATCACACAGGTAATAGATGAAACTTCACCAGGTCCAAGGAGAACAAGGCAAGCTGTGTGGTGTCAAGCTTTCCCCCTTTTCCCAGTAGACCAGCTCTGCACATCTTAGCATCCCACAGTCTTTGAAGGACCAAAGCAGAGCAGGGTCCCTGTCTTTGATGTCTTCTTTCCCCAACATCGCTACTACATAGAGGAAAAAGCCTACCCAGAACCACTGCAGGAAGTGAGCCAGGACTCGGTTCCTTCAGAGCTAACCGCAGAAACCATCCTCCCTAGCAACCAGTCCCATTTTGCGAGCCAAACCATCTTCCCTCTTTACAAGCTCCCAGTTTCCTACGCTGCTCCCGTGTCTCCCAAGTTGCCAGTTCCCTTTGTTATGGCTCACAAGACCTGTGTCCTGCCTGTGACTTCAGGCTGAAAGAGTGAAGCCAAGCTCCAGGTAGGAACTTGCTCCATTTCCAGTAACTGGAGAGGAAAGAGGTAAGATTAGACCCATGATTAAGGGCAGGGTCTGTCCCGGTATGCAATTCTGGAATAAAGTGACCGGCAAGTGCTGTTGTCTAAGGTGCCCACTAGAATTTAGTCGTGTGCTATCGCTATCACGTCACTCACCTCCCCCACCGTGTGCCAGGAGTGAGGTCAAGGTGTATTTCTGGTTGCCCTCAAAGGGTCGTGGTTGGGGAGAAACCAGGTTTCTTTCACGCCAAGTGGCAGGGTTGTCTCTGCCCCGGCTCAACCGGGCTGCTCCCCTCCCACCGGCAGGACTTGGCTGAGCCTGGCTCAGCTGGGAGGAGTTGATGTAAGATGGTGCCATGCTGTGTGCGCCATGTCATGTGCTGCCAAGTTGGAGATGTGGGTTAGAAAGAAGGCCTGGTATCTCATTCCCCAGGCTCTGGTGGGTGGGTAGCGTGAGGCCCATGCACTGGATTGCCAAGGAGATACGGGCTACAGAGATGGGCAGAAGCTTGCAAATCCCATGGTGCACCTTGGAGGAGAGATGGTTACCTTACCAGTCTTTCCAGACGTGGCTGCCATCATGCTTAACACTTCTAGGAATGGAGCTGTAGTACAGCCACTCCACTAGCTGCAATAAGGCATCACTAGGGTGTCCCATCTCCAGGGACAGCTCTGAGCTTCAGGGCTAGCCTGCGCTGGCATCATGGCTGGAGTTCACTAGGGACATCAAAGGAGGGATTTGAGAGAGAGTGGGAGGGAGGGAAGGGAGACGGGACAGTCTTAAAGTCAGCGTAGTCCCCACAGGTAGAGGCTCCTGGTGGTGCAGGGTCAGGCCACGGTCACATCTACAGCAGCCTGGTGCCTGCAAGGGAGCATCACCATAGCATGGCAGCTCAGCGGTGCCCACAGGGAGCACCACCATCGGTCTCATCTGCGAGCAGCTTACCAACAGCTGCCAGGGCATGAGCCACGGCCAGGGCCAGCCTCACACAATCTCCTGCCTCCCCTCTGGGCAGCTCTTCAGGAGGTTGGACTGGTGCATCACAGAGGGCAGCCGCCTCCTCTCCAGTTCACTACCAGACTTGAACACAAGAGCTGCGAGAGGATGAACACTTCAGGTTTAAATCTTTTGCAACAAGCTCTCAGCTTCGCTACTGCTTCCAACTTCATGCCTCCTCCAGGGCCGAAGGCTATGGAGCTGCTAAAGCTCTGGCCATCCCCATGAACATCCTCCAGCCAACACTCATCTCAGGAGGAGGAACTAGCTGTTCTGGAGAACAACTCATGTGCCCACCACCCCACCAGCAAGGTGAACCAGCCCCACCAGCGAGAGCAGAGGGCTCAGCACACTAAGACCAAGGTTACAGCTTTTAGCCCAGTTTGTGAGCAAAAGTCATTTCAGTGACTCGCTCCACCCTGCCTCAGCTCTGCAAGGGAGAGGGCTCCAGCCCGGAGATCGGGCAAGCTCTCAGCTGCCAGCCTCAGTAATGTTTAACCCCATAAAACTTTATTGGTAATGTATACTGCGCCAGAATGTCTCCCTGCGAGGTCACTGCCGGCCCAAGCACAACGCAGCAAGGAGCAGCTGTAACTGCTGGGCCAGCCCTCCTGCTCTTCTTCAGAAGAGAGCTGGGTCCAGCCATGGCCACAGTCTGGAGAGGCTACACTTAGAAGCACATCAACATTTATGGAGCTCCTCGGGCAGGGAGCCCTACCTATACAGGGAGCTCCCTGGAGATTAGGGTCATTCTTCAGACCAGAAGACCTCTTTGAAAGCTAAGCTGTCTGTCTACAACAAGTAGCTTGCCAACTGGAGGGCAGGAACTAAGACCCCAGAGGGAAAAGATCTGGCTGAAGGACTCCTTGACACCCTCCACTTTAGGAGAGCAGAGTGTTTCTCCCCCACCATGCACCGTAAAGTTCTGGCATCTAACCCTTATGCTCAGGGTCCCCATGTTACTGGTGATCATCCCCGAAGGACCTGCAGTAGGGGTTTCACCTTCCTCAACCACCTCAGCCAGACCAGAGAGGTTTCTTCTTGATCCTCCCTGCCAGGGGTAATTCAATCAGCAACAGCCCTTGGTTCCACCACCCTACACACAAGGGGCAGGAAAAGGAAGACATCTGCTCTCCTGGGCTGACCAGGAGCAGAGCATACTCAAATGCTCCTGTAGCTGTGGATATCATCAATAACTTTTGGAGAACACCAGCAAGCACAACCCTCCTAGTGAAGGACCTACTTGAAAGAGCAGCCTGGCTCTGGGGGACAGTGTCAAGTCAAGCCAGTGTCTAGTCGTACCCTGGGCCCTACATACTTCTTGCCTACTCTGCAAGAGCTTCAGCCCAATGCCAGCTCACCAGCTGAAGGGTAAAAGCAGCAGAGGTCTGCAAGTGTGTGAGGGGCAGGACGGACAGGTCTACATAGGCCAGGAGCTTGCATCCATCAAGTGCCTCCGTATTGCGCTTGGAAAACAAGCTTGGGTTGAAGCTGGACACTTACAGTCAAGACGCTTGCAGGAAGCAAGAGGATGCCAAAGGCCCAACTGAGCTGACCATTGGGCAGGTGGACAAGGTGAAGGGACACAGCTCTTCTTCCTCTCAATTTAAGGAGGGAAGAGTGGAGCTAAATACCCTGTTTGGCAGGGCAGAGAGCAGAGGTCTAAGCCCAGAGCCCCACTGCCCTACTCCCCCATGGCACTACAACAGGAACAGACATGGAAGCAGGCAGAGCGCAGCTGGCTGGTAACACCAAGCAGGGTGAGGACAGGGGCTCCAGGTTCTCCTGTACAAGTCCTCCAAACCAAGAACCTTAACCTGGAATTAGGACACTACCTCTATCTTTTGGCTTTCTCTTTGCATTTCCATGGTTTCAGAGACATCATGCTCAGCAGGGGCACTGGCCTCACTACATTAAAGCATTCCAGTTTCAGACCAGTACAGGCATCCCTACAGCTCCATACCCTGGGACACCAGGTGGTTGCACAGGGCATTTCCACAGGCCCATACAGAGTGATCCTCTCTAGCTAATGCCACTGTCCCATCAAAGCTCCTCACTATGGCAAGGCTCTGATGACTTGTCTTCTGTAGGACATCCCCCTCTGGCCTCAAAAGCCTTTGAGTCACTTGGCCCAAGCTGAGCCCCTCAGCTCCAGCACAGACTCAAGCCTGTTGCCTTCACTACGACTTCAAGGAGGACATTGTGTAGCTATTTTACTTGCTGGCGTGTAGCGTTTCCTCCCAGCAGTCCCACACCGCAGTTCTCCAGCCACGGGGGACCAGCAAAGCCAGCCAGAAACTGAGCCCTGTCTTTCCCCATCTGCCCACCTCTAGCAGAGAAGTGGGCTGGACCTGCAGGGTCAGAAATCATCACCCAGCTCTGGCTGCACCCGGCCACATAGACCTCTCCCCTGCAGCTTGCTGGGGGCCGGGGGGGGCCCATGCACTTCAGCCAGGAGGAGGCTTTGCCCAGGAGCCAAGGTGCGGAGGCCAGGGTCAAACCAGCCAAGCAGAGACCCACGGGAGCGAGCACCAGGGGCAGGGAGAGCCCGGTTCCTGGCAAGGGACACGGGCAGCGACTCACCTGAGCGTGAAGAGCAGCGGCTGCGGCGGCAGCTGCTGGGTAGGTGAAGGCGGCATGGGGGATGGCAGGGGTGAGCTCCGTGGTGTAGAGCGGGTAAGGAGTCCATGCTTCTGGGGACGCTGGAATAAGAGCTGCTCCAGTCAGGTCATCTAGACAGGAGGGGACAAGGTGACAGCATCTCAGTAGCTGGCCCCCGACAAACCTGTGGGCATGGTTTCCTTTCCAACCTGGCAGCATTCCCAGGTTTGGGCATCTCCCAGGCTGGGCCAGCCATGACCTCAAAGTCCCTCCCAGCATACTCACAGGGGTCCCGTGCAATGAAGTGTGCACCCAAGGCAGGGTGGATATTGGTGGGGTTTGGCGTGGCCATCAGCTTGCTCTTGGCCATCTTTGTGTTGGCTTTAGCAAACTCTAACCGCAAGGTCTGGGGGTTCTCTGGGTCGAAGCGGATGCCCTGTCACAGAAGAAAGCACGGGAGTGTCTCAGAGGTGAGATTTCCAATCTAAGCACAGGCTGTGTCTCTCCATGGAGCAAAGCCCAACCTGGGAACCAAGGCCATCATGCTGCAGCCACATAGCCCGGGATTTTTGTCACCTCATTGCATCCCTCAAGCTCCAACATGCTTGTATTTTTATGTTTAGCTGGCCTAGGACCACTGCTTCCAACATGAGGGACACAGCTTTGCTCCTTATGTGCAGTTCACCAACCAGTACAGCAGTGATGGCCACCAACACTGGTCAGGGAAAAAAAAATTGTCTGCTGGAACTGGGGTAACCCCATCTATATTGGAGCTACATCTACTGCCAGCCTGGGCAGAGACACTAGCACCTGCCCCAATGCCCAAGGCATGGTCTGCAGCCGGACAGAACCAGATCAGCATGTCTTGCTGCCTAGATCCCACTAACTTTTGCAGGACCACATGGGATGAAGATAGCTTTGAGCTGTGCCTGTCATGTTGACCATCTTCATGTGTTTTTCTTGAGCTGCAGCAGTTTGGAAGTGCTACGAATGTGCTGAAGAGCCTGTACCAGACAGTTTTGGCCTTGCCTCATGTCCTCCCATGGAAACCTCAGCATAGGAAGGCTGGTTTCCTTCCTTTGTGAAGGAAGTACCTCCTACCTCCTAATTTCCAGGACAAGGACCCGCTCTGCTGAACTGCCACACGCTTTTCACCAGGGCACTTGGCAAAGCAAGGCTTTTACAAGGCCACTAGCACCAAGCAAGACCGACAGCCACATGATAGATCAGATCTGCCATGAGCCTGCTTCACTACCCATATACCCTGGTGAGCTCAACCTAGAGCCTCAAAATGCTGAAGCTAAACACAAGGTGAGCTCCACATGCCTCATAAAAGCATTACAGGGTGCCAACTGGGTATCACCCTATGCCTGTATGCACCTCAGAACCACTTATGCCCCCAAATACCTCTCTTCGCATCTGTTTGCTGAGGGCTGGTTCTCCAGAGAAGACCTGCCTGCTTCAGATACTTCAAGCTCAGGTCAAGTCAAGCAGTCAGGCTAGGACAAGCCCTCACCTCAGCACTCAGTGCAGACATCGGGAAGAAAAGCTCCTTGAAGAGCAGTTCTGGACACACCTCAACACACAGTGGTAATGAACAAGGGAGCCCTCTTAGTCCCCAACTCTTACTCATACAGAGGGGAGCACATAACGGATGAGAAGCAGGATTCACAGCCTGGATCCTGTCATCAGAAGCCAACTGCTGAGTAAGGGCGTGCATGCCAAGTCCACAGAAGAAGTAGCTGTTATTTCCCCACACCCTTAGAGGCCATGGAGCAGTCTTCCAGAGGTCAGAAACTACACCTTTTTGCATCCATTTGTTCAGACTGGTGTCAGCCATAAACAGCTCTCCTGCTTGCCTGGTGGAAGGCTGCAGGACCATTTAGCTTCCATACTCAAGGGCACAGCTGAGACACCCTGACCCTTCCTATGCTATGGACAAGCCCAGCCCACAGCTCCAGGATGAGCTACAGCAGGGCCTATGGCCTATGGCCCCCAGCCCCCCCGGTACATCAGGTACTCACATTCAAGGCATTCTTCGCTGCTTCAGCACCAGCCCGGCTGTCAAAGGTCACAAAACCAACTGGCTAAAAGAAATAATGCTGATTTCAGTTTGGAAGCCTCTTCCAGCTCCTCAGACTGCCCTCTCACCCTCTCTGCCCCAGGAAGTTTACCACAAACAGAAGAGACCACCTAAAGCTGCAAAGGGCCTTCAAGCAGAGCTTGAAGTCATCATCCCAAGATGATGATCCATGTCTGCTCCCACCACACCAAAAAGTTTTGGTGTTCTTACATCTATGGGCACTGCTCACCCTGGTAGCACCCAGCAAGAGGTGGGAACCCACAAGGGGAACTGCTGCCTAGATTAGCATGGGTCCGGGAAGGTTTATAGCCGCACAGGGTTTGAGGCTGAAGCACCAGGTCTCCCCAGCCCACATGGTCTGGGCAGCAATAGAAGATATGGAGCCATTTGGCACATGCTGAGAGCTTGGGGCCACCAGGATGGTGGGTGTGAGCAGAACCCAGCTGTATACATGGTGCTGAATACAGACAATGCTTTACACAGTGAAACTGTGTCTGTCCCCTCTCCCCTTCCCTCCCATCATGTCTGGTGTTCTAGCAAAAGCAAAAAATACCCAAGCACTGAAAGGAGGAGGTACCTGCTTTGAAGTTAGCTTGATCAGTGACCCTTCATAACCCTGGAGAAGGGAAGAAAGCAAGTCAGCATCAGGTTCCCAAAGGAACAAGCTACAACCAAGACATGACATGACATCTCCAAGAGTTACTGCAGCACCAGACCCTTCACAAAGCAAGGTTTCCAGCAGTAGCTACATTAACGTGGCTCTTCTTTCCCACCAAAAGAGAAGACTGAGATTAGTCTAAGGGCAGAGCAGGTATCTCAGCTAGCCCTTTGGGAAGAAATCCCATTTTCTAGTTCTTCATCAAGCTACTAAGATGAGCATCCTCCCTGGCTAGTGCCTGGAGTGCATAGAGCACCCTGTGCTGGAAGAGAGGGAAGTGGGGTTCCCTTGTTTGCCTAAGGACAGCTCATGTGGTGATCTAGTGAAGGACAGACAGTTAGGAGATCAGGATACATCCTCAAGGAAGGGCTGGTCCAGCTGGGCTGCAGGGCTGACCCAGCAGCCTTCATCAAGCTTGGAGACAGCATGATTTCAACAGGCTCCAGGAGTTACCCAGCTGAGCCATGGGATACCACTCTGGTTTCATATCAGGTTCCTCAAGCTTTCACAGAAGGCCTACTTTCCCACTTCATCCTTGCTCCCCTCTGACAGAGATCTTTGCTGCAAGGTTGGCCACAAGACAGCATCTTTCCCACCAAAGACCAAGTCTGAAGCTTTCTTACCTTGAATGGTCGGAAGAGTAGGTAGAGCTCTCTGGGCTTGATATCCACAGGAAGGCCACTGACAAACAGCGTCCGTACCTAGGAGAGAAGTCAACGAGGTCTGCTGAAGGGAGATGCTTAGTACCAAAGCAGGAGTACAAAGCACAGCTCAGAAGCTAAGTGCAGTAAGAGCAGGACACCTCGCACCAAAGGTGGCCCTGCAGGCACTAACCCTTCCCTACATTAGAGGAGTATTGTCCAGGATAACATACACCCAGTCCTTTCCTCCCTGCCACAAAGGATTTAGACCTTTACAAAAATCCAGTCTCTAGCAGAATAGTCTATGTTGATTGGGGCACGGACACCAGGCCCCACAGCCTGGACCTTGGTGACTAAAACTTGGAAAGACTGCTAGAGGACCATACACTGCCAACAGCACTAATGCAGAGTTTGACCCATATCAAAGGTCCAGAAGAGACCAGTACAAACCCCACCTGTCTCTCTAGCTATTTCTAGACATCATACACCAGATCTCCTTTCTTTAACCCATCCTGGCACTTCAGCCACTGATTCAAAAACAGCCCTCAATTCTGAAAAATACCTCTCTGCTATACTCTCATCTTTTGACTTCTACAAAAGCCCCAGTACATCGTTGGGAGGACAATTTTTGAGTTCGTCCCAGCTCCTTCACCAACACACATCAGACCATTCAGAAGTTGCTCCCGTATGAGCTCTTACAGTGCTTGTTCTATTGTGCCCAAAAGCCAGCTCTGCTGCTTGTAGGCTGCTGCTCTTTCCAAGCTGCAGAAGTCACGTACCAAGTCCAAATGCACTCAGCACGTGTAAGCAAAAACAGAGTACCAGAAGAAGACTTCAGTAGTCTGTTGAAATCATCTACAACAGTTCACATAAATAGCCAGGAAGAAGAAACAAGCCATGAGTGCTGAAGGCTCACGGCTTGGGACAACTCTGCTCAACAGTCAGACCATCATGGCCACCTTCTCCCTACACTGGGAGACACTGGCCAGCAGCCTATTTCCATAGGAAGCAGCGGGATGAAGCTGCCAAGACTTCTTGTAAATCAGCACAGAGCTGGAAAGGGAAGTTATGCACAACAGAGGTCACCAAGACACTAGTGATCATTAACAAAGACCAGGAGACCACAAGCACAGCTCGGCCAGCACTGACAGTTGAGGGAAGACAGAAGACTATAGGAATGAGATGGAGCTCTGTGTTCCTTGCTTTCCATCGCATGGGGACATCACCCACTGACCCAGTCCCAAAGAAGCCACGAGAAGGTCAGGGGACAGCAATGATGCCCAAATGCTCAGAATAGCACCTAACAGACACTTTTGAGCTGCAAAACATGCAGCAGGAACAGACTTTCTAAGCCAGAGCCCATCTCCTGGCCTGCTCCCAGTCTGGAGAGACCACATGAACTTCGCAGGACAGAAGCACTCTGCTCCCACACTTCAGTTTTTGCTCAGCCCTTTCTCCTTCCCCAGATCCCCCGACATTCTACCTTGTTAAACCTCTTTTGCCACCAAAGGAAGCAGCACACACTTGCCCTGCTCCTGGGCTGGAGACAGGAGACACGTGAGCGTGCAGCAGAGCCTCTGCACCTCTTTGGGGGCAGCAGGATTCAGAGTCCTCCAAGCAGGGAGGTTTCTCCCATTTACAGGAGAAAATACACACCTTCTTGAGCTCCCGTGCCCAAGACAGTCCTGCCAGGGCAGAGAGACACCCTTTACATAAACTCAGGGGCAGCTTATGCCCTCCAGGACAGACAGTGATCATGAAAGTCTTGAGGTCCTATGCCCCTCTTGCTCTCCATGCATGCTGAGACTAAGGGCTGCCACCACCCAGTGAACACCCCAGTGGGCTGCTACCACTCCCCATATCAGTGTGCAAAGCCCTTCTCCAGCCTGGCATCTCTCAAGACTGCTGCAGAATGCAGCCACCGAGTGTCCTTCCCTCCAACACGCACATTGTTCCCATCCCCTCCCTGATCCCTCAGCATGGATGGCCCTACCACATCCCCCCAGCTTCTCCTCAGCATCCTGCTTCCCTAGACAGGGCAATCTGGAGCATCCAGAAACACTTTCCATGCCTACAGTCTCCACACCCAGCCCAGCCCCTATTTGATGCTTCGATGCATCACTCCAGGGCCACCTCATGCCCAGAAGAGCAGGCAATGGCACTGTCTCTGGGCTTGCTGGCTGCCACGGAGACTTTGGCGCCTGCGCTTTAGCGTGAGCTACATGCAGTGCATTCCCAGAAGACGCACGGCCATCTCTTGCAGGGGAGGACTGTGCAGAGTCTGGTGGCACACATGTGCCTCAGCCATGTGAAAGCACCGTCCCTTTTCAATATTTCAGGATCTGAGTGTGCTCAGACCCCAGAATGGATGTTTCTTCCAAGCAGATAGAAATCTGCATCCCTGTTGGGTCTCTAAATGGTCCCGTGATGTGTTGCTCGGTAAGTCCATGCGACAGGCGTGACAGAATAGAAGACGCACAGTTGCTCAGGGAAGGGGAAGTCAGCTACTCAGAGCCCTTACAAGAGCCTGAACAGAGGAACACGGGTGCCTAGGAAAGCTCTTTGTCAGAGGGAACAAGCTCCTAATGCCAGCCCCATAAGTTGCTGCCAAGGACGGGAGCAAAAATCCTTCTCTCATGGGCCAAAAATCTTCCCTTAGCCTCCAGGTCTAGTCTGTCACCACACGTGGCATTGGAGAGAGGTTCCCAAGCAACCCACAGCAACCACCAAGGGCTGGCATCACCCCAGAGAAAGCCTGGGCAATCCCAAATGCCACCAGCTAATATCTCCAGACATGGGTGGTTTTGTCAGTTTTAGGTTGATGGTTGGACTAGATGATCTTAAAGGTTCCTTCCAACCTAGGTGATTCTATGATTCTAAGGTCTCCCCAAGGGTCTCAAGACAGACTAAGGAAGGTCCCTGCTCAGAAGAGCTTGTTGGAAGTGATGAGACCAAGTGGTTGGCTTTCTGAGATCTCTGCAATTCAACATGGCCATAAGCGATGTAGAACAGGGTAAGGGGAAGGTGAAACCAAGCTGTTCTGGGAAGGAAGGGTGAGGCTGGCGAGAGACCTGGGTGGTACAGTTGAGGGACAGAGTGAGGTAAGCCAGAGGGAGATCGCTGCTGAGACCAGGTGTAAACATGGGGGTCAGCAGCAACTGGAAAGCAAAGGAGATCCCACAGGAGAAAAGCAGGAGGCAACTTGCCAGCGTGAGCATCCCGTGCACTGGGGGCAGCCCTGGTCCAGCCTCCACCCCCTGCTCCCAAAAAGAGGGAGCTGTAGATGAGAGCAACAGGGTTTGGACAAGCATCTTCCAGTGGATTAACCAAACTGGGACTCTCCAGTCACCCCTGTGCAGCACAAGTCCTGCAGGTTTTGAGAGGCCCCTAGGACCACTCAGGGCTGATGAATCTGGGTTTCCACCCCTCGCACTCAACATGCCAAGACAGAGTGGGCTTCTGCTTAAATATATTCACTCTGCTTCAACTTCCTGCCACCAGATCTGTGTAGATATTCAGCCTCCCCCCAGAGCAGCTGGAAAAAACACAGGACAAATAAATATATATATATATATGTATCTCCATCCAGGGCTAGATCAGGAATGCCTGGGCCATACTGCATGTTCAGCAGGAGCTTAGAGGAGAGAGTTGAAGGAGATCTCCAGGAATACCTTGTTCTTGTGCTCACTCTTAGACTCTGCTACAAGCCACTGATGAGATGCCAGCGAGAGCACCTTCATCCCACCCAAGGGTGATCTGAAGTAGCCACACGGAGAGAAGCAGGACAGGGAGCAGCTCTCGCCTAGGACAACCCAGCAGGATCACGCTGCTGGAGGCCCTTCAGAAAACGCTTTCCCTTCCCTGTCCCTGCTGCCTCTGGGGATGTCCCCAGTCCAAACACCCGGCAGAGATGGCAGAGAGCCATGGAAAACAGGATTTGTTCCAGGAGGGACAAGACCATCTAGGCCATCTCTTCAAGAGGGAGGATCCCAGCATAGCTTCCCACACAGGAGGGAGGGAAGGACAAGGACAAACCCATTTAGTGCTCAAGTCTGGAGAGGCTCTAAAGCAGTCCTTACACTGCTGTGTCTCCCAGAAGAGACACACACCAGTGCGAGCACGGCCAGGTACTTCACACCAAGGCTTTAAAGAAGCCAAGCAGCAACATCTGCCTGTTCCCACCACAGTTCCAGCGCTGCCAGGGGGTCACCTTGGATCTTACAACATCCCCATCTCCTCACCATGTCTGCTTTTAAAAAAGAGCTCTTGAAAAGGAGTCCTAAGCGGAGCCTAACACTGCCCTGCAGCCCAGCAAGGGTCAAGTTATGTCAGAAAAGTTGGATGCAACAAGTACCCACCTCCAGAAAGGCTGCTCTGGTAGGCCCCCAGTGCTAGCCTTTTGTTAAGGGACTGCTTCTAATCGTCCCAGAAGAGCTGTGTTACCCACAGCCCTGCTTTAGTACAGCCATGACCACCCCAGCCCCCCAAAACTGGCCAGGTCCTGGGGCCATGCTCCCAGCACCTGGAGCACACAAGCCTTTACCACCAGTGGTTAGAAGACACCCAAGGACACCTACACGTTCTGGTGCCTCATTCACACTGTGTCACCAGACATCCCCTCTCTCCAGGAAGCCACCCTCAGCTACATGCCATATTTTCCTGGAGACAAGCCATTTCCCACTCGTTCACACCAATACGTCCACTCAGCCTTCTTCCCGTGCCACCAGCAGAGTGCCACCACCGTGCCATCCTGCTGAGGGCAGGGACGAGCTCTGCCACCGCATCCCGAAGGTGGTCCCCACTTCAAGCAGCCACCCTGAGGTCCCAGCAGCCCGGACACGTGGGCTCCAGCTCTTCCCATGGGAGAGCACCCCAGTGGGTGCCCCTCGGGCACCCAGGGCCAGTGTCAGACCCACAGGGGGGGGATACAGAGCCCTGGCTACTGCGGTGCGGCCGGGGCCACTTGACGCAAGGCTGCTGGAATGCAGCAAGGCTGCCGGCCGCCCCGAGAGCCGGGACTTATAAGGCACGGCTGTGGAAGGCAGGAGGCAAACTTGCAAAACAGGGTCGCTGGGAGGGAAAGGCTAGGGAGCCCAGCCGTGGGGCTTAGGAACATGACAGCACCCTTGTCTCACTGCCCCGTGTGGGACCTGGGGCTGCAGGGGTCCCATCACTGCACTGGGCAGACGCAGCCCCGGGCAGTTTTGCTCCTCAAACTCCCAGGAAACACGTGGGAGGAGAAAACTGGGGGAGAGAGGTGTCTGGTCTGTGCTGGGGAGGGCTCGGCAGGAAAGCGGGGCGGCCTCAACATCAGAGAATGTGCCTCCCAAGGGGAAGGGCTTGCCGAAGGGCTCCTTCGCCACTCCGTGCCTCAGTTTCCCCCCCAACAGGGGGAGAAGCTGCAAGAGTTGGCTGCCTGCTGGCAACTCCAGCACTGGCAGAGCCCTGACGCCCTCGGGCAGCTCCCAGAGGGGCATCAGACCAGGAGCTGCTCCAGCCAGGAAGCCCCAAGCAGCCACAGGGCATTCCCCTGACAGCAGAGACATGCTCCCTCATCCCAAGAGGGTAAAGAGGGCCTTGAACCTCCCCCAGCACTTGAAGCAAGGGAGGGCTTCAGGCACTTCTCTCTGAAATCAGCTTCTTGCAGGACAAGCGCCCAAGTACCAACATCCTGCTTGCCCAGAGGGGAGGAAGGCAGGCTGACCACAAGCAAGCCCAAGAGCCCAAGCGTTTTGTCCCCATGGCTGGGGCACTTCACACGTGACGCCGCTTATCGCTGGGTCACCCCCTCCCCAGCACCGCTCTCCCCCGGCGTGGGGCAGGGGGGATGCCAATGGGGCTCAGCGCCCTGCGGTCAGGTCAGGAAGGCGCTGGGGCGAGGGGGAAGCAGGGAGAGGCACCAGCCCCTGCCCGAGGCAGCAGGAAGCACATGGGAGCCGATAAGTCCAGGCACGATGCAGAACCCAAGAATAGTCCAGCGGAGGAAGCGCTGCTGGTGTGGCTCTGCTATGGAGACTCCCTCCTGCTCCCCACGGTCGAGTCCCATCCCCTGCGTCTCTGCAGGGTCTCATGGAAAGGACAGCACCCGGGCTGCGGGGGACAGGGAACGGGATGACACACGTGGGCCACAGCAGGGGTTCAAAGCTGCTGAAAAATTTGGGGAGGCCATCCCCACAACTCCCAAGAGATCATTGTCCCAATAGTGCAGACACCCAGCTCAAAGGGATGCTGGTTGAGCATCCTCAGGATGCCACCACAGCCTCCCATCTTGCCAAGAGGTCTCCTAAGCTAGAGGAGACATACACAAGTACCACAGGACATGTGCTGAAGGATGCTCACACCCATGCTTACGCTACCCAGCCCACTGCACTAAGCCCCGGGCTCCAGGGACCCAGCAGCACATCTGCCACCCTCTGATGGTTGGGGACTTACAGACATCTTTCACCATCAGCTGGAGCCATGGATTTCACCCACAGGGACAGCTCACAGCAGGAAAACCTCCTGCAGACCAGCTCCTCCTGACTGCACCCACACATTTGTTCCCCTGGCAGGAGACACGGAGGCGTGTTATGGTTTGGGGAACCCACAATTTATTATCGTTTAGACAATTATTCTATCACCTGATGACCTCTCCCTACCTAGGGAGGGGAATCGGGGAAAAAAAACAAAGAAACCCAAAGGTTGAGATATAAGCAGATTTAATAGAATAAGACTAGATAACTAACATTAACAACACTGAAGAACCAACAGTGATCCTGATACCAATAAAATACATATATTTATATAAGGATTATACTCAGCCCATTCCATCAGCAGGAAGCCATGCACTCCCAGAAGGGGATGACTGCAGCTTCGGGAGGAAGGGAAGGGCTCAGGGCTCCAGCACCGGGGCAGGTTCTCAGGGTGGCAGCCACCAATGAAGAGAGAAAGAGAGAACTCCTCAACAAACTTACTAATTTATATTGAATGCGATGTTCATGGTATGAAATAACCCTGTCGGCAGCTTGGGTCAAGTGCCCGGGTCTCGCTCCTCCTTGTCCCTGCACCTGGCAAGGCTTGAAAACACTGAGACCTTGAATCCCACATGCCAGAGCTGGCTGTAAAGTAAATATTTTCACAAGTGCAGACACTAGAGTCTTCAAAAACTGCAGCTTTCCCCAGCATTAGAAGATAAATTAGTCCCGCGTCACACAAAGCGGGACAAGATGAGACAAGTTCTGCTCAGGACAGAGACTGGCAGCAAGACATTGGTTTGGATGCAGGACCCTCATGAGGTATGTTCGCAGGTCCTTAAGCAAGTACATGTGTCTCTGCTTCACCCTGCCAACAAGGAGATTCCCGGGCACTTTTCAGCCCTACACCTCCTCTGCCCAAAGAAGCACATGAATCTCTTCTCAAATCAACCTGGTTTGGGGCAGTGTACTGCTGGGCACGCCACAGCTCCACCGAGCACACCTGGCATCTCCCACAGCCCAACACCAAGCAAGTCTTCCTCAAAACCCAAATGCTTATTGGAGTGTCACCCCAACCACAGGGAGACCTTTGGGGACACCAGTAGGATGCCAAGCACCCACAGGGCTGAAACACCATTGCACCACTCTTAGGAACAGGTCATGTCCCAGCCAGCTCCCCTCTGGCATCCTACTGTGGCCAAGGGGATCCTAGAGGTAAAGCTTCCTCCCCTCCTCCAGGACCTCCCAGAGGAGCTGGGAGCTCTCTCCAAGTCCATAGCTTGCTCCACACATCAAGCCACTGCTATAGGTGACCCAGGAGAGTCACCCTTTCAGACAGACACTGGCCTCCTACCCTTGAAAGCAGATGGAAGGCCACACATCCCCAGGCCAACAGCTTCTGACACACAGCCACGTACCAAGACCCAACCCCACACTAATGCAAGAAGCTACCACCATGTCCTTAGCAGTGCAGGAGGGAATGCACCACCCCAAAGCAGGAGGTGCAACATTTCAATAGGCTCTTCTGAGCTATGCAGCAGGGCTGGAGATCCTCCACATGGGTAAGACTGCCCTACTGGGTGCTTGGGCTTCTAGCAACCACAGCCAGGTAAGCTTGGACTCCATGATCAGGGAGATCCAGCAAGGGTGTGCAAGGCCAGCACATGTAGTCCCATGTGACTGTCATCCAGAGAAAGCCACTCCAGCAGCCACTAGGTGCATCAAGGCAAGGCTGTAGGCATGACCTCATATCCATGTCCTGCCACCCTGCCCTACAACAGAGACAACATTTGGCCAGTCGGGCTTGAGACTGTTCCTTCCCATAGGGCACACAGAGGTCAACACCTTGTCCCTGTTCACAGGGCCAGGTGTAGGAGATGATCTTCACTAGACTGATAGACAGAGCAGCTTCAGCACCACCCCTGTTCCCATCTCCAAGGAAGAACCAGCGGAGAGCCCTGGGGCCAAGGAAAGCCTCACCACCCCAGACACACCAAGAGGAGCCCAAACCTCATGTAAACCTCTAGCTCCACACTTGCCTGCCACCTAGCCATCATCCGAAGCATCAAAACACAACACCCCTCTGGGGGGACTGAACCGAGGGGGGACAGCAGGTCCTGGGACACGCAGCCTCTCAACCACACCATGACCCTGTGGCACAATGGTAAAGTGTCCTTGCCCAGCCTGCAGCATCCACTTGTGCCATGCCGAAGGCAGTGTCACCTGGCACGCGTCCCCTCATGGCACTGGTACCACTGCCCACACCAGGGTCCCTCCCCACAGGCGCGTGGGCTGGCTCAGGATCTCAGCTACCCTGATGCACCTCAGGGTGGACCAGGTTCAGCAGCTCCAGTGCTGGGGCTGTGTCCTACTGCCCTGCTCCCTCACCAGGTCCAACTGCTCAGCACTCAGCATCAGGAGGAACTCTGTTTCAGCCATCCCACAAGGCACACAGTCTTTTAACATGCAAACGATTTTTTTCCACTTATAGCCTCTGCCACGTGAGCCATCTTCACATAATGGTGGGTGTTGCTGCAGAAGATACTTTCCTGCTCCAGGTGTAGCCTATGATGTGCAGGCATCCCTGGGAACATGCTTTTGAGACCACTCGCCTCCAGATCTGCGAAGGCTACTGGGTCACAGCTAGTGCCTGGTACTCCTTGAGAGGAGGCACTGGGCATTGCAGGCAAGGTGCTGACCACCTCGCTTCCACATTCACGCCCTGGTGAGGCTTCAAGCCCAAAGCCTTTACTTGAGGCACCTGGAGGGCCAGGACAGGCAGGAGCATTGCTCTGCGATCCAGGCAGCTCAGTCTTCGTGACTTGGCAAGTCCAAGTCCAGCAAGCCCAAAGGATCTTTTGGCTCCAAAGCCATCCATATCTGTTCCAGCAAGAGTCATATTTGACTTCACACAGTGACAGTTCCGCTATCAGAGGTGTGAAGAAGAACAGCAAAGCCCAAACCACTCTTAACTACCTTCCAGACATCTCCAAGGGCATTCTTCCTTCTTTTCTTGAAGAGATGAAAGTAGGGTCCCTTGCTAGAAAGGGAGCCTTTGGGTTTGGCCCTTCATAACTTCTGCAGGCATCACCAGAACCCCTTCATTTGGGGGCCAGGCAGGGAAAGCTCTGCTCAGCAACTCCTCAGATCAGCCAAGGAGGAAGACTCATGTCTGAAGGTGGGTCATGTTTACTAGACCAGCTACACAGTCAGGTAGCAGGAAGAAGAACAGTTACTCCCTGATGGAGACTAGGTGGGATATTGACGCTCAAAGCACCTTGGATTCATGTCTAAAACTCAGATTTGAAAGATTAAGAAAGGAGAAGGAAGCTCCTTTACAGGGTATTTACAGTCACCAGGACACGAGGAGATAAACGGGGAGATTCCCACATCCCTCCCAGAGTAAGAGCAACTCACTGATAGACCAAGAGGAGGTCTGGGAACGCACCAGTTCCCAGAACCTCTGTGGACATGGTGACTTCAGGCTACTTGCTCAGCCAACAATCTGTCACTAACAGAAAGCTGCATCTAACACTGAGGGGACTTTTATGATGCATGAAAACAGCTCTGAAGCTCCATCCTGGTTCAGCCAGACCGAGTTCAAGATTAGCAAGCGGTGGCCATAACAGCTACACCCTCAAGTTCTTTATAGCAAAGAGCAGCATCAGAGTCATTTGACTTCAGAAATTACATTAACCTTATTTGTTTCAAGTCAGAGCGCTAGAATCCATGCGTGCAAGAGGTATCTAGGTCCACTCAAGCAGAGATTACAGAAATCAAGAGATGCCTGGCACCAGTCCATGAAGTGCTACAGACATGCAGCACGTAACACGGGCTGCTCAGCAACGGCATTCCCGGGTGGTTCTGGCAGCCCCGGTGTGCCACAGCTAAGAAAGGCCAGGGATGAAGAACCAGCTGGTTCTGAAGAACCACCCTGGGAGCCGAGAGCCTTCTGCCCCCCAACAGGGCATTTCTAACTGATGGCTAACACCACAGTCTTGCCACTGACCAACAGGAAAGATGATCCTCTCCCAGCAGAGCACAGCCAGGTCAATTGCCCTGGTCCTCATCTGGGCTCTGCCCACCCAGCACAACCTCAGGTTTGATGCTTTCCATGTTCAGCAGCCCACAATGTCCAAGCGCCACCACAAGAGCAGCAGCCACCACCCCCAGAGCTGCAAGCAGGCCTTTGAGGCTCACCACTCTATCATTCAGAGGGAAGGTGCCCAAGAGGACAACATGGGACAACCACAGACTTCAGCCGTCCACTTTGGACATGTGGACGGCCACATTTCCCCAGCTACCTACAGCTTCCCAGCGACCTCCTAGGAGAGCGAGGATGAACCTCCAGAGAAGGAGCAGCGCTTCCGCGTGGCACACCCAACACAGTAGGGTGGACACACGGCATCCTTGTTGCCGTACGTCCACAAACACAACAGGCAGTGTCCATGCCAAGCCAACAAGCTCCTGCGGCTGCCGGAGAGGGGCTCTGCCCACCCGGGGGGGCGTCGGGACAGACCCTGTCACGCAGATCGGCGGCCGCCTGGAAAACCAAGCGGGCGATAGCAGCAGGCGGGGAGGGACGGAGTTCGGGGAGGAGGTGTCTGGTGAGGAACAGCAGGGACTGACATTCGGCCCTGTTTGTTTAACATTCCCGCTAACGACCTCGAGAGGCATTCCTGTCCTCCCCATGTCACCGGGCAGGAAGGGGCTGCGAGATCCAGGGGCTCGCAGATAAGATAAAAGGGAAAGGCTGAATTTGGGAGCTTCGCCCCGCTCTATCTGGGGCACAGGCGCCCTCCTGCCAGCGCTGGGGGAGGCGGTGAAGGAGGCTCACAGGAAGGGGGGGACATGGAGGAGTGTCCACAGCACCAGGATCTGGCAGCGTTATCCAGGCAGTGTGGGAAGATACTCCAGCACGCCCTCCTGCACACGCTGGGACCGAGGGATCCGACTTTGCACTAAACGTATATATCGCTCTGTATCGAGGGGAGCTTCGGGGAAGAATTTGGATGAGATGAGGAATTAAACTCCCCAGAATGTGCCGGGCCCCCGAACACAAAGTCACTCCTTGTGCCACCATTAGCTTCTTCTGCAGTGAGGAGCAGGTCCTGGTCAGCCAGGAGGACACACAGGAAAAACAAGCGTTCAGAGGGCTCCCACAGGCTCAGAGTGGCCACCACGGCACCCAACCTGCAGCTCGTCACCCACAGCATTATTTGTGATGGATCCGGGTGCGGAGGCGGCTTTCCAACAGCAACCCCATCCAGGAAGGGGACATCCCACCACCAGACCCTGCGCACCACCTCCCAAACATCCTCAGCCACCGTCTGGGTGGTCGGTCCTTTGCTGCACCCCTGGGGACCGGGTGACCAACGCATCCGGTGAGGCTGCAGATCATCTAGCAGGGCAGACTGGACCATCCCCCTCCCCACACACACACAGAGGTGGCACAACAGAGAGCAGGGGCAGCTCCTGTTCAACCCCAGCCCCCTTCCCCAGGGATGCAATCTTTAAGTTGGTTTTCCAGCCACCGAGAATCACTCCGGGGAGGACCAGTTTCCCCAAAGGAATAGGATTTCCAGGCTTCCACTTTGCCAACCCACCCCCGGGCAGCAGGGAACGGGCCGGCTCACCCCCAGCACCAAGAGCTCGCCTGGCCACCACCCATGAGGAACCAGCCCAGCCAGAGCAACGCCGCTGAGGTGCACCAAGCGGCATCAGCCTCGGTGAGCTTCGCAGGCCAGTGAATAATTGGTTCAAGGAGCCGCATTGAGCCTCGCGCGCACGCGTGCGCAGCCTGCAAACCCCCTGGTACTGACCCTCCCCACACCAGGGAAGTGGCACAGGTCTCTGTCCAAGTGCTCCGTCCCCCTACCAACCCATACCAGTGCCACCCAGCGAGACTGGGATGCGTCAACAGGAGCATCACAGCCGTGTCCCATCACGTCACCTCCCGGCGCAGGGGAGAGAAACGCTACGGCCACCACCTGCCAATCCATTCCACCCCGTTACCCAGGTCCCCACACTGGGGTTGGAGACCAGTGGGCGCGATGTCCCCAAGCCAGCTGGTGCATGGGGACCGCCCGGCCCCGGTGGGTGGTGGAGCAAGCCAGGCGCCATGTTGCGGCGGCGCGAGTGCACGGCGCGCTGGAGGAGAGCGAGGGGAGGGGGCAGAGCACCTCCCCGGTCCCCAGGGCCGAACACGGAGGACTGCAGCAAAACGCTACCGAGGCCGGCTGTTTTCCAGCACCGGCTCCAAGATGGAGGGATGACCGGCGACCCGCTGCGCCAACGCCTGCTCGAGGGGCGCAAGGAGAGAAGCGCTGCGCTAGCGGCAATGCCAGCGGCTCCGATGGCAAACACGCAGGGCTGTTTGCTTGGCTTTGGCATACGGCTGTGGACGAGCGACCCTTGCAAGCCCTCCCGGCAGAGGGTCCAGCAGCATCCAGGCTCTGGCTTGCAACGGCCATCCGAGGGAAGGGGGCTGCTGGGACGGCAGCTCACAGCCCTCCAGCCCCAACCAGGCTCCCGGCACATGAGAAGCGGGGCAAGGTCTCCACCACCGTCTTCCAAGCGCATCCCAAGCGGCTCACACGGGCAGAGTGATGCAGGAGCAGGGGCTTGGGGACAGGACACCATGCCCACGGGCACCGGCTAGGCTGGAGGGAGCGGGGACCTGCCGCAGGGCTACGGGGACACTGGGGCGAAAAGGGGGCTCCCAGCCGGTAGCCGGGGCTCGCCCTGCCCGGCCCCAGCCCCGATCCAGCCCCTGCCCCCTCTCCGGGAGGACCCTCGGGGCTCCAGCCCCGACAGCCGCTCCCACCGTCCGGCCGCGGCTCCCCAGCCCGGGGCGGACCCGACATCCCGCCTCCGGTCCCCCAACGACCCGGGGGTCCAGCCCCGACGCCGTATCCTCAGTTTCCCGACCACGGCCCTACGTTCTCCGACGCCCCGGTGCCGCATCCTCCGATGCCCCGATGCCCGTTCCCCGCCGCCGCCGCCGTGCTCCATCCCCAGTCCCCCCGACGCCCCATCCCCGCTCCCCCCGACGCCCCGTTCTCAGTTCCCCGCCGCCGTCGCGCCCCATCCCCGGTCCCCCGTGCCCCATCCCGGTGCCCCCCACCTCCTCCTCGACGTTGCCGCTGCCGTTGGTGTGCTCGGTGTCCTTGTTGAGGTTACTCATGGTGGGGTGCGGGGGCAGGGGAGGACGGAGGGGTGAGCGGTGAGCGGACGGAGAGGTGAGTGATCCGGCTGCTCCGGAGCTCCGCGGGGCCGGGCCGGGGGTGCCGGTGCGCGGGTGAGGTGGGGGGGAAGG
>JAOXJK010000069.1:21489031-21509342 GCA_025774025.1 Xenus cinereus | reverse complement strand
CCCCGGAGGGGTGCGGGGCTTTTTTTTTTTTGTTGTTGTTGAGCTTGAGTTATTTTAATTATTTTTCCTCCCCCCCCCTCTTTTCCACGAAAAACTTTCTCAACTTTGATGAACTTTCAGGCTTCGACTTTCTTAAAGGGCCCGCCGGCTCCTCCGCCCGCCGCGGGGCCGGGCTGCTCCTTCCCGGGCATCCCCGGGCCGGGGCGGGGGGGGGGGAGTGCGGCTGAACCCCCCGGGGGTCCGGGCACCCCGGGACTGGAGCCGCACAGCCCTGGGACGGCAGCTCCGTAACCCCCGCGACGAAAGCCCCCGGCCCCGGGAACAGCAGGACGCGGGTCCCGTAACCCCGGGACGGCGGCCCCACCATCCCCCGGGACAGTGGCCCTACAAGCCTGGGACAGTGGCCCCGTATCCCCAGGACAGTGGCCCTGTGACCATGGGAAGCAGGCCCACATCTCACAGGACAGTGGCCCCACAAGCCTGGGACAGTGGCCCTGAGGCCTCAGGACAGTGGCCCCGAGACCCCAGGAGATCCACCCCAACAGCAGCCCCCGATCCCTGGGGACAGTAGCCCAATTCCTCCTGCCGGAGCCACCCCGTGTCCCCACAGGCGGGTGCCAGGACCACAGCTGGGAGCAGGAGCAGGGTTGAGGCACGTCCATCTTCTTGTCCTTCTACCTGCCTGCTCCGGTGCCTAATTAACCTCCTCCTAATGAAGCAGGCAGGTTGGCCGGGGTCGGAGCCAGGCTCTGGCAGGGTTCCCGGCTCCCCGATGCCAGCCCACACAGACATCCCCACCATGCCCAGGGAGCAGCCCGACTCGCTCCCGTCTCTGCTACGGCAGCTGGAGAGGATGAAGAGGGTCTTGCCTTTCTCCAGGCCTTCACGCAAACGGGCAGCCCGCAGATGGGGATGCAAAATGGGAGCAGAAAACGGGGAAGGCGGCTCATCCCTGCAAGCTGCATCCCACAGCATCGTCCCTCCGGGAGGTAAATGTGTAAAACCCCAAAGGTTCGAGGTCACCCCACAAAGAGGGAGATGTTCAGGGCATCTGAGCCATGTCAGCATAACCACCGTTGCTTGTACCCAGAGTTGCTCGCACCCAGCTCTCGCTGCTTCCTCAGCTCCAAGGCTGGGTGAAAGGGAGGGGAAACACCAGCCCTACCCTGCCCCGGTGGTCCCACAGCCCCCCCGCTCCCCGGGCTGCAGAAGCAACACGTGCTCCCAGTCCCTGGCTCGCCAGGGTTAGCCCTGGAGATGCTCTGACGCACCCATGGCCCGTGCTGTCCCAGCCACGTTGAACCTCACTTCAAAATCAAACTGAGTCCACGACCGGCTCGGGGCCGCCATTTGCTCCCAGCAGCAGCTCAGGGATAACATTTTGCTCACGTTCCTGGTGTGAAGAGGTGTGAGCCTGAGCCTGGCTGGGGGCAACCTCAGCTGATTTCTCCGCTGACACCTGGGTTCACTGCCCTGTTCAAGCCCCAGCCCCTGACCCGCTTTGCCACCTGGTTATGCAGAGGCTCCCCACGAAGGTCGAACCCTAAATTCAGCCGTCCCCACGCACAACCCTCTTCCACCACAACCCAAGGAGCTTTGGGTGCGTCACCATCGCCGAGGGGGTTCCCATAGTCAAGGAGGTGCCTGCCAGGCCGCGTGGTTCCATCACAGGAGGTGTGTGTTGGAGGGGAGGAAACGTGCACATCCTCCCGGGAGCATCGCCTTTGCATTTCCTCGCTTTCTAGGTTAGGGCTTTCAGCAGCAGCAGCTGTTTGCATGCGGTGCGGTGGGTTTGTGCCTTGGGTTCTCACACAGACAGCGGCAAAGCACCTATTTCTTCTTGTGAGGCTGCGGAACGAGCCACCGAGCTAAAGAGCCCGATCCCCGCCAGGTCCTGCAGGAAGTGGCGGGAAAAACCTTTACTTTTTAATTAAAAAAACCCCAAACATTTGCTTATTTACAATGTTGTCCTCCAGGGTGTTTTTTTGGAGACCTTTCACACAAAGGATGCACCCGGCCCTGCCAAACCATGGCGAGAGCCCCCGATCCACCCACGGTGCTCGGCACGGCCAGATCCTCAGCAGAACAAGGGCTTTCTCTGGTCTGCGGTGATGCTGCGCTTCACCATAACTTTCCCCCCCCCAACATAAGGCTGCACGGGAATAACTCCCAAAAATAACGTTGCCTGCCGTGCCAAAAGGACTCGGAGCAAGCCTGCCCTGACGAAGACCAGGAATATTTGCTTCCTGTGATAATTAAGCAAAAAACTGCGTAACCTCATGGAGCTTTCTCAGTGTTTAGGGGCTGGGTTTGGTTTTTTTTTTTTATTTTCTACAGACTTTGGGTCTGCGGAGCCTGCGGCAAGCGGGGGAAGGCACGAAGGGGTGGGAGTCGGAAGCGGCAGCGGGTTTTTGCCAGAGCCCCACGGAAGCCGCGCTGTGCACACAGGAGGAGGGAACGCCGCCTCTCCCACAGCGGGACAAACGCCCCCCGCAAGCAGAAGAGCTGCTGCATCCATCACCCTGGGGCAACGATGAGGGCAGGTCCACCACGTCGCTGCCGGCCTGACGGCTCCTCAGCTGCGGTTCCTTCTGTTGGCAAGTTTAGTGTCGGGCAAGAGAGAAGCATCCTGCTTGCACGCCCACCCCCCAGAGCTGTATGTGGCGGCAGCTCCCTACATCCCAGCATCTTGTAGCTTTTAAGTCCCCTTGATGTCCCCAAAAAACATCCCACCCAGGCACCCCATCCCCTCCCAAAGCATTGGGGCGACACAGCGTGTGCTTCGGCACACAGAACCCTTGACAGTCCAACCAACTGCACGAGGAGGAGATGTTTCTTGCCCCCAGGAGCTTACAAGGATGGACAAGAGGTGGGACAAATGAAGCAGTCAGCGCTACTAGCTTGCGCAGGCGAGCAAGTCTACCAGAAATTTGTGGTGTCCCTGCTGTGGTTTTGGCTGAGGATTTTTCCTATGGGTGCTTCTCCACTTCCACGTGGAGACGCTCAGCCTTAACCGTGCGATCTGAGACCACATCATCTGAAGCGGTGCAGGACCAGGGTGACACTCTTGTTTGGGCCATGCTTATCCAAATTTTACAGCCACGGATTTTTTACACCAACACTTTTCACCCTGAGGCATCTACCACCAAAGAGCAGCTACCTCTACAGTCTGGCCAAGGTCTGCATCACAGGCCCTGTCCGTGCCACGCCACAGAGATGCACTGGTAAGAAGAGCAGGGGGAGATGTTGTGACCATCCAGCCTGCACCCACCAACCTCTCCCACAGCGGTTCCTGCTCAGGGTGGGCCAGCTGGCAGCGACGCAAAACCTACACTGCTCAAAAACACCTAAGTGAGACTAAAAAGTTACTCTTATGCCCAAGACTGCGTGGTCATTTGAACACGCACTTCACTTGGGGTGTTGAAACCTTCTTCGCTTGCACGCAGCGGGCGTGGGGAAACGCAGCAGCAATGCCCACCTGAACTCAACTGCGCTGGCAGGGCTCAGGAAGCACCTCACTGGGGAGGCCTCCAGGCCACCAGCCCCCACCAGGTCACTGCCAGCTGGAAAACGGCATCTTCATCTCCAGAGCCACTTCCAAGTCTCCTCCACACTTCTTCACAGGTGGGGATGGGCAGCATGTCCCCAGCTGTCCCCCACGATGTCCCAAGCAAGCAGCTCTAACCACACTGGCCTGCCTTTGAATGATGGGAACCTCAGTGTCTCACCGAGGAGAGGCAGTAAAAGCTGTGAGGTGCTCACAGCCATCAAGCACACCTGGGGGAGGGGGGCTACTTAAGGACTTTGAGGTAGAAACAGGCTGTAATCAGCTGAGAAATTAAAGTGGGACTTGAACCAACCACCACCTGTAGACAATCTAGTGTTCTGACACACTGTTTCTCAGCTTAACATTTTCCAAGAGCTTTTTCTCGCCCTCGAACAAGGAGGTCACCGTTGCTGGAGACAAGGCAACCAGGAGCAGGGTCCAGCTGCCTGGACACTGGTTACGGGTAATAATGGAGGGATGTCTCTCTCCTGTGTCCTGTATCTGCTGCCCATTCATTTTCTGATCCCAGGACCATCCATCTTTAGGGAGGCAAGGAATTTCATTTCGGGGATCATGGGGCTTGACATTTGGAGTACTTTGGGTCCCTGCTGCCCCCGAGTCCATCGCAGGCTGTGCCACGCTTCAGACGGGGAGTTGGTTTGTTTTGCTGTTTCTCACTCCTTATCTGGGACAACAGCTGAGCCTCGGCGCTTTTCCCAGGGCAGAGGATGCTCCCGTGCCACTTCCACCGTGTTTGAGGTAGGATGAAGGGAGGATTTCCTCTGCTCACCACTGGAGCCAACAACTCCCAACTCCTCCTGTCCTTGCCCGGGAGGCCCCACATCTCCCTGGACCACACCAGCTAGCACTGCCCTGCTGCTGTCCTCCAACCTGCCCCGGAGATGCTGCACTCCTCCATCCCAGCTGCTCTTGCCTCATGCCCCTCGTCTTTCTGGTTAATTATTCTGGACCGGGATTTGCGACACCGGCTGAAAAGAGGACATTAACCATGGGATGTGGAAAAACCCTGATTTCCAAGCAAGCAGTGTAGACCAGCCGATGGCCACTGTAGCACGGGGCTGGCTGACACGGCTGCGGTGAGTGATGGGCACGTGTAAGCTGGTTGCTGGTGTCACCAAAGATCTCAAATGAGTTCTTAGAGACATTTCTGGCCACAGGCAGGAGGAGGCTTTAGGGCTGAGATGCTGCTTTTGATATGGATCGCCATCCAAACATCTGGAGATTTGTTACAGCATCCCACAGTGAAGGTGAGAGGCGACCTCTGGAGTCTCCCAGCCAACAGCCCACAGGACTGTCACCAGTGCTGGATCAGGTTGGTCCCAGCTTGAAAACCCCCAAGGATGGAGCAACCCCCCCTCTCCAGGTGTCCAACCCAGGGCTGCACCATCCTGCAGGGGAGAAATCTTCCCTAACACCCAACCCTCCCAAGCCACCATCTGTGGCTGTTGTCCCACCTTAAATTATCTGCTGCTATCAAAGGAAGCGTAGCTCCACCATCTTTGTAACTACTCCTCTAGGAGTTTGTAAGCTGCTAATAGACCCCCTTTCAACCTCCTTTTGGCCAAACTAACCCAACCCAGCTCCTTGGTGACCCTTCACTGGTCCCTTCTGTGGTTCCCCCACCTCCCAGTCCCCATCTCTGCCTGAAGCAGAGCCTACCCAGCCATTCCTCCTGGCCCCACAACCTCCTTTGGCCCATCTGTCCCCAAACAGCAGAGGTGGTATTTGACCAAGGCCAGGCTGAAGAGCAGCTCCCAGCCTCCTCCATGCGATGGATCAAATGCCACGTGGCTACACCAGTCCTAAGCATCACAAAGGTTCAGGTGGCGGAGGGCTGCTCCTGCCCAGTCAAACCATTCAGATTCCCGCTGGTCCCAGTTCTTTTATTGTATTTAACCACGATAGCTGCAGGACACGTTGCTCCTCCTGGGAGAAGGGATGGGTAGCCCTGCAGTGTGGGCACGCTAAGTGCAGTTAGAGGCAAGGTCATTGTAAGAGGTGTGAAGACTCCGGAGGAAGAGGAAGATGTTCAAAAGCAGGAGAGCAGCAGATCACCCCATGTAACGGCCAGAGCAAAGGCTTGGGCCATCCACTCCGTGTCACAGATGATCAGGTCAGCGAGACACTGCTGGTCCCTTTCCCTCCAAAACCCATGACATCCCCAGGATTGGTTTAGTAGCACTGCTAAAGATGCAGAGGATGAAAGTCACGGCAGGAAAATTAGCACCAGCGACCACTGATATTTGGGTACCAAACGACGGGATGAAAATAGCCCCACCCTGGGGCTTTCGGGTGGCCCAGTGGGTGCTGGGCAGAGACAAGGAGCAGGGAAACGGCAGGGCTCATCCAACATCACATGCCTGGAGGAGCTGCTTTGAGGACAGCGGTGAGGGCTTTCAAACTTTAATTCCTTTCCGTACGTCATCACTCGTCTTCTCCAGCTCTGCCTTCCCCCAGGAGGACGAGCTGAAGCTAACCAAGACAGACAAGGGCTCGGAGGTGTGCACAAATGTTTGCTCAGACGCATCGGATCGCTGCAAAGCTGCTTTTATGGGCATTTTGGAGCGGCTCCTGGCAGCGCCGCCGGAGCTGAGCTCTGAGGACACTTCGCCGCACCCCGTGACGTGAACCCACCGAGTGGGCTTCGGACCAAAAAGGGGCGAGGAGAGCTCGTGTTTACAAAATTTGAATTAAAAAAAAAAATAAAATAAAAAAATGCCGCCAAACAGAAAAGTCTGTTTGGAGCCAGGAGCGGGAACAATAAACCCAAACGCTGTCCTCTGATGGGTTGCAGATGCAGCGCGCCAGCAACCTCCCGCTGGAAAACGCGCTGCTGCACGGAGGGCTCCTGCCATCTATTCACCTCGGAAATGAAGACAGTCCTTCAGTCTGCCCTGAAAACCTTCGGAGTTTTTTTTTGCTTTGTAGATGAAATAGAGAGATAAAAAAGGGCAGCGCTCTTTCTTGATTGTGCCGCGCTTAAACCAACCTACCGTTATCTCTTTAGTTTCATAATTAACGTGTTGTTTGCACTGTCCGGGCATATTAATTATGGGGGAACAAACCAGCGGGAATCTTTCGTATGGGTATTTGTTAAAGGCCCCAGAGGCAGCCCAGCCCCATGCACGGGGGGGTTGCAAAGCACTTGTCCAAGGGACATCGATAGCTGGCCCTTAGCGCGCACGGAGCCCCGGCTTTGCCGAGCGTGGGGTGAGGCTGTCTCAACTCCAGGACCATGCAGTGTGCCCAGACCTCACAGACGCATCTGGGCACCAGGGCTCTGGCTCCACGTCCATCCCCTGCAGCTCCTTCCACCGCCATTCAGCGGGGAGAGCAGTTGAAGCCACCACGGTGCTCTCGGGGGCCAGAATTCCCCCCATATTGCTGGACCTCACCAATGAATAGGAGGCCTCAGCCACAGAGGAGCTGGGAGCCGCCCGGGTTGCTGAGGAACCTGAGGAACCTCACAGGCCGTAACACAGGGACTTCTGCAGTTGGATCCTCACGTGAGCCATCGTGGGAGCTGCTGTGCTGGGGAGGGACAGGCTCTCAGCTCTGCGGGGGGAAAGGCTCCCCCAGCCTCACTATCTCAGCTCCGTCAGCACGTGCAGCTCTGCTCCAACATCTGCCACTTGGCACTGACAAAGTGACACCAACGGTCTCCAGATCTTTCCCAGTGGCAGGAAAAAGGCACAGTGCAGGGCGGCAAGTCCTAGCCGGGCCAGATCCTGCCCCTTCCCACCCTCTGAGGCTGTTTGGCTGCAGTTTTGACAAGATGCTCAGTGAAAACATTGGCTTTGGCACCCACCTGGGTGGCTGGAGCAGCAGGGATGGCATGTGGCTTGAACCTGGGCATTGAGGGAGGATCAGCGTCACCAGTGTCCTGAGCCCTCCTGTTGTCCTATCCCAGGGCCTGTCCCGGGAACATCTGGGCATCAGCAAACCCAGGTTGCCTGAGCCAGGATCCCTCACTGGCCTCAGCAGGTGCTACCAAGTGCAGGGGCTATGACCTGTTCTACTTAGCAGAACCACCACCTCTGACTGTCAACATGGCCCTCTCAGACCAGATCTCTTCATCCTCCATTAAATTATCTTTATACCTAATTAGCAGACATTAAGGAGGGCAGAAGCACTCCCAAACTTTGCCTTTAAGGATCTAGAGAGTCAAGAAGGGCCACCTTTGTAACGGAGTAGGTGGGCAGCTTTGAGCCCTGCCGCGTGATGTGTTCCCTGGTCATCACAGCAAGCATTACCCGGACTGTCCCAAGAGGAAAGGCATCCCATTATCATGAAGGTTATTAATGTACAACCCTTCTACACACTGGAGACTTTGTCAAATAAAACAAAATGACTTGTTGTGGAGGAATCCTTGGCAATGCGACTGACATATGCATGACCTTCCAACTCGGAAAACAGATGGTCAAAACCCCAAGCAAGCGATCCCACCGCACGAGGCATGGCCCAGCTCCCCTGCCGCCGTGGCTGCCAGTGACAGGCCGGGATGCACCATGGTTCCCAACGCCCAAGGAGCAAGCCAGTGAGCAAGAGGGGACTTGTGGGATGAGCATCGCTCCAGCCTGGATGTGGCACTTCCTCTGTGGCAGCCACAAGCCTGGAAAAGCCCTTTATCAGCTCATTTATCACTTCCTTCCCCAAGACCCTCCCTGCTCGGCCAGCCCTCTGCACCTCCACCCCAGGGGTACATCCACGGGTGGTTTCAAAGGTAGGGAAGAAGTCTCCTTGCAGCCTCCTTCCTCCTCCCCACCGTTCTCCAGGCCAGTGTAAAGCCCTGCTGCACTGAGAAGCACGGAAGGGGACACTTCCATCCAGGAGAACACCTCCATCCTCAGACCCTGAGACCCTCAGACCCTGCTACAGCCTAGCACGGCAGTAGCTAGGCATTCCAGCCCACCAAGCATGGCATGGAGGAGACCTCCTGCTGACTCCCATCTCCCATACCCTCCTCCTGGAGAGGATGCTTGCCAGCCAAGGGTGCAACCTGCTCTGTAAAAGCTGCCACGCTGTCGCCACTGGCACTTCGAAGGCTGCTCCTCAGTCATGTGGAGAACGAGAGGGATCAGCAAGTCGGGGAAGGATGAGAGCTCAATGAAGCGTCACCTTGCAAGAGGCTGCTCCATCCATCCTGCTTGTCTTTGGGCAGAGAAGGGAAGGCAGAGGCAGCACTAGTGGGGGCAGGCCAGGCCTGACAGCGTGGCTCCATGGTCACTCCTGCCCTCCTGGAGCTGGGGGTATGAAAGCCAACGTGCCACAGCAGCACCCGTCCCAGCACTGTCCCCACACAGGGGATGCTCACCACGGCTCAGCCGGGCAAAGCCGAGGAGCCGGCACGACCTGCGGGGTTCTCCAGGGCTCCTTGGCTTGGTCAGAGCGCGGGGCTCACAACGGGCACAGCAAATAGCCCATCCCCAGGGCACCCCAAGTCTCACCCCTCGGAGTTTCAAGCCTTGGCAGCAAACCGAAGCAATATATCTTCCCAATTCCCAGTCCCAGAAACGCCAGACTTGTTTAAACTGGACTGTTTAGATGAATTCGTGTATGTTGGTATGTTGGACACCCAGCATGAAAGACTTCAGCTCACGATTAAAGTTTGGCAAAGCCCTAAAACCACAGAAAACAAAGAGTTTTATCATGGGAAGCACTGGTCCCTGGGACAAGCTATAATTACTTCTGTTCTGCTTTGACCATGGCGCGTAAACACCGAGGATCCATGGCAGCAAGGGAGGATTTTCCAGCGCCGGCTGCTGCCGATGGCTTCGGCTGATGGGATGGAAGGGGACGTGCTGCAGAGCAAAGTGCCCACGTCCTCGCGCCCCACGCACTGGGCTCACACCTGCAGTCTAGGTATTTCCTCCCAGATCCCAAATTCCTGCAAAACACCCTGATTGCATCACTGGCCGTCACCAGCACAAACTTCCCAGGCAAAATTATTTTTCAGGAAGGGAATATGGCCTGGAAAATTCCAGCCTCGATGGGGAATGACAAGCAAGGGGCTGGGATGGAAACTGTTTTGCAACCTTAGTTATTTTCCCCCAAATGCCGGCAGCCCAGGCAGCGCCTCTCGCCCCGTAATCTCATTAGTCTCCTTGGGAACGCCTGCCCCACGACAGCCCCTCTTGCCCTCTTATCGCTGCCGGTGTCCGCCTGCACACCCACCCCCCCAGGCACCGAGAAGAGCTCCCCGTGAAGCTCGAGGGTCTGGAGAGCCCCCCGCGCGCACACCCTGCCAGGCAGATCCCGGGAATGCCTGATTTATAGTCTTATGCCTCGTTCTGTTTACGCCAGGCGAGTTATTTAAAACAAGGAGAGCAAGAGGAGCCCGGGTTTTGTTTAAAAGTCCAGCGAGGAGATTTGCCTTAAATAGTAAAGAGCTGAGATTGGAGGGGAGGCCGCCCAGCAGCCCAGACCTCCAGGGTGGGAGCGGAGCTGGCACCCACGGGGGGAGCTGACTGGCTGGAGGAGAGGTGGCAGGAGTCTCCCGATGAACCCCAGGGAGTTATACCGTCCCGTGGGATCGCTCGCAGGCCTGGCTTTGCGTGGCCCGTGGCACCAGAGACACGGTTCACAACCACGGCACGAAACGCATGAAACAGCAGCCTCAGGACAGACGGTGCCAGTCCTTGCGTTCACCCTGAACCCTAACGACGATCATCCAAAAAGCTGCCCCGCGGCCACAATTGGTGCGGCCACCCCAAAGGAAGCCACCCGCAGCCTGGCACGGGCCCAGCCATGCCCCCCCTGAGCAGCCCCCCCTCCGGTCCTTAAGGCCTTCTCCTCAGGGGCAATGCTAAACGTGAAGCCACACTGATGTAAGAACATCACACGGGGGACACGACACAAGGTTGGTTTGCTCGGTGCCGAGCACAGATCTGATTGCTCTCTATAAATACATCCGGGGTCAACACCAGGGACAGGGAAGAGCTATTTAAACTCGAGGGGGACGCTGGCAAAAACAAAAGGCTATATATAAACTTTCCATGAGCAACGCCAGGCTGGAGGGAAGGTTTTAACTTCTGGAGCAGGGAGGTGGAGGAAGAGCCCCCCAAGGAGTGGGGTGAGGCACTGGGATGGGGCCAGACGCGTTTCTGCGTGCCCCCAGGGTGGGCAAGCCCCGTGTCTCTCTGTCCCCTGTCCCCGAGTCTGGCAAAATCAGCAGAAGGGCCATCGACCAGCCTTGGCACAGCAGCAACAGCTCCCAACCCCGCTCCAGGCAGGACAGCAAGGGGCAAGAAGCTCTTCAGATATTTTTCCACTTTCTTGACTTATTTGGTCAAAATTGCTGATGAATTAATCAGAATAACGAGTAACTTGGGTGCCTTGAAGCACGCAGCAGCAACGGTCGAACGCTGAGAGGCAAAGCTGTCACGCAGAGCCTGGCACCCTCTGCTAACCCCCACATCACTGCTAGAGCCTGTGCCCCCCCAAATCCCTGCGCCCCTGCAAGATCCTGCACCCACCGGCAGTGAATCCATCATCTGCTGGTCCATAATCCTTGCAATTTTGCCAATCCCTGCAACTCCTGCGTGTCCTGGTGATCCCTGCACCCTACCCCCGTACTAATCACTGCACTCCAAGGAGCCCTGACACCTGCACCCCACCACCCACGGCACCCATACCCCCTCTGGGCAGCACCCAGGGGGACAGGCAGAGCTGCCCCCACCCTCTCCTGGTGTCCCCACTGGGTCCATCTGAAGGGTCCTGAGCTTTGAATGACGACAGCTGCTCATGGGGATGTCATGGGCAGTAAATCTTGCGTTTGGGAGGTGTTACAGAGACAGCGGGGAGAAGGGGAGGAGAAGGGGGCTGCGTAGTGGGGCAGGCTGGTGTCATGGCCCAGGGAGCAGGCAGGCTTGTGGGACATCAACCTGCCTTCTTTTGCCGCTTATCTCAGAGGCATCTGAGCCCTGGACGTCACCAGAATGGAGGTACCATTCACAGGGCAGGGGATGAAATATTCAGAGAGGTTTAGAGCAATTTGGTGTCTCCTGCGGAGCAAGCTGATGAATTTTTCAGAGGAACAGGCACCCAAAGTACAGCTGAGCGCATCACCACCCTGTAACTGCAGCAGCCACGGTGCGGCACGGCAGGGCAGCTGCTGGGACACATCAGACCACGCCAGTGGAGATGCCTGACAGAGCAAAGCTCTGGGGCAATGACCAAGGAGGACACCTCTCCTGGAAGCGTCTCGTGCCTTCCCACTCTGCTTCCAGTGATGTGACAGCAGCAAGGGCTTGTTCCATACACGTGTCCACCCATCCATCAGCTGTTCTACGTCACTTCAGGGTTGCTTCCCAGCAAACACCAAGACAGACCCCATCTTCCTAGTTCCTCCCAGTTGACCCCCATCTCGCTCATCCCCTCCAAGCAGGGTGGTCGCTCTGCTCCTGCATTGTCACCCCACATTTTGGGCTTGCTATGGGGTGAAGGCGACAGCATTTGGTACGGAGGACATGCACGCTGTCACTGGAAACCCCTCTCCTGGCACCAGCCCATGGAAATCTGGTCCTTTCTAGGCTGTGAGAGGAGGAAGCTGACCATAGAGGCAGTGAAGCATGGGCTCTAGCATGAGGCCCGTTAACATCTGGCACCGTAAATTAAAACTGAGCTGCCCCCGCCTGCCATGCTCCCAAATCCCCTGAGCCGCAGCCCCGATAGCAGCCCCACTGAGGCCAGTGCTGCAAGGACCAGGGGAGTGTGGAGAGTCACGTCCTGGGTGAAAAGTTCAGGTCCAAGCTGGGGGAGCCTCCAGGGCAGATTAAAGGCTGCGGAGTTTGAGAAGCAACACCCCACTGTCCCCAACCCAGCACCGAGCTGGAAGCCACCACCGGATACGTGTCCTCTTGGCTTCCAGTGAAGCCAGTGCAGGGCAGGACCCCTGCTGTGCTGGGAAGGGCTTTAATTCCTGCTACATCCCCCGGGTGTGGCAGTGATGGCACCAGGAGCTGGTGGAACTGGGACATGATGCTGGGAAGGCTGGAGCCCCTCTGCTGGGAGGACAGGCTGAGAGAGCTGGGGGGGTTCATCCTGGAGAAGAGAAGGCTCCGGGGAGACCTTAGAGCCCCTTCCAGTCCCTAAAGGGGGCTAACGGGAAAGATGGGAACAAACTTTTTAGCAGGGCAATAGGACAAGGGGTAATGGTTTTAAACTAAAAGAGAGTAGATTTAGACTAACTATAAGGAAAATATTTTTCACTCTGAGGGTGGTGAGACCCTGGCCCGGGTTGCCCAGAGAAGCTGTGGCTGCCCCAACCCTGGAGAGGTTCAAGGCCAGGCTGGATGGGGCTTTGAGCAACTTGGAGGTGTCCCTGCTCAGGGCAGGGGATGGGACTGAATGATCTTTAAAAGTCCCTTCCAACCCAAACTATTCCATTCAACACAAAAAAGCATCACCTCAGTCAGTCTAGATACAGTCACTGGCAGAATTAATGTTTTAAATATCTATCCTGTCCTTTTTGCCCTCTTTGGTTTTTTGCTTCTTATATGAGCAGTGAGAACCAGCCTTATATTTCATTTTCCTTCATTTCAGCATTTGATCTACCTCCACAGAAAGCTGCAGCTATTCCATAAAACCAGTCACTGAAGTAAATAATAGCAATCTTACCCCATAAACCTGCTGAAACTGTTGAAATACATTAAAAGATTAGAGCAATCATTATTAATATAAATTACAAGAAAACAGAACATTAGCTGAATCTGTTATAAAACAGGGATTTTTTTTTTCTGAGTTGGTCTTAATTTCAAATAAATAACAGAATATTTTTTTTTCTGGGAACACAAAGGATAGTTTTTTAGCATCATTCTATCAGAAATAATGTCCCTTCAGCTCTGTTCTCTGCCACGCACACTCAAAGTGTTCAGACTCCAAAGTGCTGGTTTCTCTTCTTCAGATACAGTGGGAAAGTACTGATAATGAACATTTCATAAAAGCACAGAGACCTTTATCAAAGGAAAAGATGCATAATGCGTTTTCAGCGTTGTTATTATTATTATAGTACTTGCCTTTACACAATTATTATTTGATGTTTAGGTTTGCTTGAGAGGAATATCTGAAAAAGATCTGCTAAGTCAAATCCGATGCTTTTAAAAGGCACTTAATGAATTTTTCTCGCTGTGTTTATATTGAGAGGTTATTTATTTGTAGATTGTCTGTCATTTTTTTGTGTGCAAAGTGTTTGTTTTTTTAATTCTATTAGTTAAATTACTGGAGCAGTGGTTATATGTTTTCCCATAGAGGCAGTCCTGCAGGAGCTCCCTGCGTGTTGATTTAGCACTTTTGAAATTGGCCTGTTTGGCTTCCCTGGAGACCAGTTTTTTCCTTAATCGGTGGAAATGCAGATCCAGCCCTCACTGGATGCACCCGATGTGTCCACACACCCAAGGACACGGGCAGCCCCAGCCCCGCTGTGGACCTGGCACATCGAGAGGTTTGGAGATCATCGGACCGTAGAATAGTTCGGGTTGGAAGGGACCTTAAAGATCATCTCGTTCCACCCCCCCCTGCCCTGGGCAGGGACACCTCCCACCAGACCAGGTTGCCCAAAGCCCCGTCCAGCCTGGCCTTGAACCCCTCCAGGGATGGGGGTGATGGGGGAGATGCCCCATGGGAACCAGGTTTTGACCTCTCCCATCCACCGGGTCTTTTAGGATAAACCCACCATGGCTGGGTGGAGCCTGACCTCCCAAACCCCTTGTCATCTGGGCTGTGTGAATCCAGACCCTGCTTTTTCACAATAATATTAAAATTCAGCCGGGGTAGGAACTAAACCTTTTTTTTTTTCCTTCTACTATTGATGGAAGTTTTTCCATTCCCTAATTTCCTGATGAATTCCTGCAAAATTCCCTGAGAAATTACATACGTGAGGGGACAGCCACTCTGGGTCAACTCAAACACTTCATCTCAGTAACACGGCAAATTCTCATCCCCACTTCACCGTGACACAAGGAGGTTGTCCCAGCCCCCAGATCACTCTTCTTGCACCTTTCCTGTGCGATGGGAAGGTAAATAATAGCAATGCTGTGATGGGGAAGGGCTGCATCCCATGCTTCTCCTGTCCTTCCCAACCCAGCACCTGGCTGGTCCGCGGCCATCACTGTGGGCCGATGGCTGGGAAAACTGCTGGGACAGGCAGATCACCTTTTTACCTGGAGATTCACCTCAGGCTTCATCTACATCACCCCGGGAGTTTAATTTAATCGACAGGACATTAAACCATGTCACATTAGTATTAAAAATATATGGTATGGACCAGATTTCTGAAAATCAAGCAGAGGGAAGGAATTTTTTAAGCTTTTTTCTTTTTCCCTCGGTGTCTCTTTTAACTCTGCAAAGGCTGTCAGAGCCTGACCAGCGGACAACACAGAAAACGTCACTTTAAATAGAGGAGTTTATCACTTCGGCTCTCTTTTCCCTCTCTTCCCTGGCCAGTCGGTGTCTGTCAGCACATCCCCATCTCTCATTAGTGACGAGGCAGGAGACGAGGCAGCGCTTGGGCGATCCAACAGTCCTGGTTTTTACAGATTGCCTTTAGCAGCTGAACTTGTCAGACATTTTTGGGTCGAAAGAGCAGAAATGAGTAATGGAGGTGCCTGATTATAGCCATAAAATTCACCCAACCCCAAAAGGATGCATAGCTGCTCCAGAAACCCCAAGCTGATATTTTAAGGCGTTCGCAGACTCCGGGGCTGAGGGGGTCGCTGCCAGCAATAATAAACTCCTGCGATCCGATGGCAGCGTACACCCAGCCGCAGATCTCTGTTTTATTTGGTTGACAATTAGAGGGCAAAAATTCCCTTTGTTTATTTGCACTCCCGATGACAGGACCCGTGCAGAAACCCAACCAGTCAGGGCTGTTAAATCTTCATTTTATGGCCATTCCCTCGGGGGACCGGCACAAGTACGGATTTCTGCACTCCTCGGGGTTTCTTTGAGACGTTTTGAGATTCCCCGAGTTGTCATTGCATAGCTATATTAGATAAAGGACTTAAAACTCTGCTTTCATCAAGCAGAATAAGCAGAGGTGGCCGGGAAATACAGGGAGAGCTTACAAGCCGGTATCGCAGTGCTGCAGTGTCCCCTCCTCTGCCCCTGGCAAGCCAGCTTGGTCTCCTCCTTCAGGTGTGGGGCTCAGAAAGCAGAGGCGTTTCTCATTCCTGGCCTGAATTTTACCTTTTACCTGCATTTTTTGCGTTTTGCTGTGTTTCTGCAACCGGCAAATGGGGATGGTTTCTGTGGGGTTGAAGCAGTGGACGGGCAGATTTCTCCTCTTACACTCAAACCTCTAAAATTGGGCATGTACGTCCTGGAAGCAGAAGGATGGTGTAACCCCAGGCACTGGTGATACCTGAGACATAGAGGACAGATAGAAAAACGTCCTACAGACAGACAGGAGCCTGTTGGACCCGCACCAAACTCTGCTCTCCGTTTCTCCACTGATTTACTCGGCGAGTGGTCACATCTCCAGCTGGAGCTCATGTAAAATGGAAAGAGTGGAGCTCACCAGGTTTATAAAGTGAGACCAACACGAGGAGCTGTAAGACGAGGCTGCCCAAGCCAGAAACCTCATCCCCCACGGCCCGACTTGGTCAGAACCTTGATGACCCTGAGACAGCTAAACCTCCATTTAATCATGAAACACCAGACCCTGGGTCCTTTCTTTGTCATCCCAGCCAAGGCCAAACTGGCACGAGGAGTTTAACGCTGAGACTGGGTGAAAAATTTCTGCTCGCTGAGCTGACTGAAAGGCTGGGGACGTTGGGAGGGGGAGAGCCAGAGCTGTCATGGAGCAGTGAAAAACTAATGGCTTTTAGTGCTTCTCATTTATTTTTTCCAGTTACTTGGAACACTTTCCCTTAAGGATTTTGTTTTCCTTTCTGCTTCATTGTGATTGCCTCCGATTGTTTCAAACTATTAGAGTTCAAAAATAAAGCATGTTTATCTCTTTCCAGTGTTTTTCACAGGTGTTTTCATTCAAATCCACCCGAGGAACCCAACCTGAATTGACTGACCTGACCGGGCAGTTTTGAGATAAAAGTAAAGGCAAGGAGACATCCCTGCTTTTGCTGCACTCGCCGATGCCCACCTCGTGCCCTTATTCCCTGAAAATAATAGGAAATGATCCTAAAGAATTAGCAGCTGGCCCCCTCCTGCCTGTTTATCAGAGGATGCCTGATGATATTAGTGACAGCAGAGCGGTATTGGTTCATCTCCCGTGGTTTATAGGTGATTACAGAAGGGGCAGCCCACAATCAGCCGCCGTCGCCGTTTCACACTGACAACACCCTCGCTGCCGTCTCCCTTGATCTGAAGAACGCTTTTGACACAGTTAACTGCAGCACATTAATTAACAAACTTCAACACCAAAGCTCCTCTGATGCAGCTCTCGGGGGGTTTCAAATCTGCCGTGCAGGAGGACAGGAGGGGACGGTGATTGCTGCGTACAGGGAGGTTCGTGTCTCTGGGTCCTTCACCATCATGGAGATACAGCATCCAGATGCAGGACCAGCAGCTGGGGTGGTGGTCCAGGGTGCCAGGAGGGGACGGAGCTGCTGCAGGCCTGAGAATCTCCCACCCAACCAGCCAAGCTCACCCCGCAGTGGGGGTTCTTGCCATGATTTGGCTCTTTGAGCTTGTAAGGAAAATTTAGGTTAGAGGAACCCATCCGCAAAAGGTCTGGCCAAGGGGACTGCCCTGCTCCCTCTTGCCCTGCACCTCGATTTATCTGTATCCACGGTTGTCACTGGTGTGATGCCACAGTCCTGGGCTCCTGCAGAAACCTGAACCCAGGGAAAACAGGTCAGCCGATGACAGCAATGTCACCTCAGCCCCAATGCAGGGTGAAAGCAGGCCACGGAAACCGGGTCAGCTTCTTCTGGCGTAAAATCAGCACTCCTTTGCTGGAGCCAGTGGAGTTAAAAGAGTGCAAGAAAGACCAAAATTAGGTCAATCAGATGCACAGCTCCTTTTATGCAGCAATGTAACCCTCGTTCTCCTTTCCTACTACTCCTCAGCAGAGTCAAGTAGGTCAGAAGTGTCTCCTGTCAGGCAGCTGGATCCACTGAGGTAGCTCCAAAATATTCTTCAAAACAGCAGGAAATCAGGAAAAGGCATCCCTGCCCCCTCCTCACACTGTGGTCTCTCTGGTCCCCTGTCTGAGCACCGGTCTGAGGTGGAAATGGGCTCTCAGGTAGATGAAGGAGGGGACTAAAGCACCTCTTGTAAGGCTCGGTCTTGTTTCTAAATATCCCACCATCGCACTTGCCTTCTGTGCAGGGCTGTGCCACGGGCTGTGCTTGCAGGCACAACACAGACATGGCGAGGAGCCGCTCCAGTGTCCCCCAGTAACCCCTCAGAGACCTGCACTGGAGCCCAGTCTCTGACCAGCAGCATGAGACCTGCAGCCTCCCAGTGCCGCTGGTGTTGGGGTGGGTTTTCCTTCCCCGAATCAGTATTGGGCCCGTTGGCATAGACTAGTCCACAGCAAGTGGGTCACTGGCTCCTCTGTTTCTCTTATACACAAACTTATACACATATTTTACACGCCTGGGGCCAGTGAGACAAAAACAACCGCTTAACACACACTGGAAAAGAAGCATAATTGAAACAAACTGGAAATAAGATTATTAGTGAAGCAATCCAGCTTCCTATTTTCATTCACCAGGAGCGGTGCCAAAAGGTAATTCTGAAGCCGGAGAAACTCTGTGGAGAACGGTGGTGGAGTCAGCAGAGCAGCACGGGAAGCGCTAACGTGGGTGAGAAATGGTCTTGAATCACTGAACACGTTGTTCAAGCTATAATGATTTTGTGATTCTGACTGAGAACTTTCTGCCTGAATCATAAAATAAATAAGGGTCCTGGAGCACCACGGTCTCATACCAGCAGCCAAGGAGATGAAATCATGAGACACTGAAATCCAGAGCTGCTCCCAATTTTGGCAACTCCCCTCCGCGGTGAGGAATGAAAGCCCTGTGCCAAGTCAGTCACAAATTATAAACAATCCCAGGAACGGCGCTTTTTTTCTCCCCCCAGCCTTTTCCAATCTTCTCTTACCCTTCTCTTAAATCGCTCCACGTTTTGCATTTGCCTCGTCTCGTATCTCCGCGGAGTCTCTGGCTGTCTTCAGACCATCTGCACGAGGTGACTAAGGCGTGTTAGCACCAGTTCTCCCACTGGGTGCCTACGGAGCCAGGACGTGACAGGCTGGATGGCGAGGGGTCTGAATCGCTTATCACATTGAGACGTTACCGTAGTCACAACACCTACGTGAGACAGCGATAGCAGCAGCCAGGATTTGGTCCAACAGCAATAAAAAAAAACCAAACAACCGAATAATACTAATTTCTGCAATTATTTACCACTCACAGGCAAATTAGTCATCTCTTTGCCATACCTGAGACAGCAGATGCCACAAAATACCTTCAGTGCCATCTAGCTACTAAGTTACAGGGAGAGATAAATTTGCAACCAGCGCTAATTGCCACCAGGCCCATCAGCGGCGCGATGTCCTGTTGCACCAGCTGATGCTCTGCCCTCAGGGGTCTAATCGAGACGGTAATGAAAGCCACAAGGATAATTCACAACTGTAGAAAACTCTGCTTTAACTGGATGTTTATCTAAAGTATGGCAAAGTGAACTCCTCAGAACGAAGGCTAAATAAATAAATAACTGAATACACGCGCGCCAAACCCACAGGGTATTTCCTTCCACTTGTAAAGGCACTTTGGTGTTGCCAGTCTCTCTGAAAAAAACTCAAGGAGGAACAACAGAGCTTTTTGCCTTCAGCTTTTCTTCATGAAGATGTAAAGAAGCAGTGAAACAGTATCTCCTTTGCTGTCTAATTGTCTTGGGTTTCATGCCATGTCCATCATGGAGATGCTGGAGCGCTCTGGCCCCTGATTGTCAGTTGTCTCCAGGACTGCTGGGCTTTTATACAAAATACAATAGTCTTCAAAACTACTGTGGACCCCATTTTACTGGTGGTGACTTCACTGACCATCTATGAGGACTGCACGCTCAACGTATATTCACACCACAACCAAATGTAGGTCCCACCGGGCTGGGAAGTGGGTGGATACCAAATAATACTGAAAACACCTACCTTTCCCTGGATAACTCACACTGAACCATCACTGTGTGGAATTAAATTACAGAATGGAAATGTGAGCTGAGGGAGCACAGCCGTCAGGATCTCAGCACGACGAGCAGCAGATGCAAGAAGCAGAGAAATAAGCTGGTGTTTTCCTTTCTCCTCCCCGGCCCAGCCCCTGGACCGTTGCCACACAGTTCGGTACATCCTGGACCATGCGAAATGCTAAGAAAGGCAAAATACAATTATTTCAAAAAAAGGTTGTTTTTATGACATACTGTACTTGGTGAGATTATTCCATTTATGGTGTAATTAGCCCAGATAAAACCTGTCTATAAATGACCTTATGGTCTGGGTATGATGCTGATAGAGGCTACACGCACGCTTATGCTCCCACGATGTCAAACAGCGATGCTTGCCAAGAATCAGCTCCATGGATGGTGCCCACTCTGCAGCTCTGATCCTGCTCTGGGTGCATGCTCATGAGAAGCAACCTGCCTCGACTACTGAATCCAATTTTGGGCCCCTCACTACAAAAAAAGACATTGAGGAGCTGGAGTGGGTCTGGAGAAGGGCAACGGAGCTGGTGAGGGGTCTGGAGAACAAGTCTTGTGAGGAGCAGCTGAGGGAGCTGGGGGTGTTCA
>JAOXJK010000069.1:21472657-21483084 GCA_025774025.1 Xenus cinereus | reverse complement strand
ACCCCCAGCTCCCTCAGCCTCTCCTCACAAGACTTGTGCTCCAGGCCCCTCACCAGCTCCGTTGCCCTTCTCTGGACCCGCTCCAGCCCCTCAGTGTCTTTTATGTAGTGAGGGGCCCAGAACTGGACACAGCCCTCAAGGTGGGGCCTCACCAGTGCTGAGGACAGGGGGACGGTCACTGCCCCAGTCCTGCTGACCACACTGTTCCTGATACAGGCCAGGATGCTGTTGGCCTTCTTGGCCACCTGGGCACACTGCTGGCTGTGACAGTCGACCAACACCCCCAGGTCCTTTTCTACCAGGCAGCTCCAGCCACTCTTCCCCCAGCCGGGAGCGTCCATGGGGTTGGTGTGACCCAAGTGCAGGACCTGGCACTTGGCCTTGTGGAACCTCACACCATTGGCCTCAGACCATCGATCCAGCCTGTCCAGATCCCTCTGTAGAGCCACATACTCAGACATTTTGGTGTTCAGAAGAGGCTCCTCACTTCCTAAAAAGGAGGAAAATATCAAAAGACACGTGAGACATTTCAGCTGGTCCATAATAACTGGTCCCTTTGCCCAGCTTCACGCAGCGACCAATGCCTGCTCAGACAGGGGTGGCAAGAGCTGGTGGCTTCAGGGCTGGTGGGAGCCAACGGCTGAGCAGGTGAAGAGGGGTGCTGGCACCCACACTTTGGTTAGGGGCACATAGTGCGTGACTGCTGGAACACACGTACGGGATGCGTCCACACACACTGCTGGCCCAGGAGGAGGCCGCATTCCTGAGCTGGTGGCGTGTGTACCCAGTGCGCCCCAGCTCCTTGCGTTGGAGGCAGCGTGCTGGGGGCTGCTCTTGGCTCCCGCGGCGGCTACGCCTCTTGTCCTCAGGCCGGTTCCCATGACCCGCTGCACTTCCTGAGGCTGGCGGCCACTGGACGGCTGCGGAACGTGGTGGCGGAAGCGCTGCGAGCTGGGTGGAAGGAGAGGCCGAGCGCTGGCCCTAGCCTGGGAACAGCCTCCGTGCAGCATTCCCCCCGGCCGTGACACCCGGGGTGGGATCCACTCACGGCCAGGAACTAGTCTGCCTGCTCCCCAGCTGGTCTGTGGATGCCACGGGAGAGCAGGTCTCGGGAAATTTGGTCTCGGGTGATTTCTCCTCAAAAAAACTCCTCGAAAGTCCAGAGCAAGGCTGAGCCCCAAGCAGAGCCGTTATACCACATTTTGCAAAATGCCCGGGGTTGGCTCCAGCCCAAAACCACTTCCTCTTGCTCCCAAAGGGCCGGTTGAAGGGGGCCCTCCGGGAGCCAGATGTCGGTGCTGCTGGCCTTGCAGTGGTTCCCAGCCCTTCTTCCAGAGATGTGCGGGAGGAGGCAGGGAGCCAGGATGTTTTCCCGGTCAGGCTCAGCCCCTGCACGCTGGGCACCAGAGCTGCTCGTGGCGCCTATCTTAGATACGTTGGTAACGCCCATCACACACACGTCGAGGCAGAGCTATCCGAAAACTCAAATCCAAAGGATGCAAGTACCAGCTTCCCTTTGAGAGGCCGAACAAGTCCCTCTCACAGAGCAGCACGCTCTCCTCCTGGCTCATATGGTCTGCAGTGAGGCTGTCGTGCCACTTCCAGCGGGTGTAATACCTTTATCCATACCCTAAAAATAGGGCTGAGCTCCAGCATCACGTGTACGCTCAGCTTTTGGTCCTGTATTTGCAAATGTCTTCCACGCAGGTAGCTCGTGAAGCTTTTCATCAGCGTTTCAGAGGAGTACAGATGACCTGCTTGTGAAACATGGCTGCTTGACGAGCATTTTCTCAAAGTTCCTTCTTGCAAAACATTTAGACTTTTACTGGGCTCACTTGGCGGCTGGGACTGAAGCCCCAAGGAGGTCAGGCTGCCCCTGTACACAACGACACCAGCATCACAGCCCAGCCATGCATCTGGTTTGGGTCCCCTGAAGGAGAGAAGTCTCTGGAAATATTTTTAGCTGGGGGCTCTTGAAGAAAAAAAAGGACGTTTGTTTTCTCAGGGACACCTCTCAATGGCCGACGCACTGGGATAAATCCAGCTGGAGTCACCTGCAACACAAAAGGTATTTCTGTCCCAAATCGCAAGCAAAGCTGTGCGGAGCCCGGGGAGGCCCTTTTCCTGTCTCCCCCTTGTTTCTTTCCTCTCTCCATTCTTTGTGCAAAGCTGTGTTCAAATAACACTTCCCTGGAACAAGGAGCACTGCAAGGTAATCGGTATGAAAGGGCTTGGCATCTGGACATGTTCTGAGCTGACAAACCCTCACCCCGTTTTCCATGGCTGCTGTAACAATGGTGAAAACAATGCGCAGCGCACAACCCCGCAGCAAATCCGCCAGCAAAAGTGCTCACAGCAGACAGGGCAGGTACTGCCCGTCAGGCAGACGCGGGCAGGGGAGCAGAGAACCTCAGGCACCCGTGAACGCTTGTGGGTGCTCTGTGAACAAAAGAAACTCGCTGGAGATCCTCCTCTCCCACCTCATGGGCACACAAACCCTTCCCTGCTGTATTCCCTGCTCCCACGTGGGTGCGCATCCCACCTGGTGTGCTGCAGACACGCGGCGACGACCCCCCAAAATGGTTCACTGCAGTCTTTTTTGCAAGATAAAACCCAACCCAGTCATCATCTATCTTAAAGAAAATACATGAGAAATCCAAATTTTACTTCCTTGCTACCAGTGCGCTACCAGAGTTACAGGTGATGTGACCTCTTTCGTGACGATAGCGCAGGCCTTGGTCGTAAAAGAGCTTACAGCATTTTTCTCATTCTTATCTCAAACTGCCCTCCATCCACTAAGTTAAACTTTCAACTCCTCCAGAATCCAAGATGTTTCTCCCCCTCTACATTCCCAAGCACTGATTTCTGGAGTTACTTCAAATAAAGAATGTAATTTTGTAAGAGAAAATTAAATCACACCTAAAAAAAACCCAGAATAGAGCAATTTTGAAAGACAAGGGAAAGGTGTATTTGGTGGGTTTGAAAGAGCCAATAGAAAGGAAAGGACTGTAAGTTTATATTGTATGAAGCCATTTAGCTATCCATATTGTGAATAAATAATTGACCCGCATCGTTTGGAAAAACATGCTAGACCATAAAGTACAAAATTCTAGGAGACAAGCACCTACGTGTACACACATTCATACTAAAACTATCCAGAGAACAGTTTTAACAGTATTCGGAAGATATAAAGGAGCTCATCTCCAGAAAATCAGCAACTCGAGGGTTATCGGCACCCTGCCTTGGGGTTTAACACGCTGCGGCTGCAGAGAGGAGCCAGAGACCATGCTTGGGCTCCCAGGCTGTGGGCAAGGCAGGCAGCTTTGTGGAAAATTTTTCTTCCATCAGCTCTTTGACTGCGTTCGCAAACGATCGGGAGGGCAAACACCCAGCCAGCCTCAGCGGGGAGCCCCCAGCAATTTCACTGAGCCTGCAAATTCCTGTGGGGCCGCGAAAACACGAGTTTTATGAATCCGACAGCATAGGAACGGAAACACGCTGAGCAGAAGCCTCACACACGTAGAGAGCCAGGGAAGAGAAGAATCCAAGCAGGCAGGTTTGGGGGTTTTGCAGGGAAAGCATCCCCAAGCCCAGGCGGCGAAGTCCATGTTTGCACGTGTGACACAGAGAGGAACGACATTCCCTTTTTCCAGAGGATGGGACAGAGGCAGGATCAGGTTCTAGAAATATCTGGATACCAGACCTCAACTGAAGCCTCTGAGTGATCCAGTGCATTAAAACAGGCCCAAACACATTATTATGGGGGCGTAGAATTGAGAAAAACAAAATTATTAAAGCAAACGGAGGAGGTGTTTTGCCTGGACAGGTCTTCGAGCTTCTCGGCTCTTTGTTTCCAACAGCCAGCTCGAGAGGTGTCAGCAACCAGGCGCTCTGCAGCCGAGAGCGAATCTTCAGCCCAGAGCCACCCGCGCGCCCAGGCTGCAGCTGTGCAGCGTCCCCGAGACCTGTCCCCAGACACCGACACACGGGCCTCGCAGGACGACGGGACCAAAACCTGGGTGTCAGACCCACGAGATCCACTGCAAGGCTCAAATCCCTGCTGCTAACACCACAGGAAAGCAAGGTTTACCGCGCTGCCAGCGACACCTCACCCTCTGCCCAGGGAGCTTTGAGACAGCTCTTTAAGGATTTCAGATCTGCAGGGACTCCAGGTGTCCTTCCGGAGATTTCTGAGTTTATGGAATAGCCATAGGTTAAGACAAATGATACAAAACAAACTCCCCCAAGAGATAGTTCTGACTTCTCGTCACGTGAAATTTCTAAGAAGCCTCGTTCAGATGCTGGGAAACGCCACGAGCAGATGCAAGGCTTTAATTTTCAGATTGCCCTTGCAATGTGCAGTCAGCTTGTGGTCATAAAAACGCAACTCCAAGACGCCTTTTGGATTTTTGGCTGGACTAGTGGTGGCTCCCATCATCCTCAAGCCCTTTCACGCCAACACACCCCTCAGACATTCTGTTTCCGCAGCCCTCTTTCCATTCACGGGAACGTACACCGAACCACCAAATCCACACAGAAAAGTACAACCAGCTTCCAAGCAGGTCTCGCTGCACAGGGGTAGTGCAGGGCCTGATTTTGGGGAAGTTCAGGCAGCTCTATCAGAAACACCTCCAGCTGCATTCATCCCTTCTTCACACAGCGCCTCAAAGGAGCCAAGACACCCCACAGGTACCTGTTTTTCTCCAGGGACAAGGAGCGGAGCTGCCTGTTCCCGGTTCACATCCAGGTGTGAAAGAGAGATAAAAAAGAGAGCCTGCCGTGCCTGTGTTAGATGAACAAGGGAGCAGAGATGTGCCAGAAAAGATGAGCTCATTGTGAAAATAATTGAAAGAGCTTTTACAAAAATCAATACAAAGATCTAGGTGGATTCAGATGTGCAACACGCCAGCAGCAAGACACCTCCTCACCGCTTGCATATTTTCCTGTACGCTTGTTTTTACCAATTTGTGCTCAGATTTTCCCCCCTCTTTGTCTCTTGGTGCCACCCACCAGATCCTGCACTGGGAGGCTTTGGTCATGTCCTGGAGCATGACCTACTCCATGAGCAGACGAGAAAAAGGGCTCCGGGCACAGAGGAGAAGGGATGACACAAAGAAGCAGCTACGAGCAGGCTTCCTTCAGGGGAAACAGAGGCAGGGAAACACAGGAGCGTTTATTTTGGCCAAGAAAGAAGTGACCTCCTGAGCTAACCTCTGCTGGGAGAGCGCTGCTCCCATGGGTTCACGTGGCTGCCAGCCCTAGGCTGACGCAGTCTCGAGCTGGGAGCCACATGCCTGAACCTCACACCTACACGCCCCCGTCTTTGCCGTAGGCTTTGTACTTCATGGCTTGCTTTTTCCATCACGCCCCGTTCCCAGGTTCTGTTACGCCAGGAGATCACGGGCGGAGGGACCGCCTTTTTTCCAGTGTCGGCCGGTAAAAGCCCTACCTACCTCTTCAGGGAACCCAACTCGACACTTGGAGGGACAGCAGGTTTGCTAGGGACTCACTGTGGCATACTTTCTGTCATAGCATCTCACCCCGTGCTTGTCCCATCATCCCAGCACAGCCCTGTCTAGTGTCTATGAAGGCGTTGGCGCTGGCCCAGGGCATCGTCTCGGAGCACTGGGCTCATCAGCAACACACAAGTCCACATCGTGATGGGCCACCATGTCACATCACCAGCTCTCATCCCCCCGACACCATCCAGCTCCTCGTCCCACCCCAACACGCCCCAAATTCATGCTGCGTGAGGACACCTTTGACGTACATCCCACTGGCATGAAGAAGGATGTTGCCTCTTCAGAGCACAGCGGAGGGAAGTCAGCCCTTGCCACGATTTCTGCGTTCCTTCTTCTGCCCCTACACTGGTCCAAGGCCTTGGACATATCAGTTATGGCCCAAGCCAAGCTTGATGCTCAGCGTGCTCTGAAACAAGACGTTCCTTGACCTGCTTTTCTCTCATCACTAATTCACACCTAGCAGATTTTCAACTCAACTCATGCGTGAACACCGCGCTGGCACCGCTTAATGGCTAAATAACAAATTCTGACAAAGCTCATTAAAAAAGAAAGCCACTGATGTCAGCAACGTGCCTTAAATCTGACCCCCAGCTCCAGGCAGGTCTGCCAAGGAATCAACTCATCCCGTTGGAAATACAAAGGAACAGCAGAAAACTGTATCAGCGCAGCTTGGAAAGAACCTCTTCTTTTTGTTACAGATGTGAAGCAATTACACATGGGTTACTGACACTAAACAGTCCGAGAGTTTAAACAATGGAAAGCCACCTCTGAGGTGGACACTCACATGAAAACCTCAAGACATGATTCCAGCCCCACAGCTGGACAGACAGACCGGCTTTAGGGAATTTATCCACGGCTCACCTAGAAACACGGGGAGCCAAAAATCCCAGGAACACTCCTGGTGCTGCTGCGGCTGAAACACGATATGGACATGTCGGCACAGGAAGACCGAACTGGCAGCTGGGAGGACCGAGGAATGAAAACAAAATTCCCTGGCAGTGTTCATTTTTATTTTTCCCTTAGCAAAACAAGATCCTTGTGTTAAAAAAAAAAAAAAAAGTAAGTAATGAAAAGGGATGAAAAGGCTGCTGTCGAAAACATAATTACATTCCCGGATGTGCGTACACCCCTAGAAAATTTTGAATGACACATTTCTAAAGATCTTTTAAAATAACTACAGGGTATTAATTACATATAAAGCTACCAACTCTTTTCTCTCTATTTTGAAACCTCTGTTTGGAAGTGTTTTCCATTAGGCAACACCTTCCAAACACAGCCAGCTACGCCGCGCTGCTGTAGGTAGCGAGGAACCACGTCTGAGGCTCTGGCTGGACGTGGTAACCACCGCACACCTCAACGCTGGCCGTGCTGTGCTCCACAGGGAGGGCACAGCCGAGGGACAGACGTGTTGTACTCACTGGGGGACGGGGGAGGGCTACAGCCTGACACAACCGCCTCTGCAATAGTGCTGTTTTCCTTATCTGAGCGGCTGCATCGCTGCGAGGTCAGCAAGAGCCCCTGTGACTGCATCGCCATGGAGCCGGTCAAGCGGGTGAACTCGCTTCTGGCTGTTTCTCACACAAAGGCAAAGAGAGCGCGGCCAGGACTGCGGCCAAGGAAGAGCACGGAGCAAACGTTCGAGAGACGGCCTGTCCCACGGGGACCTCGCTTTTCTCTGCAGCCCCGAACATCTGGGCAGCATCTCTGCCGTCAGTCCCGTGTGCAAGGCAGCTGTGACCACGCAGTCGTCCTCCTTGTGGTCTTGACCTCGCCTGTCTCCACCTAGTGTCTTCTGTCTCAGCGACAGGCAGCTCCAAGAGGCTGGGGTGCCTGTCTGCCCGGCCCCAGCACAGGACTGGGCACCAGCCCTGGGCACAGATGAACTCTGGGTCTCCACTTCCCAGCTGGGGAAAAACGTATCACTTCTCTCTGTAGTTTGTTCCGATGGAAAGTATTGTTTAAGAGGTACATAGTCCATAATTAATCACAATAATTAATGACAATAATTAAGGAGATGCACAACTACTGTTTGCAAGCCTCTGAAATAGAAAGGTTGCAGACATCATCTGTTCCGCATCTAGAATTTGGCATAATTAATCCTAAACCCCAGTGTGACAAATAGCAAAGCTATTCGGAGGTGCCTGTCCTACATCAGGCTGGCTGCAGAAAAAAAAAAAAAAAAAAAAAAAAGTCCAAAAAACGTGACACAACAGCCCCGGGCAGGGCAATAAAACCACTTCCAGGCCAGGAGAGGACACGGCAGGAAGGATTTTACAAAGGAGCGATGCAGCGCGGGCAGAACTGGAGCACAGCGGGAACGGCTACTGCTCTGCTGGGCTGCCTCTGGGTACCCGTCTGGAATCAGACGCAGACTGCGCGGAGCTGGGAAGCCACCCGCAAACAGCTTTTATTTGAGAAATAAAAACGGGGAGGAGGGTGACGGATCCGCGGGGAGAAGGGTGAGGGCCCCCAGCAAAGCCCCTCTGCTTCTAGCGAGGGCAGCAAAGCCGGGGCAGCGGAAACGCCCTCCTGCGAAGGTGAGAGCGAAAGGGACGCAGGGCCTTGCGGAGCAGGGACAGGGAAAGCCACAAGCGCTGCAGGCAGCGTTGCCAGGTGACGAGTGCCTAAGGAGAGGACAGGCAGGGTGTTTGTTCTCTCTTGCCAGAATTAAAGTCCAAGCAGGGTGTTTTGTTGCTCTGGAAAATACCCGGGAAGCGTGGGGCCTGCGGGTGCTGGCCGGGAGCTGGCAGAGGGCAGGGGCAGTGCGGAGCTGTCTCTGCCCGGCCGTGCCCACAGCCTGCCCAGAGCAGCTCCCTGCGCGGGGAACAGCCTCGCATGGCCAAGAAAGGCAAAAAAAAAAAAAAAAAAAAAGCGCTGGCTGGCAGCAACACCCCAACGAATGGTGACACCGTGACCCAGTCATCACACCCAGCTTCACCCCAAAAACCGCAGCTCAACAGCACCTCTCCTTGCCGAAGCTCTGGGCAGGGCAGCAACGACGGGCCTCGGTTTCTCTGAGCAGGATTATTTGTCTTCCCTCCTCTGCACGGGGGGACACCGAGGCACAGAGCAAACAAGCGACACGACGAGAGCTCCTAGGGCTCGGTAAAGAGACAGGGGATACCAGCGAGACCCTCTTTGGCCTCAAGCTCCTTGGCTATAAGGACGTCTCCCAGAGCACCCACCACCCTCTGCCGCGCACAGGCAGAGACACCCCAACCAGCAGCACCGTGGCCAAGCAGCCGAGAGCCGCGAGCAGCAACCGGAGACCTCGCGCTTCGCAAACTTGCTGCGGCACAGATGGGGACACGGAGCAACATGCAATTTAAAAAAAAAAAAAACCTTCTCAGGGGGATACAAAAATAATACCATGTACATTCCAGCTTCCCGAACAACAATCGCCCAAGAAGCCAGCACTGTGGGAAAGTCTCAGCTCGCTTTTCCTGGGTATTATAAATAGAATTACGGCTGCAAGCAGGGCTTTAAACGCGGAGGAAGGGCGAAAAGGCCATTTAACGGGCTCTGTTTGAACTCGGGCTCTGGCCCGCGGCCAGCTCTCTGCAGAACAGCTGGTCGCTTCCTGCCGAGCGAAGGCCAGCATCGCTGTGCTGGGAACCAGGAAGCCCAGGCCGAGGGCCGCCTGTCAGATCCCGGTGCCCACAAACTTGCTGGGGACATCAGGCCTTGGGCTGCTGTGTATGTCACTTGGGAGCCTGCTCTGCTCCTGCCTGGAGCCAAGGCCTGCGCTCTTCCATGTGTTGTGACCACCAGCGTGAGAAAGGGCGAGTAGGTGTGAGACTTCCCCAGAAGAGTCTGACTTGCATCTGAAAGGTCTCAAGAACTTCCCCTCCAGTAAGCTGCTTGGTTTCTCAGCCCACTTGAAGGCTCAGTGACTACCAAGCCCCATGGGACTGAATCCCACAGCTTACTCGCACTGCCTGGTTCCCCAATCTCCTCGTCTTTGCCCAGGTGACTGCTGCTGCCTTTCCCTTACGGCCACGCTGCTCATCACAAGCCCCCACAGACCCTCGCCACGGGCAGCTCACAGAATCACAGAATGCTATGGGGTTGGAAGGGACCTCTGGAGATCATCCAGTCCAACCCCCTGCCCAAAGCAGGTCCTCCCAGAGCAGGTTGCACAGGAACGTGTCCAGGTGGGGTTTGAGTCTCCAGAGAAGGAGACCCCAACATCTCTCTGGACAGCCTATTCCAGGGCTCTGCCACCCTCACAGGAAAGAAGTTCCTCCTCATGTTTAGGTGGAACTTCTTATATTCAAGATTGTGCCCATTTCCTCATCCTATCCCTGGGCGCCACTGAAAAAAGATTGGCCTCGTCTTTTGACACCCACCCTTTATGTATTTAGAAGCATTGATCAGATCCCCCCTGTCTTCTCTTCTCCAGACCCAAGTCCCTCAGCCTTTCCTCCTAAGGGAGATGCTCCAGGCATCTCTGTATCCTCTGTATCATCTCTGTAGCCCTCTGCTGTACCCTCTCCAGCAGTTCCCTGTCCTTCTGGAACTGGGGAGCCCGGAACTGGGCAGAGCACTCCAGAAGCTGAACATCCTGCTATCCACATGTTCGTTCCTCTCTTCCTTATTCTATCTCCTACTCATCTGGGCTATGGGCTTGCAATTCCCCAGGCCAACTTCTAACCACTAGCATCGTACTTTACACAGGGTACCACACATCAGGGCCAGCGCCTTGTTCTGCAGTGGTACCACCAGGGCCCAGCAGCCCACTACCCAGCCTCGCTGCTCCGCAACGTCTCCAGAAAGCCTTCACCCTCAGGGCACAGCGCAGTGCAGACGCGCTGCAGGTTCCCGCCTCTCATAGAATCATAGAATGGTTTGGGTTGGAAGGGACCTTAAAGATCATTGAGTTCCAACCCCCCTGCCATGGACAGG
>JAOXJK010000069.1:21449706-21462017 GCA_025774025.1 Xenus cinereus | reverse complement strand
ACCAAGATGTCTCTAACAAGGTGAGGCCCTCAAGTATCATGGGGACCACTAGGGTGTTCAGAGGAGGGTCTCCAGCCTTGTGGGGAACAAGGAGACGTTGCCTCTGCAGTTGGAGAGGGCAGCCACTGCCAGCTCTGCTAGTTTTCTGCTAATTTTGGGGTGCAGGGGACCTCTGCAAGGCAAAGGGACAATAACTGGTGGCATTTCCCACCCCGAGGAGAACAGGTCCATGAACCAGCTCATATCCAGGTTTTGGCGTAGCCCCACATCCCATCTGCACCAGTGAGCAGGGATACATCCTGCACTAGGGCACCACCAAACCTCCAGCACCTGGAGGTGTTCGAGGTCCTTCTTGCATTAATTTATCCTCCAGCTGGATCACCTTTGGGATGCCTTGGCTTTGGGCTGCACCTTCTTCCATTAATTCCTCCTTCAGCTGGATCCCTTTGGGATGCCCTGGCTTTGGGCTGCACCTTCTTCCGTGAATTTCTCCTTCAGCTGGATCACCTTTGGGATGCTCCAGCTTGCCAGAAGCCCTGCACACGTGCAGGGAGCCTGGCCTGACCTGTCATGCCCAGGCTTTAGGACACAATACCCAAAGCTGGTCCATGGCCATCATGCAACAGCTCTGCTGCTGCTGCTGCCAGGAGAGCAGAAGACAGCATGGGGCAGGGGGTGGCTAGCACAGTAGAGATCACTCAGCAGTTGCCACCAGAGGCAAAACAGGGAAGTTAATTTAATGTATTGCCAATCAAATCAGAGTAGGACAATGAGAAGTAAAACCCAAATCTTCAACTACCTTCCCCCCACCAGTCTGATTTCTCCACCTCCTCCCCCCGAGCGGTGCAGGGGGATGGGGAATGGGGGTTGCGGTCACTTTGTCACACGTTGTCTCTGCTGCTCCTTCCTCTTCGCTCTCTCTCCCTTCTCCAGCATGGGGTCCCAGCCACAGGAGACAGTCCTCCATGAACTTCTCCAATGTGGGTCCTTCCCATGGGCTACAGTTCTTCATTAACTGCTCCAGTGTGGGCCCTTTCCACCGGGTGCAGTCCTTCGGGAACAGACTGTTCCAGCGTGGCTCCCCCGTAGGGCCACAAATGCTGCCAGAAGACCTGCTCCAGCACGGGCTCCGTGGGCTGAAGCTCCAGCACAGACTCTCCACAGGGTTGCAGCTTTCTTCAGGGCACATCCACCTGCTCCAGCATGGGGTCCTCCAAGGCCTTCAGATGGATATCTGCTCCACCATTAACCTCCATGGGCTGCAAAGGGACAGCCTGCCTCACCGTGATCTTCACCACAGGCTGCAGGGGAATCTCTGCTCCAGCACCTGGAGCACCTTCTCCCCTCCTTCTTCACTGACCTTCGTCTCTGCAGAGCTGTTTCTCACATCTTCTCACTCCTCTCTCTGGGTGCTGTTGTTGCACTGCAGTTTTTAACCCTTCTTAAATATGTTATCACAGAGGTGCTACCACTGTCACTGATGGGCTCAGCCTTGGCCAGCAGCAGGTCCACCTTGGTCCTTCTGGCACCTTCTCACAGAAGCCACCCCTGCAGCCCCCTCCTACCAAAATCTTGCGACACAAAGCCAAAACAGTCTCCCAGGCAGGGTCAAGGATAGGACAGGAGAGGGAAACAGGGGAGGAAGATCAGATCTTTCCATTAAACCCTGCAGGGATGGATGCTCAGACGGTGGATAAGTCACTGGCCACCTAGTGCCCTGCTTTCCAAGGGATTGGAGGGCCATGAGAGGGGCCTTGGATGCTGGAGCATGGAAAAAGAGCAGGAAAACCTTCAGCCTGGGTCACACCAAGGGACAAGGAGCCAGCAAGGGTGTGTTTGGGGGTCCTGGTGACCGAAGTGACTGCAGGAAGTCTCACCACTTGTCACTGATCCCATGGGATGGGCATTTATTTCACCACGATCTGCTGAACACGCACAACACCCACTGCCACACTGCTGCCCAAACCCCTCAATGAGTGTCCACCTTTGGTAACAGTGATGACATGACTATGAGCAAGGTCCTGACACCGTCCTGCAAGAGGACGCCTCGTTCCACCACAACCCAATCTGGCCAGCACCCGCGTGGGATGGGGGGCTGCAGCTCCCTTGCCGTGGCCTGAAGCCTATGCAGAAGATGCCTCTGGGATTTTGGGGACCTTGGTGCCTCTCAAGGCTTGGCAGGGCACAGCCATGGCACCAAGCCCCCAGGACCAACTGGGAGGAACCCAGACCTCCATCCTCACGCTCCCGGAGAAGGGAGGCAGAGGAATGGAAAGCAGTTTAGCTCCCAGGAAAGCGTGGCAGAGCAGCTTGCAGCTCAAGAGCCTCCTCGTAAACAAGGCCTTTAATCCAGCTCTCGGCAGCCAAAGCAGGAGCCCCAGCTGGTGTTACCTGGGGCAGCTACAGACGTGCCTCGGGGAGACGGAGGCGAGCAATGGTCCTGTCTGGAGCAGAACAGTGCTCACCTGTTGATAAAACAGCCTCCAAACAAAGCCGACAGATGCTTCGAGAGCAATAAGCGGTGCATTAGCTTCCGTCCCGCTCCCCGCGCTGTCGAGCCAGCAGATATTAGACACGAAACAGCGGCGCCGGGGGAGCGCCGGGGAATGATGGATAATAAAGCTCTGCTTCTCTACGCCGACACGCAAAGAGCCACCGCGCTCGGGGGGTCTGCAGCCTCCCCATCCGTCCGTCGGTGAAACAGGAGGGACAAGGCGGCAGCAGCCCGAGACACCGGCAACCCTCGCGGCGCTGGAGAGGAGATGCCCCGTCACTGAGGAGCAGCAGGTGATGCTCCCAGCTGGAGCGAGCTGCCAGGCTGCTGAGCTGGAGATGAGAGGGGTCACAGCCGCTTCGGAGGAGCGCGCTGAGCCTGCGCGTTGGCTCAGCAACCTTGGAGGGGATTTACAACTGCTCATTACGTTGGAAAATGCCATTAGAGCAAACGAGAAATCCATATTCCTGCTCCTCGCCCTTGCTGCACCAGCCTTCAAGACTCACCCCCTGTTCCCGGGTTTGGGAACACGCAGCTGTGAAGATGGTGTAGCCTCCTTTGAAGGCCCGAGGACCATCTATAAGCAGAGCGATCCTGGCACATCGCGCGGAGTCACAATGAAGGCTGCGGGTGACAGTGGGGCAGCATGTCCAACGTGCAAAGCCATCGAATTTGGTGTCAGGCTTCCTCACGGTTACGATCAAACCTTCCAGTCTTTGCCCTCGCTGTCCAAGCCTTCTCCATCCTCTCCCAATTTATCGCACCTCTCCTGCTCTGAGCGAGAACATGTCCACGTTGACACCTGCAGACCCCGAGGACGTGCACGCTCCATCATACCCTCGTGAGGTGTTTGCAAACATACCATCCAAACCCCCGGAGAGCACGAAGCTTGACCATGGGTGACCTGCCACCACCATTCCAGCACGGAGCCGGAGGGAGGGATGCAGAGAGTTTGCTGTGGTGGGTTTGCGTGTCAGACACCGCCTTGTTTTGGTTGCGAAGGGCACCAGCACAGTGCTGGGACGCAATCTGCCCACTGTGAGTGGAGGTGAGGAGGTGACATGCTCCGAGCTGGGTGACACCAGCTCTGCAGAGGGGAATGGAGGAGACCTGGCAGCTAACGAGGCAGCAAACGGAGCGATGTTTTCTGGTATAATTAGATCAGTTAATAGTTCCTGCAGATCAAAATCACACCTAACAGCGTTAGGGGAACTGCCGAGACAGCTGGTCCCACCAAAGGCGTTTCAGTAAAACATTCCTGCACGGGAAGGGCTCAGCAAAGGGACGGTGTCGCCAGGGTGGCTAGAGGAGAGCATGCCACCAGCAAGACCAGACCTCAGCCCAGCACCAACCTGGAGCGGCGGTGGAGCAGACAGACCGTGAGTCTGGCACCAGATCTTTGGTGGTGGAAGCCCATCGGGATGCCTTCTGTGGTGATCCCAGTCTCATGGCAGGTTTTCTAGCTGGGGGAGAGGACGAAGCCGGTGTTTGAGGCAGAAAGGATGTCACGGGACTCCTTGGAGCTTCACACTCCCATCTCAGATGGGTCAGCTCCAGCTTGTCCTCCTGAGGTTACTCCAGCATTGCCGGGCTTTGGCTTTAGGAGCCTTTCTCCCTGATTTTGCAGCCCCACGGCCAACCCAAAAGCCATTTTCTACAAAAAGGGAGCTCTGGTTGAAGAACCACATCGTCTTCCTCTACCCAGCCCCATGGGAAAGGAAGTTCTGCAGCCGCCCCAGCCCAACTATGTGTTTGCTGGTGTGTGCAGAGCAAAGCGGATCCCCTCCTCTTGGGGGCACACGCCATTAACGTGCCATTGGGAGAAGAGCAGCTTGCAAAAAGGTCCGTGTCAGAGCAATTACCATGGGAGTCTAAGGGACATGTCTGACACAATTTTCAAGGAGGCACCATGCCACTAAGAAGAGATGCCCCTCCCTGTAGAGGCTTGGTGGGAACCACTTGTGACCCAGCCCAGCGGCAGGACCCTTGCCAAGACCCAGAAGTGCCCACAGCATCCCACTCAGGAAGCCAAGACGTGAGAGCAACCATGATTCTGCACCTCCCCATGCCAATTGCTCCAGGGGATTCAGGAATGTCACCCCTGGGGAGAAAGCAGCGGCTGCAGTTGAGCCAACAAGCTTCTCTCCACCATTGGAGATGGTGCTTGATGCAAGCTTGATGCTTCTGCTGCCCTGGTCCTTCTGAGGAGAATGGCGAGGCTGCAGAATCACAAGGAGCAGGGAGAGAGGTGAATCCCTCTTGGTGAAGGTGCCGGGATCCCTATGCAGATCTTGAGGATGGTCTCCAGCCACACAGGCGTGCTCACAAGTGCTGAAAGCACCTCACTTGGATTTGTAGACGTGCCCTTGGCGTAGCTCTCTCCCCTCTACCCTTCAGGTGAGAGGAGATGTTCACTGCATCCCTATACACTTCACAAGCTCCAGCTTCGGCCAGCCAGGTCCAGTATCTACTCCAGCATCGCCCTTGACCACCCCATTAAGGAAGGCAGGAGAGAGATGCCAGGCAGGAAATAGGAAAATTTCACTCGAGGATGAGAGATGCCGCTACCACAGGAGCCAACGTGCAGCAGATCAGAAGCAACCAAAGACAACAACGATGGGATTTGCCTTCTGCAAGGCTGGCCATAAAAGTCATCGCTCCCAACGGTGGCAACCAAGCAGCAGCCAGCAGAGAAGGATCTTTGCACAAGTTCATCGAATTACTGCAGGCTAAAAATATCCAGGCTGTGGGGAATCGCAGGGCACCTCCAAGACACGCTCCAAAGCGGTGGCTGCAGAAGCGAGGGGTAATGCAGACAGACAGGCAGACGGGCTGCAGAGCTTCACGGTGGGGTGAGGAGCAGGAGAAAAGGGACAAGAATCAGAAACCGCCCCCATGTCACTGCCACTCAACCAGGATTGGGGGGTGGGGAGGATGTTTTTGCGCTCTCTCCTTTGGGGATGCTCTGCTTGTCCCTCCTGGCATGGCCACTTGGGCTCTTCTCTCCATCATGAGCCTCTTCTCCTCATTTCCACCAAAACCCCTACAAGATCCAAGCTCTCATCAGCTTCCCTGCTGCCCGTGGGGGTCTCCAGCAGTCCTGGGATCTTCAGCAAACTCTGCAGCTCCAGGACGTTTGGGCTGAGGGAAATCACACCAGAATGGGACGCTGGTGGGGGGCTTAGCATGCAGCCCCAAAGGAGGGGGGTGCTGATGCTCCTCTGCACTCCTCCCAACACTCAGCCCGTGCCTCAGTTTCCCTAGCTGAAGGTTTTACACCTTGTGAAGCAATCGGGCTCTTGGCAGACACCAAGCAAGCTGTGTCAGTGGACAAAAAACTCAGCAGAAGACCTTGTCCATGTTTTCTCCGAGAAGATCCCCCTCTCAGAGCTCCCAGCCCTGGGGTGCACAGAGCAGGGCCCCTGACCGCTCCTGCTTTCTCTTTCCTTGTCCTCACCAGCAAGCCTGGCTCGAAGAGGCTCCCTGGGTCCAATTTTACAACGTGTAGGTCCCTCCTGTTCTGGAGCAGCAGAAAACCCACACTTAGGAGCTCCCACTGCCTCAATCTGGATGAGTTTGTCCACATTGAACGGATGGTGAAGAGAGGGCCCGAGTGTGAGATAGCTGGAGGTCCCCATCCCAAGCAATCATGTCCCAGTCACCCCCAGCACGGTCCATGCACTCCTCTCTTCCCAAATAGCTTATGTCACAATGCTTTTCCCAGCAGGAATAATTTTGGTGCCCACCAGCTCCACATCAGTGGCCATCGCAGCACTTGGTTCTGTGCCAACCACAGTTTCAAAACCAGTTTCCCAGCTGGGAGAGAGGAAAGGCAAACCGGGCCCATCCCTGTGTCTTCCCAAAGCACAGGGTAAGAAAGGAACCCCCCTGGCAGGAGCTCATGGGAACGTGGGCTTCAGTCCAGCTTCCATGGGAGGTAACAAAGGCAGTGGCAGTGAGGAGCAGCCAGGGAATTAAGGCCAACAGCTTCGTTCTCTGCACGCAACAGCGATGGAAGAGCAGGAACAGATGTCCAAGAGGTTACCGGGCCAAGGTGAACCATCAGTTGGTCACCACCACCACTGTTCTCTCTCACCTTTGAGCTTCTGGGCTCTGTTTCTGCTTCCAGACCCCAGCTGAAGCCAGACACAAACCTGAGGAGCTCAGCCCGAGCCTCCCGAAGCAGAAACCTCCAGCATCCCAACAAGGCTGGAATGAAGGCCAGGTTCCAGCGCTCGCCGTGGTCCACTGAGCCACCTATTCATCCCCGCGTTCCTTGGCTGAACCCCAAACAGCGACAAAAACCCATCAAAGGACCTGGGAAAGCAAACCAAGCTGCGCGCGGATGAGATGAGCTCCAGTAGAAATAAAAGGTTCGATTGGCTTGGCAAGAGAGACGAGAGCCCGATCTCCCGCTGAGTCGATTTTGAAAGCTCCGCTGGGGTTTTTTAATCCAGCAGGAGATTTCTGCCGCCTCCCAGGGTTTGAGCGTTTTTGTGACAGACCTGCGGGTTGCCAAGCAGAAACGAAGTCAACTCCATCAAGTTCCCGTGCGGGTTGGCACGGCCTTTCCTCTGGCACCTCCAGAACAAGTTCGCTCTTGCAGCAAGGCAGAGAAATGGCAGCTTCCATTTTCGCCCGCTGTCTGGGATAACACGCCGCATTGGGCCGAGGCGAGTTTTGGCCCGTTACTCCCTTCGCTGGACACATCAAGGGCTCCTCTGTGTCCTGACCACCCAGATGGTGGGGGGAAAGCACAGGACGTGCCAACAAGCAACACAGCAGGGACACAGGAAGGAAGGGATTGCCCTAACTCCAAAATGATATTGTAGGAGAGCAAAAAGCTCTCCAGTGACACTTACCATCCTCTGTCTCTTGCCAGACGATGCCCTCCAGGTTCACGCTGGTCCCGGGCTCGCAGGGGCCCAGGCACTCGGGCTCGGTGGCCAGAGCCACGTCGCAGGTGTTCACTCCCACCGAGCGGGTGCGTACCATGATCTGCTCGCAAGGCGACGAGATGTCGTTGTTGACGACAGGGACGAGGAGGTGCAAGGGCAACACTGCAGGCGTTGACACTGGAGACTCCATCTGCGGGGAAGAAGAAACATGCAAGTCACCATCGGGAACACAGGAAAGAGAGCAAGTATCAACAGGCATCTACATTCCTGGAGAACCTTCTCAACGCCTGTGCCAGCAGGCGGTTCAAGTCCCACACCCTGTCAGAGGACAAGGATCTCACAGGGCTTTCCCACCCTGGCATGCCCATACCCATGTAACCCTGAAGAGCCAGCACTTTGTAGTCATGAAGATCACACCCAAAAGTCCCTCCGCAGGAGATATCTGCTCTCCCGCTGAAAGAGCTTGTGCCAAGTTCCTTCCCCGACGGCTTTTGCCAGGGTAATCATCCCTGGTCAGGATGCCTTTTGGCTATTGCTCAGATGTAAATGCAGTTGGTGACTTTGGACCTGAAGAAAAAAAAAATTATAGGCTTCTGCTCAACTGGCTGGACAGGACAAACAAGTAGCGGTCTCCCTCCAACATCCTCCTCCTCCCAAATCTACCCTGTGACCATCCAAAGATGCAGGTGTTCAGATCACATCCCTCCTCTCTGCACAAGTATCCACTTTAGAGCCTGACTTGGACGACATCTGCGCCAACCGAGCGCCAGCCACCGTGCTCTCCTTGCACGTGGAAACCGCATCTCACAGCCAGAGCCAGGCTTGGAAAGCCAACGAGCCAACACGCCAAGAAAAACCACGGCCAAGTCACCCTGCCGCTGACAAGCCAAGGTCCTCGGCCGCTCTGCCACGCGAGCAGATTGCAGCAGTGTCAGGAGAAGGATGGCTGACGGGCTGATTTTGCTGCTGGCCAAAGGAAGGGTAGGGTGGAGGCCTTCCTGTCCTTCAGGGTCCATCAGCCAAGCCAACCGCAGTCAGTCATCCCCTCACCTTGGCCGGAGAGCGTTTGCAGCAGTTTTGGGGCTAGCTGCTCATCCTCTGCTCAGACCTCCTCTCTGTACGGGTTATGATCTTGATAAGGTACTGAGCAACCTCAAAACAGAAGCAGACTGAAGAAACCAATCAAGTCATCAGCAAGCGCTGACCTGGGTTTCTGTTTCAAGCAGGGGAAGATGCCTCTAGAACATCCAGCACTACAAGGAGAGATGTCCTCCTACGCCTCCGCTGAGGAGATGATTATAACCTCAGAGAGGTCAAGCTTGCTGGTCACCAAGCAGGGACACAGACACCGGCCCACAACCACGTCCAACCTCACCGCTAGCTCTCCTTGGCCAATATAGTTGACAGCCACCAAACAGTCAGACTCCCACCCTGAACTGGCACCCTGGTCCTGACTGGCCACCAAAATTATCTGCTCCTCCTCGTGCTCACACCTTTAAGCAAGATAAATGCCTACATCCTTTAAGCAAGATAAATGACCCCAGCAGAAGCTTGCACGCCCAACGTCACCTGCTCCACGCAGTGCGGTGCCCACAACCACAGTGAGCAGCTGGAGCATCCCATCACCCTGAGCAACTCGTGACCCCCACAAAGCCCCTCCACATCCTCAGCGACACAAACACCATTTGTTAGTGGAGAAGGTGCAAGAGAAAAATCTCTAGGCAGAGGAGCAGAGAGGAGGAGATCACATCCACCCAGTGGCTTCTACCCGCTCCCACAGGGGTGGCTGCTGGTGGGGAACACAAACGTGACCCCCGTGGAGAACTCAGAGATCTTTTGGCTCTGCTTTTCCAACAGGAGAACACAAAGCACCATCTGCCCACATGCCTTTATCACTCTCCTCATCCTCCTGTGTCCATCCTGCCCCTGGATGGCCCGTCAGAGGGCACCCACTCCGCTGAGTGTTAAAGACGGCCTGGAGGTGGCTGGTCCAGCAGCAGCTGGACCACAAGGTCTCCTCTGCTGGCAGCACAGCTCTTGTTCCATGGCTCTTTTCCCCACCCACCCCCTCTGACCTCCCACCAGCACGACCAGCTCTTCCCCGGGAGCCCGTCCCCAGTTCTCCATCCCCACCCACCTCTGAGGCTGCCCCACAGCTGGTGCTCCAGCTGCATCCCACGGGATTATGAGAATGGGTTTTTTTGGTGTAAAAAAACCAACCCCGTGAGCCTGCCGGAGAGGAGGGCTGCACCCCCACAGACAAATCACCCCCCAAAATACAGCAACCCCATCCTGTGCATCTCGGCAGATCTGAAAGACGCTCAAAGGAAGCACGAGGCTCCTTCGGAGGGGAAAAGAAGAAAAACACTCATGGACGCCACGTTTTGCAAGCCAAAAGCAAGCCCCCGGGGAACGAAATAGGCGGAGGGGAGCCAGGCAGGGCTGCCCGATTGCGGGGGGCAGGAGCGAGAGCCCGGCTGGGGATGGGGAACGCTCCCCCCAACACCCCGGGAGCGGCGGCCGTGTGTGCACCCCGAGGACCTGCGGGTTTTGGAACCGTTCAGTTTCCTTCCACTTTGCGACAGAAACCACAGCGCAGCACAGGAGCGTTTAATTACAGTTCCAGCTCTGCTAATTATCGCCCGGTCACATTCGTAATCTGCATTACGCCACGGTGCATAATAAGCAGCTCGTTGAGATCTCTCTAATAAGCGAGGTGGCTTGATGGGATTTCATATTTCACCCTGCACTGGAACAAACAGAGCCTCGTTCAGTGGGGAGAGGAGGCGGCTCTTCTGCTCCCTCGCCCGAAGCTCGAGAGCGAAATACAAAGGCCCGGGGTGTCTCTCCAAGGGTGGGGGTAAGAAAGGAGCCACCACAGTGGGACACGTCCAAAAAAAGCCAAAAGCTGTGCCGGAGGAAGAGGCAGATGGATCAATCCCTGAATTCAGCTCCCCCCAGTGTGTGTCTTATCTCCCGGTGCCACAGCTTTTCATCCTCCTGCTTTTATGGAGCAAGGTCAGGAGAAGCACCCGCTGGTGGTGCAGGAGGGCTGGGGGGAGCCGGTGGGTGCCCAGCTCCCTCCGCCGGGCCGGAGGCCAAGGGCGATGTGGCATCGGGGCCATCGGGCAGCGCTCATACCCTCAAAATAAAGCAGTGGCTTTCCCATCTCCTCCAGCTGAGAGGACGGAGCTAGAGGAGATCCCCAGCTCCCCAAAGCCAGCCCTGCACCCTCCCGCCTTCCAGCTCCGCCACCCCCCGAGCAAATCACTTCACGCTTCTGGGCCTTAAATCCCCTTTGCAGAAGGAAAATTTATTTCTCTTTCCTTGCCAAGCAGGCTCTAAGATTAAATGCCGGCGAGTGCAAAGGCAGCCGGGACCCGCTCGCTGCCGGAGGGAGCCGAGATGTTTCCAGCGGCCCCCTCTGCGGGAGCTGGATGGGGTGAAGCTCCCCGGTACCGGCGCTGGCCGTCCGCGCCCGCCCGCCGCCGCCTCCCCTAATGAAAGCCCTTTGTGTTCCTCGCCGAGGCTTTCCCATCACGAGGAACGTGCTTTCACCACCGCTGAGGACAGAAGTGGAACGGAGCCAAGCCCAGGCGGCGGCCAGCACAAGCGCTGCTCCGTGGGGAAAAAGCAAATCCACCGAGTGGCGGGGCGATGCCGACGGCACCACGCGATGCCGGGCGCGGGGAAAGGGCTCCGGGTGGGTAATTAAAACCTGCCCCTCGACACAGCCCTCAATCGAAGGTGGGACGGGGTCCCAGGCTAAAAGGAAGTGGGGTGGAGGGTGCCGGCGTGGGGAGATGCACACAAAGAAGCTCCTGCCATCTTAGAGCTGTGCCAGCGCGGCTTCGTTAACATCAGTCACCGGTAAGGGGACTCCACAGCAGCAATTAGCTAAAGGCAGAAAGAGAAGAGGGCACAACAAAAATAAAAACACCGTAGTAATTTTGATGCCAACGCCTAAACCACCCAGACCACCCACTTACATTTATGAGTATTTTGGTTTGCTCCCAATAATCAAAGTCAAGCAGGCAAGAAAAGAGCATTTTTGAATAATAAAAGCCAACAGGGACACCAAAAACCCAGAGAAGAGTAACCAGCAGAGGTATCTGTAGAGCATCTACAAGGACAGAGAGGGTGCTAACAACCACGGGGTGTAGGGCACCCACAGAGCTGTCACCCACCCCGTCTGTCAGAGAGGACCTCGCAATGGCCAGTGTGAGATGGTGCTAGCCTCCCAGCGTATCCCCACGTTAAACAGCTACGCAGACGGTGGCCCATGTTTCTCATCTAGAAGGGTTCTTCAACTCCTGCAAACACTTAGAGACAACAAAAGCCAAGGGGGGCCTCACTGCTGGTCACAAACTCTTATCTGCTGTGTCTCAGGAGACAAACCAGGGACCAAAACTGCTCCATCACTGGAGCGTTGCTCAAGGCTGCAGCCAACACCTCCCACGTCCTTGCAAGGCTCAGCCCAACGTTTGGGAGCTTTGATGTTGCTTCACCAGCAGGATCACAACAGCTTTGCTTTTTAGAGTAGGACCTGGGAACATGAGCTTCCAACTCCTTGAAGAGAGGTAACCAGGGAGCAGATCCACCCAGTTGATGAGCACCTTTGGTGGGCAGCTCCAAAGCTCAAAAGCGTAGCACTTGAGGTGCCTCTCCCCCACCACCAGTGACCTCGGCAAGGATTTCAAACAGGATCCAAAGTCTTCTCCAACGTGATCCCCAACGCCGGGTATGCAGAGCCTGAAGACAAATCCCTTTGCTGGCACCACTGCCCACAACACCTACGATTCAATCTTGAATCTACTTGCAAGCATCGCTCAATAAGCTCCAAGAATCATGGAATGGTTAGAGTTGGAAGGGACCTTAAAGATCATCGAGTTCCAACCCCCCTGCCCTGGGCAGGGACA
>JAOXJK010000069.1:21419005-21449606 GCA_025774025.1 Xenus cinereus | reverse complement strand
CAGGGATGGGGCAGCCACAGCTTCTCTGGGCAACCTGGGCCAGGCTCTCACCACCCTCACAGCAAAGAATTTCTTTCCGGTATCTCATCTAAACCTCCCCTCTTTCAATTTAAAACCATTCTCCCTCAAGACACTTGCCCAGAGCTCCTGGTCACATCCCCCAGCAACAATGTCCCCACACACTGGAGGCACACAAACACTCGGCAGTCGGAGGAGGCTCCAGAAGACCCCCTCCCCAAATAGCACGGGTGGCAACGAGCCCTGACCGTTTACTGGCTGGATGTCTGGACCCCAGCAAGAAAGCAGCCACCAAGAGCTTCCAACAAAGCCCACATGCAGGGAAATAATGGTGGCACAAGCGTCAGGTCCAGTGATGGAGCCGGGAGCGTGGTCTGGGGCCACCGATCCCGACTCTGTCACCCGTTTCTCTTCCCTCTTGCTAGGTTGGAGGTTGAGGTTGCTGACATCCAGATGTAAAAAAAAAAGACATCTGTTTTAGAAGAAAGTTTCCCTTCCCTGGAAAAACGCCAGCTTAAATAAACAAAGCCAATTATTTCTACCAACTGCGGGAACGCCCTCAGGAGGACATTGGGTTTCTTCGTTGGCAAATCCGAGCCCAGAGGACATCAGGGCAGCTGGTCCAAGGAAGAAGGAGGATGGTCATTTCCGACAGGCCCCTCTAGCAAGAAGCAGTAACTGCCGCAGCAGGGAAGGACGAAGGCTCAGCATCGCACTCCCCGAGTTCACTCCGCAGAGAGGACAAGCGAGCGTGGGACCTCATGGCCAGTCCCACCGCCAGAAGAGCCAGGCAATTTGGATGGGAACTAAGGATTTTTAAGGAACGGCGATCCCAACTTCTCAGATGATGCAGCTCGTCCTTGGGAGCCGGCAGGTAAAGCCAGTCCCAGGCTCCATGGCAGGCTGGGAGGGAGACAGCACCCAGTGGTCTGGATCAGCTCTGTCACCCGGGACTCTCACCGTCGCCCCGAAACCAAACCAGGAGAGGCCAATTCCCCACTCCTTGGAGGTTTGTCCTTGGTGCTCCCCCCCTCAGACACGTGCCTGAGACTCGTGGTCTCTCCCAGCCACAGGGCCACTGGCCGGCACGGTGTGGTGGGAAGGCTCTGCCTACAAAAGGCTGCCTGTGTGTCCCTCTCCTGGCCGTGCCAAGGCACCCGCCTCCCAGCTCTGAGGTCCAGATGTCCCCTGCGTGGAGAGGCTTTGCCTCCATCCACACAAACCCCTTTCCTGGCCAGCAAGTCCCAGCAGGAGATGGTGGCCAAAAGGCTGGCACAACGCACTACGCTGGCTGGAGTCGGCCGGCGCTTTTCAAAGCCAGACTCTTCAGCCGGGTGTTTTGGGCAGGACCTGGCTGAACCAAAGCCTGGTTGAGGACTTCTGCACAAAGCTCATGGCTCCACCTCCAGCACCGCTGAAAATGGTCACGGTTACTGGGCGTATCAGGGTGCAATAGCCCATCCGGTAACACTGGAGGCACAACCTCCCACCGCGCCGGCGGGACTAATCCAAACACCCAGGTGATCCAGGTGGTTGTACGTGTACCAACCCTGCTGGAGAAATGCAGATATTACCCAGCATGACCTCTGATGAGCCGCTTTCTCTCCTGGCGGAGAGGGGAAGAAAATCCCTGCTTGAACACAACCGGTCTTATCTCAGCGCTTGCAGCGTTTCCAGATCAACAGGAGGCAGACGCCGCAGAGGCACAGTCTTGCATATTACTGAGTCTTCAATAAAGCCAGGAATAGTATCCAAGACAGACGTGCTGGCACCAAGTCACCTGCTCCAACCACTTACAAGAATATCAGAGCTGCTCTTGGAAGGGGGGAAAAAAAAGGTGTCTCTGGTAGGAGAGAGGTAGTGAAGGAAGAGCAGCGCTGAGAAGGGACAGTTGATGTGAGCGAGAGACGGGTAAGAAGAAATCCAAGCTGGGACCTCTGTGCATCAGTCCCACCAGCTGACTGAGGACATCTTGTTGGGGTCTTGTTCACCTACTGCCAACAACCGATATCCCATGGAGTGGCTGCACCAGGGTCACCTCTTTTATGGAATTAAAATGCAAAGCGGCTTGGTCGGTGGTGAAAAGGGTAAAGATCCCATGTGGCAAAAGCGCTAGAGATGTGTCCGGGTCAAAGGAGAGCAGAGATGGTTAGAAACACAGAAACTTATCACAGATGGTTGCAAACATCCTTTGCGTTGACCAACAATGGCTTTGGCCCCTCCTTCAGCACTGCTGCTGCCGCGCAGAAGCTGCTCCTGGTCCCCAGAGTCATCCTCACCTCTGGCAGTGCTGCCAGAGCCAGAAAGCTCTGATGAGGGCAAGCAGCTTCCCGTTGGGAACCCACGCCTCACATTAAGCCCCTCCATCCCTTGCTCACCTCCCTGTCAACACGGCCAACATCGTTGACGCGTGGTTGGCTTCTGACATCGCCGCTCTGCCTCCAGCATCCCCTGCACTGCTGACACCAGCCATGCATCCCTTGGGACAGGATGCTTAGTGGAAGAACCACCACGGGGAAAAGTCTTGCTTTGATTTATTTTCTTTCTCCCAAACCCGACAAAATAACCAGGTAACTCCACCCAAGCAGAAAAAGGATCCTTCCCCACCGTGGAAGTCACAACAGGCCCCTTTCCCAGGGATCTTCTCAACCACCTTCAGTGCCTGCCATTGGAGATGTACATGTCACCTTCTTTTAGCTTTCTGGGCTGGAGGCCATCATCTGTTCCGTGGGAACTGGCTCCCCGGCAAGGTCCCAGCCCTGCAGAAGACCCTTTCAAGTCCCTAAAATGCCCCCAGTTTATGATGTCCACCTAGACCAGGCTCCTCCAGTTCCCATTCCCCAGCCACTCTCAACCAACCAGCCCCACGTTAATTTACTGGTCTGTTCCCACTAAGAGGTGTTCGCGTAGGAAGAGCAGAAGCAAGATGACCAAAGCCGCGATGACAGCGAGGCAGATGCATTTTCTGCCTTGGCCCACAAGAAATTCATGCCCAAATGCGAGCAGCACTCAAATGACCACCGTTAATACTAGGACTCTTTGACCAGCACATTAGAGCAGGCAAAGGAAGAACATAAAAGGTTTCACAAGTGCCTGGGTCCATCAATCTCCCGGAAGGAGGATATAAATCCGGCAGGCCTTTCACGAACCACTTGCTGTGGTGTGATGCAGCTCCAGCCGCCGCTAAAAGCCCCCTGAAAACCACCGGCTACATAAAACCCAGCCAAAGGATACGAGGTTGCAAACAGCCGAGCTAGAGACAACCCAAAAACCCAAAGCCACAAAGCAAGCAAGAGAAATCACATGAAAAACCAGCACCTTCACGGCAAGATGCTTTAACCCTGGCAGCTCCCCGGCAGGCAATGAGACCCGTGGGGTCTGTCTCATGCTACAGAGCACCCTGGCCAAGATCCTGAGCACCAGGGCCACAGGTTCATCCAGGAACGACCCGCCACCCAAGCAGCTCTAGGGACAAAGAACACACTACAGAGGTTGGCATCTCCGTTTAGGCAGACTAAGAGGTCAGCCAGTAAGTGTGGGTGATCCTGTAACTCCCAGGAAGGCAGTTAATCTCTATTTTTAAGGAGAAGTATATTATGCTTGAACTGAAGCTCCCACAGCAAGCATCACCATGCCAGCTATGCACCAGGACAAGCCCCAGACAGCAGGTTCCCACCGCAGTTACAGGTCCCCATGCAAACACCCTTCTTAGAGGAGACCCAACTCCTCCACCACCTTCAAAGAGCTCAGAAAAACATGGTACTCCATATTTGCTGTGCACTATGAAAGAGACTGAAAACAGGCCCCCCGGAGATGATGAGAACCCAAAAGTCACAAAGAAACCCCGACCAGGATTAGCAACCAAGGACCATAAACCAAGGCAGACGCTTGGTAGGTCAGGGCTGAGCGTGAGAAGCTGGCACAGCAGCTCAGCTGCTGATTAGGAAATAGCACAGCTCCCCCCTGCCTGGTTCAACCTTTTCTTCATTTTTTTCACCCAATTTTTCTCCACCTTGGTCTTGCAGGTCTGAAGATCCAATGCCTGGACGCTGCAGGTGCTGGGCCCCCAGCAATTCACACCAGGGCACGGCCATGCAAGCACACACACCAGTGTGCAAACCTGGAGCATTAATTATTAAATGATTTAATTAATTAATGATGCCCATCCAGGCACAGTGTCTTGCGCAAAGTTGTTATCTTTGGAAAGCTGCAGAGGAGACACAAGTCAGCCAGAGGAGACACAGCCCAGGATTTTCTAATCATTCCAGTATAAAATTGAATTCTAGTAAATTTTGAGAGGAGGAAATCATAGAATCATAGAATGGTTTGAGTTGGAAGGGACCACCCTCCAGCGTGTTGACCATGCCACACAGCTCCGTGTTGTCAGCAAACTTGCTGAAGGTGCCCTCGACCCCACTGTCCATGTCACAGACAAAGATCCCTGAGGAACACCACTCGTCACTGGCTTCCACTTGGACACTGAGCCATTGACCGCAACCCTTCAAGTGTGGCCATCCAGCCAGTTCCCGATCCACCGAGTGGTCCATCCATCAAATCCATGACTTTCCAATTTAGAGACCAGGATGTCGTGTGGGACGGTGTCAAACGCTTTGCATAAGTCCAGGTAGATGACGTCTGTTGCTCTGCCTTTGTCCACCAATACCAAATGGATCCAACACTTGCAGCAAAAACGAGCTGGGCTTCAACCTGCCTCATCTCGGACAGGTTCCCCTGCTTGCTGGGCGTACAAGTCTATGACCACCTTTCTCCCCATCAGTCCCAGCATCCAGAGCAACTGCATCACTACCCCCATTCCCATGTGAGAAGGGACAAAGCCCAGCAGCCCATAAGCCACCAAAACTACTCTGCCACTGCTGCCAGGCCAAAGGACCCACGAGGGACAACACAACTCCATGCACAGATGCAGTTTTATCACACCACTAAGAAATCAACTTTTACATCTGGTAAAGCCCATGAGATAATGTGAAAAGAGGCCCTTGTACTTTCAGAGAAGAGACTAGAAAGAACAGATGGGCTGTGAGGTGAAAGATGAGGTTACTTGCAAGTGCTTTCATCAGCCAAGCTGTAAATGTGGCATGGGGACGGCTGTACCTTCCACAACAGCCAGAACTACAGCCTTGGCTTGCATCTCCCAAAATCCAAGGGATGAAAATGGATCCAAAAGCAAGAGCCAGTCACACTTGGAGCCACCATGCACGAGAAGCAATGGGTACATGGAGTTACAGACATTCATAAGTCAGTTGAGCGTTACCCCAAGGCTGTTCTGATGATCTAGAGGGGGATCATCTCCAAGATGCCATCTTAGCATTACTGAATGATTTGGGTTGGAAGGGACCTTCAAATAACATCTAGTCCAACCTGCCTGTCATGGGCAGGGACACCTCCCACCAGACCAGGTTGCTCAAAGCCCCGTCCAACCCGGCCTTGAACCCCTCCAGGGATGGGGCAGCCACAGCTTCTCTGGGCAACCTGGGCCAAGGTCTCACCACCCTCATTGTGAAAAAATTGTTATGTCCAACCTAAATCTACCCTTTTCATCTTTGTCCATGCAACATGGCCTAGGAGTTCCTCTAAGCACAGAGATAGCACAGAGATGTCACCAAGCTGGCTCGGCTACGCTTGTCCTGTATTCCATAGCCACCGGGAAACTAACGGGGTGAGGCCAGCTTGCAAGAGAGACCTGGAGGCAGAGCCAGGAGCAGCAAACAGTACGTTGCTCAGCCACGTCTTCACCAAACCTCACCTCTTTCAACCCCGATTTGGTTGGGACACAGCACTGGAAAAACGGGAAGGTCATAGTCTTGCCCTGATGGCTCTTCTCAGGAGAGCAGTGATTGCGCTCAGCTCTGGACATCTCATGAGCAAAAATTGGACATCATCGACAAATTGGAGAAAGCTCAGAGAGAGGAACAAAAATATTGAGAAGGCTGAAGGGACTGGTTTGGAAGAGGACATTAAAAGAGCTAAATATGGATAACTTGGTTCAGCTACAGCTACCTGCGGACACAGCCATAATCTATAAACACACGGGGGATGAAAACAACGATGGGAGAGAGAGGAATTACGCAGGGTGATGCAGAGGGTAACAGCAAGGAGGAACAGGATGAATCAAGGATGAGAATGTTTAAGAAAGACGTCGGCCACAGCTTCCTAAGCACACCAGTATCTTCCAAGTGGGAAAATCCTTCATTCTTCTCCTGCTCTCCTCCCTTCCCCCTCCCCACATCCCTCCATCAGTAACACAGGCCACCCACATCATTCCCCATGGCACCCCCTCAGCACCCAAGTGCTGCTGACACCCCAGCTCCCCCCACGCCGGGCTCTAAATTCCAGCAGTTCCCAAGACATGGCAGTGGTCCTCATCCTTCCACAGAGCCAATATCCAGCAGTTTCAGACTTGCCCAACTTCAGACAATGCACCAGTGAATCTCAGGCTGGCCAAATGTTGGCAGGGTTATCTTCTCCTGAGGTTCTTCCAGGTTGCAACCACAATATTAAATATTGCTGTGATGAGAGCACAGAAGTCCACCTCTATGTCTGGACCAGGAGGTCCATAGACAAGCAGGTAAGAAAAAAGGTCCTTCTCTCATCACATCGGTCTACCTACAAGGGCAGACGGCAACCTGGAGTATTTTCTAAGCAGTTCTCCTGCACAAAAAACCAAGTAGCTTGTGGCTACAAACAACCTTTGGTCTTGAAGGTCTCATGGACTCTTGTCTCCAAGGCATGAGAAGCCAAGCTGTGCACTCAGCGCTTGAACCTATAAAATTTGCTTGGGGAAAGGGTGGGAGCAAAGGAGACAACACAAGGTCCCTGCAAAGCAGGGTGCATCTCCTAAGCCACCCACACAGCTCCTGGAGGAGATCTAGCATGGGGGAGCATCGCTTTGAGGGCACCAGGGGACCGCAGCCAGCTGTGACGCTTGCCTTGGTTCCCCTGTCCAGACCATGGGGTTCCCCTGTCCAGACCATGAGGTTCCCACATCAGGTTCCCCTGTCCAGACCATGGGGTGCACCCAGGTACGGATCTGGGGGAAAAGAAGCAAACTCATTTGCCGGGCTGGAGACGTGCCGGCACGCCACACGCACGCCGCACACACGCTGCACAGCTTTTTACACGCGTGTCACAGCCAGGTATTCGCAGCTCCTGGAGAGGCTCAATTCCAGGGTGAGACCCACATATTTCAGATGCACTAAGCAGCAAAGTCTAGGAGGAGTTTCAGATGTATTTATCCCTCAAGCAAGAGGAGACATCTTCCTTCCATCTATTTAATATTAAAGACCTGTTTTGGTATGATTTTCACGTCCCAGCCCCTGCAGGCTGCACGTTTAGGAAGCTGCCCACTTGGCTCTCATCTCCTCTCCTTTGTAGGTTTTGCTCAAGTTGCCAGGAGAGATGCTGGTGGTTTCCAGACACAAAGCCAGCTCTGCCCGACGGCCTGATGGGGAGATTACAGGAGGGGAGCAAGCGAGAAATAAGCCCAAATAAATGATATACGAGGATGTGGGCAAGCAAGAGGAGGGTGTCACCATGCATGTCCCACCGGCGGTGCCGCCCTTTGGGGACTCGCATCCGGAGGAGCAGCTCCTGGCGTCACTTGTGGAGTAGGTGCCCCTGTCTCCCTGGCACACCTCAGCCTGATGGAAACCTCACACTAAAACGGGTGAGGACAAACATCTTCACTTTTTGTGCTGTGTCCCATGAATCCCACATCTCCCCCATGCGCCAAATCCCAGCTTTCCGGCGTATTTTTTCAAACGTGCTATTTTTAAAGCGGCACAAGCCAATCCTGTTCTGGCTGATGGCGCTGCGCTCTCCCCAGTCCCTTGGGCAATGCTTTGCACCCACGTCCACCAGCTCCCACTGGGAACACGCAGGCGTCGGTGCCTGCAGGACGCAGCAATTTAGACAGGAAGTTTATCAAGCCAATTCCCTAGGCTTTTATAATTACTGAAATCAAGCTGCTGTCCCTCTAACCCCCGAAGAGAACGATGCCCAGTTGCACCCACCCACCCCAAAGCAGCACAGCACGGGCTCCTGTTGCCATGAAATCCCTACTGATGGGTTGCAAGAGGAGGAGGAACAAGCTTTGCAGGTGAACCCACGGGCTCCCATCACCTACCATCACTCTGGATTTTAACTCCAGCCTTGGAGGTGAACAGCAGCTCTCCCTTCTTCAGCTCAAATACCTCTCGGTGCCTCGGATCAAAAGCATTTGCCGGGAGGTGGGTGAGCTGAGAGTACGGCAAGGAGGATGGTGAGCTCCTGGACTCTGCCCCGGGACCAGGAGTTTTGCCGCGCCAGGGGGAAAATCCGACCCCAGGCCAGGTTTTGCTGACAAACCCTCACTGCAGTACAAGTTTGGTTTGCACCCACCCGACGGACAACCGCAGCTTCGCTTGGAGCCGCAGCATTCAACGCCGCTCATCTCTAACACCCCCAGCGTGACGGTGCCGAGCGAGGCATCTCCGCTCCCACCGACCTCCCCGCGCAGCGCGAGTCGAGCCCTGGGCGCTCCTCCCGGGTCTGATTTCTCCTGCCAAAAAAACCACCCTTCCGTCAACCGCGGAGCCCTGCAATTCCCACGAGCCAGTGCCCTGGGTGCTGGACACAGCTGGGCGGCGATGACGCCCGAAGGTCTCACTCGGAGGGTTTTGTGCCGACAAGCGACAGCCGCCAGCGGTGGAGCAGCACGACTGCAGAGGATCGATGGCTCGCGGGGAAGCCGAGCAGCCGGGGAGAAGAGGAGTCGAGCCAGACCGTAACTCATCACCTGCAGGCTACCTACCAGCCGGAGAGCCGTGGAGCCAGGCTGGGGGGTTTCGGCACATCTAAGGGAGCGGAGCTTCGTGATTCACATCAGAGGACTCTGCCGCCCGCAGCCATACTCCTCCTTGAGAGCACTCGATGTAAAAATAGAAAAATAGCTTCAAGTGGCTGCTTCATCGGCTCCTCTGGACCATAGCGAGGGGAAGAGCTTGTATCTGAAATCCAAATAAGCCCCCGCCAAAGGGGGATGTTGACGCCACCCACGACCAAAGCTTTCTTCCAGCCCAATTAAGCTCCAGGAAGGTTTTTAGCCTCTAACCTGGTGTTTCTCAGGCTGCACGCAGGGATACCCAGGGGTCGAGGATTTCCAGCTAACAAGAAATCGCTCCCCTTCGCCACAAAAGAAAGCCCAACACTTGCTTTGAAATGAGCTGGAAAACAGTCGCCACCGAAAAAACACTACCCGACGCCAGCAGCACCTTTTGCACACACGTGCAAAACCGAGATGCCAGGGCTGTCGGGCACACGGGTGAGGGCGGCAGCGGGGCTGAAAGCCAGCCAAGGTCATATTCAACCAACACGCTGGATTTTTAGCCAGCATCCCTAAAATAAAAGCAAAGATGCTGCTAGAGACAGACCCACCCTAAGCAAGCTCAGACCTTCACTGATTTTATTCCCCACCCCATTGAGGTTTCATTGATTCTTCAAATTAACAGCCCGCTAAGGCAGAGCAATCCTAATGTTGTGAGAAAGAGCTGGATAATAATAATAAATACTGGTATTTTAGCCCCAAGGACGCCACACTCAAGGTGCCCTGCTGGGTATCGTGCTTCGCTGGCCACCGCGGCCCCAAGCTTGGACACCCATCATTAAAACTCAACCATTCCCCCGAGGCCGAGAGGGATCACAGTTCTCCCAGCCTGTGGAGGAGAACACGAGCCCTGTTTGGAAAGACACAACGGAGTCATAAGCCAGAGCCTGGAGGTTTTTTATGCCCAGCAAGGGGGGCATAAATGGAGGGAGCCCTTGGCAGGAACGGGGAGTGTCAATGGTGCAGCCTGAGCACCCCCGTTGGCCCCAGAAAGCAGGAGAGGGCTCAGGGAGGGAAGCCAACAGCAGCCCCTGAGCACCCCAATGCCTGGACACGGAGGGTCCCCACTCGCAAAGGGCTCTTCCGAGTTAAAAAGCCGAAAAGGAGCAAGCACTGGGGTTAATTACCTGCTGGCTGCGTGTTCCCACCCCCTCCATCCTCTCCTCCTGCCTTGACGAGAGGTGGGAAGGGATCGGGGAGCTCCTCATCTGCTCCCCAGCGCTTTCTACACTTAACAGTTGGCTTTGAGGGATGATTAAAAAGTCATCTTGCCCAAGAAATGCTGAGGGTTCAGAGCTGGATTCCACCACGGGTTCAGAGCTGACCAGGAGGGCACAGGTGGGCATCACATGCTGTTCAAACTATCCTCCTGGTCGCTTCTGTGAAAAGGGACCCCACTACCCTACGGCGCCAAGTTCCCAGGCTCCTTGGGAACCCAGACTCACAACATTTCTTGGCCTTGGATTCCTAACTAGGCATTATTTTTCAAGTCCAGATTCTTGGGAAGAAAAAAAAAAAAAAACAAAATACAATAACAAGGTAAGTGGGACATGGCAGGATGCCAGAGTCCCTCTCAAGAATGTCACTCTCACGTGCCTGTCCTGGATGGGTGTCATGACCCAATGGCACCCTGTAAGAGAGGATTCCTCATTACCAATTGTGTAGTCTACACTGGAAGCCACAGGACTACCACAATGGTTGGCCAATAGCTTTAGACACCTTTACGCCAGCCCGAAGAAGCAGAAATGCATTTCTGCCTGCAAATCCCTGGAACAAACCCATCTGACCTTCAGTCACACCACCTCTTGACAACACGGAGGTGGGGTGTCTGTACGCACTCATCTACTCTTGCCTTGTACCTGATGGAAAGGAGTAACAGCTTTTTATTGACAACAATCATATGAGACATCATTTGGACTGAGGAAGAAGGTCCCCAACGTGCCAACTAGCTGCTCCAGGATGCCAGGGCATGCTGATGGGCTACTTGTCTGCAGACAGCGGGGCTGTCTCAGGTCAGGGCTATGGAACAAGGCCCTGGCCAGGGAATAGCAGGGCTTTGCACAACCATAGGACATCCTGGGAGCAGGCAGGAAGGTGCACACAAAGGCAAGAGGCAGATGGACAGATGGCTGTTTGGGGCAACCCCTGTGCTCAGAGTGGTGCGGGCAGCAAAAGCCCTCCTTGCCCTCACCACCCATCGCTTTGGGTCTCCTCCAACATCTGCACCTGATGGTGGCTTTTGTCAAGCAGAGGCAGAAGGTGACACCCTGGTGCCTGTCTGAACATCACCAACCTCTTCTCTGCAGCAGATGCAGCGTCCATGTCCCCTAAACAATATCATATAGCTCCTGTTGGGACAACCAAGGAGCTCCCTGAGGGCATCCAACACAACGCAGCCCAGTAGCACAACCCAAGGACACAATCCCTGGCCAACTCAACCCCCTCCCACCACAAAAGCAGAGGTACAGGGGCAAAAAAAAAAAAAGAGTTAGGAAGCAAAGTAGAGCAGTTTGGAGAAGCCATGCTGCCCCAGACCTTTGCTCAAGGGATCAAACGTGCACGGCAGTAGATGCTGCCAGGGAAGGAGAGGGACGGGGACGATATCTCAGATCCCAGAGGTGCTTCTCTGCCATGGAGACTAAAGACAACATGCTGGTGTTTGAAGGGCACTGCCTCGGAGAAGAAAGTTGATGGCTGCAGGGACGAAAGCCTCAGGAAAGCTGCATGGGGACTAGGAAAGGACCAGGAAGGAGGGATTCAACAGGATTAAAGAATTAAAACTGGGTAAAAACCCAAGGAATGACTCCCTTCACATGGAGGAACACCACCACAGACACGACAGAGAAAGGGGACCTGAAGAACATCCCTCAATAAGGTAACAGTAACCAGAGGAACACAAGTAAGGATGCAAAAAGCCAAAGTGACACACCAAAGCCAACGGGCAGCGCTGGAGGAGCAGCACCGACTTCCAGAAGGAGCAAGTGAAGAGACCACAAGACACACGAGGTTTCAGAGACAGAGAGGGGGTCGCCCAGATGAGGTCACGCCAGGGGACACTGCCTTGGGCAGAGCTACGCAGGCAGGGAGAGATGCAGGATGCTGATCAGCAGAGGGGAAAAGTCTTTCTCTGTTATATTAGCAACCTCCCTTCCCACCCGGAGCGGAGCAAACGTCTTCGGTGCCCTCTGGCCTCCCTGCCAGCAGTCCCTGCAGTTGCCATCCTGGGAGAGTACCGAGTCAGGGTCCTGTGCCTTTAGCTGAGCATCTCCCATGGTCCATGGCTGTCACTCTTCTTCCCTTGAAAGCCAAGAGAGCGTAACTCATCAGTCATCCAGCTTTAGCTGCCGCACAAATGATCCCCAGCCCCGCAAGATGTCCTGCCCATCAGTCATCACAGCCTCTGCCTGGCAGGAAGAGCGTGGCCAGCCCCGGCTCCGCCGGCGAGGCACTGACCCACGCAAACCTCACGCAGGCATTAACCGGAGGCTACGGAAAGCTGTTCCAGAGTTGGAAATACAGAAGAGCCCCTATTTATGCTGCTGTGGGAGCGTTTCCACCAGCCATCACAGCACATGCAGCAGCATCACACCCTTCTGGTAGAACCCACCAGGCCCCAACCACTTGCCCACCCTCCTCCAGGAGCCCCACCTTAGCCCATCCATCTCTACGTGCTTCCAGTCTGGATACGGCCATGCTGGGACAACCAGTGCCATTAGTTCTCCTGGGAGTCAGTTCCAGCATTTCATGACCGTACCAAGGCACATGAGCCGCAGCCGGAGAGGAGGAGGATGCTCTGGAGCATGGAGACCGCTCCAAGAAACCAACGGGGAGGGCTCCCCACCTCCTGCTTCCCTCACACGGGTCTTCCTCAGCCTGGGAGGCTTTGCCCGGCACTTGATCAAGTGACGCACAGCATCACGCTTGTAAACCAAACCCTGGTCCCCAAGCAAAGGAAACACCACGTTTGCTGCAAGAAGCCAGACCGTCTCGGCTGTAGCCTGTTCCCATCCTCGGGAGCGGCGAGAGTCAGGGCCAGGAGAAACGTCCCTGCTCCAGCCCTGGCTCGGCTGCTTCTCCCTCTCCGGGGACCAGGTGGCCACCTCCCAGCACTGCGGGCAGGAGCCAGCCAAGGCGGGGAGCGGGGCCGCCTTCCCCAGCCAGCGGCTCCCACCTCCTCGCTGGCAAGGGGAGACCTCGGAGGAGGAGGGAGGCGAGCGCAGAGGCTGCAGACACATCTTGTTTTAATTGCATCAGCAACCGCTAAGCAATTAATGGCAGGGAAGAGGAGGAGGAACAGGGCACTGGGAGAGAGAAAGGGATGCAGCAAGCAAAGGGAAACACAATTTTCTCTTTCCCTAAGGAGAGGGGCACTATTTACAGCCGCAGTTGCAGCTGCGGTGGCCTCACCCGCTGCATCCCGCTCCTAGAGCATCTCTTGAGCTGCACCCGGACCACTAACGTAGCTTTCTTTGTGCTTTAAGCCCCACAGTCCTTTTCCTGAAGTCATCCCTTAGCCCCAAACGGAGGTCTCTCACCCTTCCACACACGACAAAGCCTCCAGCACGCTTCCCAAGAGCCACAAGCCATCACAAAACCCGGGGTCAGGCAAACACCACCACCAAGGGCAAGCAGGGACTGGAGATGGAGCCTCCCACTGCCACGCTGGGGCTCTGGTCTGCAAAGGCACCGCAGCTCCCATTCAAAGCACAGCTCAGTCCCCGTCGTCACCCCCAGCCCGTCCCACCGACCACAGCAAAAGCCGGGAGATGTTGTCCTTCAAAGCCTCCGCGGCTTGATCCCAGAGATTGCAGGTCCCCAAAGGCAGCCTGGAAAGCAGAGGTGCTGGGATGCTGGAAAAGCAGCACCGCTGAAAAGCAGCAAAGCAAGTGCCAGGATCCATGACCACCTTCGCTGCATCTTCAGCCACGAGAAGCAGATACTTAAGGAAAAGCCCGAATACGGCAGCCCTGACAGCTGGAGCAAAAACCTTCAAGGAAGGAGAAAAATCAAGCAGAAGCTGCTGGTCTGATCCCCAGCTGGAAAAGCCAGCCCTGAAAGGAAGGCAAACGAGGAAAAGCATCCGTGGGAATTACCCACCGACCGGTTTGCAGCCTTCTCACCTAACCCTCCTCTTCATCATGCCTGGCAGCCCAGCCCGGTGATGTCGCCTGCTCCAGGAGGGCAAAGCCAGGCAGCGGTGATGTCCCCGCGCTCAGCCCAGCGCTGGCAGCTCCGCTCGCCTCTGCTCCTGCTGCTGGAATAAAGCGTTACAGCAATTTTTTGCTCTGTTTAGCGAGTGCCGGGGACTGCCAGCGCTCGCAAAGCTCAGGGCCTGACCGTGCCCCCGCCGAGAGATTCCTGCTGCAGTTCAGCCAGCGACAGAAAATGGCTTTCGGCTCATTAACACGCCTGTGCCGAGATCAGGGGATTCACCCCCTCCGCTCCCTACAATAGACAGGGCAGCCTGAGACACCCCAAAACTCGGTGCTGGTAACCCATCGAGCATGGAACCAAGCAAAGCCCCTGGCCAGATCCCAAGCCGTCCTCCTGCTTCTCAGCAAACCTGCTGCTGGCTGCAAAATCCAGCGAGCCGGGCTCCAAGTTCAGGTACGCGTGGAGGAAAGGCAGAAGGAACTCAGTGCCCAAAAGCTGCCGGCTGGAGCGGGGAGCTGGCAGCAGAGGCTTCTCGCTGAGGATGCTCGGGGAACAGCCCGCTTGAAACCCCAAAAGGAGACACCACAACATTTCACCACATTGATTTCACTGTTTTCTAGAACAAGGATCTGAGGTGCAGTGTGTGGTTGCTCCCAGGATGGTTCATGACCGATCATGGCAGACCAGAGGAGAACTGGAGCAGCTCAAACCCTACGAGCTGGAAACCTGATGGACCCCACGGTTGAGCACCGGGCAAACGCTCAAAATCCAAGCTTTGCTACGGCAAAACCAACATAAAACCATCATTCACGCTCTCATCTTTGCCTTTTAAAGATTTCGGCTGCTGGTTGGGGTTGGGTGGCAGTCCCGGTGTCTCCCAGTGAGGAGACGTCCTCCACATCCCAAGGAGCGTGGGCAGAGGGGTGAGCCCTGCCGCCAGCCTGTGGTTTTTATCGGAGTTACTTGCTCTGCTCGTCCCTTGAGAAACCACGTTAAGAGAAGAGCGGGGACAGGAAGGGAAGCCCGTCCCGCCTCCTCGCCCCGGGCAGACTCCGACAGCAAGCAGCGTGCTCGCCCAGCAGCAAGGAGCGATGGGGTAGCTTGGCGGCGGATACTGAATTTGTCAAGAAGCAGGAGAGAGGCACGAAGCCCCGGCGGCAGCAGGCAGTGATTTATAAAGCTGACGTGCCATTCCAGGTCACATATCGATAGGAGCCTCGCCTCCTCCGCAGGCGGGGAGCCAGGGCGATTATCTGTCATATGCTGCAAGACACGGTGCCAACAGCCAAGGCGAGATCACCCAGCTTGTTTGCAAAGAAGAAAAAAAAAAACCAACAAAAAAAAATAATAAAACTAGGCAGATGCAGGCAACCAGCTTTTGTTCAAGCCCGTGCTTGCCGGCGGTAGGTGAGCGAGCACATCAGCCTGCGTGAAAGCATGTAACGCCCGGAGGCTGATCCTCCCTTGAGCTCCTGGAAAGAGCGATGGCAACCAGCAGGCAGGAGCGCCGCTCGTGGGAGCAGCTCCCCAGCTGCCCCACACCTGCCCGTGGGTGTTCTCCAACCTCCACTCGCCCCAGACCCGGCCCCGGGCTTCGGAGGCAGAGCCGGCTGCTCCCCGGATGCCGCCGGGGGTCCCACGCTGCCCCGACACGGTCCCTTCCCCTGCGCTGCCGGGCGAGGAGCGAGCACCACAACAGCCCCGGCAATAAGAGGGGGTTCACGCTCTCACAAGCCACGTGGTTTTTGCAATTAGCCCGGGCTAACAAGCACAGGGTTGGGTTTTTTTTTTTTTAAGAAATCAATTTTAAGTAATCTGTTTTTAAGAAATTCAGATTTAATATGGTATTTCCTCCAAATCCCGTTTCCTCTGCCAGACCACAGGGATAAGCCGAGAACCACCTGCACCCCACGCAGCCCAGAGCCACCAGAGCCATCGCAGCTTGAAGGACACAAGCTTCTGGAGCTGCCAGCGCCGTATTAACCTTTTTTCCCTTCCCTTCTCTAATCCCCAGACGCAGCCACTCTGCGGCAAGATGCCAGTCGATATTCCTCAGGGAGCCTCGGAGCCTTTCCTCCCCCCAGCACCAGGAGTGGGAACGGGTTTGCGGCGCTTGTTTGGCAGCCCCGGAGAGCCAGTGCAATGTAAATCTCCTCCCTTCCAAAGCGTATTTCATTCAGAATTTTAAGAGAGAAACCAAATTACAGAGGAGAGAAACTCAGGTCACGCAGGTCGAGAGTTTGAGAAGTGCTCTCTGATATTTTTGTCCCCTTGGGTTCTGCCGAATGCCTTGGAGGACGCCCATTTTCTGAGGAGGGGATATTCAGAGATCCTCCAAAAGAAGACGTGCAACAACCGAACCACCTACCCCAATCACAGATGAAAATATGACCCAAAACAACACAACGGCCTTGTGTTTTGAAGGAATAAGCAAGCCTGGAAAAGCCAAATTGTCAATGTCCCATCATCACCACGCAAAGATTTGAGGGTTCGGGCGCAAAGAGGCAAGGATGCCTACAGGAAAAGCTTTACTCTAGTTTTTCTGGCCAATTTTGGCCCCACCAGCTGCACATCCAGCTCATGAAGACCAAAAGCAAGGCCACCAAGCACTGCCCCGCAGGACAGGAGGCTCTTTGGAGAAGCGAGACCTCAGCCACGTTGGATCTAAGCAACAAATCTTCACCCGTGACTTCAAACAACGTGACACGCCAGGAACCCGTCATTAGGTAATTAAGAACCTGAGTATTTTTACACCTAAGATATATCACTGCGGGCCACGCACAAGTGAGCCACCCGTTGCTCCACAGAGACGGTGGTGGGAACCTCCAGCGCCGGCCAAAAAATGGGACCAGGAGCTGATGATCTGGGAACAAAAATAAAACCTTGGGGTTGTGAGCCAGGCTCCAGCCCGGGCGAGCTTGCGTGCTGGAAGTTTAAGAAGGGGGTTGTTTGCTGACAGCTTAAAGGATTTAAGGGAAGGATTAACCATGGCTTTGCTGATGAGGGAACCGGTGGCAAACTCAGAGCAATCCCATGAGCACGGGGAGAAGCTGGAAGAGGACAGGGAAAGGGGGGATGAGCCCACGATGGCAAAAACAACAGAGAGTTTGCTTTGTGTAGGGAACTCAACCAGGAGCTGCCCTTCCAGACAGTAACAACCTTCGTTTGCCACCCACTATGGATGGGGTCAGCCAGCTCTGGAGTCCCATCTTCACGGGAGAGCACTGCACCATCCGGGGAACCGAAGGTGCCTAGAAGGCCTGGAGGAGAAGGATATGGTGGGAGTCCTGGTCTGGAGGTGGGGTAGGAGGGAAATCCTGCTACAGAGCAGCAGGCAGCAAGGAACCACAGGTCACCGGCACCGGCTGATCCAAGAAAGCTTCACGTTTGTTGCCCAAGAGCTTGATGAAGTGTTTACAGCCAAATCAGGCTTATATCCAGGTGGACGTAACAGATAAAGAGCAGGAGGCGGCAGATTTCCTGCTCCGGCTCAGCTACGCGCAGAGGGGTTCGTTCCAGCAAGTACGGGATGCCGGTCACCGGGAACATATGTAGACGGATCGATGGACTTGTCTGGCAAGCTGGAGCCCAGCGACAAGGGCATGGTCCAGCTGGGAGCAGCTAATCCACCCGCTCAACCCATTCCAGCTGCTCGGCAAACGAGCACGGTCCCCTTAAGAGAAAGCGCAATCAGCACAGATTTAGCTGGAAGAGGGTGGGGATATCGCTGAGCTCCAAACCATGGTCTGAACCTTATCTGCTGCTTTAATACCTATCAGTGTTGATGCAGATTAAAGGATTAGTCAGGATTACCGAAGGCAACCCCCCTGGCCCCCAGCAGCGAGGATGGGCACGGGTGCGGTGCAGCCCCAGCATTCCCCTCTTGCGCTCGCAGCCCTTGGCACCGCACCCCTGGGAGAGAAGGAGCCTACCAAGAGCATGGCGAGGAGCCCCTCCGTGAGCAACAGCAGCCTTGAAACATCAACCCATCCACAGGGGAGCAAGACTGGGCTTCTCTGGGAAGAAAACGAAGCCTTGCCAGCCAGAATCCCAGCAGGAGTCAGGTTTGTTGTCCCTCACGTTGCCTACCAACACAGGCCATGTTCAGCAAGCCTTCATAGACCGAAACCACCACCAGAAGAAACCATCCCACCATGCTGCAACCACAGCTGCCCATCCCTACCCTGGCCCAAAACCCTCCGTTACCAACACAAGCATTTGTGCAGCATTGAGAAACTGCCTGGTTAAAACCCGCTTTTGATGTCGCTCGACATAGCTTTTAATTGGATCATTTCCCTGACCCAGTTCCCCACATGGCTGCACAAACCCTTGAGCATCAGTGTGGGAAGAGGTGGCCAGAAGCAGGCAGGACACCTCCTGGTGTAGCAGTGAAGCTTCAGTGATCACGCCAGTAGGTAGGAAAGTTCCTGTGCCCAAGCTCAAGCTGACCATGAGCATTGTGAGATTTCCCATCTTCCAACCAAATCACAACCAAGTATCAGTGACTCCAAAGAGCTGTCTCCTGAAATCTGGCTGGGCTGAAAGCAGTTCAGGACAACAGGCAAGACTGGAGATCCCAAAGCAGAGCCATAACCCCACCACTGCCTCCTGTCCCCACATACTCTGCCTCCTTCTCCAGGCAGGAGCCACCAAGTAGGAAGACAATGGCTGTGGTCTTTCCCTGGGCAGCAGGGAGGAAGGCAGAACCTCACATCTCATCCAGTCATCATCCAGGAGAACCCAACTCTTAAGGATAAGGGTACAAAGAGTAGTGGAAAGCCCCCGAGCAACAGGCAACTGTGTGTAGGTGCTCAGAGGATGCCCCTCGAGCAGAGCAGGCTACAACATGGCAGAGCAGGTGGAACAGTCCATCACTGATGTCTGGACGGATTTATGGAGGAGCTAAGAAAATGCAAACTTTTGTCCTGGGACAATTTAGTGGGTCAGCAAAGCTGTGGTTTTCCAAGCACCACAAAATGAAGCTTCGCTTGTCCGGGGCACTGGTCGCTGTTCTTCACACCCGGCTTAGGGGACAGCAACATCTTGAGATGCTGGTGGGCTGTGGCGTGCACCCGCATCCTGACACTGCCACTTTCATGTGCGAGTTGGCTTTGGTGGGAGACCCTTCCAGTAAGGAACCACTGGGGCATGTGAAAGAATCACAGAACGGTTGAGGTTGGAAGAGACCTCTGGAGGTCATCTGGTCCAACCCCCTGTTCAAGCAGGGCCACCCAGAGCAGGCTGCCCTGCACTGGGGAGCATGTGGCTGACCTGCCTGCTTTACCAGTGAATCTCCAGCTAGCACCTCCCCACAAAATCTGCACGCTGAGTGTCATCTCAAGCATGGGAGGCTCTCAAAGCACCACCCATCCAAAGGGCTTTGCAAGGCAGACACTGCCGAGACCAAAGGTGGAACCAACCCGGCTCTACTTCCCTTGCTTCCCCCACAAGGCCAACGGCAGGGAATGGCAGAGGCACCGAGCAGTCAGAGACAAGGAGACAGGCTTAGACGTTGGGGCAAGGAGCTGTAGAGTGAGACACCACCGTTTTGAAATGGTCACCTTCCAGAGCCAACCTCAACTTCCCCAGGTCATGCACACTCACATCCATGTACCAGCATCCCAATGTTCCGCCGGGATTCAAGGATGACCCTCTGTAAGGGGAAGCCCAGGGAGCTCTGCTCCAGCAGCTACCTTCTTCCCAGCAAAACACCACCTGGCTCAAACTGCCCAGTAGCCATGGTGGAAGACACATGAAGCCCAGGCCACGTACTTCTAATGCGCTCATGAAAAATATACACAGATAAAAGATTCCTTCCCCCCAAGCAGAGATGGTCTGAGTAAAAGGAAGGACCAAAATCTTCCCCGAGTTGATCACACTTCACTCAGAAATACACACTGTACAATCACCTCCCCATAAGAAAAATGATGAAGTGTCAAGACCTGCAGTCCTGGACTTTCAAAAAAGCCTGACAAGCAACTCTACGCTGAGGTTTTAATTTTGGTCCGGAAAAAGCAAGCAGCATTTGCCCCAGCGGGAAGGCAGGAGCTGCAGAAGCTGCACTGGGTGCTCGTGCGACCTCGTGCCAATCGCAATAAATCTGCCACCGCAACAGCGATACAGCCCGGCGCCAGGACAGCTCAATTAAGCCCCTACAAATCCTTGGCCTGGATGGAACAGCAGCTGCTTTCAGCCCTGTTGGGTTACAAGCCAGCTGGAGTCCTCCAGCAAGGCTCCAGAGCTGAGCTCCAGGTCCTGCACCGTTCCCCATCACCCCAGGCAGGAACCAGCACAGTTCAGCCATCCCGGGGCTTGGAGAAGCTCTGCGGGCAGAGCCACCAAGCCTCATGGTACTTTCCCGAGTTCATGTTTCTAGAGCCAAGAGAAGCCCCTGAGAAGGAACAAGCTGTCCCACCAGTACGACCTCTTCCAAGTTAGTATCAAAACTGTTCATGGAGTCAAGGCTACTGGTCGTGATTTTACTCCTCTGCTCGCCAGCGGTGGTGACACCCCCTGGATGCACTCACCCTTCGTTCCTGCTGCCTCCAAAGCCACTGGTTGTTCTAAAGGAACCTGAGCAGCAGCAGCAGCACCGTCAAGGCCTGGCTTTGCTTGTTACTCAACTGGACACAACGGCCACCAAACGTTCTCATGAGGAAAGTTCCACCTACAAAACACGATCCCCAAGGCTTGACGGGATATGCAAACCACCATCCAAGAGCTTCAGAAGAAGGTCCTCCTACAAGCCTGCTTTTCTTAACTGCACCTTAAGAACTGTCCGTGTTCAGTTAATTGTGAATTAACCGAGCAAACCCAATACAACCAATCCCAGGTCCTTGGCGAGAGATGTGGTACGGCCCAAAGCCGGGGATGAATCCCATGCAAGGGGAGCACGTTACGCTTCCTCCAGCGGATCTAACTCTGCCCCATACGAAGCAGATGGCGTCAAAACCATATTTTGCTTCGTGGCCATGCAACTTTGGAGAACACATGCCGCGTATACCTACACAGCTCATCAAGGAAGAAGTGTAGCTCCTTTTCAGTGCACAAGTTGTCAAACAAAGTCACAGCATACGGACGTGTGATTTTTAGTGAAAACACTGCCAGAAGGAGGATGACGAAGGGGGCAGAGTTAAGGCTGCTGCACTCAGCTTAGCTCTGCACTTCCCAGGTGCTGAGCGCCAAACGTTCCACTCCGATGCTGCACAAACCTACTTTTAAGATGGCTTTTCCATACAGCATCCTAAAGATCATCCGTATCCCTTTGTCACCATTGCATCCTGGACACCTAAAGCTATGCCAGCCATGGGGCTCGTTACATCAGCTTGTTGCAGGGTCAGGTGTCACCCCGAAGGAGAAAAAGCAATTCGCTGTGGGGGGTGAGGAAGATGGATGGGTTCATCAGCAGGTTCCAGACCGTTCCCATCAACCCCACCACGTGCAGGTCCCTCCTCTCAAGGATTCGGTCACTTCAACCACGATTTCCTGCAACTTCCCTGACCGCTCTTAGATCATCTCACACAGCACGTGCAAACTCAAACACTCTTGTGGAGAATTTATAGTCCTATAACCCCCAGCAGAAACGACCAGCTGGAGCATTTGGGGGCTTCCTTGGGTTATTCATTGTGCTCACCCACAAATTGTTTTACAAGAGAAAGTCCCGAGAGCAGAGCTTAGTCTCAAGCAAAGATTATTTTTGGCAGCTTTATCAGAACAGTTCTCACTCCCTTAACCACTTCTTGGATGAAAGCACATTTAGAAAAAAACAGTCCAGATGTTGGAATATCAGTAAAACAAAAAGCAACAGCACAATGCTGTCTTGAAAAGCCCTTTACAAATAAACACAACTTTGGGGGGTGGTTCTGCTCAGCAGCACCAGGCCCACGCTCACAAACCAAAACTACACACTCACCTCCTCTGGAATCAGAAAAATAAAGGCTGGTTTAGGTTACCCATCTGTAGGACACGCAGGCAAGAGCCACTCCTGCAGCTCTCCTTCCTCTACGTGGTCAAGGGACTCATATCGCTCAATGGGGTTTTAATCAAATTTTCCAAAATAACAATTTACAGAAGGGGTTAGAACAAAGCCAAACCCCAAAGTGAGAAACTTGAGATGAGAAGATGTTATGGGAAACTCGCCTTCGAAGTGAGGGTCTGGAGAACTGAGATTAATCTCCCATCACAGCAACAGGATTGTCCGAGCAAGGAGACACTCCTCACACAGGTTTCAGTTTGAACCCAGAGCTCACCCACAGAGGCTTTAAACCTCACAGCAGCGTTTCTCATGCCCAACAGCAATTACTATCACCATCAACAACTTGGCACCGTAGAATCATAGAATGGTTTGGGTTGGAAGGGACCTTCAGAGATCATCTAGTCCCACCCCCTGCCGTGGGCAGGGACACCTCCCACCAGACCAAATTGCTCAAAGCCCCGTCCAGCCTTAACTCGAACACTTCCCATCATGGGGCATCCACAATGTCTCTGAACAACCTGTTCCAGCATCTCACCACCCTCATCGTAAAAACATTTCTTCCTTATTTCCAATCTATATCTACCCTCTGTTGCCCCTTGTCCTGTCACTGCAGATCTTGGTAAAAAGCCTCTCTCCAGCTTTCTTAGAAGGCCCCTTAACATATAGAAAAGCCACTGTAAGGTGTCCCCAGAGCCTCTCCAACTGAAAAACCCCAACTCTCTCAGCCTTTCTCCATAGCAGAGGTGTTCTGTTCCTTTCCCCATTTTCACGGCCCTCGTCTGGACCGGCTCCAACAGGTCCATGTCTTTCTTGCACTGGGGACCCCAGAGCTGGATGCAGTGCATGAGGTGAGTCCCATGAGAGCAGAGTAGAGGGGCAGAACTGCCTCCCTCCAACCACCAAATACACTTCTTTGGACATGGCCCAGGATACGGTTGGCTTTCTGGGCTGCCAGCGAACGTTACCAGCTCACGTCCAATTTGTCACCCACCAGTATCCCCATGTCCTTCTCCACAGGGCTGCTCTCAACCCATTCACCCCCAGTCCGTACTGGTAGTGGGGACTGCCCCAAGCCAGGTGCGGGACCCTGCGCTTGACCTGGCTGAACCTCGTGAGGTTCACATGGGCCCACTCCTCCAGCCTGTCAAGGTCAAATTTTTGAAGAAATCCAACCATACCACACTAAAGCCCCAATCTGCAAGGCCACGATTGCCATAAATGGAGCAATCTTCTCCTTCTGAGCCACGCTCTCTCCAGCAGGTCTGAGATGACTTTCATCAACTGCTCCCAGAGGACTCTGCCTCATTTCCAGCTGACAGCAAGTCTCCAGCACATTGAAGAAGGCTTATTTTCTCCCTTTTCTCACCCAGCCCGGGGGGGGGGGGGAGCAGGAACACTTAACGCAATCCCATTAAACTGGCCAGAAGAAACTCAACCCACCCGCGCCTTGGCCCCATCTTTGCCCTTTCCATTCATCGGCAATCTCAGCACCGAGTGCGGTTGTCAGAAGATTTCTTGGGTTTCCTTAAGTTCTTCTGCCAAGTTCTGATTAAAATCCTCCTAAGTGGTTTTCTCTTTATTCGATTTCCTAGAACTGAGAAGTAAAGCAGACCTGAGAGCAGCACTGAGTGCCGGAGCTAATAGCCACCAACACAGCTGCGCCATCCGAGTCTCCCACACCAGCTCGTTAGGATCAATGGGAAATTGAAAGTGATTCTCTTCCCACCTCCCGTATCAGACCATCAGCTCCCAGAGGAGACTGGGTTTTAATGGCTTTGCTCGCTGCCAGGAGGCTGGAATCGCTCGCTCGACGTGGGCTGCTGAGGCACCTCTTGTCGGGTGCTGCTTTAGAGCCACGTTTGAAAGGGGTTGACCAGGCAGGACGGTTCCCAAAGGCTTTGGGGCAACACACAATGGCAGAGCAGTGGGTAAGGAGCAAAGCACAGAACTGTAAAACAGGTCTCCATGCCCAGAAACATCCAATTTACCAAAACCATGGTCCCCCACCCCAGCTTGACACGCTCTGCTTCGTGACATCGCCTTCAGAAGAGGAGCCAACCACTCATCACGGCAGCTCCTTGTGCTACTGGCTTGGGATCTCTGCCAAATTGGATCCCCCTCCTTGCCCAGAAAATCTGGCTGCTTCTGTGGCCTGGAAGATGAAGCCATTGGTTTCTTGCCCAGAAACAACAGGAACCTGCAAGTCTGGTCACTCGCGTTCCTGCGGCCGAAGGCTGGAGACCGTCGGGACACCACAAAGATGTGGTGCATCTCACCGGTCCTCTTCTCCCAGCCAAGGGCGGTTGAGGAGAGCCCCTTCCCTGCGGGGAGGCGGATGCATTTGACCCCAGGGCTCAATGGAGGCAGTGCAATGGGAACGCTAAAGCAGCCTCCCTTCACACAACAAGAAAAACCAGAACTGGATCTGCCACTGCCCTCTTCACCGTGTCTTCTGCCTTTGAAAGGCCCCACAGAAGGAGGTGCTCCTGCCAGGAGCCAAGGCAGTACTGTCAAGTACGCGGACTGGAAATCCCAAAATTTCTGTTTTTTAATGCCATGCACCTCCTTACATTCCTTGCGGACACTGAACCTACCTACAGAGACCATGTGGACGGGACAGGAGCTGGTACAAGCTACCATTAGCTACCATTGAGTTATCTATCACGGGGAACAAGAAGAACTCCTATTTTCTTGGTTGGTAGGATGGAGCAGAGAGGAGAACAAGCTGTGAGCCCCTCAAGAGCTTTTCCTGGGACATGGCTCCTTCACAACAAACCAGGCAGCGATACTGCAAAGCCGTGGCACGTTCGGTCCCACACCAGAGGGTGGTTTCACGTGCAGCCCTTGCTTTGTGGATGCAAGATCCAGCCCCCGCAGACAGAGCACAGCCCAAGAGCTGAATCTCCCGCTCTCTGCGCCAGCGAGGGGTTTTAACTCTTCCCCCAGGTCAGGGCAGCTAAGAAATGCTCTGCTCGTGGCCGTCAGGTTTCTACCAAAAGGCTGGTTTCCTTCAAAAGAGCATTCAAAGCTCAGCCCCTCCAGCTCCCTTCACCCTGTACACAAAGCAGAGTATTAATAGCCGGCCTGGAAGACTGTAAAATACTAAATACCCAAAGAGTTCCTGTACCTTGAAATGTTAACGCTAAGCAAAAAAAGAAACCTTCCTGTTAGCAAACTGCTCAGCTCTGTGATATATATACACGGCTGCCTTCCTCCCCTCCAAGCCACAGAACAGCAAACACCACTTGAAACCCTAAAACATCGCTCTACTTACAAGGCACCCTATAGATCTGCTGGTCTCCCCAGCGCCCGGACTGGGGAGGCTTCGCCAGCACCAGGAGCCAGCTCTTCTTGATGACTTCGTTACCACCTCAAAGAGCTGGCTGGCACCTGGCCACCCTCCCCTTACACCATCCTTTTCAGCCTCCCAAAGCGAGCACAGCCCAACCCCAGCTCTTTCCTCTTCTTCCCAGCCTCCCTTCCCTGCTCTGCTGCTGGAGCTCAGCACGGATGTCCCCGCTTCTCTCCCATGGCTTTGCTCCCTTCTCTTGCCTCCGCCGCGGCGAGTCAAGGGGACTCGGGAACTGAGACCTGGGGCTGTGCATCCCTCCGGGGAGGGTGGGTCGGGACACCAAGCTGGCAGGGCAGCGCCAGCTGGAAATACTGGCTTGGAGCTGGTATAGGCACATTAACTGCAGCTCTTGGCACGCACCGTGCTCGGCGTGGGACCATGAGGACATCCCAGCCCCTTCGCCACATCATGCCGACAACGCAGCATCTCTGGAGGGGTTCGAGGCCAGGCTAGACTGGGCTCTGAGCAACCTGGAGGTGGCCCTGTCCAGGGCAGGCAGCGCGACTGGATGGTCTTTAAGATCCCTTCCAACCCAAACCATTCTATGATACGATTATTTTGGGGAACAGACCCCTTTGGGACAGGGCAGCCCGTGCCTCCACTCGCTGCTGGGCAGATGCAGCTCTCCTTCCACCAGCCCAACCAACGACAGGCTTGAACCCAACGCCAAACCCCAGCTTTGGGGTCCTCCTTGGAGGGCTGAGCCCGAGGAGGGTGGCTGCCAGCCACGCGGCACGCGGTGTGCTCCAAAACGAGCCACATCCATCTGTTCCACAGATGAGCGGGGCCGTTCCCAGCGCAGGAGGCAGCGTACCTGCATCCCAGCGACTGGAGGGAGGGACGGGGGGGGGAGAGCAGAGGGAGTCTGGGAACGGCCTTCATTTGCATAGCACCTGGGGAGGAAAATCACAACACTGCATTTACATAGCTAATTGAGGGAGCGAGCTTCCTGGAATTAGATTACTGTCTGGCTTGGGAAAAATAAAACCCCAAAACAACACAACCACAGGATTAGAAGCTGCAGTGGTGCCTTCTCCACCTGGAGCACCTCAGGTCCTCTCCTCTGACAAAGTCTGTGCTCACATCCAACAGGAGAGGATCCGATCTGTGCAGAGGACAGGGGAAACTGAGGCACAGAGGCTCCAGCACTCACATCGAGGAAGGGCAGCCAAGAGTCCCAATGGTTCCTCTGCCTCCCTTGGCACTGGACAAAAAGTGCTTTCCAATTCTATCACATCTTGTCCCCTCAACGAGATGTAAAATGTGGTAACCTCCATGTCACGACCAGAATTAATATTTAAGCCTGCCAAGCAGCCTTGCCCTCCGCATTATTCATCGCAGCAGGCTTCAAGGGACCCCAAGTGAACGAGGGCCAGGCAATATTTTAAAATAAATCTAGACACTTACTGAGTTTTAAACCAATTTCAGTGTCAAGCACCGGGGAAGCATCAGCAGATCTGAGCGTGTGCCATTACCACACTGTATAAAAGCTTTGTGGTTTAACATCCTCCTGCAAAGGGATTTATCCCGTCCTCGGCACGCTGGGATGAGCCGGCACCAATCCGCCAGCCGGGGGCAAGGGAGGAGGGGAAATGGATGGCACCACGTCCCCTCCTGGGTTAAACGGTGCCGGCCAAAGCGGTGACCGGGCAGAGCCCCCAACCCTTTACACACTATTATCACCCTGGCAAAGTCTCCCATCCACCCCGGGGGCACGGCGTGCCCCCCCCTGCCAGCCCGCAACCTTAGCTCACCCTAGAAAACCCCGAGCGCCTTTATTTACATCAGATCAGTTCCCTGATCTGCTCCGTGGGCAGGAATGAGTAACAGGGACAGGAATATCTCGAGCAGATGTTGTCACCAAATACAACATAGCGTCAGGCTGCTGGTAGCTTTAAATCATTTCAGAGCCCAGCGACTTCTTTCCAGCGCTGGGCTGTGTCTTCCCAGCTCTCCCGACTCCGGCCGCCGGCTCAACAGCTACCAGACCTGGGGTGGATTTTCCCTGGCAGCCCGGCAAGGTCTCCAGCTCCAGGTGCTGATCACCACGAGGTGGGAACGTCACGAGAAGTCACCCCAGAAATCCGCTGCCATCCCTCTTTATCTCGCACAGAGGTGCTGCTCGCCGTCAGCTCTGAATATTGGGGTGCCCTCTCGCCCGGCACATCTCCGAGGTCGCCTATATGCAAGGACTCACAGGGAAGATGGATTTCACACCTCCAGCCCGAAGCAACCTCAAGAGGAGCAGCAAAGCAACAACAGCGCCGTGTTTTCGAGGCAAACATCAGGAAAACAGCAGCATGGAAGACACTGTGCCTGCAGGAAACCGGGAAAAGACGGCAAATCCCCAACCAGCCGGCCTTTAGAAGCGGAGGAAGGGAAAAGCAGGCAGCGCTTTGCTCCACAGCCCTTTCCAGCAGCTGCTGGGTGGAGGAGCAGCTTTGCTCATTAGCAGGTTATTCCTGGTACACTCCCCCGGCATCAGCCCCCCGGCAGGGCCGCGGGAGCAGCTCGATGGGTTTTGAAGCCTTTTCGGGGTCACGCGGCGTTCGAGACGCGCGAATCTTCCTTTAAAGAAATCTCACTCAGGCAGATAAATGGTGCTGGGTAACCGGGGTCATTAGGCTAATAAGCAGCCACCGCCAGCCTGGAAGCAAAGCAACAAACACGAGCGAGTCTACCGGAGCTGGTTAGCCTCAAAATCTGACCCATCTCCAGCAGTTATCGTCTCCAGCGGAGGAGAAATGGGGTCCGTGAGTCAGCAGGATCAGTCGCCCGCCAGCCTTTTCATCAAAATCTCTAATCAAAGCGTCGGGGGAGCAGATTTGTCGCTCGCTGGCACCGAGGAAAACCGGACCCCGTCGAGAAGCAGCCGCGCCGTCCCCCCCTTCATCAGCCTCCTCGTTAGCATGTTGTCATTCCGCTCTCGCACTCAGGGAACAGGGAGATGTTTTCTCCACTTTCCCAGTGCGGCTCAGTGTCCTTGACGGGGAGGTCTTGTGACAGTGTCCTGCCTCCCACCCCGGCTGCGTTTTGGCACCACGACCTATTAAATGGGAAAGGGCAACATGGAGGGGTCGGGCATCGGAACTAACTCACCCCTTTACTAGTCCTTCCTGACGCTGCCATCTGGGAAAGCAAACGGGAGGAGATGCAGTTTTTCATTTATAAAACCTTCAGAGGTAGGATCAGCTGGAAGTCCCAGCCTGCTACATCTAGTAGTTATTAAAAAAAAAAAAAATATATATATATAAAAAAAAAGCCCACATATAAATAACCTCTCAGCAGGAGCCAAAACTCAAAGACTAACCCCATGGTTTTAAGTGAACGAGGCCAATTTCCTCCTTTGTAGCTCTTGACACATGTTGGCTGCCTGCCCCCTTCGTGCCGTGTTCCCGCAGAAGGCTCCGGGCCCGGGGACGATAAGGAAATGAGCGGTGTCATTCCCAAAGCCTCCCAACACAGCCCTGTCAGCGGCTCCAGAGGCGGCCGATTCCAGCCTGGCTGGAGAAAAGGAACCACGGCGAGAGGAGCAGGCAGGAGCCGGCAGCTGCCTGAACCCGCACCGCCCCTTCGGGAGCTGCCGACACCGCTCCGGCCGCCCTTCCCTGGAAAGAGCCAAGGGGTGGGAAACGGCACCGGGATGGCAGGAAAATGGTTCTGCCCTGGGTTTTCGGTATCAGTGGGTCCCTACCCCAAGCACCTGGCTTCCCCGATGCCCTTAAAATCCCAGGGGAAAAAGAATTACAGGATGAACGCCAGGTCTGAAGGGATGGACGGAGCGAGCTTTGGAGGTGCTGTAAAGTAAAAATTGTTTCCACTGAGACACCTCCATTGGCAGTTTCTCCACCCAAACTCTGGCCCCAAGACAAGGAAACACCAGGCACTGCCCATCACATCTGGGCCAAAAATCGCAAGGACATCTTTGAAGCAGGAGACTGGGACCAGGCCTGGCTTTGCCCCACATCAAGCAACTCAGCTTCCCAAACCACCACCTTGAATAGAGGAGCCTTCTTCATCCTCACCTCAACAGGGATCTCGGCTCAGAGCGGCTGGGGGTTTGTCAAAGCCTCGGGTCAAAGGTCTTGATGTTTGGGGTGGGAAAAGCTGTTTTGGTGTGTCGGGGTGTTTTGCAAGCACGGAAGGTGCTCGGCATGAAGAGGGCTTGAGCCCTCAGCTCCCCGCTCCCACCCTGTTCCTCGGGGAGCTCAGTGGCCAAACCACCTTTGAACCGTTTGTACGGGAGCAAGACACAAAGAGCTGCCAACGAAGGGTCAGAGCAAGTCCTAGTAGGATGCAAGGACAGCAGAGTTGGAAGCTCTGAGCAAGGTGAATCAGCTGCGCTGCTCTACTGAAGCCACCACCAGCCACTGAAGGAGACGAGGACAAGAACTAAGGGACAGCAGGAAGCTGGCGATACTGTGACAGAAGAGGCCACAGCAGAGTTGGAGCCCTGTAAAGCCACCAGCAGGATGATGTAAAGCAGCAGCACAGGATGAGCCGCCACATCTCCGCAGCCACGCACAAGGAGCCGCCTCTGTGATCAGGCTGGGGCCAAGCTCACAGTGGTCTCCAGGCTCTACACAGAGCACCACTTTGAGGTGCAAAGCTGGAAGCAAATGCAGGATCCATCAAACAGACACATCCCTAAGAGAGTCTGTGGCCATCTCCTGTTGGGCTTGGACCTAGCAGAGCTACTGCCTTCTGGGAAGATCTCACCTCTTCAAGCTGGAGTCACCGGAGCAATCCCAACCCTCGCCCCTCTATCCACCACCAAACCTTATCCCTCCTACCAAAAATGTCTAAAAAAACCAAGAAAAAAAAATAATAAAAGTCAACTGTGCTTTGATTCCAGGTAAAGAATTAATGTGTGGGAGACACCTAACACCTGGGGTGGTCATCTCACACCCTGGTCAGGCTGGGACAGCCACAACTGTAGGAACAGCACTGAAGACAGCATGCAGACCCATGTCTCTATGAGTTTAGAGGAAGAAGGTGTGCATAGAAGACACCAAAGCCACATTGCAAGCTGCCAGAGAAGGAAGCAGGGAGAACCCATGGATGTATTCTTTCTTTAAGACAGACTGAGAGAGCTGGGGTTGTTCAGCCTGGAGAAGAGAAGGCTCTGGGGAGACCTTAAAGCCCCTTCCAATATCTGAAGGGAGCTACAGGAGAGCTGGGGAGGGACTCTTTGTCAGGAAGTGCAGTGACAGGACAAGGG
>JAOXJK010000069.1:21400339-21418275 GCA_025774025.1 Xenus cinereus | reverse complement strand
CCCACCTCGGCTCTGGCCATCCCCAATGATCCATGGCTTGCTGTCCACCACGTCAGGGACAGACCTAGTTGCTGGTCTGGACACGGGTGCGTCAGCGCAGGCTCATTTCCCTGCAAGAAGTATTAAGACCCCACTCCTGCCCCCCCCCCAATATCTTCTGGGGCTCCAGCAGCAGGAGAGCAAGGGTGCAAGGAGCTGCCGAACCACAGCCCCAGGGAACCCCGTGCCCAGTGCTCAGCCCACCCCAGAGACCCCAAAAGGGCTCAGCAGGGTTATTGCCAATGGGTATCATCACCATCAGCCCCATCCCTGGCGACGTTATCGCTTGTGTCCCGACACACCGGTGGCATCGGGTTTGAGGAGGGCACGGAACAAGCCAGGGCATGTCGTACACGAGGCTGGATGCAGCCACGGAAAGCACCTTGAATAAGGTCGTTTGGGTTATTTCATTCCTGAGGCTTGACCCCAGGAAGCAACAACAAGAGCCATGGGGTCACACCAGCAAAACATCTCCCGTCCAGCCCACGGGCCACGTCCACCGGCTCCGTCACTGATGTGAGACAGGGAGCAAGGGTGATCTCACCCATGGACACCGCGCCAGCTCCAGCACCTGCTGACATGAAAGAGTGTCTGGAAAAAAAAAAAAAAGAAAAAAAAAAAACCAAAGCAAAGCTCTTTCCTACACCCAGCAAGGACTGGAGGGCTGCAAAACCCTACAGAGAGATATTTTAAGAGCACAAAAGCAGAAGGAGGGGCAAACTGTGGCATGAAGCACTTCATCAAGGGAAAAATACTCGCTGCTACAGCGCTCTTTAATCCAGCCAAGGAGGTACAACAAAACCTCCTGGCTGGAGGCTGACTGCTCAGTGCGCACGTACGCACAGGGAGGTCACCTACCCGGGGCTGAAGCTGGAGGAGGGAGAAATGGTCTCTCTCTTTCTCCGTCCCCAGATGGAGACCAGCCTCCCTGCCTGGGACGGAAGCGGGAGCAGCACAGGGTTAAGCAGAGGACAAGTTGTCGGAGACCAAAGGTTGGGCTGAGTCACGTTGTGGCTGTTCCTGTTTCAGTCTGAGCAAGTTTCTCGCTTCCCAGGCAGTGCTTGTCCCCAGGCCTGCAGGAACCTGTCCCATTCGTCCCCTCAACACATTCCCCAAAGGAACTGCCCTCCCATAGCCACCTCCGCTCTTTGCTTGTCCTCCAGACTCCATTTAGCAGCATCTCTGCAGCTTTCAGGAGAGAGGAACAGCTCAACACCATTGCTCACCTTCACCCTCCACCCTGTCCTGGTCACTGGCCCATCCTCGGGCTCTTCTTCAAGCAATAAAAAAGCTTTCCCACCCCCTCACCACACAGCCACCTTTCTTCTCCTTGCCCATGGCTTTCCCAACCCTAAGGAAGCCATCTAGCTGCCTCCAGGAAGCTGACTGAACGCAGCCAGTGTGTCCTCCTGAACCCAAACGTGACACATTCTTCTGCAGATCCAGATCTTAAATCACTTCTCTAAAGAGGGCTCACTCAACCCTCCGGGCTGAACCTCCATCGATGTGGTTGTACCTGAATCTGGATGAATGAAATGGCAGAACCGTCCTCACAGGGTATCTGTATGGAGATGATAGAATGGTTTGGGTTGGAAGGGACCTTCAGAGATCATCTAGTCCCACCCCCTGCCACGGGCAGGGACATCTTTCACTAAATAGGTTGCTCAAAGCCCTGTCCAACCTGGCCTTGAACACTTCCAGTCATGGGACATCCACAATGTCTCTGAACAACCTGTTCCAGCATCTCACCACCCTCATCGTAAAAACATTTCTTCCTTACTTCCAGTCTTTATCTACCCTCTGTTGCCCCTCGTCCTGTCACTGCAGATCTTGGTAAAAAGCCTCTCCACCTTTTTTTTTTAAGCTCCCTATAACCCAGGGGGGTCTCCCTAGAGCAGAGGGGCAGAATCTCCCCCCTTGCCCTGCTGCTGGGGATGCAGCCCAGGATACGGTTGGCTTTCTGGGCTGCCAGCACACCTTACCAGCTCACGTCCAATTTGTCACCCACCAGTATCCCCACGTCCTTCTCCACAGGGCTGCTCTCAACCCATTCACCCCCAGTCTGTACTGGTAGTGGGGACTGCCCCAAGCCAGGTGCGGGACCCTGCGCTTGACCTGGCTGAACCTCATGAGGTTCACATGGGCCCACTCCTCCAGCCTGTCAAGGTTTGTGATGTTTGGTCCCTGTCTTCATAATCCCCTCTTTGCTTTGGCATTTCTACTCGCAGAGGGCTTCTGCAGCTCCATCAGTGAAAGAAAGAAATCCTGATAGTGAAAACACAGGAAAAGCCATGCAGGGTATGATGGACGGGCCAGCCAGACCCTGTGCTGGCTTTGACAGCAGCCAGCAGCAGAAGGAACGTTGAAATCCTACCCAAACTACTTCCCAAGCTCCAATGCTCCTCTGGCTTTTCCCAAGCCAAAAGTTCTTCCTCCACAAACCCACCCAGGTGCCCCAGAGCACTCGTGAACTTTCAGCATCCGCAGCTTTTTGCAGCAACATTCAAGGCCATCATGCAAAAGAGCATGTGCTCCTCTTCCCTGTTTCCTGCGCTCTGATTCTGCTGCTGGGAAGGAGGAGGAAGCAGCACACCGTCTCCACACCACTCCTTAATTTTACAGGCTTCAGTCCCCTGCCCCAGGAGTCTTCTCCCAAGCGGAGGAAGCACTGACCTACTTCGCAGCTCTTCTCCCAGAGCCACCCCATGACTGTCCATCCCCACCACCCTTCTCTCTGTATATGCTCTATCTTTTCGCAGATGGAAAAAAAATAAATCTCCCCGACATCTCGCCGGTCTGAGCAACCCTCCCAAATCCTCTCAGCGCTCCCCACCCATCCCTTCCCAGCACCGCAATCCCCACAACGAAGCAGAAATCCTCCTGGGGAGCCTGGAGAGCTGCAAACACGGTGACACACACCCGACGCCCCCACAGCGCGTCGTGTTGACGGCGATGGTGCTGAGCCACCCCGAAGGGACCCACTCGTGACGCTCACCCCACGGCTTTCCGGCCACGGACCGGCCACACCACGCCTGCGGGTGGTGCGGAGGAGCTCCCGCTCCAGCCAAAGAACTCCACGCACCCAAAGTCTTCCCTCATCTCCCCGCAGAAATCACATCAGCCACCGTGATTACTGAAAAACCATCCCAACCGAGCTGCCGTCCCAGCAGCCGTATCCAGAAATGGCTGCGCAACCACCCGGAGCCCAGCGCCGCCCAGACGGACAGACGGACACTCACCCTGTCGGCCGCAGGCCTCTTCACAGCCCCGGTGACCTGGGAGAGCAGCTTTGCCAGCTCAGCATCACTGCTGCGCGTGAGCAGAGGAGCCACATGTAAAAAAAAATCACCTACAGCAACCCATCGGCCTGAGGCTGATCGTCACCACAAGTGGGACAGAGCCCACGTACCAACGGCAGACCAGAAAACGAGGCGGTAACTCCTGTCAGCCCTGCACCTTGTGCCTGCCTGCGCGCCCACGCAGATCCCACATTGACTAACACGTTATGGTCTCCTTCTCTGCAAATGATGCAACCAGAAAGAAATAAATTCCTCCGGGAGCTCCAAGGAGCTTTGACACGCAAGGTGAAGTCACCGGGAAGCAGAGGACGGTGGCCAACAGACACTGCCCTGTCCTGTCGGGAGCCGGAGCGGGCACAGGACGGGAATATCACCTTCACCCCCAGCCCATGCTCCTCCCAGAGAGGAACAGGAGCCGGAGAAGGTTGGACCTGCTCAGCACAGCCACAGAGCCAAAGGAACCAAATCCCCGAGGGTGCAGCGGGATGGTTCCCTGACGCACGGGGACTGCAGGCGATTCGCTGGTGCGTGGTTCCCAGAAGCCGGGCACAGCTTGACTGGTGTCTTCCCATCATCACGTCCATCCATCACACGGCCAAACCACCTTCACGCCGGAACGAGAAGGCACCAGCCACACATCAGCACCGGCCCCAATGGCGCAAGACGCGCAGCCCCGCTGTAAGCTCCCGCTCCATTGTCACCCACCGTGGCACATCCGGAGCCAAGCAGCGACGCCAGCTACCCCCGCGCCCCAACACCTTTCTTACCTTCTCCGACTTCACCTTTTTCAGCTGCCGGCACTCACTTTCCCCGTCCTCCAGCTCCGACTTAACTCCCAAGGGATTGAGCGCAGCTCCCGTGTCAATAGCTATACTCCCAAGCTGCTCGGCAGCAGCAGGCTCTGTCCCCTGGCCCCCATCGTACTGTCCCACCCTCACGGCCAGGGCCAGGGGCTGGAGCACGCTGGGCTCCTTCTCCGCCGCAGCCCCCGCGCCCTCACTCCTTTCCTTCTTGCTTTTGGATGAGCCGCCCTCCTTCTCCTTCTTGGAGCTGGCCACGCTGCGAGACGCCTTGGCCGACTTCTCCGAGCCCTTGGGGGTGACGGCAGGCACCAAACCACCCGAGTTCGCACCATCCCCAGAACGTCCTTGAGCCTCCTTCTTGCCACCAGCTCCCTCACCGGGAGTGAACAAGGAGGTCCCCGGGGTTGGCTTGCCACTGTCCTTGCCACTCTTGCTCCTTTTCGACTTGGATTTGCCCTCCTTGCCCTGAGGGCCCGGCACCGGGCTCACGAACTTGATGTTATCCGGTAGGGTCGCCACCGCGTTGGGTGCCGGGAGCCCCACCTCTTTGGAGCCCGACATTTCCAATTTCTGCTGATCCTTCTCCAAATCAGCGTCCAGGTCAATGATGAGATTCCCTACGCCAATGTCCCACTCATCCCCGCTGTCGTACGTCTCAACCGGGTTCGCATCAATTCCTTTCCCTCCGGAAGCTCCGCTGCTCAAGGACATCTTAGAGTTAACGGCCCCTCACGGTTCAAGGCTCTTCCCTGCCTCCAGGCCCTGGGGGTCACCTACGTCCTTGGGGGGCTTCCAGCGGTGGGGGTCTGCCCAGGTGACGGCATCGCTGCTGGAAGGGAGATCAAAGAGAACAAGGTTACACACGAGGAGCCCCAGACAGGCGGACGTGCCTTCACCAGCAGCCACATGTGCAGGCAGGTCCTGGGCAAGGTGAAAGCCCCCAACCTCCCAAATCCCCCATCACAGGGTACGAGGCAGCATCCTCCTGCTCCCCCCCCCCGGGCCGGGGGCTGCTTCTCGGCCATCCCTGCTGCAGCAGCCATCTGGCACCCGTCCCTCGATCAATACCAGCCCTGGCAGGTCACAGCTCTCAGCTCCAACAAGACATTACTCACACGTTTCCCCGCTCGCCATTTCCCTCTGAATTATCGAGCGCTGCCCCTGGGAGGGAGGATTGATTCCTCTCCTGCCGATGCCACCCGCGGGGAGGGCTCCTCTCCGCGAAGGACGAGAGCCGCTCGCCGGGGAAGTTGAGCGCCTCGGTGGGAAATAAATCCCGAGCTTCAGAGAGCCTGCCACACTTGGAGGCTTCAGAGCGGTCGCCGAAGGCCAAACGGCAGCAGGAAGTGCCAGGTTTCCATCCTGCACCTCCCGGCAGCATGACATGGCTTTAGGACGTTAAACCACCATCACCTCCTCCGTGACGAGCTACCCAGCAGGCTCTGAAGGATGGGAGATTGCATGGGTACCTGGTCTTAACTGGGAAGAGAGGGACCAGCTGTACCCGACCCCAGCTAGCCAAAAATTCCTCCCCCTGGATTCCCAGCCCCTCGCCCTCCCTGCTCTCAGACACATCTTACCCTGCCCCGTCCCCGGCGCAACGACATGGGGGGACACCCGTGCGCAGTCTCAGTCCGTCTGAGTCAATCCCTGAGATTAGCTTCTGGCAATTAACACCGAGAAGACATAATTAACACATGAAATAGCTTCTTCCCAGCAGCCACCAGGCCAGCGACTTGGCCCCTCCACCCAGCTCTCCAGGTCTCTTAAGAAACCCTTGGCCACCCATTTGGATGAAGCTCCTCTCCAGCAGCACTGTCCTCCCCTTCCCCACCGGCTCCTGGTACTATTTATGAGCCACACTTCAAAAACAGGTGACTTAAAGAGAAACGAGAAGGAAAAAAACCACCAAAACCCACACACGCACAAATTTCTTCAAACCCCAGCAGGCAGGAGCCTGGAAAGCAGCTTCATGGTGCGTTTCCAGAGATGCAAACACTGTAAAAATGCCAGGGATTCTTTCATCAGACAGGCTGCTGCAGCCAGACCATTTTCCATCTGCTCCCCACAGCATCCTCGGCTCTGTACAGCTAATAATCCGCTCTCTGACAGGTCATTACGGAGATTTTTAACCCCAGGAGCCGGGGGCTAGCATGCAAGCTGGAAATGAAAAGCACTGACCTCTCATTTCAGCGGCAGAGAAAGTGCCGAATCAGGAGATCACTTTGTGCACAGGAGTTGCTAACGGCTTCCCAAAGCCACACCGCGTGTTTCTCTTGCCTCCTCCTCCTGCCCCAACTCCGAGCTGGGGCGTCCAGCCGGACCCCACTGACCAGCCCTCTCCGAACCACCCATGGGGCCAGCGATGGACACAGACCGTCCATCCATCCATCCCCTTCCAGCCGGCGCGCGGTGCCGCAGCCATTCCTTTGTCCAGGTGGGCAAAATCAGTAACAAGGTGGATAAACCAGAATTTTAGCCGGTAACAACCCCTTCCTGGCCCAAAGTTGAGGCCCAGCCTCCAGCCACAACCCCGCCGGACAGGGACACGGCACCGCCACCCAGGATCAACACACTGGGAGAGGACAAGGCTCAGCCTTCGACTCCAAGAGCTGGAGCACGTCAAGGGCCACGGCCAGCTCTGATCAGAGGGACGGATGGACCAGGATCTGGCCGGACAATCCGCAGGGATGCATTGCGACAGGCACAGCATCGCCTTTCTCCACGCAACGCCTCCACGACGCCGGCTTGGCTGGCTCAGCTCGCACCAAGGAACTCACAACTCACCTTGCTGTTTTAAGTGTGCTTATATACACGCACTCACATGTATACATAAGTATTATTTATATATATGAAATAAGGAGAGCAGATGAGCAGGACTTTGGTCTGAAACTATGCAAACAGCAGCGGCGTTTGCCAATTCCTACCACAACAAAAGGAAGAAGGAGCCCAGAAGTCCGCTGGGTCCTCGGCGATTAGAGAGCCAGGAACAATCAAAGGGTTAGAAAACAAGAGGAGAAAAACCATTCACCCTACGGAGGAGGCATCAGGGGAGCCCAGGTTCTGCTCTGCAGAGGGAAGGGAACCACAAACAGGACGGACGAGAACAAGGCTGGGTTTGCAGGAGAGGAGGAAAAGCACGTCATGGCGAGAGCAGGGCAGGGAGCTCGAGATGTGCCGCTGCGGGAAGAGGGAGTGGGGCAGGGATTGGGCTTTCCAGCAAGGGCTGAAGGCCAGGACCCCTCATCTGGGGGGGGGGATCCCCTGCAAGTCATCCACTGCACGTGGCTTTAAAGCAATTCCCTCACCTCCTCCCTGAAATCCCCATTTCCCATTTCTCTCCTCCAAAGAGCTGCTCTCCCAGGCTCAACCTCTGCAGCCAGAGGAGTGTTTCAAGTAGCTCTCCCGAGTGAGACCCCCCCCCCCAGAGACCCCCAATCTGCCAGGCTGTTGCTATTTCAGGCAGACGGGAAGCCCTGGCCGCCGCAGCCCAGAAATGGAGGTCCCTTTCCCACCGCCTGGTTCGCCCAAGCTGGAAAAGCGCTGGGTGCTATGCGGAGCCTCCCCGCTCTCCAGCCGGGGGGGGGGAAAACGCCGCCACAAATCACGGCATCTCGGAAAAACAGACTGAGGAGATTGATTCAGCTATAAACGTGTCCTTCCCCTTACCTCCTGCCACGGCAGGATTGATCCCCGCGCTACATGAAAAGCATGTGCTCACTTGTTGGCCTGGAGACCTGCCAACAAAGCGTTTTAAGAGCAGTCCTGGAGCGCAGATCCTGCAAGGAGACAGCTTTCTGCTTGGGAATGCTGCACACACACAGAACCAGACATGAATAATTCAGCTCCATTAGGTGCCCGAGACCTCTACAATCCACATCTATGGGCTGGGACGGAGCCAACCCGGTATTAAGAGACAAACCTGAAAGTTCACTTTTGGAGCTGCAAACACACCTAGAGAAAAGCTATTCAAACAGAAGAGCTCGCCTTCAAAAGGGAGCAAGGAAACCGCAGGAGCCCCCGGTGCTTTGTGCTTAAAAGACAGGCAGGATGCTCGGCAGCAAACCCGCCCCGGCTTTCTCTGCCGGTTACCGGAGGCCAAGAAACCAAAGCGGGGCAGGATTGACCGCCCAAGGGCGGCGAGATGCAGGAGAAAGCTCTTCTCCTGGCAACACCCAGCCCACACGTAGGGAGACTGTCTCATACCCATGTGCTCCAGCCTGCAGCGCTCCAGGATCAGCCTCTCTGGTGGCTTCCAGACATGACCGACTGCAATTTTCACCCTGATTAACTTTCAGGAATGCCCGCAAGAAGGAGCGGCATAGATGACGGAGCGGAGGGTGGGGGGGCTGAAAAATTTTCTCCAGGACGCGGCGTTTCCTCCGGCGGGGCGCAAGGCAGGGAGCGGAGGGGTTTGGCGAGACGCTCGTCCTGACCAGGAGAGCAAACAGACCCCTCCGCTCCCTCCCAGGAGGAGGCAAAGGCAACACCATGGGAGAGCATCCATGGGAGAGATGCTGCGTGTGTGTCCCCCCCCCTCAGCTCGCCGAGACCCCTAAGGGCTCCCCGGGAGCCCCCAGCCCGGTTCCACCGCGGGGCCGTGATGCCGAGGCCCTTCCTCCCGCCGTTGGCAGCCAGCCCGCAGCTCTCCCCGCGCGCTGCCTCCGCACAACATCCCTTTTTGTTTCCTTTTACGACTAAAGAAACTCGGGGCTGGGGGGCGGTGGGGGGGGGGAACGCGCCTCCCTTTCCCGAGCTGCCACGCTCGCTCCCCGCTCGGCTCCCACCACCGCGTTTGTAATCCCCCAGCTGGGCTTGTTTGGGTTGGATTTTTGTTAAGTAACTCCCATGTCTTTTCTGCAGATTTCTTTTTAAGATGTTCCCCTCTCTCCCCGCCCCCTCTCTCTAGAGATGGGGGAGGAAAAAAAAAAAAAAAAACAAAAAAAAAAAAGAAGTGAGAGAGAAAAAAAGAGAAATGTTGAATGCGAGCCAGCTGGCACGCACAAGAGGAGACGGAGAAATCTGCACAAAGGAGCTTCCTCACTCACTTGCTGCTTTCAGCTCAAGAAATCAGGCAGGGGAGGAGGGCTTGCTCTCCCCCATACATCAGTCAAGCCGTAGCAGACAAAGGAGATTTACCATGACACCCTCCAGAACTGCCACCCAACGGGGGCAGGATCCCTCCATCGCCTTCGCCCGGCAGGAGTGCGAGCTGTTGCAAAACACGCCGAAGCGCAGGGCTTCAAAACAAGCTGTTCAATGTGGAATTAAGCAAGATTTTGAATGGAGGAGCCGCGCTCCCGCCTCCTCGCTCGCACAAGGCGCCGGGAGAACTTCGGTGGCCGAGCAGGACGGCACCGGTGAGCTGCCAGGAGGGAGAAGGCTAAACCCAATTTGAATAAAATGGAGCCACCCTTCTTTTTTTAATATGGAGGTGCACCCCAGCAAGACTACATCTTCCAGCATGCACTGCAGCCAGAGCACCCGGAGAGATGTCGAGAAACTTATGCCGGGACTCCAAGTTTCCGTAGGCTGAGCCTTGACACTGGAGATGAACCTGACACAGGGCAGCACTTGAGTCATGAGTCATCTGTTGGCATTCTTGAGAAAAGCCTGAAATATTTCAGTCCAGACATTCCAAAAGAGGACGGACGAGGTCACTGGAAGAGGCCGGAGACGAAGGAAGATGGGAGAGGTCAGCAAAGACCTCTTCGGCATAGGCATGACCATACAACCACTCTACCTGGAGCAAGGCTCAGATTTACCCACCTGCTACCAAATAGACATTTCAAGTGCCAACTTCGCATTCATCGTTGGGCAAAAAGACGCAGCTCAGATCAAAACTCAACCTCACATCCACCCCCATCCGCTCATGACCTTAAAAGATGACCTTTACAGCAACGTTCAACAAGACCAGGGCACACAAAGCAGCCCAGCAAAACTGGAGATACAAGATAAGGGCACGTGGTGCCAGATCTCAACCTGGCTCTGTCTGAAGAAAACATTTCACCAGATTAGCTAAAACTCAGCATTTGCTTCTTATTGGCACGTCTTTAACCCTGACGTTGAACAGGCATTGAGGAAACACTCGATCTAAGGCTGAAAAACCCAATGTTCCTGAACACAGCTTGATAGCAAAGCCACCCTGGGCAGAGCCCCTCGCTCCCCTCAACTCCCAGTAAGGCAAAAACATCACTGACACACGGGGCACACAAAAAGGGGGAAAATGAAAAGCAAGAACCGTTTCAGGCCTTCCTTTGTATCACAAAATGGGAAAACTGGAACAAGTTCCTCTTTAATCCTCCAATCACTCTTGGAAGTGTCATCACCAAAGTCCCAATTTTGCCTTTGTTCACACCTCGAGAGCCCACGGTTCTTCAGATTTACAATTATTTGATTTTGATATCTCTCAACCCTGGTGCTTCTGCTCTGAACAAAACGCAACTCAGATTTCCTCCGCCAACACCCAGGGAAGTCCACAGCTTCATATTTCAAGAAAACTAATGGCAAGAGAAACATCATTCAAGTGCACGATCCTGGGCTCAAGCAGGAGGCACATCAATACCTGCAAACCTACACGAAGAAACCAAAAGTTACTTCATTTTCTTCCTGTGAAGGACAGCAGGCAAACGTCACCTTCTTGGTGTGCCTGCTCGCTCTCCGCTGCTGTAATCACAGTGCTGGAGTCACTTCTCCGGCAGGACACTGAGGAAACACCATTGTTACACAGAAGATCGAAAGTATGTGTCAACGCAAGTCAGGTCGTAGAACTATAGAGCAGGCCAGGTCGGAAGGGACCTCAAAAGGTCACCTGCTCCAACCTTTCATGGGAAAGGAAACCCAGATGAGATTATCTACCACCCTGTCCAGTCGCATCTTGAAAATCTCCAGCGATGGGAACTCTACCATGTCCCTCAGGAGGTTCTTGCAGCAAATCATTGTTTTATTTGTAAAAAAATTCTATGTTGAGATGCAACCTCTCCTGGCGCATCTTGTATCTGTTGCCCCTTGACTTCTCCATATGGCTCCTTGTGAAGGGAGAGCCTCCATCCTCTTTGTAGCTGCCCTTTAAGTCCAGCAACATGCCCACGTGCACAGTCCTCCTATGGAGAGCTGACGGACCTCCTGCTGGAGGTTACAACTCTCACGGCACCATCCTGCATGAGGCACGACCCTTCTCAAGCCTCTTGCTGTGGAGATGAGCAGGTATCTCATCATCATCGTCTACCGAGAGGTGCAGCTAGCACCAAGGCTCAGGCTCGGCTGTGCCTCTGGACACTGGCTGGCCGTATCCGAAAACGCCAGGCTAGAGCTCTTCCAGCAAGCGTGACCTTGCAGACTTCAAAATCTCTGACAGCTGAAAATGGCCAGGAGTTTTCTCAGCAACCCCAGCGCTCAGATCCACATGCAGAAACACAAACTGGTGCCCAGGGCTCTTAACGTTCGGCTGTACTGGGAAAGAGGAACTGAAAAACCCACACGCGTGGGAGAAAACACATTCGGTGGGTAAAACAGCAGAGACGGCTTCCTTCCTGAAAGCTCGGCTCCCAGACCTATCCCAAATCAGACACACCGAACCCGGACTCACCCCTCACCCTGGAAGACATCACCCGTGTAACTGCCATGCCCGGACCTGCACGCGATGGCTTAACAATAATAACTAGAATTACAGCCCCATCTTCACCCCAAGCCTTGTCCTGCCACCCCCAGGTGCCACCCTGCGTGACTGAATGTGTCACGGTGTCACCGGCACCCGGCGGGTGGCTGGCAGGGGGCGCAGAGCCATCGCCACCAGGTTTGGTTGCCCAGGGCTGACACACCAACCGCTGGCAAAGGCAAAAAACAACCCCGTGAGCAATAACCAGCCAGGATTAACTGGGAAGCGCTTTGGATGAGTCGAAGCCAGACCAGCCGGCGGGCTACAGCTCATCGGAGGCACTAGCCACGGCCCGGCCGCTCTCCTACCACCGCAACGCCCGGTCTTGTTGAACCCAGCCAGCCACGCTGCCACTGGCTGGTGCCAAAAATAACATTGAACACTCAAAACGGGACATCTGAGCAAATTAATTTGGCACCAAGCTCTGCAACGCGATGCTTCCCACAGGGACAAACCTGGGGGTTGATTGTCCCTCCAGCAGAGAGCCGGTTTCCACCGGGAAAGCGGAGCAGCCGTGCAGATTTAAAACCGGTCCGGTTACACCCTTGCTAACCCCAACACAGAAGCAAACTGATTTACGAGAGGTTTAAAGCTATCTGAACCAGCGGCCTGTCCTCATGCGCAACCTAGAAGGGGGTAGAGAGCATGTAAAAATAACCAAAAAGGCTTACAAGTTTCAGATAAAGCTCCGCGCAGGCTGGGAGACTGCCAGCAGCGAGAGGAAGCAGCAAGATGGATGTGACCGGGAAAGATCCCCGAAGCATCAGTCACGGAGATGGGAAGAAAGAAGAGCTGGCGAAGACCAAAGACAAGCAACGGGCATAAATAACCGCTGGAGTAAGTGCCGGAAAAAAAAGGAGCTCGCCCTTTTCCCCTTGCTCGCCCAAGGCCATCAGTAGGGTTGCAGAAAGGCACCCGCAGTCCCGGCAGCAGCTCCTGGTGTTGGTGGGAGCAGAGTGGGCACCTCTCAAATGGCCATTCATACCCTTCCCGTAAGGCTTTGGAGGTGGTGGGGCTCCTCGCCTCGCTCCCGGCCCCCCTGGTTCCCCAACCCCACGGCGGTCCCAGTCCCAAGCTGGGGGTCTCACGGTTGCGGCCACACACATCCCCCTCCACGGAGCGACCGCAGGAAAGGGAAACCACTGGCTTTGCCGGCAGACACGGAGAGGGCTCCGTACCGAAGTCAACATCTCATTTCTGGCTTCTCCATCCAAAGGAAGAGCACCGGAGTTGAGCGGAGGCTCCCAGGCACAGCCCTGCCTCGAGAGGACGGCGGGACGCAGCAGCACAGTTCTGGAGAGGACGGACAGACGCTCCCTTGCTCCCTCTCAGGTTGCTCCCAGGGAAGGGAGAGCTTCTGGGCTTTATTTTTCCTTTCAGGAGAAGAGCACGCGGGCAGCCTTGGCCGTTTCCCAGGCTTCAGAAGAGGACAAACATCTCTCCGCCGCTCCAAAAATGAAGGAGCCGACACTTCACCTATTAATGCCTTTAATTCCCTCCATTCAATAACCAATTAGGGCACCTTGGCTACACGAGCTAAGGCTTCATTTGCAGCAGAGGACATTCGCAGGGCTGTAATCTCTCTTGCTGTCAAACCATCAGCCCGGGAACGAACGCTTTGGGAAAAACCAACCAGCCTGCAAAGTGAAGGAGGAGGGAAGGCGGACGCAGACAGGGACAAACGCGGGCACAGCCAGCACCACACCAAGAAATCCCTTCTATTTTTTTCCCCGGGAGGGATAATAAATAGGTGTATTTCCCAGATTAATAAAGCACATTTGCAAAGCTATGATATACATCAGAAAGTTGCTAATTCACGCTAATGACCCATTGCAAATTGCCGAATTTTGTGAATTAGCCAGCATGTAAAGGAATACAATAAAAAACAGCAAGAGCCATGCATCAAAGCGTACTTGGCTTATTTTGGTAGTTGTAGTTCACTTTCAACTACTGGTGGAGATAGGTTCAGAGGGAAGGCACAGATTAGGTGAGAAAAGCCCCAAAAGTCTTCAGGACAAGCAACCTCCCCATGGCATCGGCTACACTATCTTTGGGACAGGAGCAGGAATTCTCCCGGAGAAGCCTCTACCTCTCCAACAGGATCCACAGCGGGTTGACATTAGGGAAGTCATTACACACCTCATTTTCACTCCTTTAAAAGCTGCAAAGCAGACTCCTCCCCACCTGCCCTTTCTCCTCTCGGAGAAGCACCGGGATCACTCCCAGCCAAATTTTTGGACTCGCTCAAGCCGGGAACGCTCCATTTAATTAAAACCACAAACGGGCTCAGCAAATTTATTAAAATTGTTCTCGAACTGCCTTGTTTTGTTATCAATAAATCGGTGTAGCCACGCAGAGAGAAGAGACATCACACGCGATGTAGCACTGCACAAATACATCATCCTTCCAGCCCCGGCCCAGGAAGGGCTCAGAGGGAAAATCCGATGCCGCAAAACCCTTCTGTGCCCACAATGTGCTCGGGGAAGAAGCGGCATAAAGGGGCAACAGTATCTTTCCTTTTTCTTCATTGTCTCACTCCATAAACAAGAAAATTAATTGTATAAGTTGAGCGTTTAATGTTTAAATACAAAATATTAAGATTCTCCTGAAATTATCCTTATTCATCCACAAAAATGCACTGGCATCATTTCTACCCTCTCTCTGCACACAGAACATCTGAGCTGAGGCAGCTACGTCAGTAATTTCCGCGCACGCGAAGGACACTCAGCTGCAGCCACAGCAAAACAACCCCTCAGTTTCAACGCAAAACCTGATTTTTTTCACCAAAACCCAGAAGTTAAATAGGTGTTTCCTTTAATGAAGTCATATTTAAAAAAAAAATAAAAAAAAAAGAATCACAGAAGGAACTAGAGTCACAGAGCAAGTTTCCCAGACAGACAGACATCCCCTAGTTTCTTCGCTGTAGGGCCATCGGAGGAAAGGCTCGCTCCTTCCTCTGACACCACATCACACCACAAGGCACTGATCCTCCTTAGCAAGAAAAGTGCATTTTCAATGCAACGATGTGGCAAAAGAAGCCACATCCCAGCGGGATGGTTTTTTTCTTCCCCTCCCCAAAACCAAGCAGCGCCCTTTCCTCCTCTGAGGGTGGGGTGGCCAAAGCTCCAGTTTAGTAGCTACACACAGTCACCAATGAGGTCCCAAGAGACAGCTGCCTGCTCTGAGCCACCTCATCTACCTACCCTTGACCCTACAAAAGACCCTTCACACCCCAATGAGCTCCTCAACAGACCCCATGTCCCCAAAATCCTGCTGGAGTCAGATACCCTCACACAACAGCATCATCCTCCCTCCGGCTGCCACCACCACCGCAGCACAAACATCCAAATGATGACTCTCCCAAAGAAACGGGCAAGCTCCGTGGGGAAGGGACCAGCATCCCCATCCCCAGAGAGCCCACAGGTGCTTGACCTGCGCCCGTGAACCACCAGAAGAGGCGTTACGCGTTACGGGAGAACTGCAGACGGCCCTAGGCCATCTCCAGGCTCTTTGGGGACTTTGGTGCTTCTCAAAAAGTCTCTCCACAACCCACCATCAGCCGTGAAGAAATAGAGGGCAGGTTTGGGTACGGCCCCCTGACTCCTACAATCCAGAGGCTGGGGGAACATCAGTCCATGTTCTGCAGCAAATCTGCAACCATAAACGTGGACCTCACCTTGAACTTGGAGGGAAACCACGCCGTGTCCTGTGGACTACCTAAAGCCTATCCGTTCGCTGTGTACGAGCAACCGAGCGGGGTTAAACTGTCACTAGCCCCTGGCAAGGTCACCTGCGGCCTCACCTCCTTTCGGAGGGGAGCGAGCATCCCTGAGGTCCCTGCCTCCAGCCAGAGAAGCTGGCCAGAAGCAGGAGTGTCAACACTGGGAAGGCACGGCTGCACGCGTACGTAATCACACATCCCCCAAAAAGTGTACCTGCCACCAGAAATACCATCTTATTTACATAATACTCCGGATAAAGGGGACAAAGAAGCTTATTGCATTACATCTGGGACTAGCATTGCATCAGCGCCCAGAGGCCCTAATCCCAACGGGAGCCCTGCCGCCCGCGAGGTGCATCCCGCTCCCGGCCAAGGTCGAGAGCGACGCGACACGGCCCAGGAAACGCCGAGTAAATCACAGCGTCAGTCCCCAAATGCCTTTCTTTGGTTGCTGAGCCCCAGGAGAGCGATCCCGATTGTGGATCTCCAACAGTGGACACGACTCGCGGACACGGACTTTGCTTCGGGAGGGTCGCCCGCGTGGAAGTGCTAGAAAGATGAGGCAGCTTCTGGGGTTTTTTTTTTTGTAAATTTACACAGTTAAAATTGAAAAGATACCGTAAATATAATCTGGACGTAAATTTTGATTCAACACGGCCCAGTTCTCAAAGAGAGTAAACCAGACGGAGTGAACTCTGGCCCTTCCTCCTCGTTCATACATAATAAAGATACAGAAGCTGTTCGGTAGCTCCAGCCCAGCGTGAGAACCCCTCAACCGCCTTTAGACTTTGAGAGCCCTTTCCCCCCCCAAAAAGGCGTGTTTTCAGCCAACCTAACGATTAAAGGGAGAAGCTTTAGAGGCAGCAGACGTCCCACAAGCCGGACGCAGCGGGGACGAGGGGACTTTGCCACCTCGCAACCGCAGAGAAGGAGCGACGTTATCTGCGGCTGCCACCCAGGCCGTGGCACGGGGCTACAGATGGACGAGTGTCCCTTATTTTCAGCAGCCCTCAAAAAAATAACACCGCTCTCAGCACCCGCGGAGGACGCCGCGACAGGATAACACGTGCATTAAGAGACACCTACGTGCGTATCCGTGCAGGCGCCAGCTCCTCCGGCTAATGAGCAGCCTAATGGCGACTCACAAAACACACAGACCCTCCGCTGGAAACCAAGTCCAAGCACCCAGCTTGAAAAAAAGGAATAAAAAAAAAAAAAAGAAAAATCCCTGCATCCTGGCCATACTCAATTACAGATCATTACAACTTGCCTGATAATTAATTTCCTCGGGTGGTTCTAACTGGCTCGCAGCCCTCATCCTGAACGCGAGGCCAGTTTAGGTGAAACATTAAATCCTTGTCCTTTTGCACCACCGAGACGGCCGCACTCCCGGTGCCACGCACGTCTCCCTTCCTCGGCGAGCTCTACCCCGCGGGGAGAGGGGAAAACACCGCCAGGTGAATCGGGGCATAAAAGGGCAAGGATGTTTTGTTTCCAGACCAAAACGGCTTCAAAATAATAAATTATAAATTATTTCTGGTCAAGAGCTAATCAATGAAATAAACGGACTGGATTTTTCGAGTGCCGTGCGTGTGCGGTCGCGTACCGCCAACAAAGAGCTAGAAATGTGCAGCATAATCCAATGCCGGAGTCATCGCACAAAGCGTGGAAATAGGTTTTCCTGAGGATGTCCAGGCGAGGAAGGCTGCGAGCGCCCGCGCCGCCCCTGCGCACGCCGGAGCCCGATGCCGGCGGCATCCTTAATTCTTCTGGAAGGGGGGAAAAAAGGGCCCGTCAGCTCTTCAGCGCGAGCCATGAAAAATGTGTGTGTCCGACACCTCCTCCGAGGGAAAGGGCCTTCCCAGAATGGGGGGGAGGGAGGGGAAAGGAAAGAAAAGGGGGAAAAAAAAGCAGGTTGCTGGGAGGTGGGGGGAAGCCGAGGCTGGCGGAGCAGCCCTGAACCGGTGACCTTCCCTGTGGACACAAGGGCCGTGTCCTCGCCCCCTCGTCCCACCCGCAGCCCGGCCACGTTGTCACCCGCTGTGTCACCCCCACGAGCAGGGTGTCGAAACGGCGGCGGGTCACCGTCACGCCACGGCCCCCAAACCCTCCCTGCGCACAGACGGGGGGTCTGAGAGGGGGACACCCCCCAACACCCCCTGGGGACACAGGTGTCCCCTCGGGGACCGTGTCCTGCCGTCACCCCGGACCCCACCGTGTCGTACCCCCCAGCCCCGACCCTCACCCCAAAACCTGCCCCACCGGTGACCCCGCACCCGGGGGATCCCCGGCCCCCCACGTACCGTGGCAGTAGGACACGCGGGGGGCCGAGCCCCCAAGCCCTATCCCCCCCAAATAAACTATAAACAGGACTAACGACACAAACGAAACACCCAAACTTAACACCCCCCCCCACC
>JAOXJK010000069.1:21371177-21398675 GCA_025774025.1 Xenus cinereus | reverse complement strand
ACCACCACCTCTGTGGGGATGAAATGGGACTACCACCTCTGTGGGGATGGAGTGGGACCACCACCTCCGTGGGGATGGAATGGGACTACCACCTCCGTGGGGATGGAGTGGGACCACCACCTCCGTCCACCCAGCCTGGAGAGGTGCCACCGGCCCCGGTGGACGGTGAATCTTCTCCTCCAGGTCTGGAGGACGCAGAAGGAGACGCTGATTGCTTCCGATGCTTTGTGCCCCCCCTCGATGAGGACAACGTGAGATCCAAGGCCCCAGCAAAGGAGGCGGGACATCGTGAAGGGCTGGGGTTTGGGTGCCATCACCCCATTTCTGTGGGGTTTGGGGCTGGGGCAGGCGGGAGGGGAACCAGGAGGAAGAGAGGGATGAGAACAACATTCATCTATCCCCAACGAGATGAAGAGGAGAAACTCTTCCTCACGATGATGAAGAGGAGAAACTGTCCTCGCGTGGCCGAAACCAACGGCCGGTGGGACACAAGATGACCTGTATTAACAAATTCAGGTCAGTTTCTACTGAAATTTTTTAAAGGATTGGGTAAAAGGTGTTCTGGGCATCCAGTGCTGATGTTCAGCGCGTCCTGGACCAGGAATGATGCTCCCCAAGGTGGGAGGACCAGCTTCTGCTGGGCACGCAGAACAAAGCAGGGACGGGTTGGTGCACCAGCCTGCTCGCTCCCCGGCAAAACCCTAAACGATGTCATCAATGCAGGAGGAAAATAAAAACCGCCCCCGGGCAAGGCCGCTTCACGGGACACAGTCCGGGTCCCCCCACCATGGTGTGTTTTGCCGTGACCGTGAGAAGAGATTTTGAGGGGCATTAGGTGTGACAGGCAGGATACGAGCCCTGCTGTCCCCTTGTCCCGCTCTGACGTGGCCTTGTCCCACAGTGCTGTGTTTCTGGGATAAGGAGCAGGAGCTGGAAAACCCCGGGTGCCTCTCCACCCCATCCTGCCCATCCCAGGCCATCCCGGTGAGGTGGAGGGCAGCAGAGACGTCAGCCGTGTTTTGTGAAAGACGTTGTCCACCACGTAACCGGAGGCTCCTTCTCCACGTGCCTGTCTTCTGCCTGTAAGAGCATCTTCCCCACCTTCTCCCACAAGAGCATCTTCCCCACCTTCTCCCACAAGCACTGCCTTGGGGCCAGCTGCTTCCAGCAGAGAAGACGAGCCCTTCCACCTCCAGGAGAGCAACCTCGATGTCCTGCCTCTCCCACCCATCCACCAATGCCAAGTCCTCTCCTGCCTCCTTCTCCCCATGGCACCAGGACCCCTGGATGCTCCCCCATCCCTCTCCAGCTCCGCTCCTACAGGCGCCGCAGACATTTCCCCTCACTCTCGAGGCACATCCACCCAAGACAGGAGGACCTCCGTGATAAGAGAAACATGCAGAGAAGTCACCAGTCACGGCTGGTTGGAACCATACTGGTGGAGATGAGGGACGAGGACAGGGTGGGGGACACAGCTAGAGGAGGAAAGAAGCAGGAGAAGCCCATCTCCCTCTGTGCCGTGGAACGGCAGCTCCCATACCACCACCTCCGTGCCAAGCCTGGGCAAGTCGGGGCTGAAACACCCGTGAGGGTTTTCCAAATGAGGAATGACACAGGTGGGCATTGAATCCAGATCCACCACCTCCAGCATCCCCAAGATCCCATAGAAGAGGAGCCGGAAGATGACGCCCAGGGCAAACACCAGCGTTGCAGCGTCCAGCTGTTGAGTTTCAGCTGGGGCGAAGGCTTCACATCCTCCTCCTCCTCCTCCTCCTCTCTGATGGGGTAGGAACTGAGGAGGAAGGCTGGGAGAACCTGCAGTGACTGCACCAAGGAGCCAGCAGCCCTGCTCTGCTCCCCACCGTGTCCCTGGGGAGGAGGAGGGACAATGGCAGCGCTCGGGGGTCGCTCTTTCCCCTCCGGAGGCTCCAGGGAACCAAGAGCACTTAAACCCCGGCGAGGCAGAGCCTGGAGCAACGTGGCAGGGAAGGCTCAGGGCCCAGCGACCACGGCTGCGGAGTGAGCGCGGCCACGGCCACGCGGGGAGACGCTGAATACGAAGGATTAAAGAAAAAGGTGAAATTAATCTGATGGAGAAGGCAGAGCGGGTTTTTCACTCGGACACTCAGCTGCTGGAGGCGGGGGGCAGGTTTGATCAAATCAGGAGAGAGAGATGTGAGGCTGGGCGCTTCCCGGCAACGCCAGGAGCTTAGAAAGCCTCCGAGCAGGAGCAGGAGCCCACCTCTCATCCCGAGTTCCCTCCATCCCTCCATCTTCCCACCATCCGGCTGGTGGGAGCCATCCCCACCTCGTCCCCCGTTTCTCGCTCTTTCCCTGCGAGGCCAGCCCCGCGACGTGGCTGATCCCATCCAGCCAAAACACCTCAGGGCACGTTTTGGGGAGGGAGACGCTGCCAAAGCCAGGATGGAGTTACCTCCTGCCTGCCGAGACGGATCCTGCTGTCCTGGGATCCGGCACTCACAGGAGACGCCAGCACTTGGTTGACTCTCATCCCACCAAGCTCCATCTCCCACCCACCCTCATCCATGGCGTGGGACTTCCTGGGAAGAAGCACAGGGTCGTGGGGCGAGAGGTTGGTGAAAACACGTGTCTTTTAATGTGTTTTTGGAATCCAAGAGAGAAAGCGATACCTAAAAGCGCTCTGGGATCCGTCTTGCACCCGCTTTCCAGAGTGGAGGACCATGCGTGGGAACGGCACTGCTCCCCGCGGCTCACCCCGTCGCTTTCTGCTTCATTAACCCCTTCTTTGCTCCCTGATGGATCTTTGCATCCAGCTTCCCTGTAAAGAGGGGATTAAGAAGAAGAAGGAAAAAAAAAAAAACCATAACAAACCCTCATCACTCTTTATTTTTAAATGCTATTTGCAATGCAAATCAGCTGGAGGCAGCGAGGTCTCCTAGTTAGTGTGTTCCTGTCACATTCAATTATCCTGCTTGAGGAGCCAGGCGTTTCCAGCCGCTGTGCCTTCCCTCCGCAGGCGCGACACCGGGGAGCCGGGGGCAAGCGTGTCCAACGCGGCAAAGAGATGCCGGAGCGGGGGAAATGCAGCGAGGAGGAGAGTAAATTAACATCCAGCACTCGCCCGCCGCTACCGAGGGGGAAACCGATCCCTCTCCTCGCCCGCAGGATGCGTGTCAACACGTTCCAAGGAGATGGGGGACTGTCAAGCACCGTGTCGGGGACATGTTTCTCCACGGTGTGGTGGAAAGCCAGGCTTGGGGACAACAAGCCCCCGGCTTGGGGAAGATAAAGTAGCAGGGCACGGAAGGTGACGGGGACTGACTGCTCTGTGCTCTCAAGCGCCAGGTTGGTGGCTTCCAAGGCCACCATCTGGGAGAGACGTTCTGCCTTTTTCACCAGGCAGGACCTCGGGGAGCCCGGGACGGCTGCTCCGGTGGGACCCAGAGCGAAAGCTGCTTCCCCTTGTCCCTCACGGCCCCCAGTGGCTTCGCTGCCAGCTCTGCTTTCCCGCCTCGGAGAGGAGCAGGAACACCAGAACACGGGATTTGGGCAACTCCTGCAGAAGAAGCCAAAAGCCAGGCACAGCGAGCAAGCCAGGAGGGCAATGCACTGCCTCGGAGGAGCTGGAGAGGGTGGCCCCGGTCCCTGGGGAGCATCCCCTGCGTCCCTCAGGAGGGACATGGGCAGCCACCATGGTCACACCGTGGTCACACTGTCAGGAGGGGAAGCAAAGGGATCAGAGCTTGATCCTGGGGGGATGGACAGGCAGAGCCCGTCGCAGTGAAATCCCAGTGAGGTGGACGGAACCAGAGCTGGCGGAACCTCATCTGGGTCCCTCGGTATCGTCCCTCCAGGGAACCAAGCCTGGGGTCACCCCGTGGGTGAAGCACAGCCCCTGCAAACCCTGGGAGATCTGCGTTGCTCCAGCCCAGCTACAGCACGCAGCAGATCTCAGCCCTGGTGGGGACCAGATCCATCAGGCTCCAACCCGGTCCTGCTCTGGGCACTGCTCCCAAAGCTTCCAATAAGTGTCTGTGTGAGGTCAGAAGCAGACACTTGTCCAAAGAAAATGGCTCCAAAGCAGTCAGAGACCATCACCTTCTCTTCAAATCAAGAAAACTTCTCAATTTCAGCTCAACGAAGAGTCCAACAACGCTTTTCCCAGGAGAGGCAGGTTACAAAACTGCTTCCCTCAGGATGCCCCACCAGGACAACCCAGCCTCCCTGAAACCGGGCCTCCTCCTTCAGCTTGAGTTGTGGGCCAGCCCTGCTCCTGTCAGAGCTTGAGAAGGAAGTCAAATGCACCAAACCCGTAACACATGCAAAAAGAAAATGTGAGAAAGGGTTTGCAGGTCCCTGTGCCATAGATCTGCAAACTGAAACACCGCTACAGTCAAGTGGAAACTGGGAGGAGGAACCAGACGCTGCCGATGTCTCGGCACAGCAGTTGCCACCCTGCAGCCCACAGGACACAAAAGGCCGCCTGAGAAACTCTTCCACCAGCAAAAATGAGATAATTAAAACTGAGGCCAAGCAAAAGGGCAAAACAGGGCATTACTTAAAGTGTCTGTTTTCAGACAGCGTTCTCACCCTGAGCTGTGAAGTTCAGAAGATGCTCTCCTACAAGGTCTGGGAGATCCACCATGCCCTCTGCCACCCCATGTGGGAGAAGACTTACCCCATCTGCCCAAGGATGGGGAAGAAGCCCCCTCCTTGCAATGGCTGGAAAAAGCAATGGGCACCCAACAAGGCTGAGCCAGCAGGGCCAGACTGTCCGGAAGCGGCGTGTCAGACCACGGCGGGGTTTTTGGCAGGAGAAAGGCAGTGAGTTCACACTCGCTCCATGCTCTGGTCCTCCACCACCAACGTTGTAGCACCTCCAGGGCTGTAAGCCTCATATTTAACATGCCTGCCTGCTCCTCCCAGGCCCCGAAAGCAATCAGGAAGCTCCTCGGCTCTATCAGCTGGCAAAGATCAAACATCACGTGGGTAACCTTTAGGAAAAGGCTAAAAATAAGGCAACGGCCCCAGGGTCCCCTTCTCTTTCCGCTCAGTGATTTAAGGACTCTTGTCTTGCGCTGCGACGTGTCCCTTTGCCCGCTGCTCCACGCTCTTCCAGCCGTCGGCTGTCGAAGGGAGGTTTCTGAGCAATGCTTGAGGGAGGCTTCAGGGAAGCTTTGCCCAGATTCAAGGAAATCTCCCAGGAGAATCGCCACCGAGCTTTGTCCTCATGCGCTGAAACTAAGTGGGGATGTGTGTGGGGACAGCCATGCTCCCAGATGCAACACAAACGCAGTGCCCATCCCTTCCACACAAACAATAACCCTGGCAGCAAAAATTGAACTATGTTACTTTTTTCCCTTTTTTTTTTTTCCCCATCCCCGGGCTGCTAGAAACGACTAATTTGCCATGGAGAAGCATTCGGATGTCATCGCGGCGAGGTCCATACTGTTATCTGGCAAGGAAAACCGCTCTGGCTTGGCTTCCCAACAAGACAAACTGGCATTTTGTCACGGCTTGAGCCAGGCTTCAAGGAGACCGGGGCAGCCGGCGAGCTCAGGTGGGGACGTGAGCCGGCACCTTCCCCCTGCTCTGCTTCCAGCTCGGAGAATTAAGCTTTTGGCTGCCTCGGATGCGATGCCAGCTCCGATTAAAACAGTGCCTTACCCCGATGAAAGGTCAAAGCCTTCCTCACTCCTTCCCTAGGCTGTCACAAACATCACCCAGACAGACGATGTCCCCTCCGGGAGGGGAAAATGCAACTCCACAGTCTCCCCCGCCGCTGCTCTTGTGACAGCTCCTGTCGGGATGGAGGGCAGGAGAGGCAGGGCCAGCAGCAGGAGCAGGCAGCGCAGGCAGCCGCCAGCACAGCCGGCTTCCTTCCAGCCTGTTAGACTGATCCTTCTCCAAGCAGGAAAGTGTCACAACACAAAGGAGATGATGTGACAGATGGGCAGGGGACCGGCAGTGCCCGCACCCGGCGAGGCAGACCCGCCAGCTCCCCTCCTAACCGCAGCCAGGCGGAGGCAGATGTGGCAGCGAAGGGGCACAAGAGAGCTTGTACGAGAGCAAGGAGAGGTTAAAACAAGAAAAAAAATAATAAAAAAGGATGCAGCGGCTGCTCCAGCACGCAACAGCGACGAGGCTGCTCTACCGCAGCAAAGATGGTTGCATCCTAAATAACTGGGCGCAGCCCTGCTGCTCCCCGGCGCGCTGGGAAAGGCCGGTCCCCGGGGTAGGACAGTGCCACCGGTGGGATCTGAGCGACGCAGCTCACCGAGCTCCATTTGTCACCATCGGCTGAACGCACCTCCCAGGCACTGCTACAAAAAGCAGGGGAAAACCCAAATTGTTCGCCCTGCTCGATACCCCAGCGGGGCAGGAATACCCCCAACGACCAAAGCCGTGCCCTAACAGCGCTCCTCTGAGCGGAGGGGGGGGTAAAAAACCCTCAAAACCAACAAAAATAACCGCACACCATGCTTCAAAAGCCCCTATTAACCAGTCCTAAGAAATCCTGCCGCTCCTGTGCCACTAGATAACTACTCCCAGAGAACCGCGCTGCAAACGAGAAAGAAACCCCAGTCATCAGCTCTGCTAAACAAACAACCAAGACTATTTCTGCTTATGCTGCTTTTAGCCCGTCAAATTAATTTTTCACATCCCCTGAAAGCGTGTACGGTGCCTTCCCCAGGCTGTGTGGTGGGGAGGCTGCTAATAAGGAGGGAGCTGACTGCAGGCTCCCCAGCTGCTGCATCCCTCCTCCAGCCTTTTTACGGCAGCGGGCAGGAATAACTGGCAGCCTGCGGAGGGGCTGGTGGCTCATAAAAGGGACTAACGACGCTGGCAAGCGGAGCGCGGACAGATGCTGCGGCGCTTCCCTGCGAGCTCTGCCAGGACATCCCATCCTGCCGGCCGGCGGACGGGGAACATCCATCTGGCCCTGCAGCTCTTGCTCCTTCAGGCCCTCGCCGTCCCCGCGGGGGAAGAGGGTGATTTTTGAAGCGCAGGCAAGGAGCTAGCGCAGATCTGCCCCAGCATCCCCGCAGCAGCGCGTATCCTGACCCAGGCTGATGCCAGAAGCGGATCAGCTGCAGACACGAGAGCTCTTTGACTCCCGAGTGTTTGCAGAGGCAGGAAGAGGCATGTACTTGGAAGGAAGCAACATCTGGGGAAAGGGCAACCAAAGACAAAAAAAATATTACAGATGTATTCGAGTCATTAAACAAACACCTACAGATCAAAGAGCACAGGGCAAAGGTTGCGAACTCATATGGCAAAGGCAAGCAGAGGTGGTGATGAGAGCAGGCACGAAAGGCCAAGGGGGGCATCTGTGGAAACTTTACTACTTACAGATTTTGGGTTTTCCTTTGATGGGAAACTTCACAACCATCTCCTGGGGATTAGCGCAGATAAAGACAAATGGAGACCCAGACTCCTGGCTCAAATCCGGACACTGCAAAACACAGACACACACACACAAAACAGAGTCAGACCGGCTGCCACGGGTGTGAAAAGAGCTCGGCGGTCAGGAGCAGAGAAATTTAAGAGATGGGTTATGTCTAGGCTGTAGCAGCGCAGACTAAACCAGATCAAGAACTTTGAACAACAAAAAACCAACCAACCTATCACAGATTTGGGTCTTAATCAAAGTGTGCCCTTCACTAAACCTCTTCTCATCACGCCTCTGCCACGGCTTGCTCCCTTTCCGGATCTGCTTACCAAGCCACTTCCCTGAACACTCCCTTTTCAGCCCCCTTTAGCACCGAGCTGTGTTTCACCACCTAAAAAGTGTGGTTTCACTGATCTAAAGCATGGGCTGTCATCAGAGAGGTGGTCGGGGATCCTGCCCTCCCAAATTTTCCTGCTTGCTGTCTTCTTTGTGCCAGGACAAGCATGGGACCGATTTTCAGCCTGAAGCATTCCCGGATTCAGCAGACCAGGGATGTGGGTACCTGATAAACCTCAGCCGGTCACGGGCAGCACACCAGCACCTCAACCCAAACAGCTTGGCCAAGCCAACAAGAGGATGACCACCGGAAGGGTGGCCACCTCTTCTTCTGAAGCAGCTGTCCCAGCTACGGGTACATCCATACATCTTACGGGTACATCCCAATCTCTTCCCCACAAAGCTGAGTCTAAACACCAGGGCTTTGAGATTCGGAGAGTGCGCAGTGTCCTGCTGTGGGACACGCAGCCCTTGAGATTTGTCTGCATCTAAAGGGTGGGCGGAAGAGAAAACAGTTGCAACGTGCCGGGTCGCTGGCTCAGAGAGGCCGGCCGTCTCCACGTGCACGCTCCGCCGAAAGGTTTCACCGTGATGAAGATACGGGCAAATTTCACAGGCAGAGTATGAACAGATCATTTCTCTCACGAACCACAGGGAGAAAAGGAGAAAAAAAAAAAAACCCTCTCAGCGAAGGAAATGCACCAAAGACCTATGTGGATGCAGCTCAGCCTCACTGCTGTTCAGAAGCGAAATGCAGAACAGTAATAAAAAATGTATATAGCAACCATCGCTTCGGATTCTCCGTTAGCTGCAGACCTCGCACTGACAGGCGCAGAGGCACTGGGGATGCTACGAAGGTGCTCCAGCCCAGGAAACCCGGTTCAAACAGAGCGCGGAAGCGGTTTTCCTTCCATGGAAAAACTGCTGCCTTTTTTTTCCTTTTGCTCCACTGCCTTCCTCAAGCAGATCCGTCAAGGCTGCTGTAGGGGACAGGATGCCAGACCAGATGGAGCAGCGTGTCCTGGCAAATCCCCCATTTGTTACTAACAAATGACTCCTAGGCCGAGTGTTTGAAAAGCTCTCACCGACCTGCCAAGATGAGTTTGGATTTGCCCTGGAACAGCTGGGCACGAAGCAGGGAGCATCCCGCTCTCCCTGCACTGCAGTGGGGTTTGGCAGCGCTGCCAGCGGTTAGGGGAGATTTACAGAAGCCCGACGCCGGGACTGGATCAACCGGGGAAAGCGTTTCCAGCCCCTCTCGTTTGACAACAGCGTGGAAGAGCTGTTCCCTGAGCAAGAGAGAGAAGTGTACGTGCACTGAGCTGCTCTGTACAACACCCGCGGCGGGGGAGAAAGAGCCGCACCGATGTGCGTCGCACGCGGGTGCTCTGCTGTACCGATTTGGGGTTGGACAGGTTTCTTCCTCTTTCTTTTTTTGGCTGAGCCACGTTTCTTGACTTGCTTCCACTGCTTCACACCAATGCCAAGGATTCTGATTTCCCATCTGCAGGGAAGAAGGATCTTGGAAGGTTAGAAAGAGCCAATGTGAATATTCCCGGCCAATGCCTGGTGAGTGCGAAATGCTGGCACCGCGTTATTGCTCTCGGCATCACGCAGGGGACTGGTGGCCCCTCCGTAGCCCGAGGACCTGACGTACCCACACGAGCACGGATTCTGAAGGTCGCACCATCAAGCAGTGGGGCGTAAGCCACCACCCAGTTGCAGAGATGGTCCATCCCCACTCTGCTGCGCGTGGTTCAGTCAGGCTGTGTGTCCAGTACCAGTGTGCCACTGCCTCGAGTACAGCTGCTTCCCAAATGTCCTCAGCCACCATCTCCTGGACATCACCATGTCCCCCTTCACACACACCTTACAGGGCCTATCCCTGTAACAGCTACCCTGGCATCACCAGCAAAAGCAACAGCCAGGTTGGTTTCTCCTCTGAGAGCTTTCATCCAAAACCAGGATCAAACCTTCAGTTCCAAAAGCTTCCAGCTCAATCCCATCCCACGGCGAAGGCGGATGCCACAGCTGTGACTTGGGTTTACGCTTCCACGGCGCAGCCTTTCATCTTCGCTCCCAGGGTAGGTTTCTGTACGTGTGCCAAATCTGTCCATGTCCTGCATTTCAAAAGCCTCCGTCCTTCCTCTGGATTCTCACTCCCAGGAGGGAGGGAAAGAGCCCCTCATCGAGCCACTACATTTAAGGGTTCCTATTGTACCTACCCCGGAAACCTCTTATCCCATCCTGGTGAACAACAAAAGCAGAATATTCCTGCCTGTGTGAGCTGAGAAACAGCCGTAACCCTTTCCTCTGCCTAGAGACAAGATGCTCCCGGGCGGAGAAGCTGGGGCTGAGCCAACCTAATGGCTCCGCTCTTCCCCTGGTCCCTTCCACAACTCAATTCAGCTCATTCATTCTGCAGAAATTTAGGGAGCTTTTGGGTAAAGTCAGTTTTCTGCTGGATTAATGGGCTGAGCTGCTCCAAGAAGGGTCCGGTGAAGCGGGTGAATGGCAGGAGCTGGTAGGAACTGAGACTCCTCCTGAAGAGCAGTGAGAAGTTAGATGTGGCGGCTGCATCTCTTGACACAAACTGAGCAGAGAAACAGTCAGATATGCTTTTGCCACACGACACATCACCAGGACCAAGAGCTCAGCATCTCCCCAGCGCACCTGTAAGTAGCTGCCGATATTCAACGTGTTTAGAAACCACCTCCATGGACCTCACTCCTAGAGGTCACTGGAGGTGTTACTGTTTCCCACCCAAAATCGCTCCCTCTTGCTATTCAGCCCCCTAAACAGCGCTCGCTCCGACGTCACGCATGGTCACCATGAGCAACGTCGCCTGTAGACACCTACAGGCTGTATCTACACTATCTCATCTCCTCAGCAGCAGGATGGGGACAGACAGCATGGCAGGACAGCAGCACTCCTCTGCCTCTACGGCTCTTTCCGCAGCTCAGCTCGGGCGCTAGGACATCGGTACCTGCCTGCCCCACACTGAAGATGCTTCTCCTATCGACAACAACCCAGCTGACTTACGCTCTCAGCAGCGACGCTGCCAGCAAGATACCAAACACAGCCGCCTCCGTTAACATTTTGCAAAGCTGCCCAAGTATCTAACGAGGAAAAAGCTCATTTCTCAATGTTCCTGCTGTGAGAGGTCAGTCAAGTCACTCTACAATCTGCAACACGGTAAGTTTAGGAGACAGAGAACAAATTTACTCCCAACTGCTATACCCCACAGACAGCAGCCCCTGCCCATCAGTGCTTCAGCAAACCCGAGACTCGTAGTAAAAGCCCAAAAGCCACGTGCCAGAGAGAGAAGACAGAGCATATGCCCAGTAAACAGGAACTGCAACATCATTTTTTCAAATAAAAGGTCAATTTAGAGGGAAACGACACTCCCTCTCTACAAGAGACTGAGAATCAATCCCAGCCAGGAGTCTGATGGGGGGTGTTCCTAATTCCAACGGCACTCATCGTTATAATCTTGAGAGTATAATTAAGACAAGTACCAGTATTCCAGGCTTTGACGTTGCTTCTAGCAGGAACCACCTCAGCATTTAGGGGAAGGTGGCTAAAAATGCCCTTTACAACAAATTAATGCAGAGGCCAAGTTGTCCCTCAAGAAGGAGAAAATCCACCCTCCTCCAATCCTGCAGACGAGCAGGAAAGCTCAAAAGAGAGGGGTTATGCAATGGAACTACAGTGTAAAAAAAAAAAAATGATTCAGCCTCCTTTCAGACCTTCTGCCACCTCGTAGCAGGCTTGTGACAAGGCAGTTGGGAGGACGGTGGATTCTGTGGGCTGCCAACAGCCGGCACAGCTTTACCAACTGCTGCTCCAGCCCACTGCTTCGCACAGTTGAAAACCCCACGTAGGCTCTCCATACACCAGCGTCCCCGCAGCCACCACCCTCCTCGCTCATCCCATCTCTGCGACCGTACCAGTTGGGCTTCAGTTTGCTGCTAACAGGTTTGTAAGATCCTGCCTGTGAAGAGATTAGCCGGGGGGAGAGGACGGGGACGGGAAGAAAAGCAGATCTCAAGGCAGCTTAACGCCCGCAGAAAGAGCTCGGGGTTAAATGTGGCATCTGAGTACAAGCTGGAAAAGGAAGCCGAGCACTGGGCTCCTCCGAAAACCGACCACCAGATCTGCCCTCTCGCTGGAGCCAGCGCTTTGAACATACATTAAGTGGCTATCAGATGGCCCCAACAGCCACCCCAATCAAGCTGCAAGCAGGGATAATTGCTAATGAATGTTCCCTACACTTTGTTTTCACCGTCTCCCATCACCAGCTCATCACCACCAGAAATAGCAGCAGAGCTGCCCAGCCTCCCCGTTCCGCAGCCCACAGCAAAAGAGCAAAGGAGGGGACGAGCCAGCTCGGAGACAGCAGAGACACGAAACCACCTTCTCTGACATTTGAGAAAAAAAAAAAAAAAATCCTGCTGATTTTTTTTTTTCCCCTTCCACCAATCTGTTAAAGTAAATATTTTTTCTCCCCGACTTGGGTAAAGGCTGCAGCAGGACGCGGGGGCTGTGCACACTTGCCCAGCATCACCGGTAACAACGCGGGGTTCGGGACCCTTAGCTCGTCCCTATTCCATCCCAGCGGTGGGAAAAAAAAAACCCACGGAGGAGGGCCGTCCCGAGCCCCTCGATTTCCTCACCCCTCCCTGAGAAGCTGCGTTTGCTGAAACACGAGTACCGTGAACCAAAGGCAGGGGAATCAAAAGAGCTGAAGAAAACCGTGCCGGGGGAGAGAGTGCCAAACCATCGCTAACAAGATGAGCTCTGCTCCGGTGCATCCGAGGAAGGAACAAAGGCACCGCGTGCAACAGAGCAGCGGCTCTGCGCAGCACAAAGCCAAAACGCTCCCCGGCAGCTTCGTTAGCGACCTTTCAAGAGCATCTTTCGCTCTTATTAAGGTCTCTGGACACAAAAGGAGACAAGCAACGGCAGCGCGGGAGACTGAACGCTGACAGCGGGTGGGAATAGCCTACAGGCTGGCCTACAGAGCCCTGCAATGCAGCCCGAGCTCCCCTCCGCTCTCCTTGCCCACCGAGCGTGTGGCCCCAGCGCACATCCCGGTTACCCGGAGCGCGGCGGAGAACTGCACGCTGGAACCTGTAGTTCTTCAGCAGGTCACCGCCATCCTCTCCATCTTACAGCTGCCGGGGGTGGCCTTGGGGCACCGGCACCGAATGGCGAGGAGGTGGTTGAGATGTTCTGCAAGGTTAATAACGGAAAGGGTTGAATCATTTTCCTGGCATGCCTGCTGGGTGACCGACAGGGGAAACACAGCTCGCTCTGCCAGGCAGCGCTGGGCCAGGACACCAGCCCCAGCCTTCATTTCCCCGCTGCTCTCTAAGAGCTTTGAAATGAAAGAGGCAGCGCTGGAAAGCAACGCTGTCTGGAAAGAATAAAAGCAAGCGGAGCCCATGTGTTGGCAAGAGAGCTCACCGTAAAATGCATTCAAAGGGGGGGAAAAAAAAAAAATAATCTTGGCAGAGACGGCGTCCTCTCGGAAAGAGCAGGGCTGCAGGAATCAGCAGTGGCAATAAATCAGCTTTTCCCAGCAGGCAAAAACACGCACCGGGCTCTTCCCCGGGCGCTGTGAGAAGCCCCGTGGCCACGCGCAAGGGAGAGGAGCGGGATGCGAGGCCTCCCCCGGGAGCCGGGCGCAACTTCCTTCACCCCCTTTTCTTGGTGATTTGTGGGAAAGGCGGATCCGCTCTTCTTTCACGCCTCATAAGCTTCATAGCTGTCAGACTAACGTAACAGGTAATTAACTACTAAACAGCCATTTTCTCCTCCTCTCCAGAGGGAAATTGCTCACCATCCAGCTAGAAAATGTTTCTTTAGTGGTTTGCAAAAGAGGAAAAGAAAGTCAGGAGTTTCTGGCAAGTGACGGGGGGTGCCACAGCCCAAGAGGGGCATTCGCAGCGCCTGCAACGTGGACATATGGATGCAGGAGAAATGGAGCCCTCAAAAATGAGAGAGACGATGCTTATCCAGTTGTGGGTGCTGCAAAGTCGAGGACCACCAGCAATAACCCCGGTTCCTGCCTCCAGACACCCCATGGCGCGGCCCGAGTGCAGCTGCAGCCCAAAGCGATGCAGCGCTGGAAGGTCAGTTAGCGGTTCTGCTGCCCAGCTGCAGGTTGGAGTTATTAAATATCAAGAGGAAATAAAAAATCCCACCCTTCTCGCAGTCGGCAGGACCAGCCTTCGAGAATTGCTGTGCCCAAGTGCCATCCATCCTTGTCACTTTTCCGAGGAGAGTGGTGTTGAAGCATCGGTTCCCCGTCTGTTGTTCTAGCAGTGTTGGTCTCCACCACCTCTTTGGAAAGACAGTCACTGGTGGGGATTATCTGGCCAATCTCCCAACCCAGCCTTCACCCTGAAGCGCTCCAGGACGTGTTCACCCAAGGGTGACACTCAACTGGCAACTGGAGCCATCGCCTGGGCCAGGAGATCCAAGTTCACTGTTGCTCTGTATCACCTTCTCCTGACTCGGACCTCCAGTTTGGGAAAGAGCCTGCAGAGTGCCAAGTGCTTCACTGCGAGGTTTGATCTCCCTCATGACACGGTCTTGCATCACACTTTCAACTTCCAGCACGTTTTCAAGCATCATCTTTCAAGGACCCGTTCCCTCTGCCTTAGCACAGGCCAACCAGCCTTTGGCCCACAAGAAACGTAACATTTTCCTAAACAGAAACCCCAAAGCAGATCCAACTTTCTAGAAATGACAAATTTTCTAGCCCGAGGCAGAAACATCCAGCCCTGCAGCCTTGCGAACATGCATCCGAGGAACTCTACATGCTGCCCTTGACCACAGAAGATGGCCACATAGACGCAGAGGAGGCACTCCACGGAGGCTGGGTTAGGAAAGGGATACACACCGACGTTCAATCCCAATCAACGGAACGGGCAAAAAGGGGAAAAAAAAAAAAAAAAAAGGCAGGATCACAAAGAAACACAAACAAAAGCCGGGAGCCAAACTTTTGTTTGAAAGCCTGTCAGGTCTAGACTGCAACGTGTGAGGAAGGAACAGCTCGCAACCACAGCTGCTAATGGTTATGGATTTGGCAATCAAAATGTCTTTGTTAAAAAAAAAAAAAAAAAAAGTTAACTGCCTTACTATTGAGGTTACAAACCGCAGCCTTGATGCATTGTTGCAGTCAACATCCTCCCTGCTGTTTTTGAGAGCTTACATCTGCTGCTGGCAGATCATGTGCTGGCAGCGGCTCCCTTCGCCAGGATGCGTGAGGCGTTTTGCTTGCCTGCCTTCCTTTCCCCTTCTTCCCACAGCGCTGCCTGTCAGCCCTCGCCCGCTCTGCCCCTCGCACGCTGAGCTGGTACGCAACCAGCTCCAGAGGCGGCAGGCTGGGATCGCCGCGGGATCCTTCCCCCAGCCGCTCGGATCCATCCGGTGGGTGTTCTCCGCCTCCCAGCCTCCAACCCGGCTCTCGTCGCGTTCCTCCACCACAAGCTGTACTTTGATTCAAAGGGCAGGGGAAGCAATTAAAACGTAATAAGTAATAACAGGACTTTGAAATGTAGATTTAATATTCAAACTCGTGCTGGTGCACATGGATTTTAAAACGCTGAGCAGTCGGCCAGGGCTACGGCCTACGGGGGGACCTGGAGGACCCCACAGCGCTGGCAAACACGGTGCAGGCTGTACCCCCTCTGCTCTCCCTGAACAGGCGGCGCAGGACCTACAGCCACCAACACCCTGCTGCGGCTCAAATCCCAGCCTGAGAAAACACCCGCCCATGGCAAACCCCACCAGCAGCGCGAAAAGGGTTTGAGATGTTTGCAGAACGCCTGACGACCGGCGGGGGAAACTGGGCGGACTCGGAAAAACTATTCCGTAGTGAACCGGGCTCAGCTGAAAGAGCCGGTTTCATCCTCCTGTGCCAAGGGCCGGCGGGAGGCAGGGCTGACCTCAGCTGCGATGCAGCCCCTCCGCCCGCACGGCCGGACGGGACCCGGCAAGGAGGAGGAAAGAGGGCGATGGGGAGGAGGAGATGACGGGGAACCGTGGCACCTGCTTCTGGCTCGAGCAGCTCAGAGGCCTGCACTCTGCCAGATACAGCCACCCAGCACCCATCGGCTTCATAAAGTCCTTTCGTAAATCAGAGTTGCTCTGCAAAGGGGTAAAAGCGGGGCAGCCGAGCACGGCAGGTGACGGAGACGGGCTAAAGTTTGGAAAATAGAAACCTAGCTCTGGTGGGCACAGCCCCATGCAGATAAGGCGTCCCTGCCCTGGTTTACTTGGGCAGCCACCACTCCCCGGGCTGACCCTTGCTGCTGCTCCCCGAGGAGGCGTGACGCCCGCGGCCGCTTCCAGCTATTGATTCAGTCCCACCAACGTGATGGGATTTCTCACAGCCCGACGCACGGCACAACCAGGATACGACCGGTCTGTTCAGGGTTATGAAACTGGTGACACGCACCGAGGGAAGATGAAGCACGCGGAGTCCTCAGGCACTGGTACATTTACCGCAGCGGTTATATTCCGTAGCTGCCAGCTCCTCTGTCATTTGGGGTCACCACCTAAAGGGTGGTCACTGCTCAACCTGGTGGAGCTACAACTGGATGGTGAGAGTGTGGGGCACCTGAGCGGCAGCCAGGCCCGAGGTCAATTTTATCTAACGCTTGGTTTCAGCATTAAATAAAAAACAAACACCAAGAAGGCTGGAAGTATCAGTGACCACATCTGAAAGGAGAAAAAAAAATAATCCCACATCACTGCCTAGTTTGCTGAAATGGTAGCAGAGGCTAAGTCCACAGTCATCATTAATTAAGTCATATGCTTCAGCCTTGGCTTCGTTTTTTCCCTAGGGTCTAGGAAACCAGAGGAGAGGGCAAGCTAGCCTCTATCATTCGATTTCTTTGGCATGTTAATGCATTCCTAAATTAATCATCATCAAGTGACAATCTCTCCTTCATCTTAACAGACTGAGCAGTGGCCTCAGCAAACCTGCTGGCTTATGCAAGGCAGCTGGAGCCTCAGAAGAGTCTCTGATGAAAACCAAAGCACTTCACATAAGGAAAAACTCCCCCATCTCTTACCGTCTATAATCCAAAGCAGCTGCGTGCCTGCTCCGCGCCGCTCCCACAACCACAAACCGGGGGGGCTTCACGCGGTGAGAAACCGAATAAAGAGATGGCTCACCCTGCAAGCCAGACTAATGCCTAATTCTTCTTGATCTGGAATGGGGCTACACGCAATTCAGCTTAGGAGAATTCAGGGACCTGCAAAGTTCAAAGGCCTTTCGTGGGCTGCAGTCATTAACAGCCCCCGCGATCGCTGCAGAAGGAAGGAGATCTGATCTAGCCTCCAAACCCCTGCTCAAAATCATTCGCTGGTAGAGGTGCAGTAACTAAACCTCAGGAATGAGAAGGCAAATATCCCGATGGTGGGGGGCGAGCGAAGGTGCCAGGGCAGCCCCAGCATCGCACAAACGAGCATTTGTCTCGCTCCGAGCCTGCGCTGGGAAACCTTTACTTGGGGGAGAAGGTCCTCGTAAAAAGTCTCTACGTATTTATACTGTTCTTCAAAGCAGACGTCAGTGTATATGTTTGTGTTTCTCCCTCTCGTTAACTTCTTTCTTAGGAAAATATTACCAGCAGGCCATTGTTCCTTTATTTGGAGATAATCTCGACAGGCACTTTCTGGAGTCTAAATATAGAAAAGTTGTACCCTTCTTCTTCCCTCTTATTTGAGAATTTAAAGGGAGTCCGGCATGCTCGGTGCCCAACTCTCATTTTTTTTGCTGTTATTTTCACCGGGGAGGGAAGAGGAGGGCAAGAGATTAAACGCAAATTTCCTGAGAGGGAAAGATGGAGCCCATTTAAATGATAGTTGCAATCTCGTGGCCCAAAAATAGCTTAGACATGTTCCCTCGTGCAGATTTAGGACACTAAGTGATCACCTAGAAATGAAAAATAAACACTTTACTCCCGTCAAACATAATTACCCGATATTTCAACCCGAGGTAATAGCTACATCTAGATATCGGCGTGTCTGCACGCTCGCATTCAAATAAGTCCAAACACACCTATCAACTACTGAAATAGCAGCAGCGGAAATGTTCTTTTTCCAGTTAAAGTAATAGTCTCTGGGATCAAAGTCATTAGCAAAATGAACATGGGCTTCAGAGCACATTAAAACGGCATAAATGTAAATAGTTCCCTGCTTGCTTTAGACTCTTGCCAAGGCCTGCCTGCACCGTCCCGCGTTTCCCCAGCGAGCGCTGCTGAAGTCACCGACACCTCACGCGGGAAAAGAAAGGCAGCTCCTTGCCCTGCTCGAGGTGTGGGTGACGTCAGCCCCGGAGCGAGGAAAAGCCGTCGTCAATGCTCACATCTCAACGGAAGGAGGGGGGGAAAAAAAGAAAAAAGTTTCCAGGTCACCTTTAGCGACGAAAAGCATAACAAAGGGATCATTCTGGTCTTGACCGAGGCTTTTTGGGTGGCTGCCAGGAAGAGAAGGAAACGAGCCCAGAACGCGCTCCGAGGAGGTGTAAGATGTGCAAAGCTCAACTGGAAATACTGAGTTGAAGAGCCACGCAGAGGGAGCTCCGGGCACCAGCCAATTCAGCAGGGCTGAATTCAGAGAGCAGCTTTCGCTTCGGTCCCCTGCGAACTGAGCAGGGGACACTTGGTACCTGGGCTGGGCTTTCCTGTCTGATAAGAACTTCTGCTCCTAGAGCTGCTTCAATCCAAAGATGACAGCTTGGAGCAGTCATGTTAGGCACATCTAATCTCTGACGGGGAAGCACTGCTTTGTTTTCCACGTGGGAAAGAGACCCAGAGGAACGGATTTCACTAGTTCATGCAATAAGTAGCACAACTGGGATTAGGGCAATGTCATCTGACGCGATGCTGATTTTAATCGCAAGGACATCCCCGCTCTGCTCTTCCTCTGCTCCCTGCCAGCTACTGCGCACGAGATCCTGGTCTGTCATCACTTCTTGCACGGCCCTGCAGATCTTGCAAACCACTTCAACAACCTCAATTGGTCCTCAAATACCGTGCGCAGGGCAGAGCTGCGAGACCGAGCCCTCTGAAGGGGTGACGCAAGGCCAGACTTACACGGCCGGTAATAATGCGGATAAATAACCAGTCCCTAATAATAACGCAAGCTCTCGGGGCAGGGACTTGGTCTGAGCCTGCTGGTGCAGCAGCCAGCGAAACAGAGCATCATTGCTTGATGTTGTTTTTTGAGCACAAGTGTAAAAAAATATATTAAATGAGGATAATGATAGAAAAATACCAGCAGGGTGCCACTAACATCTTCATTAGCAACCTGAGAGAAGATGCAAACAGCAAGGAAATTAAATCTGCAGACGGTACTAAATAGGGGGAGGATGACAGCATCAAAAAGACTGAGAAATAATAGAGAAGTCGCAGGAGAGACAGACCAGGAAGAGTCTCCCTTGCCTATGGGAACCAATGGTCTCAACAGAGAGTCAAAACAAACTTCCGTGGCTTCTGAAAAAGGCAGGGCCACCATCAAAAGGCAACGAGCAGGACAGGGAACTATTTCATCTTCAGGTGGTGGTACAATCTGCAAACGTGGCTTCCCTGCACTTGTGAAATGATTTCTTCCAGAAAATGCAGAAGCTTCAAAGGTGAGTTGGTGAGAGGAAAGGTGTGAGTCAAAGCACCGTGCCTGGAAGGAGCTCCACGGTGGCTCGCTCTCTGAGAGGTCTCTGCTGCTGCATCCCATACCTTACTTGCTAATATACTGCAGATCATTAGAAAATATTCAACGTTTTCTGTGAGCTGGGAGGGGTGAACACATGCCATCGCCCTTTCCCTCTCCCCTCGATGCGAGGAGGAGTCTTTGTCCACCAAGAACTGCATGGATGACACTGCTGACGAGCGGCTTCGGTGCCGGTGGCTGATGAACCTGGGCTGAATCATCAGCGTGAGCAACAGGGATTTCCTACTCCCAGCAAGATCCAGCTCAGATTTCCGAGCTGGCGCTGCATGCTTTTTCACCCTGTGAGCATTGGCAATTAAATTAATCTCAGCTTTCTTCAGGTGCACTTGCTGCTCATGATAGTCCACAAAAACATGTATTCCCTCATAAACCAGCTTTAGGAGCATGCTCAGATCTCTGAATTCGATCTTAGCAGCTTAGGGAAACGAACGCCGCATAAAGAGGTCCTGGGAAACAAATGGCCCGCTGCAAAAAGGGCAACAAATTAGGAATTATAAATAGTTTGCAATACAGGAGCAGCAAAAAGCCAGTGAGATATATACCTGCACGTGCCACAGCGTCGTGGCACTGAGAAAAGAGGTAAATCTCTGGGCAACAGCTCTGATAACAGCGCTCCTGGGATATACTACTCTTCCCTCAGTGCTTCTGCAGCCAAGCGGTGCCAGCAAACTGGGAGGAATTTATAGAGACCAGAGCTAATTGTGAGGCTCCTCTACGGGAAGATTAAAAGCTAGTCACCTACAGCTCAGTTTCCAGAAGCTGTCACAACCATTTTACCAGTGCCTGAAGAACATACCCAGAAAGGAAGAGGGGGAATCATTAGGGAGAGAAAAGTACTTTTGAGAGACCAGGATATATTTTTCCACCAAGAAGGAGGATGAGATTCTCCACTTAAAACCAAACTGTAAATTAGTAGATGCTACAGGGACAAAAATCACCCTACACTAGCCCCAGTGTCCTTTCCTTCTCTCTCTCCCAAGACTTGATCCCGTACAAGGCCAAACACTCCTGCAGATTTCGGTGTATTCCAGTCCCAAAGCTCCCTCTGCTGCTCATATTCCAACCTCTCCCCATTCCGCCCACGACTGAGAAGAGACACAACCTCATCAGAAATATTCTCTTCATCTCCAGTTTCCATCTCTCTCTGCTAAAAAACCTCGCAGGGCTTAGGAATGCCAATTTCTGTAAGAAACAGCCTCCAGCTGCTGATGCCTCTCCAGCTCTTCATAACAAGAAGACGTCCATCAGCCTGGTGTGTCCTCCTCTTCCATCCCAAGGAATCCATTTATTCCGTCTCACAAGATGGTCTTGGTTCGCTACCAAGCCCTAGATGGTCCGGTGACTCCCATAAGACCTAACCTGACTTATACAACGGACACTGGAGTGACCAGACACGAAATGGTACCGAGAACAGCTGTGCTGGGCTTGGTACCAACCACAGGCTTTGTGAGTTAACAAAACACACCCCAAGGAAAGTCACCGCTTCAGGTTTTGGGCCTGGAGTCAGTCACAGCATCAGAGACACAGACCTCAGGAGGTCTCTCATCCAACCTCCCCATCAAAGCAAGGTCAGCACTGAATTCAGGTGAGGTTGCTCCAGGCTCTGTCCTGTTGGGTCTTGAAAATCTTCCCGGGTGGAGACTGCGCAACTCCCCTGGGCAGTGCCTGCTCCAGTGCTCAGCTGTCCTCACGGGGAAGTTTTTGTTCTTAGGTCACATTGAAACCTTCCCTTTCAATTTATCACCCTTGTCTCTCATCCTCCTGCCATGTAATCAGCAAAGAGCTTGGCTGTCTCTCTATAAGCTCCTTGCAGGAAGTAGAAGGTCTCTTTTCTTCCCCAGCCTCTCCACCGGGCACGTGCTCCAGTCCCCCACGACATTGGTGGCCTCCCACTGGACTCATTCCAGTTTACGAACATCTTTTTTTGTGATCACAGTATTCCAGATGTGGTCTAACCAATGCTGAGGCAAAGAAGATCACTTCTGGCCATACTGAGCAATCATGCCACCAGCTCCCCTCGCTGCCAGGGCTCCCGTTCTGCTCACTGGCCGCCAAGATCCCCTGTGCCTCCAGCAGAGCCGCTCCCCGGCATCGAAGCAGGGGTGAGTCCACTCCAGCTGCATCGGGTTTGGCATCGGGCCTTCAGAAAAACCACGTCAGCCCTTTCCTCCAGCCTGTTGAGGTTCCTCTGAATGGCAGGCCCGCTGCTGAGCAGTTCAAGGTTAAGTTCAAGGAAGAGAAGTTCAAGGAAAAAGCCCTGAGGAACATCATCTGCAACCAGCCTCCACAGAGATTACAAGGCAACTTTGAATCCAAATGACCCAGCCAGTTATCAGCCCTGGAAGTTCACCTACCCGGACTATAGTGACGCACCTTGGATGCACGCGTGCTCCAGGAGACCAGGCTAAAAACCTTGATAAATACAGGGTAAAAGATATTCACCACTCTAATTACTGGAACATAGAAGGTAATCAGCTTAGTCAAGCATGATTTTACCCTTAGGTAAACTCACACTGGCTATTCTCAATGTCCTTCTCCTCCATGTGCCCAAAATTGGCTTCCAAGAGGAATCGCCTTATGAATTTCCCAGAGACCAAAGGGAAGCTGACTGGCCTGAAGTGTCCAGGATCATCCTTATTCTCTTTTTAAAGATGGATGTGATAGTCACCTTTCTACAGTTATCAGGGTCTTCTCCTGATCTCCATAACCTTTCCAACCTAAGAGTGGCCTCACAAAGACATCTGCCAACTCTCTCAGCACATTTAGATGCACACCATCAGCATCCATGGACTTGTACAGGTTGAGATTCCTCAAGGACTCCTGATTCAATCTCCCTTCATTACAGGTACTCACTCTCCTCCTTGTGCCCTGCCTTTAGGCACGAGACCTCTGGGACATCTTGTTGGGGGGCCTGAGGCGAAGAAGGCCTCAGCATCTCAACCTTATCTGTGTCGCTGGTCACCAAACCACCTGCCTTATTCGGCAAAAAGCCGCTCAAACATCCCCTGACTCCCTTGGGAGTCTTGATCCACTGTGATCTCCAGCTGTCCCTCCTTCCCTGTATCTAGGGGCTTTGGGTGTCCTCTCTGCAGGGTCTCTGTGAAGACCCCACAGCCCTCCTGTCTCCCTTCACATCCTCTACCACACAACTCCCTGCAATAACTGCAAAGTCTCTGGTGGCTGTGCTCAGGGAGCTGTTTGCTGCGCTCCAAAAGCAGCCAAATAGGTACTTGATCCTTCCTAATCCAGAGTCCTCCCTGAGATGGGAAGATCAACATAATTATAGCCAGAGGTAGCAAAAGATTGCTGCTTGGCCAGGCAAAACTTGGAGCAATTCTTTCTATTAGGACTCCCATGAAGTTTCAAGAGCAATCAGTGCTTTACAAGTTACATGGAGGTAAGAGGTAAGCTCCCGAGTTTGCCAAACGAGGATAAAAACCAGAAACGCAACATTAATGCATTGCAGGTTCCTGTCTTCCACAGCCCAGCTCAGCCACTGCGTCCTGCTGCACATCCGTCCATGCAGCACGGGAAGCAACGGCCATCACCAGCCCTTGCCGAATGGTCTCTCCAGCCAGCATCGGTTCAATTAAACAGGTGCGAGTCCCTATCGGAAAGAATTTCAGAGCACGCGAGAAACTAGTTTCAACCAAACTGACGATGGAATTAGTCTGTGTTAGTCCACCGCTCCCTTCCACCATCGCCGAAATGCATTTACTCGGTACATTCTCTTTCTAGCCGTACAAGACCGCGTAGGAGTTGTGTCTTCTCTCATCACAGTCTAAAATCTCCATTCAATGCCTTCTCCAGACCACCCCATGGAGGCGAGTTATATTACTTTAAAAGTTTGCTGGCTAATGCAAGTTTGTAAAAGTTTATTTGCTGTACTCACCTGCTCATTAAATTGCTCTTGCGATAAACAGTCGGTGATGTCCACACAGCCTAGGAGGCACCCTGAGGGATAATCGCTTGGAAATTCCACATCTGCATCAAAAGGAACATCTCATAATCAGCCCCACATCCCCACACAGAGCCAGGGTCTTCTATTCCCCAGGTTCCTTTCCCTCCCACCATGCGCTTCTACTTTTTGAGGCACAAGAAAACACACAGCAATTTTAACACCCTGTCATTCTTTTTCCAGCTCGGGATCTTCACCGTGACAGGACTAAGGTTGGGAGAATTAATTATATATACACCTTCCCCTGCTTGGCTTCTGAGAGAGGAGCATACGGTGCAGGAAGAGCCCCTCGCCCTGACAAGGGGGCAGACGATCCTGCTGTGTGACATTTAAGCTGGGTGACGAGCAGAAATACCACACAAAGAGCTGCACAGCACAGCCCCCTGCATCCTCCCGCCCACACGAGAGACTAACGTCTTCCCGAGAACCTGCAGCTTTTCAATCCCGATTTCCGCAAGGTCAGAATACGTGAGAAGCCTTTAACACGACTGTAAGCAGGTTGAAGCACAAGCCACCTCACACACAGGCAAGCACACACTCCGTAGCTTGTTGCTTGAGCCAAGAACAAAATGAAGTCCTTTGCTGTCAAAGGCTATCGCGGAAGCCAGGTGCAATTTGAGGGTGCCTGTGCCTGGAGAACGTGAGCAGCTAAAGGACGGAGTTAAAGTCTGCCACCATATCCATTCGGCTGACGAAACGTAGAAAGGATGAGGAGAATTTCAAGAACAGAAGGTTAAGAAGCAAAGCAGTAATAACCGCTCAGCGGAGGGGGCTTTCTGACACTGCTCATTACGTGGCTCAATGTACCAAATAATACAAAGATCCAAGGAGAGAAGTTCACCTTTCCGGAGCAGCATTCTGTAGGTGGTCTCCAGTTCAGAGATTTCCTGAGGGGAAGGTCTTTTAGCAGTAGCTGCAATCCATAACCGCCCTCTGTGAGATGTGTACCAGGTCCTGCCCTCCACCCTAGAGAATAAAGGAGAATTTAGGACTTAAATTTCAGCAGAAATCACCCACAAGGACAGATTTTTCAATCGAACGTTTTGCTACACAATTCCTGCTGCTAAGCTTTGCCCTCGCTATTTAAACTCAAGTGACGTGTCAGCACTACGGAGAAAAGCTGAGATGGGCAAGAAATAAAGCCACAAGCAGAGCCATGTCCTCGCCGCTTTAGAGCGACAGCAAAAAAGGACATCAGTCCCCTGCGAGTACAGCAGTACGTCAGACACGGGCGTAGGACAATCTGCTCGTGGAATTCTCTCACAAGCTCAAAACGTTACGCACAGTAAGGACGCAACCTAGGGAGTAATAGCAGGCCACGCGTCCGTAGGAAGTGGTCGTTAGCTGCGGCTCTCGGGCTGTGTCGGAGCGGCTGACAGCAGCCCCAGACCTCCTGGAGGCAGAAGCCAAGGCACGTTAAGATTTACAGCGTCTTTAGGTTGGGAAGTGAAAAAGCTTTGCTCTCTAAAATGAAAAACTCGGTGAAGGAAAAAAAAAAAAAAGGCTAAAAAAGATTCTTTGCTCTATGTTAGCGGTAGGAAATGTGAATTAACGCGCCAGGGATGCTGGGCTGAAGGAGCTTCTCTTTGCAACCCAGCTCCTAGCCCAGAGGGGACGGTGGTGGAAAGGGGAGTGTGCGGGTGGTTAGTTATTTTTAACAAAGCCTGGTGCCACTGTTGCCTTCTTTATGATGGAGAAAAAGACCAGGAGAACATACTTCACATTTTTATCTCATTTGCCTTTCAAATTCCAGAAAGGTACATTGTGACTACAGCGCAGAAATCTCAGCCTCTCTCTAAATTTACCCACCGTGAAGAAACTTGTACCTTTCAGGTTCGCTACTCTCATGAAAAACGGATTCAAAGCCTCAGTGGCTGAGGAAGCATGGCTTCCAAACCTGGAGCTGCCAGTAGCTATCAGTCACCATGCAATGCCAGTGAGTCCATAGAGGTCCTCTGAGGAGCACAACCCTCCCGTCTCGTCTATGAAGCAAGAGCTGACCGGGACATACCACAGTTCAGGCCGCCCCTGTACCTTTTGATTCCTCTTACGAGCAAGGAAGCCCAAGGCTGGTGCATGCTGAGGCACCAACCATCATCTGAGATCTCCTGCAGCTCTCGATCCTGAATCCGCAGCCTGTTCCGCTCCGAGCCGGGCTCATTTCCAGCGTCCACGGAATGGATGGCTTTCCTGTGCGGGAGCAAACCAGTTTGGTCCACCCACTTCAGAGGGTTCAAAAGAAATAAGAAAAAGGTTAGCACCTCTCTAGGAAAAATGTACATCAAATGCAAATCCTATTTGAAGTTTTCCTTAATTTAAGGACAGAGATATTACTCTTACAGGGATCACCTTCCCTCCTTGCAAGCCTGCTGCGCTTACATGCGATTCTTTAGCAGGAGGAAAAGCAAGATCATGCTCTCCTTTGTGCGGTTTTTCCTTTCCACGCAACACAGCTAAACTACGGATGTAAAGAATAAATCTACCTGCTGGTGTTTCACAGCACTCACAGGAAGACACAATTTTCAAAGCACAGTCACAGCCATCAGCACTCAAACCTGGGAATCATCCAACCTCCAAATGCTTCGCATGCACTAAACATGCCACAATGGCAGTGGAATTGGAAGGGAGAGATTACGCCCTTTCGAAATTGGAAATCTGGCAGAAAAGGCTTCATAAATCGAGCTGAAAAAGTGACACAACCTTAAGCTGGCTCTCAGAAATTCTTCCTGAAAAAGAGGGAGGAGACTAAAACCCCCAGTACACCAAACCTCCCAAGGGCAGGAAACAGAGCAGGGCATTGGCAAACCTTTTCTGTCCCCAACTCAGATGGCTAATGAGGATGTCTCAGACACAGGGGGGAAAGCGGTACCACAAAACATGTTACAATTCACAATTCTTGAGCTCTGCTCTCCCTGAGTTAGTCATTACTCCGGCAGAAATCATTCAACACATACTGACCAGAGGAGCAGGCTGAAGAAGACGGGGATTCACTAAAACACCAGAACTCAAAGCCGCCTTTGCTTCTGGGCTCCCAGCTGGCTGGCTCAGCGTGCCACAGTTAATGGCTTCAATGGTTTCATCCAGTCTGAAAGCACAAACAAGAGGCATGAAAATTCCTGCTTCTCCCAGCAACGTCCCCCTTCTCCCTGCAGAAACCCTTCTGACCCGAAGCATTTTTTACCACCTCCCCTCACTAAACGATTTCCTTGCCAGGTCGATTCCCAGTTTGAACAGTCACTCCTCTCTGCTGCAGAACCTCACCCTGGTTTGAATTTGAGATGAATTGGTTGTGTTGGGAGAGGCCTTCTGCAACACCTCTTGCCAGGGCAGCTTTATCTTTAACAGACATGCGAGCTACTGAAACCCCGGGCACGCCTCGCACGGTTGGGCTTAGGAGGGGGGTGTCTCTGCAGAGCTGTGCTGAAGGAGCCGATACGCTGCAAGCCAAAAAGACCTCTGCTCCCTAGCGTCAGAAGTGCCCTTCAAGGGGTCGGCTTGCTCAGTTTTCCTTACGCTTGCTCTTCCAGATTCAGCCAGACCACCATCCAGAACAATTGCGACCCCCCTGCTCTCGGGGATGCCTTCGTGCTGCCGGTTCTCACTCACTTGCTGTGGTATTCGGCCATGCTATTGTCTTCTTCCAGAATCTGCCTGCCAGCAAAGTCGATGGTGATTTTTTTGGCAAGCCGAGAGGCGTGACGCAGCTCCCGCAGCTCCTGCTCTCTCTTCTGCAAGGCCTCCCTTTCCTGCTTGGAGAGCCACTGGTTGGAGTCCGTGGCAAAGTAATCTGATTCATCGTCGATGACCTGGGTGCGACGCACGCTGGTGAGAAACAACCACAAGAAGAGAAGATGAGCCCAATGGGAGAGTCACACAGCGCTGCCTGCCCCAAACCTGCCGTTCTACCGGCTCCCTTCTGTCCTCCCTGGAGAGCTGGACTGACAGGGACAGGGACGTCTCAGCACAGGAAGGACGTGGAGCTGTTGGAGCGGGGCCAGAGAAGACCACGGAGATGCTGGGAGGGCTGGAGCCCCTCTGCTGGGAGGACAGGCTGAGAGAGTTGGGGGGTTCAGCCTGGAGA
>JAOXJK010000069.1:21353964-21371077 GCA_025774025.1 Xenus cinereus | reverse complement strand
GGGTTCAAGGCCAGGCTGGAGGGGGCTTGGAGCAACCTGGTCTGGTGGGAGGTGTCCCTGCCCAGGGCAGGGGGTGGGACTCGATGGTCTTTAAAGGTCCCTTCCAACCCAAACCATTCTGTGATTCTATGATTCTATACAAGCAAGGACATCCAAATAGGATCCGTTCAAGGGATTCGCTCTTGTTCCACCAAACGCCAAGGTTAAAGAATCTGTAGCTACAGCCTAGATTTTAGAAGGAACTCTCTAATCCCCCTGTTAAAGGCAGCTTAGCTTGTCAGATAATTTATGGTATTTCCCAACAGTCTCCCAGTTCTCCCAGTATCTTACCTTGTCCTGTCAAATTCCAACAACTTGTCTTTGTGTTTCACAGCCATCTCCAGGCCTGCCTTCAGTCTAGCTTCTTGTCGAGGCAGTAGGTCTTTGCTTATAGCATCCAAATTCCCTGAGCTTTCAGCACCTGAGATAGAAAACAAATCACAACTCATTGGTCAGTTGTGTAAAGCCCAGTCTCAGTGGGCCTGGCTGCAGAAGTGCCCCCTAAAACAAATGCCATTCAAGGAGCTGAAAGAACTTTGGACCGTTTCAAACCAGGTCCAAGCCCTGATTTTCCCTCTAGCCCCTTTCACAGACTCCCTCCTTCAAAGAAGAGGAAGCATTTAAATACCACAGTGACAACATCTAGGTGGTGTTTAGAGAGGAGGTCTTTGATTCTCCTTCACCCTTCCCTAACAATTTGGGCAGTGCAAACTCCACCCATCACCAGCCACAGGCCTTGAGTCCCCTCCTAAGAGCCAAACTCTCTCCTAAGTGCTGTTACCTCCACAAAGAGATGCGTGGTCAGGACAGGTCAGCAACAACTGCCAGGTAAGCACAGAGCTCCTGTCTGCCGCTCTGTGAGCCTCTCGCAAACGAAATCCTCCCCCAACACACCTCAGCAGGTTTTTCAGACCAGCTATTGATAGAAACGGAGAAATCTATTCCCAGCAACCACCTCTTCTCCACAATGGAAGAAACCGATGCATTTCACAGAAGACATCACACAGGCTAACGCCTTTATTTCAGGGAAACAAAAAGGCCTGTTGTTCCCTGTAGTCAACAATCCATATTTTTTCACTCCCCAGACCAACAGTTAACCACGTTTCAGCTTTCACCTGCGCAGATAACGACCAGCCCAAGACCTGGCAGGGGCCGAAGAGAAAACCAATAAAACGGGTAAGAAAAAGGGATCCTGAAGTACCTCGGGATTTCTGCCGGAAGATTATGAACAGACCGACTCTGTGATCAGCTGTTACTCTCAAGGACTTACAGGACCTCCTGCCATCTCAGCAGCTCTGAAGAGAAGCTGACACTGAGACCCAGAGTAAATATTTCCCCAGTTCTTCAGCAAAGTGTATTTTTCAACCAAGAACACTGTGACCTTGGCTGTATTTCAGATAAACTCAGACAAACATCCCCATAATGCACAGGTCTTCTCTGGGAGACTGGGTATTATTTCCTCTTGCTTTCCTTGGCTCTGCTCCTATTTTTAGCTCCCAAGATAAGTGTTAGACAAGAAGAGTCATCAGAAAATATTAACCACCACCCCTTTAGCCCCAGCAGATCAGACAGCAGCAGCGTCTTCACAGCACACATTCCACGTGAGACTTATCCTAATTTTCAAGGACTGCTACAATGATCCAGTTCACGTGATCGACTCAGGAATGCCTAACGAGCAGCCTTGGGGCCTCTGGGTAATGACATTATAGGCTGCCATTTGACACTCGCAGCTATCACCTCTGTTGAAGGCCACAAATGCTGCTGAGAGGATACGAGGAGCCCGTTTCCCAGCCATCCTTTCAACGCCCACCAGTCTGAAGCAAATAAAGTTCACAGACGGTCCTGGCAAGTCGCATCCCAGAGAAACGTTCAGGTGTCAGCTCCCAAGAAAGAATTACCTTTAGACTTTCCCAGCAATTCTTTAAAAATTGGGTGAATGGATCTAGACAACTTACACACCAGGGGGGACATACACTCATTCCCACACAACCTCAGGGCAACTGTGGCACAGTAAGGCAGAGGAGGGCTCCTGCTGTTGCATAACTGATTGGATTCATTATATTACAGGTATTTAACTGCTACTGACCTGCCATAAGCTTCTTCAGCAACTTCTGGCTCTTGTTTGAGTCCCGTTGAAGAATGTCCTGCTCTTCTTTAGTGCATACCTAAGGAAAAAAAAATGAAGATTTAGGAAGGACATCATGTGCTTGACCAGCTTCAGAGCCTTGGACAACAGCTCAGGGTAAGCTGTTTAAAACGGCCAAGACAGTCCTCCTCACCTCCTTCCCTTCAGCGTTATTTACAGAGAGAAACCTGAAAGCTCATTCTGTACTAAAAGCCATCCAGGAGCAACGTACAGCCTGGTCTCTCTCCGCTCTGTGGGTGACCACGCTACCAGATGATCTCGAAGGACAAGAAATGCACTCAGAACCTCCCCGAGCAGATGAGCAACTCTAAACACAGAAGTCCTCTCTCTTAGATGGCCACTTGGAGCTAAACACATCTTTAGAAATAGCAACCAATTTGATTGAAAACATTTTCTTCATCCAACCGATATTTTCCTCCCTCCTGAAGTTAATTTTACTTAATCTGTAGTCATTAACTCGCCCTCTTTCTCCAGAAGGTGCCCTTTCAACCAAATGCAGCGTGTAACAGGTATCCCAAGAGACACATGCCACACAAGTGCTGAAGAGAAGTCACCACAGTGGCCCTGCCCACATCCGCCACCCCTTACAAGGCCACCAGGGCTGTGTCCAGGATGGGGCTGAAGCCTTGCACACATTTTGGACACTAGTGTGACACAAAGGACAGCCACAGGAAACTGTCATAAATCAGACAAGCTCCAAAGTCATGTAAATTATGAGGGAGACCTCTCTGCTCTCTGAAGCTGCACATCATAAAAGAAACGCAAAGTGACTTAAAGCCACAGCACTTCTCCTTCCCCCAGAAGGAGATAGTACAGGTTCTTTCCCGCCCAGCTTTAAGAGCTTGGAGACCTTTGCTAGAGGAACTTTGATGTGAGAGGCTAATTCAGCCCCACGCCATGTCAAAGCCCTGAGCAAACTGCGCCACGTTCAAGCACAGCAAATAAAAACCACCTCGTCACTAACCAGGGAACCACAGAACAAGCAGGGTCCAGAGCCCTCCTGCTCACAGACAATGCGCCCGCAAACCAAGCAGTTGTTGATGAGTTTGTGCTTCTGGCCCAGGCACTCGCAGGCGTGACGGCCAGGGATGAGGACGGCCAGCTTGTCTTGGCCCTCCTTGGTGTACAGGCTGACGTATTTGGGCTTCTTCTTAGAGGAATTGCTACCGCCGCTGACTCCACTGCTGTTCTCCTGGGCCTGAGAAGCAAAAAAAAGAAACAAACAAACTGGATTCACACTGCAACACCAGCAGCGAAGGGAAAGCACCCACCCTTGAACAGGCTGGGGAGACTCAGACAAGGCTTACCCTGCCTCACTGGAATGAAACTTGGACCAGACCCCAGATTCAACGGAAAGACAAGCTTAGGCCTGCCAGAAAAGGTCCAAGGAATCTAAACAAAGCAAGGACACAAGGATGCCGCGGATCCACTTGATGTTTGCTGCCTCTGCAAGCTAAAACTGCTTGGGTCTAGATGGCAGGAGTGCTGTCAGCCCTCTGGTCCTGCATTATCAACTCATGGGTATTTAACAGCTTCAAACAGCAGCTCAGCTACAGCCAGATTTATTTTCAAGGGCTCTTTAGGTTACAGCAACCCCCTGTTGATAATTGTGAAGTCCTGTGTGTGCCTATCCCCAGAAGCAGAGCCGCTGGCGGCAGCAGGACCTCGTCATTCACAGAAAGTTCACCACCCAGCATTTTTGGTGTTTTCCGCTCAGCCCGGCCACCTGAGCACAGGTTTTCCATGCACCGCATGTTCAAGTATTTAGCTGTAATCCAAGTTCTTCTCCTCATTTCATGACCTGGCATCAGTGATTCTGTGATTCACCTCTCTGAGTTTCAATCAGGGACTGCACAGGGTCAGGCCTTGGGTGAGGGACTAAGCTTTGGGTCAGGCTGGAGTAGAGAAACCCTGATCTGAAAGAAAGCAAGATATATTCCATGGCTAGATTAATAATCTCACAGTGGAGTTCTCTGTTTTCTCCCTCAGACCTTACACCTCGATCAGAGAAACGATAAGTTCCTCCTCCCACCCGCCATCTCCAGCAGGTACCGGTTGAGAAGTGAATCGTTAAGAAGTTAACTGCAGGAATTAATTACAGCACAGAAATCATCCCAGAGGAAAAGAACAAAGCCAACTGCTACCATTCCTCTGACGATACTCAAAACCAGATGCTTTGAAAAGCGAGCGCAGCGCACTCCAGGCACAAGCACTAGATGAGACCGGATTCAGCCATGACTTGTGCGCTAGCCATGACCAAGAGAGACTAGGATTTATTCCCCGGAGCTATTTCAGCAAGCAGCACTCCAGAATAAACACACTCTCTGGCCTTTACTAGTCATATCCATGACACACTTGAAAATCCTCTTGCAGCTCAAGCGCAGCTTTTCTTTCCCTCTCCTCTCCACAGCCTCTCTCGACAATAGAAAAAGAGGATTTCTCAGAAGCCCTTTCCCAGACAGCCTGTTTTCATTCTCCACAGAACAACAACTTGCTTTCCCTGCCTGCTGCACGCTCGAGGATCGCGCCCGCTCCCTGCCCCACACCTCAGCCGGCGTCTGCTGCTTCTTTGGCCACGTCCTCTTTGGCCACGCTGCTTTTTTCAGTGACGGGGCCGTGCTGTGGCACTGGGGCACCTCTTGCCTTGACTCTTTTCATCTGCTCGCAATAGCAGCAGGCTAGTGGCTCAGTGAGAAGTGGATGCAGCACTTCCAGTACCCCCAGTTCCACCCAGCAGGCTTTACTGCCACTGCCAGATCCAAACACTACTGTCAGGAACCAAAAAAATTAAAACCAGACACAGCGACCTTGGTTAGCAAACCTTGGCAGAGCTTTCTCAGTTTGCTGTTTTCTTTTTTTTTTTTAATTAAGTTTGAAAGTACAAGGAAATGGAACATTACAGTCCATTTTTAACCCTCCAGTTCAAAAAATATGGGGTTTTTATCAGAAAAACAAATACTTTTACAAGGACTTCAAGAATTTGCAGCCTCCCTACTACAAAAACTTCAATTTAAAAACATAAATTTAAGTTCCACCATTTCTTCAGGTGCGACCCTAACTTTCAGGACTTGGATGTTGCTCGGTCACGGTTGCACCTGGCAAAATCATGGAATTTAACTTCGGGAGGCGCGACCTGCTTGACATTTATAGCCTGAAGGACTCCGCCGCAGACCTAACGAGGCACGTTGAGTGCACTGCACACCCACACAGGCATCCCTGCGCAGCACACCCTCACACCTCAGGCAGCAATCGAGCGATCCGCTGTATTTGACGCCAGCCGGCGCCGCCGGCGTACAGCTGGATCCAGGCCTGAGGATGGTGCTTGGGTTCCCAGCTCTGAGTCAAAATCCGCTACTGGATAAAATCCAGAAATTCAGCCTGGCTAATTACATCGACATTTAACAGCAAGGATCGTCACATTTGATGCGCTGACTGTGGGAAACGCTGAACGGAAAGCAAGTCTGCTGCAAAAAGTTAACTATCACAGAGAAAAGCAACTACTGCTTGCTGCACGGCCTTGTGCTGCTTGAAAATAGCGGGATTTCCTGGGTTTCAGTGTTTCTGTGCTCTTATTTTGCAGTTTCTTTCATTGCAGCTCAGGCTGTTTATGAACACTGCAAAAAAATCTCTCCACAAAATTGAATAACATCTCAACCTGAACACTACAGGTGCAGGAGTAGAACTGAAGAGGAGAGAGAAATGGCCAAGCCAGAGCCTCTGCAGCGGAGAGGCATCGCCCACAGCTCTCAGATCCCTCCATCTAGTGCCCAAAGCCTCCTCCCCAAAGCAGCCTGAAACATTTCAGTTGCCAGTTAAAACTTCATTCAGCGTGACTGGGAAGGTTTAAATACAGCAAGAAGGAATGTTCTACCCACTTGACGGCTTCCTTAATTCCTCAACCTTCACATCTCTGCTTTAAAGAAATACCTTTTACTACTAATGACAGCATCTACTTCCATTGGGGGGAGTAAAATCCATTTTGAGAGAATCACTACCTGATTCCTATTTTATTCTCCGTTATAGACACAAACACACAATCTTTCTCCCCACCCTCACATTATCTGCCCCACAGCAGTGAGACTCCCGCAGACACACACACAGGGTACGAGCACGGCTTGTCCGAATCCGCCGTCAGCTTTGAACAGTCGGTGGCAGGGGAACAGCAACTAGGCAACAGCACAACCCGTTGACAGAGCCCTTTCCCCGCGACGCAGGCTCAAAGCGTGCCCTCAGCAGCCAGTGTCACAGCCTGCTCCGCGTACCAGACACGCTCACCTTGGCCAGGTCGAGGGGGGTTTTTACTTCCTCTACGTGTGCGCTTGGCTCAGCGTACGCAGGCGTCTCCTGCTTGTTCCTTCCTTTGCGTTTACCCTTCTTCCCTTGGTCTCCAGCCCGAGGCACTTCCAAAGTCTCTGGAAACGCGCAAAAGCACAAAGGCTGGGTAACTACCAGCAAGAGAAAGACATCCCCGACCTCTTGGTGAATGAAAATTAGCTTTACACTGCCACGATGCACAGAAATAGGACCACTCACGGGCACTGGTTTCAGGTAATTGTTAATAAAAAGAATAACAGAGACAAGCCTATCTGAGACTTCAATTCCTTCCTCCCTGTACCACTCACCATCCTTTTTCCGATACCCTGGCAAAGGCTCGGAGGGCAGCTGGGAGGACTTCCGCCACCTGGACAGCAGCTCTTCTACAAACCGACTCTTCTCCCCGTCAGTCCCCTGGATGAGGTCAATGACGTACTCCCGGATCTCGTCCTCATTTGTTATTGACAAGATGTACCTGCAAGAGGACAGGATGGATCAAAATGGGCCAGGGGGCTCTTTTTTTCTGCGGAAACCAACGACCTAATCGCATATGTATGCAACGAGGGCAACACAGCTCTTTTTTTCAGATCAGGCTTCTGCAGAGGCTGTGGTAAGGAATGGGTTTATAAGTCAAAATTTGAGACAGACACCTTGGGAAATCCCCTGTGGTTCTTTCACTGGAAAAAAAAAAAAAAGGAAATTAAATATCTTTCTCCCCCTCTTGCAGTGCAGTGACAGCCCTCTGATCCTTCTGCAAAACACTAAAAAATTCACTCAAACCCACGGTGACAGCAGCACACCCTTCCTCACCTACCCACAAGGACCACGCCGCCTCCCGCCCCTTAGTCCCCTCACGGGACACCCACCCATGGGGCAACCCAGGGCGCAGATCGTCCAAGAGCGGCTCTGAAAACACCGTTTCCCCCCTGTGTTGGCCAAGGTGGGACCCGGAGGCGACGCGAGGGGCCACCGCGGCCTGTCAGAGCCGGCCGGGGAGGAGGGACCCGCCGGGCCCTGGCGAAGGGTTCGGTCCCAGAGGGGCCCGTCCCGGCTCCGGCCCATCCCGGGGCGGCCCCGGCCCCGCTCACCTCACCACCTCCTCGCCCACGTCCAGCCCGAAGTCTCCGCGGAGGTGCTGGACGCACCAGGCCAGGAGCGGGCTGGGCGCCGCCATCTTCCGCCCGGGGGAAGGCAAACGGCGGCGCACCGCCCCGGCGACCGCCCTTCCCCGGGAACGCGGCCGCGGCGACACCGTTCCGGGTCTCCCCGCGGGGACCGGAGGGGAGGGAAGGCGGCCCTTGTCCTCCCCCTCGGGGCCGGGGAAGCCGGGGGAGCGGCAGCAGCCCTCGGTGGGTGAGCGCCCTGTCCCCAAGTCCCTTCGCTTGTGCCACTCGGGTGGTGACAGGGCTCTGCCGAAAGGTGCCGGCGCCACGAAATGGAGGGGGATGGAGAATTACACCACCGTTGAAAAACGCTAGCGCTAAAAGCTTGGTTAAGCAAACACACGCTAGGATGAACATTAAAAGATAAAGGGAGCATTAGAGATAATTTGGGATCAACATGGCTGAGATGTTGGACACACTGGAGAAGGACAGTGTGATTTCTTGGAGAAACCAGCGCCGGGTGGGTCTTGGTAGAGGGGTTCATCCCCTCATCCCCAGAGCCCCCGGCCGCACCAGCTGCCAGGCTAAAGCACGCTGAGACCCTCACATCAGAGGGAGCTCCGGGCGCAGCCTGGAGGCAGGAGGTGAGAAGAGGTCCCATCCCTGCCCCACCAGTGCCTGGGCACCGTGCCTAGCTGGGCTCCCTCGCTGCCTCCGTGTCCCTCCTGGCACACCGCCTTGCTCCCGGGGACACGGATCTTGCTCCCAGGGGACATGGATTACCCCCCAGTGCTGCCTGTCACCCACCCCATCTGTGCAGTCCTGCGGTGTCTTCAGTCCGGGAACATGCTGAAAAAGACCAGGAAGAAACATCATTTTTCAGCCAGAGAAGTTCTCCCACCCTGTTCCCTCACACCGCACCCACCTGAGCTCATGCTGGTGCTGAAAAAAAGCGTCTGGGACCAAAATGTGAGGTGTTGCAGGGCTTTCCGTGCTCCCAGCCGCTGCAGCTCACTGACTTCTCTCTTTTTTTTTTTTTTTTTTTTTAAATGCTGTGGGCAGGCAGCAAACTGTTGAGAGCCAAGGCTTCACATCTGCAAGCACCTGGAAGGGAACAAATATCCCTCTTTTGGCAAGGCTGGGTGGTGTCGGTGGCCCTGCCTGCAGCTGAGCGCAGCCGTCACGATTTGTCAGATGGAGGAGCAGTATCACCCTTCCTCCTCTCCCCTCGGGCTGCTGTGGTACCAGTGAGGGCCGATGCTCTGGGGACGGGGTGCCAGGGGAGCTGGGGGCAGCGGGCTGAGGGGAGAGACCCTGAGGGGAGCCGTGCCGAGGGGAGCGGCACTGAAGGGAACGAGCTGAAAGGAACGATCCTGAAGGGATGGGGCTGAGGGGAGCGGAGATGAGGGGAGCGGGACTCTGAGGAGACCCCCATTGAGGGGAGAGACCCTGAGGAGACTCACACTGATGGCGGCCCCGCACTGATGGCGGCGGCGCTGAGGTGACCGGTCCGATGGGAGCGGGCTGAACGTGACGGGGCTGAGGGGAAGAACCCCGACGGGGACGGTGCTGAGCGGACCTACCCCGATGGCAACGAGCTGAGGGGAAGGACCCCGATGGGAACGATGTGAGGGGGAAGGACCCCGATGGCAACGACCGGAGGGGAAGGACCCTGATGTGAGGGGAGGGACCCTGACGAGGACGGGGCTGAGGGGAAGGACCCCGATGGGAACGATTTGGGGGGAAGGACCCTGATGGGAGCGGCCTGAGGGGAAGAACCCTGATGGAGATGGGGCTGAGGGGAAGGACTCTGGTGGGGACGGTGCTGAGAGGAGCTACCCCGGCGGCAACGATGTGAGGGGAAGGACCTCGATGGGGACGGGGCTGAGGGGAAGGACCCCGATGGCAACGAGCTGAGGGGAAGGACCCTGACGGGGACGGGGCTGAGGAGAGCGGTGGGAGGGGCCCCGCGCGCCGCGCCTCAGGGAGGGGAGCGTCCCGTCGCGCTCCCATTGGCGGGCGCCGGCCAATGGTGTTTCCCCGCGGGCGGAGGCATCTCCCGCGCGGGGCGAGCGGCGGGATGGCGCGGACCAAGGCGGGCGGCAGGGCCGGGTGCAAAGGTGCGGGACGGGACGGGACGGGACGGGACGGGACGGTACCGTACCGTACCGTACCGGTGCCGCCGCTCACTGCTCCGCTCTCCCCGCAGTGCTGGTCGCCAGGGCTCCCCGGAAGATGCTGGGCTCCAGCAGCCTCAACGCGGGACCGTCGCCGGCCGCCAAGAGAGGTGAGAGCGGGGCGCGGCCGGGGCTCCCCCCCCCTCCCCGGCCGTCCCGCGGCGGGGCTGATGCCCACGCTCCCCGCAGGCGAAGGTCGTCGTGTGGGGGGCAACCCCGTGTGCCCCAGGCCCGCCCCCGCCTGGCAGAAGGGCATCGGCGAGTTCCTGCGGCTGCCGGAGAAGGAGAACCGGGAGCCCGGCGGAGAGGCGGCGGGGAGCAGCGGGCTGGGGCCGGCCCCCACGAAGTAGGTGTCGGGGCTCGAGGGGGTGGCAGCTCCCGACTGCTTCTCACCCCCCAGGACCCCCTGTGAACCGCCGGGGCTGGCTCAGGAGCGTGTTTAGCCCCCGGGCTTCCTCTCAGCCTTGGAACCGGCGCTGCAAGCCCCCGCAAACCCGAATTGCACCGAGGAGGGGCTGCAGGAGGTGCAGAGGGGTCGTACCTCGGGCAGGGAAGGGGCACTCGGTGTATCAAAACGCAGTAAGTAGGTAAATGAACAGGTTTTGCACGCGTGAGGAGTTGTGGTGTTCGGCTCTCGGGACACGCTGCTTTAACTTGATGTTCACTTCCTTAAAAAAATAATTAAAAAGCTGTCTGAAGTATGACACGGAGCTAAAACGGCCTGCAGGACAGCAGCGGCGCGCGCAGCCGTCACGGCTGCAGCTGGTGCTCCGTGGCGTGGCTTTAGAGCGTGCACCGGTGTCGTCGGCGTGGTCTGTGGGGTGACACGAAACAGCAAAATCCCAGGCACTTCCAAACAACACCCTGAGCAGCCTGCACGGGCTGTGCCGAGGGCTGTCAGTGCGTCCTTGGATGAAACAAAGCAAGACTAGTTTTCCTCCGTAGCTGGTTTGAAACTAAAATTTATTTTTGAAGGAGCAAGCGACCACTAGGAAGTTGATGGTGTGTCTGCTAAGCTTCCTATCCTCTCTGAAATAATGTTTCTCAGCAAAGTCTGGTAAAACGCAGCACCCGTCTCTCCTGACCTGGTGGTGAATTTCTAAAAATGGGTGCAGTAATTGGTAGTTCAGGCAAATTCTCTGTGCTCGGGCACGCTTTCGTTGCACACAGACGAGAGCGATGTGACTCGGTGGCTGTCGGCTCCGTTTCAGAACAGCTTGGGAGACTGCTAATGACTTCTGTACTTCTGTCAGGAATCGAATTGCTCTATCAAGCTGACACTTCAAAGATTAACTTGTAGGCAGCACTACTGACTAAAAAGGCAGCAGTGTCTTACAAGGGCTCTCTTCTCAATTGCCAAGGTTTGTTTGTTTTTTTTTTTCACCAAATATAGATAATCCCGAACTGTCTGGAGGAGGCATAAAAATTTGTTCTGAATTGTCTTGAAGGTCAAGCAAATAAAGACTTTTAAGCGCACCCTACCTCTCGGAGAAACAAAAGCTGTGCACTGCAGTGCTGCAAGACTTTAATCTCTCCCATTTGAAACTTGTTTGGCTGAGTAAGGACCGGGTGGTGACAACCCCGCAGAGAACGTGCGGTGTCGCCATCTAAACGATTTGCAGCTTCCCGGTGTGTTCTGGAAGAAGCAGGAGCTGCTCTCGCTTCACTGTGCAACTATTTTTTGTTTTTTTTCTCAGTCACCCTGGGTGAGTTAGTCAGGTTGAAACGGGAGTTGAGTTTTCAGCCTCCTGGAAATGCTGTGGGAACTGCACGTGTCCCTCTGGGTGGAGAAGGACATGCAGAGGGTGACCAAGGGTGTATCAGTGTATGGATGTTTTCCATGCTGAAGCAGGCTTTCCTGTTGGAAAGGGAGGTGTGAGCTGCTTCATTTGGCTCCTAGCACTGAGGACAAAGTACCTTCTATCATCCTAAGGTCTCTAGGTGCAGTCTGGGGCTAATTAAAGTCATTTAGGTCACCCAGCCTCAACAAGAAGGGCTTTGTTAGTTATAACCTTGGTTGAGTTCTGCTAATTGAATTGATAACGCCTTTTACAGAGCTCCTCCCCTGCCTCCAGATCCCGCAGAAGATGGCGAGTCCTCTGAAGAAGAGCAGACGTGATCTGACCCCAACTGGCCATGAACCACATCTCCCGGGCTCCAAATGTTATTTGTATATTTTTTTTACAGCGTGTTACGGCTTACGTTCAGCTCATTGAACGACAACGTTAGTTGTACAGAACTGAAAGTGTGTTTGAGAGGCTGCAAGAGCACTTTTGCAAAATTATGGTGAAATAAATATATACTTTAAAGCTTAGCATTCAGTGTAAATCACTGTTTTAATTTTTACCTTGCTTTCCTTGAGTTCCTCAGTGACTCCCCCGTACCGTGCAGCTTTTATCTTCCCTTTGCCTTGTCCTTGCCCAAGACTTGCGTGATTGTGCCTGTTCCGTTTTTAAAAAGCAGTTTTCTAAATACACTGAAACGTGAAAAGACATCCCTGTTGTGTCTTTATTGAAGTAAAAGCTGTTAATGAGGAACTCTCTGCCCAAAGGTGGGAAAGCTGGATTTGAAAAGACACTGGGTGAGGTGGAAGAGCAGCTGCCTCTTGCTGCCATTTAGAGGTGAATCTCTTTTAACCTAATGAATCAACCCCCTGACGGCCCGGGGAGCGATAAACTGCTTAAAAATAAATAAAACTCGTTACCGTGAAGGGCTGTCACACAACTTTTGGGGGGTAATTTATGTGAAAGATTGAGCGGGGTCTTGTGGAAGAGCAGCAGTGGGTCTTACTCCCCGGGGTTCTGCTGTAGCTCTTCCTGAGGAGCACCACAAAGGACCAGAGCAGAGTGGAGCTGATGAAAAAGGGAGTGTTTCCAGGGGAGGAGAATTTAGCCTGGGATATTTATCCTGGGGAAGGTGGGGAACGCTGTCTAAAAGCCTCTTGTTAACAATTCTATGAATAAAAGGGAGGGTTGTTGCAGAAAAGCATTTAAAGTTGTTTGAATGCGAAGTAGCGAGTGAAGATTTCTCCGCAGTAGAAATTTTTAAAGAGATTGTGTAAACTAAGGGCAAAAAGCTTGTGATGACGTGCTGTAAAAACTACAGCCTACTCTCCTGCCATGTCACAATAAATAACAAAAAACCCCTTGTTTTCTGATTGTTTTTTAGCAAGCTGAGGATAACGACCGAGCAGGTCCGTCTGTCAGTAGCTGCGCAAGATGTTCTCTGCGTTCCCTGTTGGGAACAGTCGGTACCCGTGTCCGGCAGGAAAGGGCTCAGCCCCGGGCTCCCGTAGCAGGTATTTTCTTTCTTGGCGCAGAGAAGCAGGAAGGTCTTCGTGACTGCAGTAACCTGGTTCGTTATCTCAGCTTTTCTGGCAAAGGACAGGCTCTCAGCCTGCAGAAACGCTCTCCTCGCCCTTCCTTAGCCAGACTGCAGCGCTCCTGGTGCAGCAAAGGGCTCGTTAAGGTGAGGAAATGGGCTGGCGTGATTGGGATGCTCAGGTTTAATGAGAGCTGGGGTGGGCATTCCCCAGCGGGGAGTCACAGCCACGGCTCCATGGGTGGCTCTTTCCTTTCCCATTTGACTCGTCAAACGAGCTGTAGTCCTCGATCGATCGCGCTTTCTCCTCTGAAGCTGCCCGGGAGCCTGCAAAAAACGCTGGGCTTTTTTCAGATCTGCATGTCACCGGCATCAACTCCTGCGCTCATCGCGCTCAGCGGCCGCAAGCTGGGGAAGGGAGAAGGTCCAAGAGCTACTCTTGGCAAACCAAGTCTGCTCTCCCAGGCCCGTGGTCGAGCGCTGGTGGAGACCTGAACAAACAGGCTCTGGGTTGCTCCCACGTTAAAAAGTTAAAACGTGATGGAGCAGGAACATAACGCTGCTGCGGAGGGGTGGGACGAGAAGAGCATGCAAAAAGGAAGCTCAGTGTCAAATAGTTGCTGGTGGGCTACGTGTCTACCTTGCCATAAAATCTCATAAAAGAGCAAAACTCACTACTAAGGAGCAGCTGAAGCCGCTTTTGCTTCTAATAAATACATGTGCTCACTCTGCACAGGTGAAAGAAAACCCTAAGGTTTACATCAGGCTGAAAGCTAAGGCCCAAAATTTTTTCATGGAACAGCAGTTTCTGGACAAAGTGCAGGAAAAGTTGTTTGCTCGGGTGCGTTCCTACCCCGGTGGATAGGAATCTTCAGCGTGGGAGCGGGGCTGCTGCACCGTGGCTGGGACAGGGGTACGGCCGATTTAGCTCCCGCTGAACCCCCACTGCCAGCCGTCGGAGGGGAAGCGGGAACGGCACCCAGCTTCCGAAAATGAGGGGAAAAAAATTTAGGAGGGAGAGAGCACTAAAGGAAAAGAGCTCCAGACAACTAGAAATAAAATTTATAGATAAGACCCCAAAAACTTGAAGAAGGTTTCCATATCCAAAAGCCTCATCTATTTGATTTTTTTCACAGAATGCTATGGGGTTGGAAGGGACCTCTGGGGATCATCCAGTCCAACCCCCTGCCAGAGCAGGTCCACCCAGAGCAGGGCCCACAGGAACGTGTCCAGGGAGGTTTGGAATGTCTCCAGAGACAGAGACTCCACCACCTAATGTTATGACACAAGAAGAAATGTTCTACCTTCATTAGGAGCAATACTTTCAGAGCTTTTTGGGGTAGAGAGTAGCTTTTTCTGTATTTCTACACAGCCCGGCTCGTTGGGCTGCTGGTTTCTCTCAGGAGAAGCATCCCGATGCTACTGCAAAATAAATCATGGTGGTGGTACCCAGACTGATACGCTGCCCGTTCTCTGTTAGCTCCCCGAAAACACCGTACCGCTTTAGCAGCGCCGATGCTTTTGGAACAGCACAACAAATCCCACAAACACCTGAGCCTCCTCCTTCAATACTGAGCAGGGAGTAAGTAGCACCTTCTGGGCACAAAGTGCTCAACATTATAATGGGGCTCTGCCAGGAAAGAGATTTTTAAATGAGATGAGTGGAGACAAGGCCTAAGACTACTTCTTCAGAGAAGCTAAACTGAGGGGAAGCCTCCGGTTTAATGCAGAGATACCCGAGTTGGCTTTAAATGCCTTGCTTTTGTGTCTGAGAAATCTAGCTGTGGCGATACAGATTTCTTTGCAAGAGAATTTACTCTGCCGGAGAGGCTGCCTCTTTCAAGAGCAACAGCAACAAAGGGATACCATCTTTTTTTGCCGTAAAAGTTCTTCAAGAAAATATTAAAAAAAAAACTATTGCAGGACAAAACTGCTACAAAAATAAATTAAAAAAAAAAGATCCCATTTAGTGACCAAGAATGAGGTTGAGAAAAGACTGTGGTGAAAGAAGATGAAAGCACCCCGGATGCTTTAAATTGTACCAGAATTAGGCTTTCTGCTGGAGTCCATGCACCTTTGAAGGTCATCAGCCCCTGCCCAAGGCTCCTTGTCAAAGTCCAGCCCAGCTGGTCCATCCTTTCTGGGGACAGTCAGGTGTGCCCGGTCCCTCAGCCATAGTGTTCATAGCAAACTCCCCATGGAAGAGGACAGCAGCGACGGGGATCATGAGCTTTCTTTTAATAATAATAAAAAAAAGATAACAAGCTCTGTGCAGGAGACTTTGCAGAAACCTCTGAGGGATGCTCCGGCCCAGTGAGTCTTGAGGGCTGTGGCTAGTCTGCTTTGAAGTATTTGTATCAAAGTAACGTAATCACTGCGCTGCTTCCCTTTCATTTATTTTCTTTCACATGCTTCCAAACGTGCTAATTTTATGCAAGGATGTCTGCTAGCTGTAACAAATATTTATCCTCTACGGGAGCTGAGCTCTTTGGAGCACACAGCAGTGCTTGTAAGCAGGCGTTTGAGCGAGACAGGTGCTCAGCTGCTCCGTTCCTCCCTTCTTTCTCCAGCTTACGTTACCCTCCTCAAAAGAGCTGAACTTCCCAAGGTCTGGTTCTGGGTATGGAGCTGGAAGAGGCTTCAGCGGGAGCTGCACATGGAGTATCTGAAGGCAGGTGAGAGCTCAGAAAGGTATGTACAATACTTTAAGCAGGTGATTTCTCTGAGCAAATTATTCACATTCCTGGCCAGCAAAATAAGCTTGTCCTGCATTTAGGAGCTTCTCATCAACCAACACCCCCAAGCCCTTCTCCTTAGGGCTGCTCTCAGTCCATTCTCCACCCAGCCTGTGTTTGTGCTTGGGATTGCCGTGACCCAAGTGGAGGACCCTGCACTTGACCTTTTTGAAATTCACGAGGTTCACACGGGCCCACCTCTTCAGCCTGTCCAGGTCCCTCTGGATGGCATCCCTTCCCTCCAGCATGTTGACTGCTCCACACAGCTTGGCGTCGCCAGAAAACTTGCTGAGGTTGCACTCGATCCCACCGTCCATGTCACTGACAAAGGTGTTAAACAGCACTGGTCCCAGCACCGACCCCTGAGGAACAACACTTGTCACTTTTCACTACTTGGATTTGAAGCCCTTGACTGCAACTTTTTGAGTGTGACCATCCAGCCGGTTCCTGATCCACTGAGTGGTCCATCCATCAAATCCATGTCTCGCCAATTTAGAGACAAGGATGTTGTGCAGGACAGCATCAAATGCTTTGAACAAGTCCAGGTAGATGATGTCAGTTGCTCTTCCCTTATCCACCAACGCTGTAACCCCATAGTAGAAGTCCACCAAATTTGTCAGACACAAACAGACAGCCACGTTGGCTGTCACCGATCACCTCCTAATTTTCCATGTGCCTTAGCAGAGCTTCCAGGAGGATCTGCTCCATGATCTTGCTGGGCACAGAGGTGAGACTGACCAGCCTGTAGTTCCTTGGGTCTTCCTTTTTTCCCTTTTTAAAAATGGGTGTTATGTTTCTCCTTTTCCAGTCAGCGGGAACTTCACCAGATTGCCACAACTTCTGAGATATGATGGACAGTGGCTTGGCAACTTCATCCACCAGTTCCCTCAAGATCCACGGATGAATCTCATCAGGTCCCATGGACTTGTATACCTTCAACTTCCATACATCATCTTGAGCCTGGTCTTCTCCTAGAGTGGGTGGTTCCTCATTCTCCCAGCCCCTGTCTTTGCCTTCTGTGACTTGGGCGGTGTGGCTGGAGCACTTCCCAATGAAGACTGAGGCAAAAAAGTCATTGAGCACCTCAGTCTTCTCCATATCCCAAGTAACCAGGTCTCCCATTTCCTTCTGGAGAGGGGCCATATTTTCCCTAGTCTTCCTTTCATCACTGACATAAGAAGCTTTTCGCGTGTCCCTTGGCATCCCTGGCCAGATTTAACTCTATCTGGGCTTTAGCTTTCCTAACCTGACCCCTGGCTGCTCGGACCATTTCTCTGT
>JAOXJK010000069.1:21318730-21332259 GCA_025774025.1 Xenus cinereus | reverse complement strand
GGTGAGACACTGGCCCAGGTTGCCCAGAGAAGCTGTGGCTGCCCCATCCCTGGAGGGGTTCAAGGCCAGGCTGGATGCGGCTTGGAGCAACCTGGTCTGGTGGGAGGTTGGGGGGCATGGCAGGGGGTTGGAATTGGAGGACCTTTAAGGTCCCTTCCAACCCAAACCATTCTATGATTTGATAACTCCCCCAAGAGTGTCCCTATTGCTTGGTGACAGTTGTCACGTTCACACTGTGCACGTTGTTGTGGGTAACTGGGGAGTGTGCCCTTCACTGGAAGTGCTCTGCTGGGCTGCTTCTCCACAGCAAGCAGATGTTCTTGCGAATTATAAGAATTGTGTTAGAGGTTTCTGAACAAGTGACATTTCTGAGGCATGCAGTGGTAGAAAGTACTCCGCGAACTAAATGAGCGATGACTGGCAAATGCATTGTGTGTCAGGATAATTATATAAAGTCATCAGACACGAGATACCCGGTTTGTTATAATTTACAGACAACCTAGAAGGTCGGGTTTATGTTCCCCAGGAAATTTTTCCGACCTGACTTTGGTTCCACTTTGTTGGAAGCAAACAAACCAAAAAGGACTCAAAATCCTCAAAATTTGTTACAGCCTGACTTGCTGAAGCCTGCGGATGCTCGGTGATACTGATACTCCTCTTGTTTTCACCCAGCAGCTGCCGGGAGCTTCCACTTCCCTGACTCTAAGGGAAATTTGGCAGTTTATTTTTTCTTTTTCTTGTCCACTCTGCGTGCAAACCGTAGAGACTGAGAAGTCAACCTGGGGTAAAAATACGAGGTAAAAATACGATTTTGCACTCATGCTTTAATCCATTTGTTAATAAATCTGTTAGGATGCAAGCTACCTCCTGCTCAGATGAGATCAGCTCCCCTGTTCACAGCAGGACTCAACAACTGTAGAACAACAGGGGGGTTTCTGGGGCTAACCTCAGCCAGAAAACCTAGAAGCAGAAGGTCCCTTAACTCTAGAAAATCCAGACCAATTCCTCAAATCTGAAAAGTGGCGGAAAAGCACACATTTTCAGCTGATGTTACAGCACTTCCAACCAGCTCTAGGCGTCAGGTGGTATGACAAATCTGTGCCTGTACCACGGGTGCCTGCCTCATCCTTGACCACGTTCTTTTTGTTCCTCCCTAGAACGTTTCAGTGCTGGAGAATCACCACTGGCGATCTACGATAGGCATGCTCCGAGAGTCGCGGCTCCTCGCCCATCTGCCCAAGGAGGTGACGTAAGTGTCTGCTGGAGGAAATCCATCACTGAAAGTAGTCCGTGGCTTCCTCCGCTCTTCTTAAAAGGACACTGGCTTCAGAGCAGGCTGAGCTTCCTGCCCTCTCTTGGTGCCAGTATGAAATCGTGAGATAAAGTTTTGCAGCAGAAGTATTTTCTAAGGCTTTGCCACTTTTCAGGTAGACCTTTTCAGATGCATTGTTGGCAATTTTGTTTCACCAACCAAATAGGGAAAGATTTAGTGATTAAAAAGCCTGAAATAGAAAAATGGAGGAGGTGATCACAGAATGATATGGGGTTGGAAGGGACCTCTGGAGATCATCTAGTCCAACCCCCTGCCAGAACAGATCCACCTAGAGCAGGTTGCACAGGAACTTGTCCAGGTGAGTTTTGAATGTCTCCAGAGAAGGAGACTCCACCACCTCTCTGGGCAGCTTGTTTCAGTGCTCTACCACTCTCACAGTAAAGAAGTTCCTCCTCATGCTTAGATGGAACTTCTTATACTCAAGTTTTTGCCAGTGTCCTGTCACTGGGCACCACTGAAAAAAGACCAGCCCCGTCCTCCTGACACCCTCCCTTTAAGTACTTGTATGCATTGTTTAGATCCCCCCTAAGTCTTCTCAAGGCTAAAAAGACACAAGTCTCTCCCATTTCTAAAGCAAAATGTCCCAGCTAATGACGTCAGCTGTGTTTTGATTTTCTGCAGCACTACCTTTTAATTTTCTCTTTTCTTGCATACCCATTCCCTCATGGATTGCTGGGAATACGAGCCCATTGATTCCCAGGGCAGAAATGCATCAGGGCAGCCAGAAGATGCAGACCAAGAGCCAGAGGGGTCTACTGCAGGCTGATGATGTAAGGCTGGGGTGCTCTGGTGGGATTGTTTGTGTTCTCCTTTTCAGGGATGAGCTCAGCTGCTTCCAGCCCTGCAATTCTCAGCCCCATGCCCCAGGACTCTCATCCGTGGGGACATGTCACATGCTTCTCTCTCTCTCACTGCTGGGATTTGTATCTTTGCCTTCTAATGCTGCCTTCAGGAGAAGGTTACTTCTCTGTCTGGCCTCCTGCTCTGCCTGGGTAGTCTCTGGGATTCCTCAGTGTACACTATGGATGTGTTTGTGGCTTTATTCTAACCCAAGGTACTCCAGCCCTTCCCTGTCAGGGTAATCCCCAGTGTCTCCTCTTTTGAGCCCACAGCTGCTTCTGTGGATGCAAGTGTGCGTGTTTGTGTGGATATTTGTGCATGTAGGCCTCTGTGAACGCATGTGTGTGCAGATGCATATATCATGTTGGTTACCAGCAACACGAGCAGCACAGATGCAAAAGCAGTGCTGCCCAGGGGTGCTGGCTGCTCCATGCGTCCCCCAAGTGCTATGTTCATCTCTTCCTCTGCACATTATATTAGTGTACACAGATTTGCTGTTTTCTTCCATTACACTTTCCCGTAGTCTCTCTTCTTGCTTAATTTTAACTAGGTGTGAATATTTAGGCAGCCTTTGCAAGAAAAAAAAGAGAATATTAAGAGTATACATTTGTTACTTGTGCCTTTAAGTGAGATAATTTGGGATATCAATCAAGTTTTTTTTTCCTTTCTGTGCCTCAGCAGGCCCTAAGAGTCTTAGACTGTATAAAAACATCAACTTACATCCAGCCAACAACTTAATGAGATGGTGCTGATCTGGATGAGGACTCAGACATTGAACTGAAGGGGCCAAGGTCCTGATGTCACTGTGCTGTGCCCAGGAAAGCCAAAGAGTCGTCGAGTCCTTTGGTCTCCAGCCACAAGGATCTTCATGTCCCACGTTGAAATCTGAGTCTGAGGGGCCAGCAACTGGCACTGGGGTGAAGGTATGTTTGGTTAAGTATCACACACCCCAGCGCCTGCTGCTGTTGCCTGACTGGGTCAGGAAAAGACCTTCTTTTCCCCAGGGGCTGCTAGTGGCGGGGAAGGAAGAACACTGTGAAAGAGGTAGAAACACTGTCTGCCTTGGGAGCTGTTCTCCTGAGAAATTGCTCCTCTGGGTGACTTATGGCTTCTTCCTGTCAATTATCTTCTTCCTCCTTTTCCACACAGGTTTTCTGTGTTCATGGTCATCATATTTGGAGCCTGCTGGTGGGAAATGGGGGCTACAACAGCAGAGAGGATTTCCTTCCCTGACTGCAGGTGAGACCTAAGCCCCTTGATTTATCTGTTCTCTCTCTGGCTCCCTTATACTCATGACTCCAATTCTCCCCACACCCCCTCACTGAAAATGGCTTGGGTATTGGCTTTGGGCTACAGAGAGGCACCTGAAGGGAAGCTCTCATCCTTTCTTTTCCATCTCCAGGAAGACAGTGGACACTCTATCCAGTCCCCAAGTTCTCTGATTGGTTTGCCTGTCACCTCCAGGTGCCATGGCTGCTTAGCTGTCCCTGGCTAGGCAGGTAGCTGTACAGACTTAGTCTGCCTGGGCACTCTCCAGGAAGGCCTCCACTTTCTCTTCCTCTGTGGACAGGGGGGTTTTAGCCTTTTACCACCTCTCCTTTTTTTTGCTCTTGTCTCCTGCTCTCAATGAAGGGGCAGGTCATATTCCCAGCTGTCAGCATTCCTGCTTCTTAGCAAACATGACTGCAAGCACAGGGGCTGTTTCCCAGATAACATCTATCAGGGATGGGTCAGCACTGATGGGCAAGTCTGGACATTCCCTGCAACTTAGCCTCATGGGATGTCTGAGTGAGACCACAGTTTCACCACAGGTTTCACTTCTTGTTCTCATTTTGAACCCACCAGCTGACATCACAAGCAAATGGAAGGAATTGCACAGCCATGTACACACAGACACATGAGAAATACTGACACGAGTGCATGCTGACATCCATGCACTCAAAGGGTGTACACACATGTCCAGGCCTGTGGGCCCCACACAAACATTTGGTCACATGTGAGCAAACATATGTATGCACACCCAGTTACACAAGAACCCCTGTGCCTGCACATACTTCACTCTTCAGGCTTGTCATCATGTAAGTGTTCACACGTGCTTGTGCACTTATACAGTCACAATTGCATGTACATTTATATGCATGCTTGAGTATATAGACACGTGCACATCTGCACACATCTGCACCCACACACACTGTCAACACACTCACTTGCTCACCTGCAAAAATGTGCATGGACACAAACATGTGCACAGACACACTCAGAAATGCCCTTATTCACACACACATGGGCAGACACTCACTCGCACATGTGCATTTTCAAATGCCTACACAAATGCAAACACAGAGGCACAAATGCACCCTCAGGCACAGACAGAAGCAGATGCACAGGAGGAAGTCCAGCCTCTCCCCACAATCTGAGAACCAGGACTTCACCATCAGTTCTCTGTGCCCTGGCAACTTCAGGCAAGTCATTGTAAGTCCACTGCTAAGAAGGTAAATCAGGAACCAGCCATCCCTGATGGATTTAATGGCAGCAGAGGGCTTTTGTGGGCTGGACAGAAGTAGTTCAATTGATTGTGTTCTCATTACAGGAAAGACTGAAGGTTTATTAGGGTGCAAGCCACAGGGTCTTGTTTGGACATTCAGCCCATTCGCATGCAAAGGCCACGTGTAAGAGAGAAAAATCAAATCTATAGACCATCCCTATTCCTGCAGCCCCAGGGGTTCCCACTTTACAAGTCAAAATAATCCCAAAGTTTTGCAAGCTCTGGCCTATCCCTGGTGATTGCTGTAGGGCAGTTGTGGAGATCTGGGACCAGTTCCAGCTTCAATGCAGGGAGAGGTGCAGTCCTAACACGCAAAGGGTTGTGTGTGGGGTGAGCCCCATGGCCTGCGGCTGCAAATCCTGGGGCTGGGACACCAGAGAGGAAGCTGGCCTAATGAAGCTGCCCCCAAGATGAATACCCTCACTTCAAAAGACAAACAAATACTAATTAAAAGGGGCTTAAAAGAAACATCAAGAGAGACATTTCACCAAGGTCTGTAGTGATAGGACAAGTGGTAATAGTTTTGAACTGGAAGAGGGTAGATTTAGATCGTACATAAGTAAGAAATGTTTTTCAATTAGGGTGGTAAGGTACTGGAAAAAGTTATCCAAAAAAGTTGTGGGTACCCCATCATCAGAATTGCTCCAGGTCAGGTTGGATAGGGCTTTGAGTGATCTGCTCTAGTGCCAGATGTCACTAGATTAGATGGTATTTCAAGGTCCCTTCCAAAACAACCATTTTACAGCTCTATGATTTTGTGATTATGCGATTCCATGATACTCTGAAAGCTCTGGTCAGGCCCACCAGGTGGCACCTCCAGTCTGCCTGCTGGAAGTATATCACCCTACACAGTCCCACCCAACCAGGCATCTCAGGGTCCTCCCCCCACTGCCTGTCACTAGCATTGGCATCAATATAGGAAAAGGCTAGGACCAGCATCAACATATGAATCGGGCATCAGGCTTCTCCCAAGCTCCTCCATCATTTGATCTCTTCTGGTGCTCAGGAGGCCTTCCTACAACGTCAGGAGTTTGAGCTTAAGACAGCCATGAAAAAATTATGTAGAGTTGGATGAAACAGAATCACAGAATGATATGGGGTTGGAAGGGACCTCTGGAGATCATCTAGTCCAACCCCCCTGCCATAACAGGTCCACCAAGAGCAGGTTGCACAGGAACATATCCAGGCAGGTTTTTAACATGTCCAGAGAAGAAGACTCCACCACCTCTCTCGGCAGCCTGTTCCAGTGTTCTACCACCATCAAAGTAAAGAAGTTCCTCCTCATGTTTAGATGGAACTTCTTATATTCAAGTTTGTGCCCATTTCCTCTGTCTGGTCCTATCCCTGAGCACCACAGAAAAAACACTGTCCACGCCCTCTTGACACCCTCACTTTGAGTATTTATAAGCATTGATCAGATTCCCCCTCAGTCTTCTCTTCTCTAGCCTAAAAAGACCCAAGTCCCTCAGCCTCTCCTCATAAGAGAGATGCTCCAGGCCCCTCACCATCTTTGTAGCCCTCTGCTGAACCCTCTCCAGCAGTTCCCTGTCCTTCTTGAACTGGGGAGCCCAAAAATGGACACACGACTCCAGATGGGGCCTCCCCAGGGCAGAGCACAAGGGCAGGATGACGTCCCTCAACCTGCTGGCCACACTCTTCCTGATGCACCCCTCTTGGCCACAAGGGCACATTGCTGGCTCATGGTCATCCTGTTGCCCACAAGAAGTCCCAGGTCCTTTTCCTCAGAGCTGCTCTCCAGCAGGTCAGCCCCCAACCTGTACTGGTGCAGGGGGTTATTTCTCCCCAGGGGCAGCACCCTACACTTGCCCTTGTTAAATTTCATCAGGTTCCTCTCTGCCCAACTCTCCAACCTGTCCAGGTCTCGCTCTATGGTGGCGCAGCCTTCTGGTGTGTCAACCACACCTCTGTTTTGTATCATCAGCAAACTTGCTGAGGGTACATTCCATCCCTTCATCCAGGCCATTGATGAATTTATTGAAGAGGACTGGACCCAGTACTGACCCCTGGGGAACACCCCTTTTTACGGACCTCCAACTAGAATCTGTGCCACTAATCACAACCCTCTGAGCTCTGTCATTCAGCCAGTTTTCAATCCACCTCACTGTCCATTCTTCTAATCCACACTTCCTAAGCTTACCTATGAGGATGCTGTGGGAGATTGTGTCAAAAGCCTTGCTGAAGTCAAGGTAGACAACATCCACTGCCCTCCCCTCATCTGTCCAACCAGTCGTGCCATCATCTCCTGATAACTGATCTGTTCACAGCTGATACCTTCACAGCCACTTGGCACATAAGGCTGCTTGTTTAATCTGTGCAAAGTCAGTCCCCTACTTTTTCCCTTCTGACAAGAAGTGGTTAATTTCCAGCTAACATTATTGGGTCAGCAGTGGGTTAGGTCAGGTCGTTAATATCATCCATGGTGGATGTGGGAGGACAGTCCCCTTCTTCTGGCATGAGATTCAAGGAGGATCAAATGGAGAAGGTTCAGAAGAAGCAGGAGGACATTGTTTTTCAGGCAGCAAATAGTAGAATTGTTGAACTAGCGAAGGGCTATTGTGGTTACAAAACATTTGGATGAGTTCAGAGAGGAACCGGACGTGCTCCTGAAGGGGCTGTGACTTTGATGGTTGGACTCGACCTGAAAGGTCCCTTCCAACCTAGACAATTCTGTGAATGTTCCTAAACACCCAGAAGCCCAAACTGACTTGAGAAGGCCCAGAAATAAAAACCACTGGAGGTGTAAAAATGCATGGAGAAATCATGTATGCTTACCTTCTTCCTTCCCTCTCCCAGCCACCTGCTTATGGCTGCTGCTTCAGGCTGGAGACCAAGCTGGATGGGCCATATTCTTTGCTTCACCCCTTTGTTTCTCGTGGCTTTAGGTGTTTTATTGCTGTCTTCTGAGCTGCATCCATTCATAACAACATGACTGTTGGGCAGCCAGAGCAGTACATGGATGGAAGTGCAGGTGATATGTTCTAGCTTCTCCTGGCTGGTAGAACTTAAAAACGGGACTCGGTCCTTCCTCTTACTTTTGTGCAATGTGCAGCTTAAATTTGTTGGGCTTCCTGACTTGTTCTACTCGTATCTTTATTATTCCTGAGGAGCTGTTCCTTATGCATTGGCTCAGTAGGAGAGGGATGTTTCATGCTACAAACTCATCTCTTTAATGCTTTTAACCGTTAGTCAGAATTTTCTTTGGGAGCTCACTTGTTTGAGGTGAGGCTTTAATACGTAAAGATGCTCTTGCATTCTAGTTGTCCCCCAGCCGCTGAAGGTGTTAACTGTGGAGTCTCTAAAAATGTTAGTACCTCTTGAAATTCTGAAACTGTCTTAATATTTTGGGGTTTGTTTTTTTGCTGGTTTGACTGTTCCAGGTTTTCTTTTAATAGCTCTGGCTAAAGGTCTGTACAAGAGGAGAACAAAATACTGAGCTGTGAAATGAAACTGAAGAACATGGAACAACTGAAAAACATGGTTTACCCTGAGGTAGTTTGCGTGGGTTTTTTATCATTCAGAAAAAACGTGCCACCTACGAGGGAAGGTGAGCCTTTTTCTAGACAAGGCTTTTGAATGCTTATGTATTTGACATGGAACAGAAATTGGCAGTGTTGAGATCTGCTGAAAAGGCTTTCCTGCGCACTGCAAATGGTCTACGGAGACCTTATTTTTCAATATTGTGTGGAATTCTTTGGTCAAAAGAATTCACCTGAACATACGTTGATCCTGGTCTGATGGGTTGCTCTTCAAATAAGGCACTTATTTCTGGAGAACTATCCCTTTTATGCACTGCTGAGCAAAGTTCTCATTGCTCCAGCTCAACGTGAGCGCTGGAGCATCCTGTTTGGCCTTGAAGTTTTGTTCCATCATCTTAACGCCGTTGGGAGCCATCTTACCTTTTTGTGCCGCGCTGGACGGCGTGAAGACTTCGGAATGGGGCAGTGTCCACAGGGTTGGAATTTTAATATTGTTCCTGTGCTTTAATTTGGTAACGCTATAAGTGCCTCGAGATGACAGGCTTTTTTTTTTTTTAAGTATTACCCAGAGTTTTGTGCTGCTAACTGGTAATAAAATAATAATAAGCTGAAGTACAAAAGATCCAAAAACTGTGTGTGTGGCAGCTTCCCAAGATGGCTAATAAGGATGGGGTTTGTAGAGTCCCCTTCCTTGCTGCGGCAGAAGTGATGCCCTCCTCTGGGAGCTGAAAAGCCTCTGTGGTATATCCCCAACTTCCAAGCATTGGAAATCGTGTGTCTCTGCTCAGGCTGGCACGGATTTCCCTGGCCCCGGAGGAGATGACAGGCCCGATCGTGTACTCTAAGGTAGCAAATACCGTCTCTTCGCAAACTGCTCTCAGCTTTGTTAGTTTTTCCTCTGAAACCGAAACAAGCTTCTCGTCCGCTCCTTGCTTTGAAGAGTAATGGAGGGGGGGAAACATCTAGTGAGGCTTAAAGATAGCTTTGCTGCGGTTATGTTGGGTGATGCAGAGGATGTCCAGAATACAGGTGTGTGGGACCTGTCCCTGCCCATCTCCATCCCTCCGGATGCTTCACGTCCTTCTGGGTTTGGCACTCTGTAAAATAAATAACTCTTCATCCTGAGGCGAGTTGCCTGGTGGGAAGTAGAGAATCCTCATTGAAGGATTCTGTGTTACTTCTGTGTGGTCGTAGGAAGCCAACGTCTATCGAGCTCAAGCTGAGATGTGTGTCTCCAAGCCTAAGGCGTAGCTAGTGCCATCAAGGAGATGTCACAGGAAATGGGCTCAGTGTCTGGAGGTACTAATTAAACACAAAACAAGTTTAATTATCTGTCAAAGCTAGAAAGGGTCCCTCTTGCTGCTGGTAGTTTCGGACTGCCTCTTTCATTGTCATTCTTCCTTCCATAGGAGCTCTTCCAGCTGCCTTAATCTTCTCTTCAAGAGGGGCCGTGGTCCCCTGGGTTCTGCATAATGGTAGGCTTTGGGCAGCCAGGTGTGCTGGGAAAGGAAAGATTGGAGCTCGTTACCGTGATAAACTAGTGCTCCAACCGGGTTGTCCGCATATTATCGCTTGTTCATCGCTGCTTTTTCTTGCTGCAAGAAGTGGCTTTCTGTATTGTGCCGAGGCTCCTGGCATCTCGGCCAGGTTTAAGGTGTGCTGCAGTGGGGAGCTGAATCCTTGTGTCACCCCGGGCTCCTCCGTGCTTCCTTTGAGCCGACGTTTCTGGGTGAGCCCAGCGCCAGCAGCGTACGGCCGGGGAAGGATGGACAACGGGCTCTGCCTTTTGAACCTCAGGTGCTCTCAAGATGCCGGAGTCCCGTCTGCGCGCACATGGGAGGAGTCGTGTTTGCTGTACCACGGGTCAAAAGATCTTTTAGTGAATGTTTTCTGTGGGGTGGGGATGGGTTTTTGTCACCTGGCCGTGCCAGTAGGAAGTGGCAGAGGCCGACGGGCGCAGGGGATTTTCTCACGTTACACTTTGACTCCTCCGTAACGTGCCCATCGTTTTGTTCTTCGAGCAGAACATGAATAATATCTAACCGCTGGTTCAAACTAGGCTTTAGGACAGAGTGAGATAATTTATTTACTTTTATTCCTGAAGTAAATCATTGTACCGTAGAGGGAGTTATAAATAGACTCTTCCCTTTAGCTTCCTGGATTGTAGATGCCACCTCATCATAGAGGTTGGTATTTATGTAAAGAGACTGAGGCAGTTTCTGGCCAATGAACCCCATTTGGAATTTTTATGCACAACTTTTGTTTTTCCTGCTAAGTTTAACTGGGGCGTGTTCAAGGTGGCAGAAGAGCCAGCTTCCCCGGGTTCAAGGGTGTTCAGCATTTAAATATGTGCACTGTCATGTTAATGGGATGCTCCTATTCTTTGCCCAAGAGTGCTTTTAGGATTGCAAGGTCAAGTAACTAAATAAAGCTGCAATCCCTCTTTCACTGTGAGTATTGGTGCTGGCATTCTTCCCTTTCTTCTAGGGCTTAGTTGGGTACGAGTTTGGCTGGTTCTTCCTTGCTGTAGCCTTTGACCCGGTCAAATAACTCGAAACTTTATAGTCAAGTAGAACAAAAGCTTGCCTTGAATGTTTTGTAATAAACTTAATATCGGGGGATATATTCAACTACCTTTTCATTTTAGTGGAATGGGTGTCACTCACCGCTTGTACGCTGCAGCTGTGGCGCGGTGGCGTGTGTTCCTCACCCCCGTGGTTGGCTTCGTTTGGGAGTTGGTGCTGGGTAATTGTAGATGAGGATTAATTAATGACAGCCGTTGTGAGCTCGTGGTGATTTTTGAAGTCTCATACAGAGCCACTGAGCAATTCTTGTAGCTTCTTGAGGACAGGAATCATGAAGGACGCTGTAAGAGCATGTATGTGACTCGGGCTGGCCCGCCAGCAGGTTTGTGAAAGCACAGGGCAGAGACAGACCAAATTCCTGTGCCCTTCGGTAAAAGCAGCATCTCCTGGCAGCGCGGTGACGGCGACTTTGGTCTGTGTGGCACTTGACGTGGGAGAGAGCAAAAATACTCTCCTGTACAGGGCTTCCTTCTCCTACAATTGGGGTACAGAGCCACCATTTTCCCCCTGTGCATTTACAAAGCAAGCAGTTTGAGAGGTTAGTATGAAGTCTTGAACATCTAACCTTGCTGAAATGGTTAGAGAAACACAGATAAAGGCACTAGCTTAGGCACAGGTTTGAATGCCCGTGGCACTGGCAGCCTGGCTGCTTGGAGCCTGTGTCAGAGCATCGCCTGTAAGTTTGACGTGGTACTTCAGCGCGCCTGAAGAACCTGTCTTCTAGGTGATGATGGTCAGAGCTTCTCAGAACTTAAAGTTGCTCTTTAACATTGTATTTTTTGTTAGAACAATCCATGCGTTTTCTTCCAAAGGAAGTTAAATGCCCAAGTTTTGAATGCAAAACAGAACAGTGTGTCTCTGCTCACCTTGGGCGGAGTTTTCCAGAAATAGTTTAATTTTGGTTCAACCTTCCCATCCCTGCTACAGCACCACTCCCCTTTGGAAACCAGTGTTTGGGCCCCGCTCTTCCCTATGGACGGACTGCAGGCTCTGGAGGGTGTTATTTAAGGGGAAAAAGCTACAAACAAAATAAAATACCCAAACCCTTGTGTTTCCTTTTGACCGAAGTGTCTGGAGCGCGGCAGGAGCTGGAGGCAGCCCAGGGGTGCTGTGTCGTGGGAGTTCAGGTTCGGGAACCCGTTTCCCAAGGTAGGGAAACGCAGTTCACTGAAAACAAACCCCAAAATGAATAAAGAGTCAGAAACATGTATATTTTAAGAAAACACTGTCATCTTCAGAACTAAAATTCACGTTATTGCACAGAAAGCTATTAGTTTGCCTTGACATGGGCTAAGGGAAATACTAGATTTTCCTGTAAGAAGCGGTGTTTGGCTCCATTTCATCCACAGTGTACTTGGAAGCTGGTGTATTAAACTGAAAACTGCAAACAGCGCTTTTTTTTTTTTAAAAAAAACCAGAATAAAGTAAGGTGTGCTTTATTATGCTTGTATGAACTGTTTCACGGAGGCTTTCTAAAACATCCTTTTTTCTTTCCCAGATTCGCTACAGATATGACTGGCTGGTTACTCTGCTGCTCCTGTGGCCCAGCGCTTGCCACTCTGTGATTTCAGATAATAAATAGAAGAGAGTTACGAAACTTGTGGTGAGTACTGATATTCTGGAGCATCTTAGCACGCAACTCAAACATTCCTTCCTAAAAAACCCACACCCAACCGTGTATAAGGGAAGACACTATAAAATCCAGTAACTTACAACCAGGGTATGTGAAATATCTGTCAAGCCTCTAGAAGGTTGCTTAGAGACCTGAATGCAAGTTGTTCAATTCTTATTCCTTAATTCCATTTTAGTATCTTTTTTTCCCCCTCTCGATTTTGTCAGCATTTTTCACCAGCAGTAAGTTCTCCGAGAACTTGCATCCCTGCTCTACTCTCCCTGGCTTTATTTTTAGAAGCATACGTGTTGAGCTGAGAAGTAGGTAGCTGCAATGCTGCTTGTCAGTGATTAATATCTCCAACAAGGAAATCTGGTAGAATTAAAGTCGAGGAGAGTCCAAAGTCTTTTGTGGTGAACTGGAGCTTCTCTAAAAGTGCTTTAACTTTGTAACTGGGAGGAGAGTTGATGTGCTCTGTATATACGTGTTTGTTCCAGTATGACAAGTAAAATATGGGCTAGGTTGCCTGTTTTAATACATTGGACCTAGTAAATGAGCAGAAAACTCAAAACTGAAGATGTTGGGGAAATTTTTCCTCTCTGGAACGAAGAGATCAAAAGAAATATTGTTTGTAGGTGAGGGTGTTTGAGTCCAGTGTGGATGTATCCCTTGGTTTCATAAAATGGGCAATAGTGATGAAAGTAAACAAAACAAGCAAGTGTTTTGATTTGATAAAAGTGATGACTTTGAGAGCAGTGCGAGCCTCTGCTGGGCAGGAGGGGGTTTTGGGTGTACATAATGAGTACTGCAGGAGTGAAACTGGTGCTAAATTTCCCTTTCTGGACTTCAGATAAAAACATTTATACCAACAAACTCTATTTCTGTTGAAGCAGAAGCCAGTGCAGACTAAGTGATACTGATTAAGTAGTTGGGGCATTTTGTTTAGGGCCATAATTGTGTATCATCCTTCAGGAATACTGTTTCTACTTTTGGACAAAATGATATGACAAAACAAATTCTTTCTAAATTGTAATTTCCATTTTGCATTTTCTATGTAGAAAGCTTAATGAGCTCTTGCCTTTTGGTAATTTCAGCTGGAGGGGGGGGTAGAGGGATG
>JAOXJK010000069.1:21285378-21297289 GCA_025774025.1 Xenus cinereus | reverse complement strand
CTCGTCACCCCCCCCCCCAAAAAAAAATAATATCTGAGTGTTAAAGCACTTACTCTGCAGCAGACTCCAGTTTTATTTGCTCTGTTGCGATTCATGCTTCCAAATCTCTGCTCCTTCCCATGTGGGGGCCATCCAGGCATTCACGTACCCGCTCGGTTTCTGGGAAATTAATGAGGGAACCATAGAAGAGATGGGGTTTTCTTGATCTCCTAATCTCAGACCGTATTCCCCAGGAGTAAGAATTACTCAGCAGCAAGTATGTCTCTCTTACATGTGTACTTAACTCTAATTTTCTTCATCCTTCCAATAATTTGCGGACTAGTGATAGAGTGGCTGCATTCAATGTCCTCGAAGGCGACATTTTCTTTTATCTGCATCATTGGACCAAGTGGAAACTCTGCTCCAAGTCCTTCTGGCTGTGTGAGATCATCTTCTGCGACTGCAACCCTGCTGTCTCAGCTATTCGTGCACGATGTTAAAGCTGGAAAATTAGAGAATTGTGTGGTGGATGCCAAAGAGCTGATCAGAAAGTGCTGTGAAATTCAGTGCTAATGTCTCATGGTTTCTCTTTGGGGGCGAGGATTGGGCAGCATCTTGGAAAGTTGCTGGCAGTGAAAAATACTGCCCGTCTTCCGACTTGTGTGGTGTCACCGTACGGCTCTTTGTCCTGCCCTTCAGCTGGACATTATTTGGTTAAAGGCATCTAGTTCACGGAGGGGTTTGTCTTCTGAAATGCCTCAGCCGTGTTTACTGGTTTAATCTTCTGAGGGTTTTTAATGCGGAGTTGCACATTGTAGGAGTTTCTTCCCCGCGTGAAACCAGCCCGTGTCACACATGGGTACCTTCTCGTGTGATGGTGATACCTGTTGGTTTGAGCTGCGGATTTTGTGCGTCAGGCAGTAGCAATTCAGTTATTTTTGCTACAAACGCAACATCTCACTATCCTTAAGCCCTTGGCCTACAGAACAGCCATCTGTTCTGGTATGATCTTCTCGGAAGCTGCCACAACTCTGGCAAGCGTCCAGAGCTCCGGCTCCAGCAGTTTTTGTCATGAGCAGCCTCACATCCTGATACATTAATCCTTCTACTTTTATCCAGGTTCAGTTTTGCCTTCGGAATATTTTTCACCGTAGTTTTCTAAGGAGTTGGTCATATTTGACTTCTGAAGCTTTTAAATATCACCAAGGGGAGAAGGAACCAGGAGTATTTTTTCCTCTTGCTGGCAAACGGAGGGGATGACGTGAGCTGGTGATGACCAGCTTGGCTGGAAGTTGAACTCTCAGAATTCCTGTACAAAAATTGTTCTTCTGACTTAAAAAAAAAGTCTTTAACGGGGAGTTCATGCCAAGTGTGGACATTGGTTACCATACAGACCAGAGGTGAAACAAGATGAGTGGATCAGCGAAAGCCTTCGTGTCCTCTCGTGCAGGCACAGGAGTCACGCCGTCCTATGGAGGACGTTGGCTCAAAACTTGACTCCTTTGGATGCTCTTGCTGTAACTCAAAGGGGCTGATGTGAAACACGCAGTGATTTTTTTTGTGTGTGTTGCTCTTAGGGAGCTTCTTTATAGGCAACCTTCTAGATGATGAGTTATCTTCCAAATAGAGGATTGTTTGGCAGGTCTTTGAAATTCAGACTAATTTTGGTACCGTGCTATGGACTCTACACAGTTTTGAGCGTAGCACGTTTCTTTTCTCAAAAGCAGGGAAATAAGCGACATCCAAACAAAAATTGAGGCCAATATTAACTTCCATTTCAAAGATGTCTGGGCAGTTGGTGCATCCACGTTCCTGCCTACCCCAAGTGCAGAGTTTTATTGAAAATGTAATTCTCATCTCTTAATCCTCTCCATGTTAACTTTCTATTTTTAGAAGCTTTGTAATCTTGCCCTGTTAATATTAAGTTTTGTGCGTAAAGTGCAGATGAGTAACAGTTGAGAAATGTAATGTTTTGGGTGCATTGCAGACATCCATTTTTCTTTTTTATTCTGTGTATAAAAATAGAATATTCTTGAGTGCTTTGAGATGTTTGACTGACACCTGCTACTGAAGAAGGGAGACTTCTTCCTGTGCTTCTCCCAGGTCTCTGGCTGCACTGTAGCGCTTGCTGCAAGCAAGATTGTAGGTTTATACAACTGTGGTCTGACTTAAAACGCAGATATATGACTCAACGTTTTCCAAAAACATAGACCGGCAACCAGCAAAAATACTGTGGGCAACCACAGTCCGCAAAGTGAACTTGGGACTTGATCTTTTGCAGCTTTGGCTTTCCTCCTGCCGACGTCCAGGGTCATTCTTCAAGGACCGGGAGCTTTGTTGAACGAATCTTGAATTTCTCTGCCATCTGCGTTTAAAGAGCGCACGTTGCGAGTCTTACTGCTTTTTGTTCTCTGCTGATTTAAATGACGTCTGGTAGTGAAGTCTGGTGTTAGATCTCCAGCCCAGAGTGTCTTATCTTGAAACTTGAAGCATTATGTGCACTCACAAAACTTCAAGTATAGGATATAACGTTTTTTTTTCAGTCAAGCTGATTTTAACCAACGGGTTTTTTTTATTTTCAGGAACCAATAAAATCCCGTGCACCACAGCTTCATTTAGAATACAGGTTTTATAAACAACTTGGAAGTGCGGGTAAGTAAACCTACCCTAATCTTATGGCAAGTTTGTGATTTCTTTGTTAAATCAAATGTTGCCACCATATTTGTTGTGTAACACTGACTTGAACTTACTGATCTGGACAAACTCTTAGTCCCACATGAGTTTTTGGAAGGGATTTGGTCAGAGTAACGTCTTAATGGTAGAGGATAATTATTTGGAGCAAGAAATTCTCATTAGGAAGCTGGTATTGCATAAGTGAGGATTGGCTGCTACGGGAAATACGTGGGTTTGTAGAACACAGGAACCATCAATGGATGGAAAGTTATTTGTGTGTAGAATGGCAGACTTCAAAAAGGTGACATAACATCTTAAAATCTAGGAAATGGTGTAAAAAGCATAGAGCTTTTCTAATAGAAGCCTGAAATACTGTTTTCACTGATATTTGCTAAATCATAAGAGTGTCCAAAAGCCCACGGGCTCCGTGTCCTCTGTGCGACCACAGACTACAGCAAATATGAGAGGAATATAACAGGATAAGCCAAAGGTGGGGTTTCTAAACTTATTTTATTTTTTCTGGCAAGCTCTGATTTCCCTAATATAGAGCTTGAGCTTGTGTCTAATAGCGTGTGGACTTTTCTTCCCTGAATTTATGGCTGCTTTTAGAACCTACATAGACGTTTAGCGTGCGCTGTTCCCCATGCCAAGGATTTCCACAGCCTTGACTGCCCACTGCATGAGGAAATCTCTCTGAAGCAAAACCTTCTCTGTTCCTACTGCGCCTTGGTCATATATCAACTTTGGGCTTTGGCAAGTTTCCTACATTACTGAAAATTTTTTTACACTTCCTTCTGTTTTTATTTTTTCTGTTTTCCCTGGATGGACCTAGCTTCCCCTGGCAGAGGATGCGCTCTCATATTACCAAAAATACTAAGCTGAACAGAATGAAATATATGTTTGCTCTGAGCTCATAATATACAGTGCCTGAGCAGTCTTGCGTTTTTCCTTTCTGCTGGTTCCAGTTAATTTTTCTAATTGGCTTCCTTAATTTTGCGTAGCACATCCTCTGGAGATAGGGTACGGTTGCACTCTGCGTTTTGTGGCTTCTTTGCTCCTCATAAGATGCAAAATCTGGGACGTGGGAACCAAGTAAGTTCTCACTATTGGAAACACTAAAATATTGTTGGTGGGGTTTTTTTTTAACAGTACTTGTCTGCTGAAATAAAGTGCTCTTTTCTACGTATTTTGTATTCTAGCGGTAGCATCTGGTACCACGCACAGAGCTCCTGATAGGTTAATGTTGTCACTTAGTTCCAGTCACTTGTGCTTTTGAGACTTCGGGCATTTCTGCTGAAGCCCATGTAGTAAACAAATCCGATGTAGGATCACAGAATGCGTGATGCGCTTCGTTCTGCTCTTTGCTCCCTACTTGAGCTCTGCTGATGCTTGCACGTGTGTCTGGTGACACACGAATGAACCCCAATCTGCTCTTCAACTCCTGTTGGCTTCCTACCGTTCTTTAAAGGTGTGATTGAGGAACTTTAAAACCGATCAGATGGTGGGAGCTTGGCTTTATTTTGCTTAGATTAAGTGTTTTTAATGGGTTTTCTCCTGTTCCTAATGACTAAACTTCTCATCCTTCAACGCTTACTCACCCCTGCAGGGCATTTCGGTTCTGTCTGATGCTGTGCACGCTAACCAAGTATTTCTGAGCGTGCTGCCATCAGACGTGGAGATCTTGCCTTCAAGATCTCTCTTCCCTCCATTGTGGGGGAAGTGGCGCTGACTGTCATCCCAAGCCTTTCTGCGGGTGTTTGTCAAGAGACTGTTGAGAAGCCTCGTGAACAACATGACTTTTATTTCTCCCTCTGTGGGGTCCCACGGGCATTGCAAACCCAGCCCTGATAATCTGTTGAATGCCATTAGAAGCTCTTGTGCTAGAGTTTGGCTAGAACAACTGGGAATAGGCCAGGAGCTCGGGTGGAGGATGTGAGCCACATCTCTGGTCTCACCACCAAACTTGGAAGCTGAACAAAATAAATTTTGGTGGAGTCAGACTGCCAGGACCAGGGAGCCTTAACTTGGTGTGTGCGCGCGGGAAGACCGTCTGTCTGTACAAACAGATTGGCACTAAATATGTGGCTGCTTTGGGGAAATAGATTGGTCTGTTCTCAGTGCTGTTGATAATTCCAGGCTCTCCTTAATGGTCCTTGCTTAAAAACTTGAGCTGCTCCAACAGACAGCCGTGAACTTCCAGTAAGCAGGACTGGATACTTGAAATTATCGTAGACTCGCCAAATGAAGGCTGAGGGTGTCCAAACCCATGGTGCGTATGACTCAGAGGAGAACAACAGTAGTGTTACGTGTGACATACTGTTCAATAAATTAGCCAATTAATCTTGCCAAATAACGTGGCTGACTGCGAACCTCCCACCGGTCGCCTAAAAAGTGAGCCTGGTAAAAGCATTGCTGTAACGCCGCAGTAGCAGCGTGGTCCTCTTGTTAGTGCAACTGCTGCGTTCAGCTGCGTGTACAACCAGATGGTCTCGGTGAGCAGCATCTCGGAGACGTCAAAATTATCATCACCTGCAGCATTTGGAGAAAAACGTGTTTTTTCCTAATGAGAATAATTTTTATGGTGATTTCCTTTCTCCTGGATATTCAGAATAAACATCTTTAAAGTATATTACTCCTGGATACTAATAATAGGAAAAACTTGGGTTGGAAGGAGCCAACCTCCTTGGCCATGGATCAAGTAGGAACCTTCTTGCAGGAAGGCTTTGCGTGTGTCAAAAAAGATATTTCATCTGTAGTGCATGACTGGATGTGTCCACACGAAGTTGGGACTAGCCTGGAGGGAAGTGTTTTGTGGCCGTCAGCTTTCCAAGAGAATGGTCTTAGATGATGAAGACCGCAGGAGACTTGGTCATGACTTGCTTGCAAGGTACCAGATTGAGAAGCACAACCTCCAAACTAAGGAGCATAAAAGTTTAGTGCCTCAAAACCCCCGCAGAAGTCCAACCAGTGGTGTTGAGGAGGAATGAAGTGCTCCATCACGCTGGTAGGACAAGTGCTGCTTTTGGAGAGGAACTTGCAACTCGCTCTGTAACGCTGCCTCTGGAGTCTGGTCCTGCAGTATATTGCATACAATACTTTTGGGGGGGTTTTGTCTCAGAATTTTAGAACAATTCTGCAGTTGAGTGCCTGAAGGGGGTATGTCAGTATTGGTTACCTGCTTCACTTGCTGCCATCATCAAAAACTACTGAAATTAGTCTTTTCTCTTTTTTTAAGCTATTTAGTCTAGTTTTTGTGCTTTCCTTGGTATAGTTAAACGGAGTAGCAAATAGCCGGATACTCTGGGGCTCTGTCAGAAGTTAATTCCTGGGATGAGCTTCCGTGTGAGATGTTTCCACCTGAACGGAGGAAGCAGCACGGTTGTGCCATGGCTGCCTCTTCCTTTTGCAGCTCCGCTGTGGCATCCTGTGCCATGTGCTCCATCGGCACCAACGGTGAAAGACTTTCTGACAAGGCACCGAAGCCGCATGTTACCTCCCATCAGCACCAGCTTCTTTGTCTCCCACATGGTGTGGCTGAAGATCACTCGTCAGCTTGGATTAGCTGAGGAGAAAACTGGATTTCTTGGGTCTTGTACATCTTAAGACGTATTTCACAGTAGCTTAGATCCCTTTATCAAACTTTTGCTCTAGTATATCTTAACTGTATGAACGTAGCTCTTTGGTGCTTCTCAGAGTAGCTCAATACCGGTGGATATATCAAATGGATTCAGAAGTAGCTAATTGAGATAGTCCTGGGTCAGAAGAACCAACAAACAAGCGTCTCTGATGTACTTCTTGCAGGAATTGATGCGACCTCTGATGCTTCAATGCCTCCCTGTCGCATGAGAAACAAGTAGCTCCCCTATAATTTCCTACCTTGCCCCTCTAAATGGAGGGATGTTTCCTCATAGAAATGGGTTTTCCTGTTTCTTCCTTGAACTTTTCTACCCCCTCAAAAGAAGAGGGAAGGGCCTGCTGCGCAGTGACCATCTGCTGGCTTCTTCTGTCTCACTGTGGAATTAAATATTTAATAAACTAAAATAGCGTATGACCGCTTTACCTTAGTGTAGCCAGCCAAACAAACCAAAAAAAGCAAAGTGCAGGCACGGAGTCAAAGACCTGATGGTCAGACCACAGGCTGTCTCAGGGAAGGACGAGAATTCCTTCAGGTTTTAGGTGGTCTGGGCTACGCTCCGTTTGCTGACCAAGATAATTGGAGTGGTTTTAACAATCCCTTTGCAAACTCATTGTGTTACTCTGTTGTCAAACCTGTAAGACGCTGGTGTTGTACTGTACTGACCTGTTTCACGGTTGCTCTTTGTTGTGAAGTCCACGTGAGCAGCCATGGATGTCCTGACCGAGAAGATTCATCCTGGCCTGGGCCGTCCCCAGGATCTCACTTTTCTGGTGGTGACACGATCCATGTACGTCAGTCCTAAATTTTCTTCTTGCTGGATAGTAGCTCCCTGTGTATAAACATGAGCAGAACAGCTTTCCAGAAGAAGTCCAGGTGGGATTTGAGTATTGCCCCAAATTAGGCTCTTGCTCTATGACGCTCTTTGAGGACTGGCTGTTCCAGGTGTTCCCCTCCTCCTCAAGATTGGTTCTTTGACTCCTGTGCTTCCCCTTGCTCTGAGGCCTCCTACAGCTACTTAAATCTGTGCTTCCATCCCCTGGGGACAGGAGGAACTTCCCCAACCAACTTGACTGGATGTTTTACATCTCCTAGGGCTGCCAAGTTCAAGTCTTCAGCATGTTTCTAGTGTTGGGTCAGTCACTTGAGCATGTCATTTGTCCCCTGTACCTGAAGTTTGTGGAGTAAAGGCTTGGCTTCTTGTCATTCATAAAAAATCTTGAAAAATCAGGCCCTACAGCTTGCAGGATGATGCGTGGAGGAGCTCCATCCCCACCACTGGCTGATGTTTGAGTATTCCCCGTAAATTTTGGGGTGGGGAAGCTGGTGTGGGCAGAGCAAAACTGAGTTTGACCACAGTCAAACAGACCCAGCTCCAAGCTCCTGGGATGGTTGTGTTTCCTGGGTAGCGTACCAGGACCAACCAGCAGCATCCCAGGACTCTCCTGCTTGGTTTGGGGTGAATAAAGCCCATCACACAGCTTGCAGGAGCCAGGTCAGGCCCGTTGGGCCACCTTCAGCAGCTGGGTCCTGCTGGTGGCACACTGAGGTCTTAGCCTTGGCTTTGTCTGGTGGGCTCTTTTTGCTTATTGACCTGCTTTGAGGACTTCTGGCAGAAATGGCCTTTTTGTTTTAAGGCCGATTCCACATTCTCACCTTTCCTTCAAGTTAAACTCTCCTACAGACTTCACAGGGGAAACATCTCTTCCAAAGCTTTTATTGGAAACTCCTATTTTATCCATGAGCAGAGCCCGTATTTCCCGGTCTCCGTTTCTCGCTCCTTGGCCTGAGCTGCTCTTTCCCATGCGTAACGTGGACACACAGGAGAACGTGGCCACGCTTTTATCTCCGTCCGTCCCATCGTTTGGATTTTTGGCTGCCGCGGCTCCTACATGTGCTTTTGCAAACCCTGGTGTTTCCTCCCAGCTGGTTTGAGTTGGACGTTGAGATTCTGGCCTGTCGTCTTGACTTTCTGCTCTGGTGGGACCACGGGGGTTGAGTGCAGGTGGGAAAGGTGGATCCTGCTGCTCTCAGCTCTGGGAGCAAACAATTCAAATGTGGTTTCTGTTGGCAAAGCCTTTTAAACTTAAGACACCGCTCTGTTTCCTGCTGTAGGAGCCTCAATTTCCGTCCTCAGCGCCACCAGCACGTCTCTTGTCTCGGAGTGTTTAACATCCCTTCACCAAAGGGATGCTGAAGATGCTGTTCATGAACACTTCCAGAAAGCTGTTGGGTTCCAGGGAAGAGGAGGGTGACAAAGGTGTCTCCAGCCGGGCCGCTGGGCTGCCCTGTCTCCTGGATGCGGCAGCGGAGCCCACGGAGCTGCTCCACATCACTTGATGTGCTGCAGGAGGACGTGTGGGTGCTGCGGGCACCTGCCTGGTGCATCAGCCGTAGAGCCGATGCCTCTCCTCATCCAGCTGCTGTCACATCCAGTGGAGCTCACGGATCCGTGAAAGAAAGAAATGGAAGCCAAATGCTGTGGCTTTAATATGAGCTTTGTCGAAAGCTTTCTCTTTCTCTCCAGCCGTGCTGGTTGGAGGGGAAAAAAATGCTTCTCTCTTTCTGCAAGCCTTGCTTTGCTGAGAATGAGAGGCAGACATGTCTGCTGCATTGATGTATACTTCCAAAGCTTTAACTAATTTTTTTTTTTCCCCAAAGTATGTTTGTCCCCCAAACTCTAAGCCTTTTCTGGAGGACAGGGAGCCCACTGCTGTGTGACCGTTACTGTGTCACTCTGAGCCCAGTTCCTCTCTCTCAGGACGTGACCGTGGCTGGAAAACATCTCCACACAATCAGGAAACTGCTCTTTAACCTTGTGCTTCCACGCAAATAAATAATTCACCATGGTCCTGGGAAGTATTGACTTTCCAGCAGTGACCAGTAGCTGTACAGGAATGATGTATTTTTATTTTTTTGTTACTACATTTCAAAGCATCTCTGGCATCTCTCCCCTGTGGTCCTTAACACCATACGTGGTGCCTTCCCTGAAGGCTCTGCCTTTGGGAGGTAAAATGGAGCACTGCTTATTTCCAGGTTTCTCTTGGCTGTGCCGAGCTGATGATCGAGTTCCCGCATAGTGACAGCTTCTGCCTGTGCGCGGAGTGTGAAGAAGTCATGCATTTTTGATTCAGTAGTAGCTTATTTTTCTGTCAGCTGGCAGATGAGTCACCCGTCCCCTGCTCCTCCGCGGTCCCACCTTGGCACGTGTGATTCATAACCGTCCGGTGTCAACACGCCCTGAGTTTCATGCAATCGTTCTGGAACCAGCGCGCGTCCCCGGGACGGGCAGGTGACATTGGCAACTGGATGTCAAACGTAATTTGCCTCTACAGTGCCGCGGTGGAAAGCAGGAGAGGAGACTGATACGCCAGAGAATCCCAGGAAACCGAGAAGTTCTCTGCTCTCCCCAGCCCACGCAACGCATGAGTCACAGCGTTCGAGCAGAATATACTGAGTCAGGGAGGGATATGTCCTTACATATAGAATATCGACAGATTCTGTGGTTTTGTTCTAATTCTTGCTCTGTAAACAAGCTCACCTCCAATGAAGTATGGAGTCTGTGTTTACTTTTGGACCTCTTTCTGTTGCACAACGCGCTGGAGCGGAGCAGTCTGTTTACTTGTCAGGAAGTAGGACCAAGGAAAATGAAGGTGGTATAAATAACTGAGCCTTTTACATAGTGTAGTCAATATTTGCATATGTATTTTTCAATGTAGCTGAGCTGTCTGCTACTCCATACTGCCTATTAAGTTGGCTTTTTGGGATTGCCTCCGTCGAGCACGTTGTTCTCATGCCGTGTCGCTCCTGTTTTACTCGTGACCTGCTGCACACTTTGTACGTACCGGTGTCCTTTCTAAAGAAATTCTTTCCGTGCTGGTTGCACAACGCTGTCATTCATGTAGCAATTAAGGTAGGGGTCATTTCGGTGAGACTCGTTGTAGGGATAGGTGTAAACAAGTCCCCGTGGTGGAGCATGGTGCCAGTACCAGGTATTTCACGGGGAACTCCCTGCGCCCAACACTTTTCCCCAAGGGGAGCTGGAGTGACTCGAGGCCACGTAAGTGAGGGTTAACGCAAGACGTCTACACCCCTGTTTAATTAAGGAGCGTGAACATACGCATTAGCTGTTGCTGTGGTCGCTTTAATCTTCACAATTCCCACTCGTATTTGCCACCTCGATGCAGACGCTGCTGTGGCCGGGAGCAGGAGATCACCCCGCGCTCGGGTGCTGGGCTGGGGCAGGAGAGAACGGTGGGGTGGGGACGGCCCCTCTGCGCCCCATCGTAGGCTGGTGCTGGCGTGGAGTGACACGTGGCCACCACCAGAAGAACATTTGTGTCCTCCTTCACTGCATGGAAAGGCTGGTTCATAGCTGCCACGCTACGACAATCCGGAGGAGCACTGCAGCCTCCTCCTTTGAAATACTTGGAAATATTTTAGAATGTAAGTGTTCGGTTACTCTAAGTATTTAATAAGTGACTTATCTCTGCAAGATGATAAAAACTTGACATCTATGGAAAGCAACTTTCCGCCTTTGAGTCACATCTCACGTTTAATCATTTCCCTACTTCAGATCCCTGCAATAGACCCCAGCGCTCACTTTAAACTGTTGGGTTAATTTTCAAACCGCGAGGAAAAAACTCTTCTCCCTTCATTCTCAAGCCTTGCCAAGCAACGTGCCATTGGCGGTAGATTTGCGATGCCTCAGAGGGGAGACGTGTTCTCATTCATCTGATAATGGCCTTTTTAAACAGAAAGTGCAACACGTGGAGGTGCCTCACGCTCAGCTGCACCCTTGGGGGGGGGGGGAGTCAGCAGCTTCGTTATAAAGTCAGGGTAGTCCCACGAACTTTTGAACTTGAGGGATCTCTGAACTTCAGAGCTTTTGAATTGCAAAATAAAATGTAGTGTATTGCTGTAACACACCCGGTTACAGCCTGCCTGCTTTCAAAGCTGGCTTTGCTGGTCATCTCTGGGGAGTAATATTTTACTATCTAAAAATACCTTTTTTTTTTTTTTTTTAATGTGGCAGTTCCCTGTTAGGTAGGGCTTCCTGAATATGCACATTTCAGCATCTCTTTTCACATCAGAAGTTTTGACTTCCTTGGGCTAAATTTAGGCTTTGTCAATTGAAAGGTATCAGATGCTTTTAAAAGTGAGGCCATTAATATTTGAATACGAGATTAGGGCAGTTTCCTTTTCATATTTTGAAAAGTCCTCATGCTTCTCTCGCTCTGCCGGTGTTCATTGCAGTCATCACAAATCAAATCCCGGTGACACTGGGCAGCGCGCGGAGCGGGACGGCGGGATGCTGGGAAGTTGAAAAATGCCTTTCCTGCAGACGCTCTTCCTTGAAGCCCGACGTGCCCCGCAATGCTGGTGGTAAATCTGTAGCCGTCGGACTCATCAGGGTCACCCCAGGTGCCTCGTTGGGCTCTGCTGATAGATGGCAACGTCTGCTGGGTGACGTGCCCATGGCCCACCTGCCCTATGGAGCAGGGATGGCCATTGAGCCAGCAATGTGCCCTTGTGGCCAAGAGGCCACTGGGATCCTGGGCTGCGTAGGGAAGAGTGTGGCCAGGAGGTGGAGGGAGGTCATTCTCCCCCTCTGCTCTGCACTGG
>JAOXJK010000069.1:21238333-21267418 GCA_025774025.1 Xenus cinereus | reverse complement strand
CAGCTCCTTGCGCCCCCCAGCCCTCGCTGTCGGCGCGGGGTGAGGAGCAGAAAAGGCCTTGACTCTGCGTAAGCGCCACTCAGCAATAACTCGAACACCCCTGTTATCAACAGTGGTTCCAGCACAAATCCAGAACACAGCCCCGTACTGGCTGCTGTGAAGAAAACTAACATTACCCCGGCTAAAACCAGCACAGATACCAAAGGAGCCTTTAAAAAGGAGGAAATTTTTCTCTCTGCTGATCTGATTTATATTCAATTTGTGGAAGAAGGGCACAAATTTATCAGGAGGGTCCAGAGGTGAGATTGCCAGTGAGACCAGATCCTCGGGAGTTACATTTTGAGGGAAAGAGGGTTCATTACGCTTACTTCCTTGGCAGGAGAAAGGAAAATAAAAGCACGGGTTTCTTTGGCGTCTGATTAAATGTCACAAATATCCTCTGGTTTCTCAGCCGCAGCGCGGGGGTCCTGCTGTGTGCCAGGAGATGCTCTCCCCCCCTCGGGGCTTCTCCCACATCTGAAATGGAGATTTATGGCTCAGGAGATGGACTCGGCCGGCCGTGGCTGTGGAAATCCTGCTTTGATCCACAAGCAGAGTCTCCCATCCGCCCCTGGTGTTCCTGTGCCCTGCGATAAAATGCCGTAGTCTGTTCTTATTACTGTTAAAATAACAGAGCAGATGTTAACGCTGCTGCAGTCAGTTTTTCCGGTGTCAAAGCAATTCCAGTAGTTAGTCCCAGCTCTTTGCATTGCTTTCTCTGTCCGTAGAAGAATTAATGCACGGAGAGCAGAGCCTGGAGTTCAAACACAAAGGAGTGGGCACCGTGTCTCTGCATCCAGCACATTTCTGGAGGGGGAACTCCACTTCTTCTGCATCCAGCGTGTTTCTGGAGCAGGAACTCCGCTTCTGCATCCAGCAGATTTCTGGAGCAGGGACTGCTTCTCCTGCATCCAGCAGATTTCTGGAGTGGGAACTCTGCTTCTCCTGCATCCAGCACATTTCTGGAGTGGGAACTCTGCTTCTCCTGCATCCAGCAGATTTCTGGAGTGGGAACTCTGCTTCTCCTGCATCCAGCACGTTTCTGGAGCGGGAACTCTGCTTCTCCTGCATCCAGCACATTTCTGGAGTGGGAACTCTGCTTCTCCTGCATCCGGCACATTTCTGGAGTGGGAACTCCACTTCTCCTGCATCCAGTGCATTTCTGGAGCGGGAACTCTGCTTCTCCTGCATCCAGCATTTTTGTGGAGTGGGAACTCTGCTTCTCCTGCATCCAGCATTTTTGTGGAGTGGGAACTCTGCTTCTCCTGCATCCGGCACGTTTCTGGAGTGGGAACTCCGCTTCTCCTGCATCCAGTGCATTTCTGGAGCGGGAACTCTGCTTCTCCTTCTTGTTCAGCTCTGCCGTGGGTCTAAGCCAGGCCAAGGTCACACTGGCACCGCTCGTTTCTTCTCGGGCAGCAAGCCTGGAAGGGCGATGCATGGCAGATAATCCCCAGCTCCCCCATCACTAGCAGCCACAAGCAGGGTGAGGGTCTTGTCAGGGTCAATAAAGCACGGAGACTATTCTGGGAAACATCTTTCTGACTTGGAGATGGCATCTTTCAGCCGTTGTTGGCTGCGCACAGCTCTCCAGCGGCGCGACACGAAGCATCCAGGCAGGTGGAAGTAAAGAAAAAGGAATATGACAGAACCAAAGGTCTCTGTGTGTGTACTGGAAGCAAAAAAGCAGGTAAATGAGTATCTCCAAGTGCTGCTGGAGCGTATCTGTTCAATTGGCATCTCAGCTGTCCAAGTCGTCCTGGCCCATGCAACTTGCTGTGGGGTTTTAAGGAACAAAAAAAAAAAAATGCTTTTTTGGGGCTGTGTAATTGCTGTTGGCCGTTTTAACAATTGAGCTTCTCTGGTGGCAGGGACAAATCAGCTGAGCCAGTCGGGCTCTGTTTGAAAGCTTTTTTTGTACGGAGAGGCGAGGAAAGGCTTTGTTCCACTTCTAAGGGTTGCATCTTAATTTGAATTGCCTCTCCCGACTTACCTTTTTGTCTCCCAACCTGCTGCTGTGTCCCGTCGATGATCCAAAGCGTGAAGAATGGCTGAAGTCCCGAGCATCTGCTCTGTTCTGCATCACCCTATAAATGATTAGAAATAATGGCTGGGAGCCGTGAAACCCATTTTCTCAGCTCATTGAAGTAAATCGCTACTTAGAGAGGAGGGGAATGGCAGCACGTGCTCTTACCTTCTTTGAAGAGCCTTTGAGAAAGTCCTATTTTCTAAGACTGATTCACAGTCAATTTTTTTCCTGTCTCCTGCCCTCCCCGTGCAGCATTTTTTATTTTATAAGGACCGCTGCCCCCTCCTGCCTGTTACTTCTTTCCGAGAGGTGGAAACGCAGCAGATTTTCCTTACAAATAAGGTCTCTGATAGACCTCTGGGAGCAGGATGGAGTGACCACACGTGCGTGGAGCTTTCAGCAAGGTGTGGATCCAAGATCTGTAAAGAAAAGAGAGATCTGGGTTTGCCAGCGAGGATGTGTCTGGATTCAGAGCGAGAAACCGTAGAGGTGTCGGCCCTTGTGGTTGAGGCAAGGGGAATGGTTGGAAGGACTGACACGGGGTTTGGTCACCAAGCTGGTTTTGGTCATCTACAGCAGCCTGTGCTCCAGCCTGCCCCATGCCGGAGGTGAGGATCCACCCTCCCAGTAACAACCCAGTGCAGAACCGCTCGGGAACCAGTGACTCCCCTCAGGGAGCTCCCTGGGGGTGAGCGACTGATGGTGCTCACCTTAGATGTTCCCCAGTTCTGACAGCATCACGCTGTGAGGTCCACCGCGGCGGTGCGGCAGTGACCTCTGCGGACTGACGCTCGTTAGTGCAAAATTTGGAGATGCTTTGTGACGGTTTCATAGCGTTGCGGGCCAGAATGCGGATGCGTAGGTGGCCTTTCCAAAGAAATATCCCCCTTTAAAAAGCTGCTACGCAGTCATGGACCAATACAGCCACGAGTGGGAATTCACATGTTTTCATTTAAAACCTTAAAAAATGAAAAGTTAATAAAGGGAATGAAATTGGGAATGATTTCCGATTTGAATTGCTTAATAAGTTAGGAACACAAAGGAGAACTGCCCGGCGACCTATTGGAACTTCACCTGCGATATATTTCATTTCAAAAGCAACATAAGGATAAGCATCTGAATAAGGTGCGTCGTTAGAGGGGAAACGGCCCCCCATTGCCCTGGAAGTGGGGTTCCTGCCCTTTTGCCTTCCCTGCCAGTCATACTGCCAGAACAATGTTAGTCAAAAGCTGAAAAACATTCCAGCTATTCCTAGTTGACAACCGATGAGATTAATTATTCTTTTTAGTCAGTGTGGAGGATCATGAGGCTTCTGCCTGCCCAAAAATCCCCCTCCATGAGGAATCTGGCGTGTCTAAGACAACATATGGGTCGAGGGAGGAAGGTGGTAAGACACAGAGCAACAAGGGAAGGCTGTGGGCAAGGGAAGAGCTCTTGGTAACCAGTGTAGTGTGTTTGAAATCAATACAAAAAGGCTGCTGCAATTCCCTGGGGAATCTTTCCAAGAGCTGGGTCCCGGTGGTAACGTTTCGGAAACAGCCCTTGCGATTTCTGTAGGAATAAAGTCAGGGAGCACAGTGCGGGAGCCAGGGAAAGGAGGGGACGGCAAGTTCCTCTTCCAGCTCGGCGCCGGAGGACACAACCCAGCTCCGTTTGTAACTTCTGCCTGGGTTCGCTCCGTCTGCCGTTGCGTTTCTCGTAGAGTAGCTCAACTCTGAGGTAGCTCCGAGGAGACGCGCGGGGATGGGCCGACAAAACCTCGCTGCCTCGTTAGCCAGGAGCGCGGTAGCTGGTCTGCTTGCACCTAACCTCTGCCTCATCCTTTTGCAGATATCTCGGATGGAGTACGTGCATTCGAAGAACCTCATCTACCGAGATGTCAAGCCAGAAAACTTCCTTATTGGCCGGCAAGGCAATAAGAAAGAGCACGTCATTCACATCATAGACTTTGGATTGGCGAAGGAGTACATTGACCCTGAAACCAAAAAACACATACCTTACAGGGAACACAAGAGCTTAACTGGAACGGCGAGATACATGTCCATCAACACTCATCTTGGCAAAGGTCTGTGTGGTTGGTGGGAGCCCACTGTGGCACGTCCTGTAGAGCTCCAATGGTGGCTCTTTGGTGCCCTTCGAGTTATTTGTGAGCCGTTCAGTGCCATGATGCTGTTTACAGCTGTGAGGCTTTTTCCCCCCTCCCTTTTAAGGAATTGAGACAGCTGAAATGTTGGAAGCCTGGTAATTACAGTGTTTATTAGGAGCTGTATAACTGTTAGCAACCCTGCACTGATAAAAGGCAAGTAGGCAGGTAGTAATTGCTGCACTAAATGATGACCAAATAGATTTTTATAGCACGGCTCTGTACCAGTACCTTCCAGTTTCGGGTGTTGGATGTTCCCTAACCTAATAATCGGTTGGAGAAAATGAATGATTTAACTACTTTTAAACCTGGCTTTCATCTCCTCTCCTCACTGCCTGCTTTCATACAGAAGATTACATTTCTGTGGCTGAAAGGCAAAAAAACTTATTAAATGTTTGTATTCATGTAAAATCATAAGAGCAGTAAGATAACGGGGTGGTCTTTGAGTAGCGTCCCAGCTCTGAGATCAAGGCATCACTGGAGAGGTTGCTGGTTTTGGGGATCAGGAGGGATGAGCCCAAGTTCTAATTTTGGAAAACCTGGTGAAGAGTCAGGAGGGGATGGAGGAACGGGAGCCACGGGGGGAGCAGGCTCAGGAACCGCCGGTGCCGGGGATGTGCTCTGTGGCGGGATTCGGAAAGAAGATCCGCTTGTGTTTGAAGTACACCACGTGCCTTCTGTAGGACCCTTTTCCCTGCAGGTTTTGCAGCTCAGGCCGTGGCTCAGGCAGGGGGAGAGTCAGTTCTAGGAGGTGTATTTGAGGAGGAGAAGGTTGGCTACCAGCTCTGCGAGGGGCTGTCTCTGCCCAGGGGCTGATGCTTTGCTGGTGAGGCCAACCCAGGTGGAGTCAGTCCCTTCACATTTCAGGTCCAAGCAAACTAAAGGAGTCCGATTACAATTTTTCTGAAAGATGAGCGCACTCAACCGTCTTCCCGAGACGTTCATCTACATCGTTGCACTAAATTACCCAGGACATCATCTTTTTTTCCCCCCTTTTTACCACTGTATCAGGGTATCCTGCAGGAGCTGTCATCTTAATTCCCTTCTGCTGAGTGTTCTCACCCCCAGCATCTTTCAAGGGTTAAATCTGCTGCTGCTCCTGAAGAAGTCTTTGCTGCTGCTGTCTCCTGCGTGTTTTGTCGGTGGGCTCCATGACTCCATCCGCTCGGGATTGCTGCTGCGGAGCAGGACACCTGCCTGCGGGGGGTTGGAGGAGGGGAGGTGGCATCAAATCGATCTGTGAGCCCGGGGAACCCACGTCCACGTGATGGCACGGCAGCGGTCCCATGCTGTGCGCTCCGGATTTGTTGTTCTGTCTTGTATCCTCCCTTGGGATTTTTTGCTACGTTTTGGTTGATTATTTTAAGGATGCTTTTTCCTTTGGCTTCAGGCCCCGCTTCTCCCCCCCGCCTCCCCTCAGTTATGATCATAACATCTGCATGGCAACAGCAGCAAGCATTTCACAAGCAAAAGCAATGCTGGAAGGAGCTATTTTTGATCTTCTCTGGTGTGATGAGCTGCAGAAGCGATTGGGAAAGGGTTGACTCTCCGACACGTGGTAGTTCCCCGCAGCTGGTCGCAAGCGTCCCCTGCCTGTTCCTGTATAATTCAGAGGAAATAACGTGGTCCAGCACCACATGGCAGTTGCACCATCAGCACTGGCGGCCCAGAGTAATCCTAGGGAATGGCTTTATTCCTCTGAAATTACCACCTCCACCTCTTACCCATTCTGCCTCAGGCTGGGCAGTATGTCTGACGGTTCCTGTGTTACCTCACGCCTTCTAGCTGAGCTTTTCTTTACGTATTTTATGGGGTTTTGTAACGGGTTCTAGGTGTTTTTGCACAAGGTCCGAGTTACCGACAGCAAGTGAACGTCCCGGTGATACCTTTATCTCAGCCGTAGGTGCGGCTGCCGATCAGATCTCGGGCCCATTCCTGCAGCTGCAGCAATAATTTGTCCTCTCTTTTGTTTTAGAGCAAAGTCGTCGAGATGACTTGGAAGCCCTGGGCCATATGTTTATGTATTTCCTCCGAGGCAGTCTTCCCTGGCAAGGACTGAAGGTAGGTTTGAGCTTTAGGTTTTGCCCTTTGAAACTTTGGTCTCCGTCCAAACGAGAACCTGGTGGGGAAACGTTCGCAAAATCCAGCCAGAAACGCCGTTGTCTCCTTTGTGTCCTTGAAGTCTGACGACGAGGCGATGGCTTCACCTACAGGAAACAGTTTAAGATAGAAATATGTTACGTGTCACTTGGAGTAACCGTTAGCCCAGCTGATGTGGTACCAGCCCGGAGAGAGGATGCAGCGGAGGCGGATGAGGGATGGGACAGGGACAGCGAGGAGAGAGCCGCGAGCTGGAGCGGGACCGGGACACAGAGGTTGTTTTATGAAGCTCCAGTCGCGGCACACGGTCCCCCAGCTGCCTCTGAAAAACATGTTTGTAACGGGAGCGGTTTGATGGTTTCAGACGTGCAGATGGACTTCAGCTTGAAAAAACGGTTTTCTGGCAGAAGGGTTGAGCTTGGCTTCTCTCCAGAGACTCTGGACACTCGGTGCTTAGAAGTTTATGAAATGTCGTGTACAATGGAGGGCTGCGAGCGACCGGGCTCCGGCAGCTCCGGCAACAGCCCTCAGCTGGGTTAACGGCAGTGAGCGAGCTGCTGGCTCTGAAGCTGTCAGTAGCTGCATCTCCTCTCCTCCATCCATTTCCCGATGACGAAGCTGCTGTGTCCAGCTTTGGAATTGCAGTGAGTGAAGGGATCTGATTTGAGCGGGTTAGGAGAAGGTTTATGAATGAAGACAGTAACTGCTGTTAGTGCTGTTGGGAAAAGGAGACGAGCTTATGGGCTCGCGAGCAGAGCGCGGCCACGGGCAAGGGCTTGAGTGATAGACCTCCTTAAGCTGCTTTGTCACCATTTATCCAGAGTTAGTCTCAGCTGAGCCTTATCGGACGTGTGCCAGAAATGTTGGCAACAACTCCTAAAAGCAAATAAAGGGTTTTTCAAGCATGAAAGTGATTCTGAAAGAAATCAGAATCTCTCCAGCTTTAAGTTCACACCTCTGTAAGCGTGTGTTATTCCACTATGTATTTTGTTTCTGGCTTATTTGTACTCGTCTGCTTTAAATTAATCCTGTAAGTTGTTCAAAAACAATTCCAGGTTTAGACAAGTCTCTACAAAATTTCCTCAGTTCAGTGCCGGGCTTGATAAAAAATTGGTTGGCTGCTTCTTGAAATCCTATATTTTTTCAGCTCCAGAACAAACACAGACTCTTCAGCTTCATCTAGAACTTGGCATCTTCACTCTGCTGTGTTTCCTCAGCGTACACTTTTGGTCTCTGTTGTCTTGAGAGAACATCTTACTGTGCTAATTATGCTGCTGGCAGGTCTAATTGGCGTATTCTGAAAAGGAGGCAATAAAACCCCTTGTTAGGGTGCCGACTGGAGCAGAGTTCTCTGCTTCAAGAGGTATTTAGGTGGGAAATGTAACTGAGAATCGTTTCATTTCTTTTGATGACCAGCTGTTTAATCAGTGCTGCCTGAGTGACAGACACTTTGGGGGTGAAAGGAGAGGGAGTGTGGGATTTGGGAGGAGTGTGACTGATGCGAACTCCTTATCTGTGTGCTGGCGTTCTATCGTACACGGTAAAAACCCGACGTGCCCAAATTGCCGTTGCGATTTATCTGCTTTTACAGTTGTTTATGAAGGTGTTGGGGTTGCCAGTGGCTCTAAGCTGAGGACTGACATGCAGTCAGAGTTTATGCAGCTTTATTTTCTTGCCCATGAAAGCTCCCCTGCTCGGTCCTCAGGACTGGTAAGAAATCAGCCTCAGACACTGACACGTGCCCTTCCTTACGAGTACTGAAGATGTTTTGATGCCCTGGGATATTATTTGCCAATAGCACATAAAATGTGTAGGGAGAATTCCAACGGGGTGAGACGGGATTCCCACAAGTGTAGTGTAGGATGCAGTTCAGTCACAAGTAACGTCTTCTGATACCACCCAGAATCGGTGTTAAATACCTTGTTTTTCTTCCCATACAGCATGTCATTTATCACATGGTTGAACTCTCTCTCCCCAACTGTTTTGTCTTTGTGCGCTACAGGCTGACACCTTAAAAGAGAGGTATCAGAAGATTGGGGACACAAAGAGAAACACTCCAGTTGAAGTTCTCTGTGAGAACTTTCCAGGTAAAGCCCCGATGGGAGTTTGAGTGCGATTGGACGTACCTTGTTAAATATGGTGGTTCTGAGCTCCTCCGGCAGAAAGTGTTTGGATGGTGTTTATCCAGTATGTTGTTCCTCAAGTTGGGAGACAACTGGAGCTGCCGCTATAGACTAATGGGGCCTGAGAGCTTGTGGCTGTGGGTTAAGATGACCATAACTCTTCTCATCGAGGAGGCTGCACAGTGCTCAAGTGCCTTGTGTTCCTGCTTTACTTCTTGCCTTTCTTCCAAAAGAGAGCCTTGTTATTTCCTTATTTTCCCTTTCCCAAGTGACCATGTTGGATCTACCGAGTTAATTCTTTTCCGAATGGAAGGTTTTACAGGTGTTAAGATTTTAGGTGGCAGGCTTAGAAAATGATGTGTCTGTCATTGAATTCCACCTTCTGACCACAGTTCTAAGGAGAACGTTATTCAAGATGTGCTTCTAGCTAAGCCCAACACCAGTTAAACAAAAGTCTACCTTGGAGCTAGGAGAGCAGAGTATGAAGTTAAAGCCCTCCCCAGGTATTCTGTGGCCTTCACAGAGTGGTTTTGGTATTTTTTCTAGGAAGTGGAGATCCTGACACCAGGGAGAGCACCCAGGTCCCCACAATTAGTCCCACTCCTGTAGGAGCTGTTATGTCACATGGCTCTGTCCCAGCATAAGGAGCAGCAAGCCTGGAAGGGGATCGTTGTTCACTCAAGTCATGCTAATTCCCCAGATTTTTGTATCCAAAATGCACCTAGTTCCAAGCAGAACAGCTTCAGCTTGGGTGTTCTCAACTCTTTCCCCAAGAGTCCTTCCCCAGAGGTCGGTCAGACCTGCAGGTCTAGGCTGGAGGGATATGAGAGAAGTTATTTCTCTTCCTTGCTCGCCTGGAATGTGTTGCTCCTCCACCTTTCAGAGGTACTGGCAGGTAAATTAACGTTGTAGCCTCCCCTCGGAAGCCTTGTTTGGAATATTGAAGGCTGTGACTGATGCAGTGACGCTGGGCAGCGGAGCGCTCTGGGCAGCCAGACCCTGGCTGCTGCTGGAGCTCCGGGGTGCCATGGGGTGCCCACCAGCATCTCCAGCTTTCCCTCCCCAGCTGAAATTGCTGGCCCTGTTTAAAGGTCTGTGTCAGCAGACAGACAGACGCGTGGGCATCCTGTTGGCAGGTTCAGTGAGTTGGCATTTATTGTACAATGTGGTTTAGTGTTTGGTTTTTTTACAAACGTGCAGAATAAAACTAGCTGGGGAGCTCAGATTTGGGGTGGAGCAGCAGCTTTCTGGAGCAGAGGTGGGACTTCCAGCTTTGCTTGGGAAGTGTTTGAATTGGTTTGCTGGGTGGACTATTACTAAAAAACACTACTTTGATAGGAAAAGCCAGAGGTAGCACCAGCAGCCCAGACAATTCTCTCACAGGACGATGCTCAATGCTAAAAAACAAACCTTGGTTTATAACAACTCATTCAGAAGATTCAGAATAAAAGCAGACTATTATTAGACTTTGGTCGGGGCAGGAAGGCTCTGGAAAGCTGGGTGAGATTCACCTAGCAATAAAAGACCGCTGGGTAGGTCACTGAGGGTGAAGACTTGTTGGACATCCTCAGCTTCTCTCAGTCCACATGGCTCTGCTAAACTGAGCAGAGCTTGGACAACCCGTGGCACTGGGAGTCTGGCCCTCCTTCCCACTTTGGCACCAACTGTGGGGCCGGTGCCATGGGGAAGCCTCGTTGGACTTAATTGAAAAGTGTATTTCTGGTGTGTGTGTCGGATCTGAGAGGTTTCTAAGTGCTGGAGCTCCTGCGTGAGCAGAACTGACGCTGCTGCTTTTCTCCCCTTTTCCAACAGAGGAGATGGCCACGTACCTCCGTTATGTTCGGCGACTGGACTTCTTTGAGAGACCAGACTATGATTATTTACGAACCATCTTCACAGAGCTGTTTGAGAAGAAAGGCTACACCTTTGACTACGCCTACGACTGGGTCGGCAGGCCCATTGTGAGTTGTCCCTGCAAAACGCAGTGCTTTGCCTTCCCGGGGCTGCTTCCCCACCACCTGCCTCTTTATTCCCGATAATCCCAATTAATGCCGGTGTGCTCAGGATGAAATAATTCACTTCTGCTCTCTAGCTAACATGGGCTCAACGTAGTGAGATGTCCTGTCATTGCATTCGAGGGGTTCTTGCAGTGCCTTGAGGTTTCCCTAAGGGGCAGAATGCCCCTTCCCACCTCTTTGGGCTTGCCCCAGTGGGGCAGTGAAACCTGATTTTCCCCCGTGGGGCAGTGGATATGACTAGACTTCATTTCTTCTAGCTTAGCGCAGGATTTGACACCAACGTCTAAAGCCATTCATCTTAAAGCAGGAGAACATACTTGCTATCTCAGTACTGAGTGGTGAAAGACCTCTATAATGGTCAAGTTCTCATTGAGAAGTACAGGAGATGTGGGCAGGGCTCTGATGGATGCTCAGTGGATGGTAACAGCAAACCAGTTCTGAGCTCAAAAGATGTTGGGGTTTACCCTGCTCCAGTGGCTGAACCAGCTCTTTATAGCACACGGCAAGGAAATGTGGGAGTAACCAAGCTCCATTGAGCAGTTCCATGACACCAGATGGACCATAATCATTACCTCCTCATGTCATTTCTATTGTCAAAAGCCATTTATCCTCAAGAAGACCTCGGCCAAAAGATGTGTCATGGGGAAATGTGATAGAAAAGTCTAAAGCTGGCTGCCTGTCGGATTCGTGTCTGTGGAGCAGCCTGTCGCGTGGGCTTTGTGTCCTTCTGCTGGTGGCCTGCTTGCTAACGGCCACTCACCGGCAATGGCAAAGCCGTCTGTAAATGAACTGTCACCGGTGCCAGATCAAATGCCTTCAGTGCTAAACTTGGTACCGCTGCCGGTGATTTACCGTCCCAACTATATTTAGCGTTACCGGTGTTTACTGTGCCCAAAACAGTTCAGCTTCATGAGAAATCACTCCCTTTGTGAATCATGACTTTTCTCCTCGTTTTTGTTTAATTACAAAGGCAATTGATAAAAAGCCCCTTGTAAGACAAGCGTGCTATTGCTGACAACTGCAGTGGTTGCTATGGAGATTTTGATGTTGTGAGCAGGGATTATGACTTTGGTGAGAAGAGAGCAGATGAAGCTTCAATTTTAACACGTCCTGTTTCTATGCAAGCGTGATTTCTGCAAGTGGCAGGACGATGAGATGAGGAAAACAAGTCTGTGTATTTTCAGTTGTAATAACCTTATGTGGGACACATTAGGTGTGATCTGACACCGTTACAGATACCTAACTATATCTTTTTAATTATTTTTTATACAAGACGTTTGGTGCTGGTGTCCAGCATCAAATCACAGGGATTTTATAGCCCTGGCTGTAATTTTTCTTGGTTATTGTCAGTACCTTTGGGCGGTGTGTTGATGTTTTCCTGCTTCTGCACGACAGGAGCCAGCCTGGCACATTAGGTTTGTGCATGCCTGTGTTGAGAGAGAGCGCCATTTTCACCATTGGCTCCCTCCTAACGAGCACCTTGTTTTCCAGCCTACTCCGGTGGGATCTGTTCACGTCGATTCCGGGACGTCGGCGGTAACAAGAGACAGCCACATCCACAGGGACCGACCATCGCAGCAGGCCCTTCGCAATCAGGTGGGTTGCTCCCAGCTGCTTCGGCAGCACTTGGCTCCTCTCTGAATTCCTCTGGGTCTGGAGAAGCAGACAGGCTGCGCCATCGGAGGTGGCCGGGGCTGATTCCTGCCTTGGTCATGGCAAGCACAATTTCTGTATCATCTAGAGATTGGGATTTGGACAGAATTTTGACAAAGGGACACGTTCCTGAAATACTGTTGGTCAGTGGAATTCCTTGGGCTTGTGACCCAGGGGTCAGAGGACCTGACCTACCCTGGTCAACGGGGTTCTTTTGGGTGCTTTTACTCGTAGCACATGGACCGTGGAGCCAACCAGCAGTTGTGGCAATGGCAGGCCACCCCCAGGTGCCCTCTTCCCATGATGGACCGTGCAGCCACCACAGGGATGTGCACATCCCATGGGCACACATTATATCCCTCTCAGGGTGCCCAGGTCACGGCAGAGTTGAAGGACCACCAGGGCAGGGGCAGATGTCACGGTCCAGATGAACTGCCAGTTTCTGAATTCCCCCATGTTTTCTTTTCTGGTTGTAATATTTTCTTGGTGTTGAGGGTTTGGATTTTCTCTATGAATAGAACTGATGAGAAGTTCAGTAGATCTCCACCTGCTGGCTCCTGGCTAGAGCTGCTGGTGCTCGTACTCGCCAGTGAGTGGTCCCGGGGCTCGCTCTGCTCCTCTAACACCGTGTCCCCTTCTTGCTCCTTGTCTGCGGCTCTGCCCCTGGGGTTCCTGGGCGCAGAACCAAGCGTGAGACGTAACAACCTGTCTGGGCTCAGCTTTCCTTCTTCCACACGACTGGGCTCTGAAGGGAGGAGCCACTAACGTAGACTAGAATCCATCCAAAGCCGCCGGCTGCAATTAGGATGAAACCCCCTCGTTAGAGCGTTGCTCGTAGGGAGCTGGGTGGTTTGCAGCCCGCGTGCGGCGCTGTATTTATGCATGCTGATTAGCCTGGGCTGGTTTGTGAGCACTACTGAAACAATCTGCTTTAATATATTGCCTGATTAATGCGTTAACCCCCCCCCTTTTTGGGGTGGCAGTCTCTAGTTGTCCACTGTGACAACAGGCCTTCGCGCTGTGTGCGTGTGAGGCATCTTGTTTCCTTTAACGGACAATGGCGCCCGGCTTCGTTTTCGAGCATGTTAGTTCACAAATTATAGCACAAAGCCCAAAGAAATCTGTCCTATTCCCAAAATACTGTCCACGTGGCCTTCAGTCCTTCTTGTTCTGAGCCTCTCAGGTGCTCCTGATGCTGTCTTGCATGGCAGCCTTCGTCTTTTTTGTTTTTTTACCTAACCATTACTTAGGATGCTGAATTATTTAATATTGCCCGTATGCAGGGAAAATCAGTTTCTGCTCACCAGAACGTAAACAGATCTCTACCAAGGGATGTTCCTTTTAAGTGCCGAGCAAATCATTTCTCGAAAGGAAAAACTAGAAGAACTAAAGGTCTAGAGCAGTGAATTGGAGGCACGGGCTTGGGTCAAGTGAGTGCCTTGATCTCCAGATTTAATTGCCATATCTTTGTTTCCTGGGTATAATAACTGTAGGTTCTCTTTTATATATATTTGATTCCTGGTAAGGACGCCGATGAGAGTGATCTCCTTTTTGCAGCCTTTTCCTCTAGAAGTGAAGATACTTCTTCTCTGTTCCCTTGCAATGTGGTAGCTGGTGGGAAGGTGATGAGTCTTAATGGGAACTTGCTGCTCTCGGATTTCTCAGGCATCACTTCCTCGGTGTCACCTCTTGGGTTGCATTTTGGGCGGCTCAGCTCAACCCTACTTCAAAAGCAGTTTATCACGTACCTGGACGCGGAGCTAAAAGAGAAAAATCTGGCTCTTGTGGCTACTGGAGCCTTTCCTAGAAACTGCTTCCAGGCTCCTGGGCAGAAGAATGTTTCTCCTGGTACTGCTCCATCGCCTGGGCTGGCCAAGCCACCTGATGGCAGAGGGCTTTGGAGGAAGCACACTTAAGATCTGTCTTCTACTAGCTTTTAAAACTTACGTTTAAATTCTCCGGTCATTGATAATCTTGTGACTTGCAGCCATTAAAAAAATATTCCAAGGGAAGCACTTCTCCCTAGAATGTCATCAACTGCAGAAAGCGTAAGCAGCGTCTCAGGCTGACGGGAGGAACACGTAATAAGAAGATTTACTAGGACAAGCCTGGACAAGAGCACCTCCAGGGAAATACTGGCCATGAGCTGGATTTGGTGGCTGCTTGGAAGGAGGGGCAGCACTGTGGGTCACTCCGGGAGGGAGTCAGAGGTCCCGTGTAAGGGGAACGATAGCGAATGTTTTAGGAAATGCCAGGAGTCCTTTTTTTATTCTCCTGCTTTTTGCACGTGCTCCTGCTGTAGGTGAGTGACAATTTACCAGTTAGTGCTGAAGTTTATTCAGAAGTTTCTCAGTCTTTCTCCCGTGTGGAGCTGTTTGCGGTCTTTTTCTTTTCTTCATTTTTTTACAGTGACACTGAGCCCGGTGGCTTCTCTCTGGCTGAGACCAGGGCTCGGGCTCATCATCGGTGGCTGCAGGGAGTAACACAAAGTGGTGCCAGGGAAAGGCCGGGCCCAGGCACTGCTCTTTGATGAGCTCCTTCAGCTTCACCGCTCAGAACCCGGTGTTTATTGGCTTCAGGCTCTTCTTTCCTGGCCAGATCCATGGTGTGTCTGTTCAGCATCCCTCCTGCCAGCTGCATGTGCGTGGGGGGGACTCTGCTGCTCTGTCCCCTCTTCTTGAAAATTTGTGCTTTGGCTTTGAAACGTTTGCTTAATTTTTTTATACAATGTCCAGGGAGACACCTTTTAAATGTCGGTCGCTTCAGCCCTGAGGCCAGCACAGACCTGCCTGTTTGTCCTGCGCTTCCCAGCCTTAGGAAGTGTTCCTCCAGCTGGTGGGTTGGGTTTAAGGGCACCGAGGTCCTCCTGAGTCTTGGGTGAACGCTGGATGTGTTGTCATCAGAGCTGGGCGACCTGTAAGGAGTTTCATATGCAAGTGCAAAGTGGTTCTTCTAATGAAACAAATCAAATGCTAATAATTTAATTGCCAAAAGTTTGCATCTGTTGGGGATAAAGAAGAAACTGTTAGCAAAAGTTTCTTATCTACTTTTCTGCAGAACACCAAAAAGCCACCAAGCCTCTCTCCAGTCAAGCAGGTGTGGTGGATGTTTCCTTCTGCACCCTACAGGTGAATCAGTGTGTGGAACTGGCTTTTGGTGAAATAAAACGTGGCTTTGTTTTATGTTGCAAATTTGAGTTAAAAAATAAGTATTTTAGGGAGGTTGAGCTTGTGTATCTGATCTTGCTGCCATGCCAAGTGCTCTGGTGTGTGTGACCTGACAGGCGTAGTTGAACGTGCTGTCAGTGTGTTTATGCTGAAACCCATGGAAATGAAGCCGCGTAGAGAGATAATTTCCTGAACAGACGTGAGCTTTTTCTCCGTTCAGCAGCTGGAGGAGAAGAAATCCACTCCGCAGTGGATTGCTACAGACACCGCTGCAGTAAAGCGTGAGGTGCACTTGGTGAAGAGACATTTTAGCCCAGCTAAAAGTTTAAATGCCTTGCTTTTTGCAAAGAAACTAACTCACTAACAAACACCCTTTTATTTCCTCCCCTCATTCACCTTCTGCCCTCTCTCCTGTTTCTCTCCTGCTTCTGAACTCCTGAGCAGGCGTCGTCGGATCGCCGAGGGGACTGGGAGATCCAGCCAAGCCGGCAGACGAATACCTCGTACCTGACATCTCATCTGGCTGCCGATCGGCATGGAGGATCCGTACAGGTACCTCCTTCTCCCGCCGCGTACAGCCCTGATGCGAGAATCGGTGTTAAATCCCCTGAATTCTCCTCAGATTGCAGTAACTTGGCGGTCGGGAGAGCGATTTCACGGGCCAGTTTGGTCCTGTCCTGTCCGTAACGCTCACGTCACAGTTTTGTGGGAGCCAAGCTGTGATGGCCAACGTCGTGGCTGTGACCGCTTCAACGAAGCTTTTCCTGAGAACTATTTTGAACTCAGATTTGTCAAACTGAACACAGAAAGGAGTGTAAATTAGCAGGTGTGGACTAAAAAGCACCCCTCTGTCCCCACCTTGGGGTAGGAGGAAGCAGCTGAAATAAGGTCTGTTGCATGTAAACCCCATAAACGTTAGGAAAGTAGTCGAGCTGTTCCAGTTCAGGCTTGATAGGGGGATTCTGGTCAAATCCCTGCTGCTTCGTGGAAATCTGGGGGTGTCAGGCAGGAGAAACGCCCAGGGGATGGGTGGTGTGAGGGGTGGTACAGCCGCTGCTCTGGGATGGAGGTGCCTCCGGTTGTCACTCGGGCTTGCTAAGGGAGTTCCTGCCGCAGTGGGGTGGCTGCACGTGCTGGAGAGAAGATGGAAGAGTCACTCAAATAAACAACTGTCCGATATTACCGGTGTGATGAACTCTTGGGCAGAGAGGGCAATAATGTCAGACTTTGGAAATCAGCTCTGGAGAAACAGGGATTAGTGCCTGGAGTGGGACAGAGCCGAGCTGACGGGGGAGGCGTGGGGTGCCCCTGGGTGAAATGCAGATTAGGTTGGAATTTTTACTTATTCCTGATACTTGGTTGGATACGATGATTTTTTGGCTTGATTAGCCACACTCCTTTCTTCGTTTAAAGATATTTTACTGAGTAGCAGAGAAACTGAAAGATAAGGAGGAACTAGTGTCTGTTCAGCTCTGATCTCAGACGCGAGCAGCCAGTAAATTGGAGACGTGCTCAAGGCCAGGTTGGACGGGGCTTTGAGCACCCTGATCTAGTGAAAGATGTCCCTGCCCACGGCAGAGGGTTGGACGTAGATGATCTATAAAGGTCCTGTCCAACCCAAACCATTCTATGAATTCAGCTCTCAGCAAGTACAGAGTAGGTGCTTTTATTCATATTTTTTTTTAAAGTTTTTTTTTAAATAGTTCCCTTGTGCAGAGCTGTGTCTCCCCACGAACAGCGCTCTGCCAGAGCAGTCCTGGGCTGGATTTGTCTGGGAGTTTACCTGAGCAGTTTACAAGCCTATATGTGCCACCATAAGCATTAAAATTCTGCTTACCTGCAGCAAAAAAGAGGAAATCTCGTGTTGTGTGTGGCTGCTGGGCTGCAGCTCCTTAAATTGTCTCTCAGCAGATGCCCCAGCTCACGCTGAACCCTTGGGAGGTCAATAGCTTCGAGTGGCCATTTCCTTTAAGGCAAGGGTTGAATTTGCTGCATGAAAATGAAGTGGCGGCAAGTAAAAAAAGAGGAGGAAAATCAAAGCCTTTTGTAAAATGCAATTGAACGAGTAGCTGGAGAAAGTGTGGGAAGATCACTGGGAATAGCACGATTAAGTGCTAGCGTTTTGCGGAGTTGTGTGGGAAGTGTGAGGGTCTGGAGAACCTGAGTGGGCCCACAGGGTGATGAGTCTGGGAAGGTGGGTGTGAAGAGAACCCGAGGGGTTGTCACTCGAGGAGAGCCCTGAAAACCGCATGAGCAGAGTCCTGACCTCTCTTGGCAGAGACCAGCCATGGGGCTTGATCTGCAGGAACAGCAAACGTGGAGAGATGCATTTAATAGTGAGGGGACATCTGAACGGCTTCCTCTGGTGATTAGCTCATCCAGAGCCACCAGGAATACTGGGTGGCACCCTGACCCCCCCGTGGGAGATGCCTCCTTTTACCTTGTAGCGAGGCAAAGAGGTGGAGCGGGAGGGGAACCGTGTGTGGGTGCAGCTCTGGAGCCCGGAGCAGCTCCAGGCGCTCGCCGGAGCCTGTTCTGCCTTCCAGACGGAGCGCGGAGGGGCCGGCCGGACTCCGGCTCCTTTGGCGGTTGTTGAGGCAATAGAGCAACAATGAATTATCCAGGAAATTAAGCGCTCTCCTGACGAGTGCCGAGCAGTCAGGGATCTGGATGGTCATCCTTATAATGGAGATGCTCAAGCGAGCCGTAACGTCAGCTTTGAAGCAAAAAGAGCTGAGAGCTTTTGGGTGTCGTTCCAGAAGCTGGCTGTGTGAGGTGTGAGATTCTGGGGGCTCTGGAGTGACTTCTTCCCACGGCAGCGGCAGGCTCTGAGTCACTCCCCTGTAAAAGCGTCAGGAGAAAACAATCAACAAAATTCAGTTTGTGTGTGTTTATAGGGCTGTCAGTTAATCTTCACACCAGAGGCTACACCTCCCAAAGTGACATATCCTCCTAAGGACACAGGGTTTGTGCTGGGCACAGGAGTGTGAATTAGTGAACGCAGGAGCAGTCCCCTGCCTGCTGTTCTCCTGGGGATGAGCCAGCTGGTTTCTCCAAACAAGGCACATGATCCGAAGGCATCCAGGGGATCTGACAGCCTGCTGAGGTGCCGCAAAGAGACAGGAGCAAACGGAAGTTATTCCGCAGATTTCCCATTCCCACAGCATCCCTTGTCCAGGCGGGTGGAACCGCATCGTGTGCAAGGGGGCAGTCATTAACGGGGCGATCGTTAACAGGGCGTTCATTTGTGTTCCAGGTGGTCAGCTCGACCAACGGGGAGCTGAACGTGGACGACCCGACGGGGGCACACTCCAACGCGCCGATAACAGCGCAGGCGGAGGTGGAGGTGGTGGAGGAAGCGAAGTACGTTTTCTTTACAAACAGGCTTTCCACTGGTGTGGTCATTAATCCTCCTCCTGGGAAACGAGTGGGGATGTTTACCCGTGGTGAAGTACTCCATGCTCGTGTCCCATGCCCTTTTCCTTGCATATTGCTGCTTTTGTGCATGGTGCCTTCAGTGCTGCTGCTGCTGCTGCTGCTGTTGCTGCTGCTTCTTTTTTACACTTGTGGTGGCTGGAGAACGTATCTCTGACTCAGAGCATGTATTGCAAGACAGACAGTAGCAGAAGTACCAGAATAATGCGAATTGATTTCAGGAATCCCGGTGAGCGTCCCCTGTTCCAAAAGGAGAACGCGCTGTACTCTCGTGCTGAGAGAGTAGGAGTAGCTTGAGCACAGCTCAGTCAGGAGATTGTTGCTCTGAAACTTAACACTTTCTCTCTGGCTGCAAGAAGTGGATGCCAGGTGTCCAGACCGGTCCTTGCAGGGCCTCTTGCAGGTAGTTCTCTCTGTGAATTCTCTTGGTCCAGCCCAACAGAAGCTGAGGGAGAGAAACCAGAAGCAGCCCTCCTGCTTGTGGGGAAGAGCCTGCTCCCTCCGAGCTGACCTCTCCTCTGCAGTTTGTGGTCACGAATGAGAACCGATGTACAAAGTTGCCGCTTTGACTATTTTGGCCTCCTTTGCACACGTGCTGCATCTGGTACCATCACGTCACCTTTTGCATGATCCTCAACATGGGACCTTCTCGCTGCCTCTGAACTAGAGCAGGACCCGAGCAGGTCACGGTGTAACCCTGACACTGCCCGTGTGAGGGGTAAATGGCCCCCGGGCTGCCTTGGAACTGGTCGATGCTGTGACGTTGCCCAACTGCCTGGTTATAATTTGACTGGAGGACACTGGTGTCGCTTGTCCCACGTTGTTTGTCTCGGGACCTCTGCTAGGAATGGCTTGTGGGAGGGTGAAGACAAAAACTGGCAGGCGTGAGAAAGGGGGTGTTGATGGAAAAGGTCAGTCTGAAGCCAGTGCTGGTTGTCATGAAGGTCTTCTGCTGTCTGTTCCTCTGTCCCTCGGGAAGCACCTGTGCGTGGTCTGGCTCACTGGTGGCTGGCCTGGGCGTCATCCGTACCCGAGCACGTACCCGAGCACGTACCCGAGCAACACTTTCTGCTCCTCACCAAAGGGGCGAGCCTTGGGTTTGGTACAGGCTCCTCATCAAGTACTGTGAGGTGGGGGAGATCTTGAGGTGCAACCTGTGGATTGGGCAATGCTCCTCTTAGATACGGGTAGCATGGCCTGCAGATGCCACCAGTTTGGCGTCACAGGCTCTGTCGTGGTCAGATTGAAGTGGGTCCCTGCCTGGGCATGTGGCTCCTAGGAGAGACAGGGCCAATTGTCACCCTTAACAGTCCTCGATACAGCGGCCCAACGCAAGGAAGAGGCAGCTTTTAATACGGGAGCACCTCCAGCCTGTTCGTGCAGCGCCTTGTTCAGCAAGGCCGGGGTCCAGAGCCTGGACCCGTGTACAGGAGAGGTGTCAGGACAGGTGAAAGGGAGCGTGCAAGGGCCATCCTGCCCGAGCCATGTCTCGTGACACGTGGAACTGTTCTGTCACCCTCCAGCCCTCGTTTGTGTGGCCCCACATGGGTTCTGGAGGTGCTGGGAAGCGGAGCACAGGCTGCTTTGCACTGAGAGTGGGGTATCTTGTAATTCCCAAGTTTAGTCTGCTTGGTTCCTCCTGCCACGGGGAGGGCTGGCTTCATCTTCCCTTGCATCTGCGATCATAAATCCCCTCAGATACACGCGGAGCGCAAAGGACTGTTGGATTCCGCTCTGCAGTAAAGTGGGCCAGAAAGAGCTAGAAGGAGCTGGGGGGCTCTGTGTTTCGAGACGAGATGCAGAAAGGTCTTTCCCTGGCACTCCCGGCAGGCAGAGGAGCTGTGCAAATGCTTCTGCTTCAGAGTACGCTGGAGATACTAAACCTCCTGATGCCGGCTGTGGGTCTCACTGAAGGGCAGGTCCCGGGTGTAGTTCCATGATGTGGCCCTTCTGCCTCTGGAGCTGCAGGGAACAAGAGCGTATTCCTCTCCTGGTGGCCCTGAGCCCCTTTCTGATCCCACCCCCAGCTAAGAACCTCTCGGGGCCTTCGTGGAAAATAGGGGCTGTTTGTCAGAGGCCTCCAAACCCTGGAGAAGGTGGCGGTTCTCAGCGGCGCCATGGCAAGGGCAGAGGTGGTATGAGGGCTGGGGGCGGGCGGCGGGCAGGCATGGTGTGTGTCTGCCGGTCTGTACTGCATGTTTGCATGGCTGCAGTGACATGCTTTCATCCCACCTCTGTGAACTAATTGCTCTTTCTTCCTTTCTGTGTTTTTTCTCTACACTCTCTGTAGCTGCCTGAAAATGCTCAACTTGTGGTGAGTCCCTCTCTCCAGTCCACATGCAAGGGGGAGCGGACCAGACTAGACTGGGGTTGGCAAAATCAAACCGACCAAACCCTAGAAAGGCACAAAGTCAAAGCCAACCCAGAGCTGTTTTAATTTTAGGACCATGCTGAGGACCACAGGCAATATTGGGGAGGGTGTGGGTTATGGCTCAGCGGCCGCATTAGGCCGAGCGATTTGGCTGATCTCTGAACTGGTGGATGCAAAAGATGGATTTTAATCCTTTCCTATTTGGCTTACCATCTCCCCCAAAGTGTTACGTCCGTGAGCAGATGATGTCTGATGGAGTTGGGCAGAGTCGGGACCAGCCTTGCCGAGCGTCTTGCAGGAATTCCTCACGCAGACGGTTACAAAGGGAAAATCCACGCCGGGTATCGAGGGGAGGGGGCCGGTCGCTTCCTCGGAGAGTTTCCTCTGAAGAAGCACCGGCCTGTATCATTAGAGAGGATGGAAAGACATGGCCACGGAGTCCTCATTAGTGACAGAGACCCTACTTGCAAAGGGTGGATGGGAGATGTCTCCTTTCCAAAAACCCTGTGGGTGCCAGACAAAGGTGCAGGTGAACTCCAGGAGACAAGGGGCGGAGGGGTTGGGATGGGCATCGCTCCAAACCCAGCTCAGACACGTGTACGGTCTTATCAGGTCTCAAGGTGTCCCATGGAGGGTGCCCTTCCTCCCTTGTCCCTTGGGGGATCCACGTACCCAGTAAGCGGAGGACCAAGTGGAGTCTGGGATGAGGAGTTTGCAGGTCCCAGGGAGGGCCGATGGGTGGGAATCGCTATGGAGCAAGGTGACAAAGCCCGTGTGCTGCGAGGAATGTCCTTGTTGGATGGGAGACTGACCGCCTCTGCCCTGCTCTCCATAGGCATCGCCTCCAATACCTCTGGCATCTCTGGCTTCTCTGTATGTCGTAGTCTGGGGCTGTTCTCTTGGGCATTGTCTGCATGCAGAGAGATCACGTTCTGTAATTGTCGGCCTGCCTTATTCTTTTATTTTGGTGTTTTGCCTCTGCCTGTCTGAACTGCCAGGACTTTCCTGAACCCTTCCCCAAGTAACAGCCTAAAAAGACAGTCACAAGGAAAAACAGCCAGAAGTCAGTCAGCTCCCTTCGTTCGGTGCCCAAGGAAACGAGAGCTGCTCAGCCCCCTTCTTCCCTTACCCACTGCATGCGAAACCATAACTCCTGCATTTTCCATCCTCTCTCCCCGTAACGTCCCCCCCCCTCACTCACCATTGCCCAAGTCATGAAGGAAGGTGGCTGCTGTGGGAGAGAAATACTGCGAGAGGTTAAAACAGGAGAGGGTGGCAGATGGCCCGGGACAGTGAAAGGCAAGACCAGTGGTGGGGCAGGGGGGTGACAGTGCGGAGGAGCCGGGGTTGGGTGGTGCTTCAGGCTGCATGCTGCAGGTGGGTAGTGATGGAGTCGTCACAGGTCGCTCCAAGCCCGTGTTCCTGCAAGGACAAGTGCTTGGTGTTTTCTCTCAGCTCACCTCCAAACGGGGCCTGTTTAGGAACCTAAAGACAAATCGTGGACGTTGAACTTCCCCTGGCCGTTAGTCCACGCAGGCCAGAGGAACGTGTGGTGGGTGGTGGCCCTCCTCTTGCTGTGGCTGTTTGAGCTCTCCATGTTGGTAGGGGGTTTCGGTCTCTCCAGCTGTGCTGGGGGATCTGTGCTGGCAGGTTTGGCTCACGGGGGGGTGGTGGTCACCCATCACTTTTGCCCCCCCTAGTAAGACCTGTGCATCCGGGGGCAAGCACCTTCTGGGGCACGAGTGAGAGCGAATCTGTTCCTCCAGCTCTGAGAGGACAGAGGTGTAATGCCGAGATCTCAGAGCCACAAAGGACCCCACGGAAAATAACTCAGAGAAGGTGTTTCAGTGGTTTCGAGTGCTTTTTGTCTGGCTGCTGGTAAAAAGATGCTTGTTAGGAAAAAATGGTCTTTGCTTACTCACATCGGCTCTGGCTGCTCAGCCAGGGAGCCCTTCCACCAGCCTGAAACAGTCGTCTTTGGGCATCACCTGGGCTTCTCTGGAGACGGCAGAAGGAGGAAGACTCGTAGCTCAGGTGCAGAACTCGCACAGAACGAACACCTTTCTTCTGTGCAGAGGATTCCTGGCGGTGGGCTGAGGATAGCAAGGTAGATACGCCTCAAACGCCAAGCGGTTCTGTAGGGAGCCATCAGGACTAGAAAAGCTGGGCGGCTGCTTTCAGTGGATCCCACGAGTGAAACCACCGCTCTGCACGGTTCAGCTGCGAGGGGCTTCTTTCTCCCCACCTCAGCCTCCACTATCCATCCTTCTGGCTTCCCCCGATCCCCGGGCGCTCTGCACCTCCCTCGCATCGGATGGGGGAAGAAGCAGGGGTTCTGCATCGGCACTGAATGATTTATCCAGGGTGGAAGCTCTGGTTACCATGAAAGGTTCAGTAAAGAAACCTGGTCCCTGAGCTGAGATCTCTTTGGAACTTGTCTTTTTAGTGAACGGTGGTGAAAACCATGTGTCTCGTAGCTGGGAAGAGCTGCCAGGGCTCGCCGTCCCCGTCCGCTCCCTCCGGGGTTCGGACAGAGGGAGCAGAGCTTCTGGATCCTTGTTTTCCCGCTTTCCCAGATCGCTCCTTGTGTTCCTGCCCCAGTCGAGCCTCGGGAGGGAGACAGCCCGGCTCCCGGCGCTCAGGGGCCGTGCCCTACTGTCACCCACAGCCTTTGGGCGGTGGGTTCCCCCCCCGTGTCGTGGACCTAACTTGCCTTTGCTGGTCTACCAGTCCCAACTGGTGGCGTTGGCCATCCACCCGCATCCGCCGGCCTTGCCGACCGTCCCACGGGATGGCAGGTCTGTCCGGGCCACGGGCCGGGCGCGGAGGTGCTGTTGCATGCAGCTGAGCGGAGGGGAGCCCGGGGTGGCCGGGGACCTTCCCGGGGTGCCGGGTGTGGGACTAACTTGCCTTGTCCTTTGTGCCCCAGGTGCTGCTGCTTCTTTAAGAGGAAACGGAAGAAGACGGCTCAGCGTCACAAGTGACCGGTGCCTCCTGGGCCTTGCAGGAACCACCTTGCCTGCAGCTCCTGCCCTGTCTCACTGGAAGGGGCTTCTCTTTAGGGGGGAGGAGGAGGAGGCATAGGAGGAAGAGAGAAAGAAAGAAAGAAAAAAAAAAAACCACAAAACAAAACAAACCGTGACATTTTAAACCAAAAAGAGAAGAAAACGTTCCAAAACAAACCACTCTGGGATGGATCTGCTGAATGGTCTCCCTCGTTCACTCCAAGCCTGAAGCTCCTTTTGGGACCAGGACTGTGGCTGGCTCAGGTCTTGGTCGCCCCGGGAGGGGGGCTGGCTGGCTGACCCTCCTTCCCCTTGTTTACGGCGAAGGCATCCTTCACGCAAACCTGAGGACTGTGCTTAGTTCCTGCTCACTTTCCTCCCCCCCACCTCCCCTGTGCTCTCTGCTCCTCCGTCCTTCTCCCTCCTTAATTAAGCGAAGAAATAACCGTTGGCTGGATTGGCTGTGGAGAGGGCAGGAGGATGCGGTGCGGGCAGGAGAGTTGCCCGGGAGAAGGGCCTGGCTGCTGCCGCAGCACCAGACGGGTTCCCTTTTGGGCTCCTTGGGAACAGTTACACTGTAATGTGCAAGCTGTGAGAAATTTGCAATCTACTGTTCCAGTTAGGGTTTGTTTTTTTTTTTTTCCGGCTCCCTTGACACCTCCCTCCTCTGACGGTAACAGAGCAATGTGGATTGTTTTAAAGAAGCTGACGTCCTTGCACTTTTTATTATTTTTAGCATTTACAGATGCACATTGTATCTGTGGATCTCTGCCTGGCCCGGCGGCGCCAGCGCGGACAGACATTCAGCTGGGAAGACGGTGGGGTGCAGAGAATGCCCTCCCGTGGGGATGTCCACGACATCCCCACCACCCTCGTGCCAGTCTGGGGTTCCCAACGCCTGCCTTGGGCCACGCGCTGAGGAAAGCATACTTGAATTTCCGACCACCCTTTCTCGCTGCCGGTGAATGTCCCTACCATGGTTTCCTACACCGTGCCTGACCCAGCCGGCCGGGAGACGCGAGGCTGTGGCCCAGCGTTGGCAGGAGGGAGCGGTGTCAGCTTTGCGGAGCTGGAGGAGTTTGTGCTGGTTGAAGAGGTAGATCTGGATTAAGGTGACGGGGAGGCGGCCGTTTCCCAAAGTGTAGGCGTTTCTCGGCGTGGGCAACTGGGCAGCCTTCTCCAATCCCTCCGGTGGGGTGGTTGTGAACCTTCTGCGAGAAAGCGTTAGCAGGAGCGAACCTTCCCCGGCAGGGGAGAGGATACTTCACTGCCTTAACACTGATTTCATCTCCAGATGAAGGTCAGATAGGTTTGACTGGAATAGCCTTCACCTCCTCTCTGCGAGCGTGGGTCTGGGGCACGCGGGGACGCCCTCACACCCTGCAGGAGAAGCCATGGTTCTCACCCACCGCTTTTGAGCCAAACCAGTAACTAGCAAAGGGCTTGGGGCGCTTTGCACACGTGTTAAAGGAAAGGAAAAAAAAAAAACCAACAAAAAACTCGCATCCTGCCGGAGCGTTTCCAGACTCGAAGGGGGCTGAGGCTGCCCGGGGGTCACCGCAGACGTGGCAGGGCTCTGGGAGAACTCGAGCAGCTTTTGGGGAGGTTGTGAATAGGTTCCTCATACTTTGTCTTTCCACGTGTGACACCCGACCAGGCTGGGACTGTTCACTTGAGGGACTTTGCTTGTCATAAACTCGGGCCCGGCTCACCCCACGTTCCCCATGAAGGGAGGAAAGGGAGAGACTGGATCGCGTTGGCTTTTATTCTTTTAATGACGGTCTGCGTAGCTTGGAGTTGGTGGAGCAGCACTCACGAGGGGTTGGGTTCCCCTGGCTGGGCAGAAGCGGGCAGAAGAGGCGGGAGATCATCCTGGGCAGGGAGCTGCGGGGCTTGCTCTTTGTGCGTCCCCGCAGCGGGCGGAGTGGTGTGGTGCCAGGGCGGAGAAGCCTCCCCTCCTTGCCAGGACCCCCCGTGGGGCGGCTCTTGGCCGTTCTCCGCTGCGTTCTCTCCATGCCTTATCCCGGCGAGCGCGGCTGGGAGGCGCGGAGCTCCTGGCTCGCACGCCCACCGGGAGACGCGCGCACCCCCTTCTCCTCCTGCGGAGAGCTTCCCTCGAGCCCCGCTGTGGGACGGGGCAGCAAGGGGGACCTTCGCCCTCTTGTCCCCTCCTGCCAGAGGAAGGACGGGGACCGTGGCCGCCTTCCACCCTTCTCTTTCCGAACTCCTCCGCTGCCAGTGGCCCCCCGAAGCCCGGTGTCTCTGGTACAGGCGTTCCCCTCTCCGCTGTAGGAAACCATGGTTTGGCGTCTTGGGAGGAGGGGGGTGAAGGGGCAGAGGCGCTCCCCGGGGAGCCGTCCTGCCCGCTGCAGGTGGAGCCAGGCCCCGAGACACTGCTGTTGCTGCCCTCCTAAGCCCCACTAAGTGCCTGTCACCAGAACTCGATTCCTTCTGCATCTCCTGCCGTGTTTGGTCATTCCTCGCTGCCTCCGGTCACGGAGCAGCTTGTAGTTGCAGCATATGTAAGTGTTTGCAGGGTGAGGGAGGGCGGGGGGGGGAAAGGGGCCATCTCAACAGTTTCTGTTCTTAATTTTTTTTTTCTTTTTTTTTGGTTTTTTTGGATTTTTTTTTTTTTTTAAAGTGAATGTATTTGATTGTTTAGAAACTTTCCTGACCTTGTTTTTAAGTGGGTTGGTTTGAAAGCTGTTTCACGGTGACCCACTGCCGCTTCTCTCTGGAGATACGATGTTCTTTTAATCCTACGATGATGTGTTTGTAGGGGAGGACTGTCCCCCCACGGCATGCTGGTAATGCTCACTTGTACCAAGCCCTCTTGCACTATAATCGTACGTTGGACTCTTCAAAAGGGCAAAAATGTGGGGTGGGGTTCTTCTTTTAAAAGAAAAAAAAAAAAAAAAAAGGAAAATAAAGCAGGTTAACAGCAAGTCCTGTGCTTGAGGAAACTGCTGTCCCCAGGGAGCTGGGAGGTGACCAGGAGACACAAGCCAGACTGAGCCAGCCATGCTGTGGTAGGAAGCAGGGCATTAAGCCCACCTGGGCAAACTCTCCTCTCCTCACCAGAAGTCGTTAGCAGCGGGGAGACCCCGGGGGCGCGAGGGGAGGGCTCTTCCGGGGGGGCACCCGGTGCTGAGCTGGGCTCCCCCATGTAGCTCTCCCACGGTGTGGCCCACCAACGTTGCGATGCGGTCTTCTGAGGTATCAAGTGAGATGATTATTATTTTTTTTTTCAATAAAACATTGCACTGCTGCATTGTTCTCCATGGACAGATGTATTTATTACCTCCTCCTGACCACACCGCTTGTATTTCCTTTTCCTTCTGTTGGGCTCTCCTGGTAGTCCTCCTCTCCTCTGAGAAGCTCTGAGCCCCCCTTTGAGGGGTTGGTGCTCAGTGTGGGGACTTAAGGGACCTTCTCACCACTTCGTGCGTTACAGCCGCGGACGGTTCAGCCCCACAGAGCCTGGCCAAGGCACGGTGGCACCGGTTTCTCTTGTCTCTGTGCTTGCACCTTCCCGCTTCAGGCATCCTGAGGAGCAGAATGGGCTAAACCATTGGTTACTTGGAACACAAAGATGGGACCCACCCCAAAACCTGCTGTCGTGTGGTCCCCGTGTCTCTGCAACAGCATCTGGTGCAGGTTTATGCACCAGGAGAGGTTGGGGCTGACCTGCTGGAGAGCAGCTCTGCAGAGAGGGACCTGGGAGTCCTGGTGGACAACAAGTTGCCCGTGGGCCAGCAATGTGTCCTTGTGGCCAATGGTCTCCTGAGGTGCATTAAAAAGAGCGTGGCCGCAGGTGGAGGGAGGTCATCCCCCTCCTCTGCTCTGCCCTGTGGAGGCCACATCTGCAGCACTGGGTCCAGTTCTGGGCTCCCCAGTTCAAGAAGGACAGGGAACTGCTGGAGAGAGTCTAGTGGAGGCTCTGAAGATGATGAGGGACTGGAGCATCTCTGCTGAGGAAAGGCTGAGACCTGGGGCTCCCCAGATAGGGTGTGGAGTCTCCTTTTCTGGAGACAGTCAAACCCACCTGGACACGTCCCTGTCCAGCCTGCTCTAGGTGACCCTGCTCTGGCAGGGGGTTGGAGGAGATGGTCTCCAGAGGTCCCTTCCGACCCCCACCATTCTGGGATTCTGTGATCTGCCGCTGTAGGCATCAAGCGTGACTTCCCCAAGTGGAAGGGCACAGCGAGAGACTTCAGCTCCAGCTGAATCCCTCGGCACACGCCATGCTGGCGGCCGTGCCTGGGGACAAAGGTGGCAGTGACCCAGGCCCAACCATTGCTGCCTCGAGTTCCACCTCCCCGTGCCCCTGTCCACTTACTGGGCTCTTGCATAGAGAGGAGCAACACTGCGCCGCTTCCACGGAGTCAACCACCAGGATCACGATGTTTTCCAGCGTGCAAATAGCTGCTGCTTATTTATTCTCAGGACAGAGAAAAGCATTAAAGATATTAGCCAAACCTGTCATCTCTTAAAAGCAGCTTTCACTCTTATCTAGACAGGGAAAGCACCTGCAGCGACTCCCGCTCTTAGAAACTGCTTCACACCAGGATCTTTGTCAGGACACTTTCTGCTTCCGTTTCCCAGCCTTAAATGTAATGGTTTTAGTGTGAGCTTTCATTTCCTGTTCCCAAAAATTAGTCTCGGGACACTCGTGCTCTGAGAAGACAAACCTCAACCTTTCTTTCCCTGGCCCTTGGAAACAAGCATCTCCACCGGGCAGTTCTTTCCAAGGTGCCTGTGCCAGGCACTAACACTGACCTGGAGCTACTTGAGCAGACATGGAAAAAAAAATAGGCAATTCCCACGTGTTCAACCAACTCGTGTTTGTGAACCACTGTGCTAAGCCAGACACACTCTGTCCAGTTCTGGGCCCCTCACTACAAGAAGGACATTGAGCTGCTGGCGCGTGTCCAGAGGAGAGCCACCAAGCTGGTGAGGGGTCTGGAGAACAAGTCACACGAGGAGAGGCTGAGGGAACTGG
>JAOXJK010000069.1:21203396-21227447 GCA_025774025.1 Xenus cinereus | reverse complement strand
CTCTCTACACCCTCCTTTCAGGGAGTTGTAGAGGGCAATGAGGTCTCCCCTCAGCCTCCTCTTCTCCAAACTAAACAACGCCCCCCTCCCTTCCCACCGCTTCACAGTGGAGCACGGAGGGAAGGAGCCGAGCAGAGGTCCTGGCCCCCCTCATTCCCTACCTCTGAGATCTCCTCCTTGGCCTGCTGCAGCTTGTCGGGTTTGTTGGCCCACAGCAGCCTGGCCTCTATCTCCCTCTTCTTCTGCAGCATGGTCTGAGCATCCTGCCACCGCTGCCAGGTCTTCATGCGCTGGTCAAATGCTCCCTGAAAGGAAGGAGCAGAGACTCAGCTCTGCTGCCAGCAACGACCACACCTTTGGCGAGGGGGACATCAGCAAGTTGCAGAGCTGCTTCATTATCAAGGTCCTGGACCCATGTCAGCGTGACCAGAGCTGAACCAGAACATGAACTTGCTCTACTGGTGAAGGAGCGCAGCTGGAACATCAACCAACTCATGCTTCAGGAGCAGCTTTGAGGCCTCTCTTTATACGGGGCTGTCCACCAGCTCTAGGGTTTGGCAGGAGAGTCACTGGAAAAGCTCCAGCTCCACACACGGTTCAGCACAAGCCCAGACAGGCCTGAGGCCACCTACTTGAACTGGCAGCATCCCAAACATGATGTGTAACCTGTCCCCAAGCCCTGCTGCCTGCCCGTTTCAGTCTTGCCATCGAGAGTGGCCACTACAAGCAGCTACCCTTGCCTGTCCCACACTGGATCTCCACCACGAGCTCCTGCTGACTGCACGGTGTGCTCCTGCACCACCTCAGGAGGCCAGATGATTTTAGCAGGCCTGCAAGTCACCAGCCCAAGCAAAGAAGAACCCATTACGCTTCTGAACACATCCAGCCAGCTGGTGGGGAAGAGCAAGAGCAGCAGAAAGCAGTGGTTGATAGCTTGGTCAGAAGGACAGAGCAGCCAAGAGACAGGTAGTCTGAGGCAACACTAGGGCTCCTCACCAGAACATCCCAGATAAGATTTATTACCTCCAGTAGCACCAGAGATCTCGGTCCCTGCTCTGCAGCACCCACCACACTTTCCAGTACAGCCTGGCAGACCAAGGAAGCTTATGCCCACTCACTGGGCTGCATTCTGGTCTCTGTAGCCTCCAGAAACGACTGCTCAGAAGCAGGACATCTTTGGGGCAGGAAGGAGTCAGCGTGCCGGGCTGCCAGCTCACTGGGGACCGCTTCCTTTCAGCCTCCAGGAAGGAGGCCGGTGCACCAGGCAGGATGCAGGGACTCGAGCTCTCCCCCAGTAGGTGCTTGGCAGATCTATTTGCAAGACCCCAACCACAGGTTGTTACCAGGCCACAGCCTTCACCTCTGGAAGGGTTGAGGCCACCTATGAACTTGCTCCACGTCCCACCCTGGGGAACAGCAGGACATCCAAGCCTCCCCTACCCCACGTTTCCGATCTAACCACTCCAACACGTGCACAACTGGACAAGCAGCAGATTTGCCCTCTGCCTGCACAGATCAGAGGCCATGCCATGCCCCGTGCTTGAATTTAGAAGGCCCGCTGCCTCCTGGCACATCTAAGCCTACGGTCAGTGCCAGGATGGACCAGCAGCATGGCCTGGAGCTTGCCCCAAAGCAGTGCTTACCCTTACAACCGAGAGGAGGCGGATGTAGTCTCCCAGGAGCTCGGCCAGGAGGAAGAAGTCACTGTTAGCCTGTTCCTGGTGCAGCTGCTCAATCTTCTCTTCCACCTCGGCCAGCTGGGACAGCGCCCGGGACAGGGCCGTGTTGTCCTCCGAGCTGCCCAGCATGGCCAGACTCTTTGCAAACTGGGCTGTATTCAACGCTAGCTCTAGGGAACGGAATAAGAGAGACAACCCATGGGCCTTGGTGCTCTGCGAGTCGAGCCCCAACCTGGAGTTCAGCCCATGGAGCTGCTTTTCTGGAGCCCCAGGAGACGTCGGCTGGAAGAACCAGCCCTCTCTGGGTCAGAGCTTCTGCAGCTCGGTGGGAGGAGGGCTCTGCAGCTCCAGCTGAGGAGGAGAAGGGAAGCGGCAGAGCGGGAGGACGGGCAGAGCTTTGCAGAAGTCAGCCAAAACATGCAGAAGGAGAAAACCAGCCCTGCTCCCTGCCAGAGGAGAGCTGGGAAGTAGGCATAAGATGGGCTCTGCTCAGGTTGGCTACGGCAGCCTTCATCCAGCAGGATGCTGGTTCAACACCATCATCCTGAACTTGTAGGGCTGGACAGAAGAGGTGGGATTACTGTTTTACTTCTGTCTCCCACGATGAAGAGACCAGGAGTCCTTCACGGTAAGGAAGCACTGTCCTATCTCCTCAGAAGAGCCTCCCAGGAAAGCCGTTACCTCCAGTCAGGCCCCACATGAGGATTAACTCTTTCAGGCCAAGCTACAGCTCAAGCAGTACCAAGCTCGTTACCTTTCCTGTGGTTCACTAGTGTCTCGACGACAGCGTGCAGCTTCCGCAGCCGCTGGTCCTCGCACTCCACCTCCTGCAGCTTCTCCTCGAACCACTGAAACAGGTGAAACCCAGAGCTGAGTCCCACAAACGGGGCTTCCCTTCCATCTCACACCCGAACCTTGAGCTGGGGAGAGCACCCAGCTCCAGAGCGAGGACGAGGACAACCCAGAGGCATCCTAAGACTTACTATGTCCGATTCATTCATCTTGATGGTCATTTTGCTAACAGCATCCGTCGCTTTGTTGAACATCTTCAGTATTCCTGCTCCACTCAGGGTCTGGGTGCCTACTGCTCTGGGCAGCTATAAAGAAATAGAAAAGTTTGCTGTGCCAGGAGGTAAAAGCAGCTTTGCCAGCAGCTGCCACAGTGCCATCGTTCTGCTATGCGGGTCCCTTGACAGCAGGTTTTTTTCTGCTCATCGCAGCTCCTGCGAAGGATTAGCCAGACACCGCCCGAGCGGTGGCACAGCCTGTACGGTATTTCAAATAATGGGACTGGAACGGCGCTCAGACAAATGAGGAGTTCCTAAACCTTATACTGTGTCTGGGATCTGCCCATTCTGCTCGGCCAAGGTGTCACAGATCTGTAAGGATCTGCTTTGCTACTTGAATTCCTGAACTAAGGGATGCCCAAGCTGCCTCAGGTCATGTGGAAGTGCTTTGGAGCATCTCTCCAAAAGCCCGCAGCAGTCCACACTGGTGGGGGACACTAGAGCAGTGCTTTGATGCTGGGAAATGCTCCACAACTATTTTCCAGACAGAGCTGCATCTGCTCCACAGCAAAGTGAGGCATTTGCATGACATCTGCTCCTACACCAGAGCCCTCCAGCACAGCATTAGCGCTGGAATCACTCAGGGTTTCCCTCGGGCTCAGGCTCTTTAAGAATTTGATTTCTCCAAGCCAGGTACACAGTCAGGCATGGTCACGCTCTCCTTGGAGAAGCAGGGACATCAGCCACATGGTTCAGAACAGAACCAGCGCTCCCTCAACATCTGAGCATCAGGCCAAGCCAGCACAGGACCCCCCCTCACCTCCAAACAGCAGACTACACGCCTATCTTGGATTTCAGAGAACAAAGACCCCCCATGCTCTCAACACATGCCCCCACCAAGCCAGGGCAGAGCTTGTTATGAGTGTGCAGTGCTTAGAGAAGCACCGACACACAGAAGAGAGTCCTCTTCTTGTCATTCCTGGTTAAGAGCTCTTATAGTGCTCTGCTGCTTCTCGCTGAGCTTTGAAGCATGAGGTCTCATTAACTGCTCACGTACTGTTTCCTTCTGTACTTCCAAGGAACTTGTAACTACGTTATTCCATCACACTACTGACCTCCTCCTTTTCCAAGAACTCCCTGACGTCAGGGTCCTGCAGCATGGTTGGATGGCTGACCACTCTCCGGAGGTATCTGTGGAGAGGAACGCACCAAGAGTTACTTTGGTTGAAGCAAACCTGGCTGAGCCACCACACTGAGCTGCAGCGCGTGCAGCTCCGCTGCAACCTGCTCATTATTTACTCCAAAATGACCATCTGGTAGCTAGAAGTCAGGCCCAACAAGTTCTTCCCATCCACCCACCAAGAGTCCCACCTCCCTGTGGACTCTGGTGAGACTGGCCTGCAAGCCCAGACCTGTCAGACCTTTGATTAATACTTGGGATAGCAAGAAAGTTACTCAGTAGGCCAAGTGATGGAGATTTAGTGTTACATCTTTAACAATGAAGCTTTTAACAGATCTCTCAGAGGCTGAAGCTGGAGCGGGGGGGTCAGAATCACAGCACTAACTACAATAGCCACAGGCGGTAGAGCAAAGGCCACCCGTGGCTTCATAAGATGCAAGTTAGACAGAGATCGAGTTGTTTCTTACCTGATCTGCACTGTTTGTACAATTACTTAACACTCATATTTTTTGGGCTTTTGATGGGGCTTTTTGATGGAGCTTTGAGCAACCTGGTCTGGTGGGAGGTGTCCCTGCCCAGGGCAGGGGGGTTGGAACTAGATGATCTCTAAGGTCCCTTCCAACCCAAACCATTCTATGGTTCTATGATTTTTGGGCTCCTGAGACAGCTCAGTTCTCCTTGTCTGTGGAGTTTGGCCACATTTGGCCGAAACACCAGCAGAGGCTTTTGAAGCAGGAGACTGCTTTACAGCATCAAAGCAACTCTCCGCAGTTGCAACTTCTCAGGTGCCTCCAGGTTTGCTGTAAACCCAGAAGCAGACGGCTTTTCTCGTGCAGGGAGGAGAGTGCAGCCAGTCTGACCTTTTGGGGGTGCCTTACTCGGTTCAGGCAGGGGGGACAGCTGTTGGGGTCTGTACCTCTCTAGAGCGGCCCGTCTTTTTTCTAGGAACTCTGCAGAGGAGGAATCTTCTTTTCCGACTTTCACTTTGGTCATTCCTAGCACAAGAAGGAAGACACAATTAATGAGCTGCTTCAAACTTAACACAGGAGATACCATGGTCTGTTACAAGGTACAGACAGTCAGGGTGACAGTAGAGGAGAGGCATTTTACAAGAGGAATTAGACCTTGCATCAGCAAGAGCTACTTGGAAGTTTAAACTCTGCTTATGCCTAACATTGAGCAGAAGTTGACATCCAGAAAAGAGGCAGAGCAATGCCAGGCAAGACTGGAAGGGTTCCAGGTCTGGACTCCAGAGAAGAGCAATTCAGTGACAGTGCAGAGGATGAGGTTTTACCCCGCATCAAGCAGACGTGGAGGCATCTGCGAATTCAAACAAGGCTTTAAGCCCAGAGCTCCAAGTATGGAACCAGAGTTTTGCCTGTGCCAGGGAACCCAGACTGTTTTCCACACCTGCTCCCCGTGGCTGCTCTGCAGCTTCCCCTCACACCTTTGAGACTGCAGGTAGTCCTTTGGGTACAGAGCTTGCCACCAGAAGGAGCAGCTCTAGAGCTCTGCACCTCCACCACTCACCTATGAGACTCTTCTCAGGCGGTGGAGGAACGATGAACCCATTTTGGGCATGCTTCTCCGACAGCTTCTCATAGAGACCCAGAAAGTCACTGAACCTCCTTTTCACTGAAAACTGCTTGCTCCTGAACATGGGCATGCTCGTCTGGGGGGAAGAGATGAGACTCGGATCAGACTCACCCCGGGAAGCTCACCCCTGCACCTACAGCCTCACAGGTTCTATCTGCTGTCACTTTTTGGGGTGAGGCAGGACAGCTTGAGCTCTGCAAGACCTGAGAAATGGGCAAGGCTGAACAGAGGGAGCTTGGGACTAGGTTTTCAGCAGCTTACCTCCTAACAGTTCTCCTCGGACCGAGCAGCAGTATTAATGCCACTAAATAACAGAGCAGCTGCTTCTGTGACCACGGGCTGCTTGGTAAGGCCTACCCATTACCTAATCCCGTCATCCCTGCTCCCCACAGGGACAGGGACCGCTGTCAGGTTGCACTTTGTCACCTTAAGGGGCCATCAGTGGCTTTTGACTGCGTTTGCAGAGCAGGAGTGGAGGCTAACAAGTCTCCTAGTCCTCTTCACACCCCCTCGGCTTCAGAGCCCAGGAGCCTGTTGTCCAGCAGCCACTGCACAGCCAGCCAGGAACCACTTTTTGCAGAGCTCACAGCAGCACCCCAAAACTCCAAACGGGGTAGCAGCCACAGAAGGCTCCATTTCTTGCGATTAGCCCAGGAGAGAGCAGGTCCTGACATGATACGAGCTACAGCAGCAGCTCTCCAGCAAGAGCCGAGTTCAGGTCAGCTTAATCCGACGCGACCATCGGCACAGAACCATTCGCAACAGCCCCAGTCTCTGGAGCTCTCCCTAACAGGTGTCAGTCCTGCTGCTCACCCCAACGCTGAGCACTGCTACCAGCCAGGACAGCAGAAAAAATAAATAAATAAATAAATAAATAAATAAATAAAAGACAGCCTCCTTTCAAACAGGTTCAAACCCTATTTCTCAGCTAGGCTCCCCCTTTGATCTGTAGGGGTGGATTATAACTCCTGAATACACGCAACGAGGCATTCAGGCCTCCTGTCTATTTAGGTCACCGCTGGCTTGACGAAGGACAGATGGTCCAGCTGCCTTCAAGCACGGAAAAATAACGGCACCCCATTTCAGGAATCAGACATACCTGTGTCGACACTTTGTAGGCTACATACGCGTTCATGCCGTCCCCTACGGAAAACAGAAACCAAGGCGTTAGTGTGTCACAAGATCAGCTCTTTCCACTGTCACCTGAACGCAAAACACGAGGCTCCTGGCCTTTGCCGGCCTCAGTGGTTCTGATCCTTGGCCCGAGAGAGCCCCAGACCTTCACACAGACCCACAGGCAGCATCTCCCTGGACTCCTGCCCGCTCCACATTTCCCCGACCTGACCGCTCAGCCCTCCTTTTGCTTCCCAAGGCAGCCCACGCTGACAATCAGCCACTTGTTACAGCGACAGCGACTGGGCTGGCTCCACGCATCCGCCGGGCGAGCAACAATTCGGGGGCTGTACAGCACATGAAGCAGCCCATTCAGAGGACGAGAGTCAGACAGCCCCTGGCTGCGCGCGGTTGGATTCTGAAACATCACGGGCAGTTTTCTCTGCTTAACACAGAAATCCCCTTGTTTACCTGGTAGTTCAAGCGAAGGGCATCCTCAGAGGTCTGATGCTACACCTAAAATGCTTCCTCAGCGCATCTCCCAGCTCCAGAGACCACTAGCCATGGAGGGAGAACAAACCACCCCTCGTGAAGCTGCTCCGCTGGCTGGGATCAGACGTTACCTTGGGTTCTCTGTACCCCAGGGACTGCCACAGCTGGCCAGGTCCCACTTTCGATGGAGAGAACCCCTCTTGCTTCTCAGTTTGAAGCCAGAGCTGCTTCCCTGGCAAGCACAGCTGCTTGCCATGGAATAACACCCTTTGCTTTAGTTTAAGGCAGTTTTGCCTCCCCCTTGCCAGCTGCACACAGGACAGTGCTGCCCGGAGGTCAAGTTGGTCACCACCACTCCAGACACCAAGCTCTGCTACCGCAAACATCACGTTTCACCCTCCCCAAAAACCCGCTCCTGGCTCCCTGCTGTTGAGGTTCCTGGCTTTCCAAAACCTGCTCCTGCCTCGCTCGTTTGCGACCCAGTCATTTTGCTTTGCGTAGCTCTGCTTTTTCTAGATGTTGGAAGAATTCTCGGAGAAGTTACTCTGGGATCAAGTTTGTGCTTGCAGAGACAGCTCGAAGGCTGGAGTTGTGGCACGTGGAGGCGATAGCTGCGTTCAGCCCCACTGCCCAGCCTGGCCTGTCTAACTGTGCCTCACCGCACAGCGGGACAGGACGTTAACTCACCGACTTTCTCTGGGTCACTCACTCCTACAGTCAGCTCAAATTTGTCCTCCTGTTCCTCCTCTTCCAGCTGTTCAGAGTAAGCACACGAGGACAGCAAGTTAAAACTAGAAAGCCAGGCTTCAAACCACCCCAAACCACCAAGTCTCATCCATTACAGTGAGCTTGTCACGCTGCCAAGGCATCTCTGGCACTTCAGTCTGGCCAAGGCCAGTCTATGAAGCCCTCGAGCTTCTCACTTGTGTCTGGGCTACACATTCCAAGGATCCTAAACTGGATTTGTCTTTCCAACACTGCCATCTACACAGACCGATGTACAAACTGCTCAGCCCCAAGGTGAAACTGCAGAGTCCAGCCTCAGCTCTGCGCAAGATAGTTCCCTTTGGGCTCTTTTACATCATGATTTCAGTTCTCATCTGAAACAGCACAAAATTCTGAACCTATGCAGAAGGTAAGCTGTATTGTGTAGGCAGGCAGGCATGGAGAGCCAGGACAGCACCCAGCAGACCCTGTCTGAAAGGGTCTTTCCATCATACCCTGCTTTGCTGAAGGCCAGCGGGTGGCCATAGCAGTGGTACTGCCTCTGACAGACCACAGAGGCTTCAGCCTTGCTCAGCAAGCATCGCAGTGCCTCGTTAGTGGAACGGTATTAAAGGAATAAGCAAAGCAGAGCCGAGACTGGCCTCAAACAGCCTTTGGTCCATGAACCAAAAGGTGACAGCTTTTTGGTTCACTGACCAGCTCAGCATCCCGGCCTAGTCCTGCATCGCTCCTGCACTTACATCAGTCTGAAGCCAACCTGAGATGCTTCTCCCGATGGCACCGCAGAGCCCATCCTCATGAACTCAGGGGTGCCTGGGGCAGAAAAGTAGCACTTTCCTTGTCTCCAAAACAGTCTCTCCAACGGGAAAAACCCAGATTTAGGCCAAGTATCACCCAATTAACTGGGCTTGGCAACCAGAACACAAGTTCCCCTTGAGGACCCTGTGCTCTCGTGTCACCCAGGAGACTGTTTCTTTTTAAAACACAGACAAGAGCAGCTACACCACTTGCCCCATCTGCAGCAACACAGCGCGCTAGAGCTCCGAGTCAGAGCTCAGACCCTCAGGACCAGATCAGCTGCTTGCTATTTCTGCTTTGAAAGCCATCTGCACCACCCCACGAGCAAGAATGCTGCCAGGCTGACCTGAACCCCACTTCAGCTGTATAAGTCCCAGACTGATGGCCTGAGATACAAGCCACCGCATCCAATATGGCAATTACGTTAATTGCATCATTTCAGATGCATGTTTACAACTAATTAAACGGACAGGTTCCTGCCAATTACAGTTTGAAACCAGCAGGGTGAGTTGGAAAGCTCAGAGCAATTCTCACCTCCTCATAGCTCTTTGGAGGGTTTCTAGAAGAGGAGCTCGCAGCTACTTCTAAGGAGGGGGCAGGATTAGATGCTTTGGCTGGTTCCTTCTTCTGGTTGTTTTGTGTGCTGTCTAGAGACAACTCTACAGTGGCATCTGTCAAGAGAAGTTTGCAAAGGTCAGCCTCTCTACTTTGGGTTTCTGGAAAGGTAATTTCAGTATTCTCCGAAAGGTTCATGGGATATAGGGAATAACAACAGTATTAATTAGCTTAAAAAAAAGAAAGACAAAAAAAAAATCAATCAGGAGGACATCTGCAAGCATTGGGAAGAGCATGACTTAACACATCTTCACTGCAGTAAGAGCATTTGATCAATCCTGTTGGAGAACATTAAGTTAATCCAATGAACTTCTTATTCTAGAAAGAGCCAGGCATCACCTCCTTGCTGAGTGCTAGAGGAGCCACACACTGGAACAGCTAAAGCCAAGCTGGATTTTTTTCCTTTACAAGGCACATAGGCCAGCCTGGAAGGTAGGCTCCTTCCCCATACACTTCTCCACCCAAAGGAAGTAAGAACTTCCATCTGTTAGCAGGTGTCTCCAGAAATGACTCTCAGATGCCTCTGCCAGAGGTGTCCCACCACGCCAGGGCTGGGAAGGTCTGACCCTCCTCGTTTTCCCCTGCTGAGGGGTGTTATGTCTCCCATTCCTTCAGAACAGCCATGTCTACTACAGATACTTCTTCCACACCTGCACGAAGATAGAAGGTAGAGAACAAAAGTCTTTTAACTTTAAGAAGACACCCACCACCTTACAGTTTAAGGCAACAAAACTACAGCAAATCCCATTTTAATCCTCTCCAGCTTCCAAACAGTTACTCCTGCCGCATGATTGTGCTAGAGACCTGGAGGAGGCTACTTTGGTGTTCCCAAAAACACCACCAGAGCTTAGTGCTTCCAGAGCAGACTGGAACACAAGTTTGAGATAAGGACCTGTGATAGTTTAGAATAAGCATGACACACAGGTGATGGATACAAAGCAGATCACTCCAGGCGTAGAGTTCAGAAGTCCCCAGTAAACACCCAGTAGATACAGACTCACCTGCAAATAAGTCTTGTTCATCTTGCTCTACACGAACCCCATTTTCTTTGGAGGTGCTGTTCACAGGGAGAAGAGGTTCCCTTTTCGGTGGCGTGGGCTTGCTCTGTAGGAGAATTAAAAGCACATAAACAAGAGGTCATTTACACTGAGGAAGGGAGGCTGGAGGACCAAACAGCTCACCTTCCTAGCTGCTGCCACACAGGGTCACTGCTACGAACCTCCTGTGAGCACGGCAGCCAAAGGACATCCCAGCCTGCTTCCCTTCCACCCACCCCTGAGCGTTGCCATCTCGGCCAGCAAGGCTGTACAGAGGCATCCAAGTTCAAGACACCGAGTATCACGCAGAACTTCAATCTCAACCCTGACCTTCAGCAGAACGGGAGCAGTCAGCGGGCCCCCGGGACGTGCCAGCCCACAGGCCAAGTGTCAGAGCCCCAGTCCCTGCCTGGGGACTACAGGTGTCGGGAGCAGCAGGCAATTGAGCACATACAAGTGCTCCTGTTCACAACACCCGTAACACACCCAGCCATGCCATTTCCAAGTACTAACACCAGCACCAACACCACACCACGGCCGGTGGGCAGCACTGGGGAGCCTCCTGTGCTTAACTGTAGTTATCCCAGCACGCTGCCGACAGGACATCCCTCGGGAAAACCAAGCTGCTGGTGGCAGAGGCCCACGGCGATTTGCTTGCCCGAAGGCAAGATGCTGGGGATCACAGGAGTCTTGTCGGCAGCCTAACTTGTGCCAGCATTCCACCGCCACCACCAGCCCAGCTGCCCTTGCCCAGAGGGCTGGCTAGGGCCTGCGGGAAGCAGCCGGGCCACGCTGTAACGCAGCAGCTCAGTTGCGAGCGGTGCCAGGGAAGCTCAGGGACTCTGCCGCCCTGTCCCCTCCTGCAAGACCCCTGGCAGCAGAGACAAGGCTGTCACAGCTGGACTAAAGCCAGGCATGGCTCTGATTTGCAAAGCGATGTTGACCAAGTCTTGCACGGTACGTTTTGCAACCCAAACCTCGTGCTCCCCATGAATGGACAAGGCCAGGGCAAGCCAGCCCTGAGCCCCAGGGCCAGGGCTTACAATGCAGCTGGATTCTGCCACAGCAAAGAGACCCTTTGAACATTGCAGCTTTGCTGGGGGACACCATCCTGGCTCCTAGGAGCAGGCTTGGGGACAAGGTGAAAGCCCACCTGAGAGCTCGTATGCCAACCAGTCACCACACCAGAAGGCAGAGGTCTTTCTGCATTCCTGCTGCCGGCAAGTGCTACGGACGCCGGCATCACGAATCATCCCTCATTTTGCAGGCAGACGAGTTATTCCAAGCAGGGACGGGACAGCAAGCGCTATTCTTTAACGACTTAGCGGAGAACACAACAGGTCTTTGACGGCCAGTAAATGGAGCACTATTAGCAGCGACTCTGAACCCACAGGCTCCTTGACGCTTCCTTCAGCAAGGAAACATCGTCAGCTCCTGTTGCCCCTGAAGGAGTAAAGCGGTGCTAACGTTGCTCCTCTTTGAGGTGAGCCCAAGTCTTTGGGTCCATAAAACACCAGCACCGTTTGATGGTGAGTCCTCCTGTATTTTAGGATGTTCTCCTGGGGGGGAAAGCTGGGACTGCTCCCAGCTTGGATCAGAAGAGTTCTAGGCAGGAGCTACATATGCTAATGATGGAAAGTGGGTAGCAGAGAGACCCCCACCAAACATCACACCCAGACCCCCACAGGTCCTTCAGATGTACCTCCAGCTGGTGGTGCAGCCACCACAGGGACCTCCTTCAGCCAGCAGCAGAACCAACTGCTAACACCACAGTGACCTACATCAGGGAAATTTGTAGCAGGTGTCATTCATAGAATCACAGAATGGTTTAGGTTGGAACGGGCCTTGAAGATCATCCAGTCCCACCCCCTGCCCTGGGCAGGGACACCTCCCACCACACCAGGTTGCTCCAAGCCCCCTCCGACCTGGCCTTGAACCCCTCCAGGGATGGGGCAGCCACAGCTTCTCTGGGCAACCTGGGCCAGGCTCTCACCACCCTCACAGCAAAGAAGTTCTTCCTGAGATCTCATCTATATCTCCCCTCTTCCAGTTTAAAACCATTCCCCCTCATCCTATGGCTATATACATTCAGATCCTCTGCTTCTGCAGGAGCTCTTCAAGCCAGTAAAGAAACCCCACTCAATGCGGAAAAAGACAAGGTAGGCTCTGAAGTGTCCCCAACGAACTTCCCAGCTTTCACACACAGAAAAGGACTATCTGCTTTTCTACTGTGACTGCATCCTCAGTTTGTTTTAGATTTAGTTTCTAAGACTGAAAGAACCACACCCTGTTCCTACTTCTCCATCTGCCACTAGAGAAGAGCCATGGCCTCTTTTGCAGTCCGTGACACAACACCCACCATCTCAGGGTTAGATTTAGCCCACCCCGACCATCACGCATGCAGGCAGAAGCTCCTTAGGTCCCCCGGTGTGAGCCTGATGCCTGCCATGGGGAACCAGACATCTTGGCAGAAGAGCCAGCACTTGAGGGCATCCCTCAAGAGAACTGTGATCACCCAGCAGCCCAACTTTTGTCACAGATGGATGAAGTCCAGCTCTGGTTAGAGTTGTGCCTGACCCAAATGCTGCTTTGCTGGCTCCTGTATCACTGCTAAGCGCTGTCAAGCCACCTGAGCACCAGCAGCCGGGTGGATCTGCCTCACCAGCACAACTCCCCTGCTTCACAGAAAGTGTTTTTCTAACGCTCAAGGGCAGAGAGACAAGCAAAGCCACTGGGTCACACAGAAAAGCCAAGTATTAGTTATGACAGTTGCTTCAACAACAACACCACTAAGCACCTGATAAGCTGCTTTAGCTTATTAACAGACTCCAGTTTCGGTGAAGGGACGCTTTATTTGCATGAGAGCCCGCAGCAGTTGGCAGTCGTCTGTTTTGGGAGGCTGCCTCTACCACAAAGCAACAAGCCACCTACTACATCTTCCAGTCCTTCAATAAAGAAAGGTCCTGAGAAGTTCAAGACCATCACCGTGCCCTAGTGTCACCCAGAGGTACCAGCGCCTTCCTCTTGCAAGGGCAAGGTTGCACGTTCCCACGTTATTTGCAAAACATGACTCTGCTGCTCTGTTTCGCCCAGACCAACGTGAGAGTTTCATCCTCTCAAGCTCACGCAGGGCAGAATCTACCCACACCTCCCCAAACCTGCCTTTTTCCTTGCTGCTAAGCCACCAGCAGAAGACAGCCTGCTGCTGAGCAAGCACAGCTCAAGGACAGAGGAGGATCTCCACCAGGAGCAGGGCAGAGATAGCTCCAGCTTTGTGCTGGTGGCAGGAGAAGCTTGGCCAGGCCAGCTCCGCTCCCAGTAGCGGGCAGGTTTGCATGTTCACAGCCATAGTCTCCTCCTTGAAGCCTCCTTGAGCCCAGCCCAGGGAAAACACCAGAGCTAGGAAACTGGAGAGAGGAGAAGGTTTCTGGAGAGCTTTCTGTCCGAGACACCAACTCTTCCTGCCCAGTGGGAGCAGGCAGGCCTCGGTGAGGTAGGCCACGGTGTTACCCCTCCCAGGAGGCAATTCGACCAGCCTCAGCTAGAGAGCTTAGTAAATCAACCCTAGAACCTGCAGTGGTCAAGCAATCAGCCTGCTGGAGGAGCCAGCTTCTGCGGTCCCTCTAGCAGAGGCCCTTGCTCAGTGCAGATGCTGAGCCCAAGAACCTGAGGCCAGCAGCTGGCTAGGGAGGGATTCGGACTGGGAAAGCACCAGCCAGTGTTTTGAGTCCCCTCCTGGCTGCTGGTCACTGTCTGGAGCAGACGCCAGCGCAGGTGACAAGAGTCAACACCAACAGCCTTCACCAACCAGGAATTCACGCACAGGAGACTATTACAAACAAGAAAAGGTCCTGAAACCCTTCACCATTCACACCTACACCTTCAGCAGGGAATTTGTGCAGCCCCACCATGACCTGGTTTGCTGAACACCAAACCTTCCTAGACCCTCCTGCAGCCAGTTCTCCTTGTACAAGGCAAAGGAGGTCACTGAAGCATTGGTGACTCTCCTCACCGTGAGCAGAAGACATCAGATGCCTCCTGTCACCTCAGTTCCACTGCTCAAGGGGGTTCATCCCCCAACACCAAACTGAAAGTAGAAAGCACCACGTCAACCACCACGTTTGGAAGCTGAAAGGACAAGAGCTGACAGCGGGGGGAAAGAAAACAGGGGACTTTTCCCTGTGAAGCCTCGCAAGCTGCACAGCAGAGACGCCGAGCTGCGGCTGCCACCGGGCTCCAAACCAGCGAGGTGGCCAGCTCACCAGTTACCCCGACCCTGATCTGGGGAGGGACAGAGAAGCGGGCAGCTGCCCCCAGCACCGTGCCCGAGCCACGCAGGGACATCTTCACGCTGACGGGCTCCTTCAAAACGCTCAGGCTCTGCAAGAAGTGGCAGGTTATAACCCCGGGACGCAGAGACTGGCCCGGCACGAGCCGTGTCACAGTCCCACCTCCACGAGGGACACCAGGGCCCACTCCCTGGCCTTAGACACCCACCTAGCCCCCGCAGCACCCCACTCCGCAGCCACCCCAGGCATTTGAGGTGCTCTCAGGAAGGGAGGGAGGGAGGAGATTCCAGGCTCCCTGCAGGAGCAAGAGCCCAGAGCAACCGCCCCCCTCAATTTTATTTTGGGGGGTTTTGGGGATTGCCCCCCTTTTGTTAACCAAACCCGGAGGGTGCCAGGCCGCTGCCTACGGGCTCTGGGCCTCCCCTCAGAGAAGGGCCCGCCCGCAGGCACCGCCGGGCCCAGGCCCGCAGCTTCTCCCTCACAGCCGCCCCGGGCCGGGCTTACACCCGGGCCGCTGCCCCCCTCCCCATCCGCGGCCCGCACTCACAGTGCCGGTGAAGATGTCCTCGCCCTCCGTGTCGCTGTCGGCCGCCCCCGGCGCGTCGCTGTCGCCGCCGTGGGGGTCGGGGAAGGGCGGTGGGAGGCGCTCGGCAGGGGAGGGGGAGCGGGAGCCGCTAGTGCCTCCCGACGCCATGTCCGCGCTGCCGCCGCCGCCGCTTCCGCCTGCGACAGCCGCGCCGGAAACCGCCGCCGCCGCCTTAACCCGCCGGGGCGGGGACGGAGGGGCGGGCGGCCTCCGGATTGGGCGGTGCCTCCGCCTGCCCCGCCCGCCCCCGCCAGGGGGAGCCAATGAGCGCCGCCGTTTTTCCCCGCTAGCAGGCGTCGCTCTGTCCCCATGGAAACGGCCACGAGCCTGGCAGGGTGGTTGGGGGGGGGGAACAGGCCCGCCCGGTCGTACCATTGCACCGGCGGAGGGGGAGCGTGTCCCCCCCTCCCTCCCCGGGCAGTGGGCGAGCCCAGGCCTGAGGGGAGCGAGCGTTGTGGGGCGGGGGTCCCCACGGGATGGCACCCTGTGCCCCCCCAGCCCCTGGCCGGGGTTCCCCCCGTGCCCCAACTGAGATGGCCGTGGTCCCCTCAACGCCGCAACCAAGATGGTCACAGTCCCATCAATGCCCCAGCCGAGATGGCCACGGTCACCCCCACACCAGCCAGCCCCTCAACACGCTGAAACAGACACCATGGTTGCCTTTGACATCCCAACCGAGATGGCCACAGCCCTCTCCGTGACCAAGGACACCCTCTCTGGCATACTTGAACCCTGAGGCAGCCATGGTCTCCCTCAGTGCCCTGACCAAGATGGCCTCAACACCTCAAATAGGACAGCCACTATCCCCTCCACACCCTGAGCAGGATGATCACTTCAGTTCGAGGGTTTTGGGGATCAGATCACAGCTGTCCCAAAGAACCTTCCAACAACAAAGCGTGAGGAGCAAACGAAGAAGGCTTTCAACCTACTTTTTGGTAGACCTGCTTTTGAGGGCAGGGAAAGGCTGTAGGCCACCAAGATGGCATCGGGATGACAAAAGCAGATGCTGGGATGACCTGGAGCTCCTCCCAGCTGGACCTTGCACCCCTTTTAGATGATTGATAGCCTACACCCCATGCCCCTGTAGGTCCTGCATCACATCTGCAGCATCTCTTGTCTCTGCACAGCTGTATTTGGCCATCTCAGGTGCTTCTCTGAAGTGTGTTTCAGAAGCAGAGATGTATCTGTCACGATAAGCAGTGGAGATAAGGATGTGAGCAGTTGGGTGGGATTTATTTTCTGCAAATCCTCATTGTGCATTAGTTTGACCTCTGGAGGATGTCAGTTTAAAGGAGTAGCCTCATCTGCTCTTATCTACATGGGGTTGGTCCCACGCGATAGCTACCAGTCTGAGGACGAGACAACTTTCTGGTGCAAACCTCTTTTGAACATAGCCCAGGCTTTGGGTGTCAAGTTTAGACCTCGGGATGGACAGAGGTGGCCTAGGCTCAGAAGTCCCATAGGATGAGGGGAAATCCCACCATATAGACAGGCAGGAGCCACAACGGTTTCTGCAGTGGGACCAGACACTGCACCTGGGCACCTCTTCAGCCTGAGATGCAGAAGTGAGGGCCATGGTCAGTTAAAATCGCTCAGGAAAGACGCCTTGAGGTGCTTCACCACAACCGTGTCTGCAAGCCTTCGGACTAATTAGTCTTGGAGAGCTCAGCAGAGAGAAGAGGTGCTTAATTACCCACCCACATGTGTTCAAGGTCCCAAATACCCTTCCCCTGTGCACGCAGATGCACCCTTCCTGTGTGCACCCATCTCTCCTGCACCCATCACATCCCTTTTCTCCCACCCCATTCCTCTCCCTGGGGGCTCAATCGCCCCCAGAACCCAGCTGTGTGGGTTCCTCTGATCCTCTCCACTCCCTTCTGAGCTCATTGTCTTCTCCTCTATCCCCCTTTTTCCTCCTTCTGGCTCCCCCTCCCTGCTTCTCCTCCCCACTTCACTACACACTTGGATCCTCACCATCCCGGACCAGGGGCCTCCACACCCAAGTGATTGCCTCCAGGGGGATGCCTCCCTCTGTGCTTACAGCAGAAGCCGCCCACCGGAGCCAGAGGAGCTTGTTAATCACCTTTTTTTATTTTATTTTGACTGCTGTACACAGAGTCACTCACCCCCAGGTGCTCCCAGCACCCCTGTGCAGACCCTGCCTCCGCACCCGGCGCTCACTGGCGCTGGGTACGAGGCCAAAATAAGTTACCCGCCACCCCGTGCTGCGCTCCTGGCCACCGAGGCAGCTCAGCATTGGCCCTTGAGCGCTGGCCGGGCCAGTGCCCGGCTCACCCAGAGTGCCCTGCACCAGGGTTAAGTCTTTGCTTTGAAACTCGACGTCAGGACACGGGGGCCCTGCCTGTTCCCAGCACCGCTGGCTCCCGTTCCCAAGCTCCCGGGGCTCAGCAGGGCCTGGCAGCCTCCGAGGACAGCGGGGAGCATCTGCGGGGAAAGGACTAGGCTGGAGCACCTGCTTGTCACACTCGTGCTGCTGGCAGCTGATGCCCCGGAGAAGCAGAAGCAAAGCCACAAGGATCAGCTCAGCCTGGTGGAGGTTTGGAGACTCATGTCCCAACAGGGTTGTCCCTACCCTTCTGTCCCCAAGGGGACAGAAGCAACAAACTCCCATCTGCTGCTCCTCTCCCAGGGGATCCCCAGGAGAGGCAGGGGTCATGCCAGGTGGTACTCACTCCATCTTGGCTTCCAGTTGGTGGATGGTCTGCTTGTCCAGGTAACGGCAGAAGAGTGAGAGGAGGTTGCTGGGCAAGAAGAGAGGTTCCACCAGCAAGGTCTTAGGCACTTGTGACAGCTCCCGGGCAACCAGGAACACTGTGTCTGTCCTGTGGACATCAATGCCGTGGGGTGAGTGCCCCATCGGCCAGGAAACCCCAACCCTGGTGCTCACACAGCCCCTCACCATGTCTCAAAGTCCCCGCTGCGTGGCTCCAGTGGTGCATTGGAGGACAGCAGCCTCTCGCCATGGCTCAGCAGGGAGTAGAGCAAGGAGATCCCGAACTGTGGGCAAAGCACCAGGAAGAGCATCATGGGCAGCTGGCAGTGGTGGCTCCACAGAGAGCACAGCTCTGCCCTTCTTGGGGCCACCTACCTGGTTCTTCAAGGCCATGGCCAGGGGGAGCTCAGGTGACTCGGGTAGAGGCCTGGTCATCTCCTGCAGGACCTCGATGAGTTTGCTGAAGGCCAGCCCGCCCACCACTTTGTTCAACGGGCTGTAGAGCAGGGAGAGAGACTGGGCAGGGCAGAGAGGAGAGCAGAAATCTGAGACCATTTGACCCGTCGCCACCACAGCCCCATCCCTGAGCCTCATCCCAACACCGGGGGGGGACACACAAAAGCCAACTCTGCACCCCCTTGGGGTAGACTGCCACCAGGACTGGTTTAACCCCTCCTAGAGACCTTTCTCCTCCTCCATAGGGAAGGAGAAAGGCTCCTGTTTCATGTCAACCCCACCAGCTGCCTGGCTGCACTGGGACCCAGCAAAATGGTTTCCCCATTGCCCAGGGTGCCCACCCACGAAGAGCAGACAGGGGAAGGAGACAGCCTGGGATGCCCCTGCCCTGCCTGGAGGTGCTCACCTCATCCAACACATCCTTCTTCATGAGGAAGGGCAGGTGGTGGGTGATGGTCAGCAGGATCTTCTCCGCTTGCTCCCGGGTCAGGTGGGGCAGCAGCCGGGCCACGAGCTTCTTGCCCTTCCGCACACACAGGAGTTGCAGGAATTCATCTTCTGCCTCCCTAGGGACAAAGGCTCCATTGGCACAGATCCCAAGGAACCTGTAACATCTCTGTCCATCCAAAAGGACCAACATCAGCTCTGGTGGAGGACGAGGCTCACGCAGGGTCAACACAGGCTATGGTGACACACGGAGGACAGGATCCAACCCTCACCATCACCCAGAACTACTCATCTGTGACCATCTGAGCCCTGTGAGGACAAGGACATGCCACCCACTCCCCTCTCCCCACACCACAAACTCACTCTTCACTGCTGCAAGCTCTGATTTTCAAGACTTGGTAGATACGCTCCACTTCCTGGGTCTTCTGCTCCCGGCAGCAGGGCTGCTTCTCCTCCAGGGCCAGGGACATCTTCCCCTGCATCTCCTCCACTTTCAGCAGCTGCAGGAAGAGCTGGAGAAATGGCACAGGGTAAGGGGGAAGCTTGGAGCATCTTCTACCCACTGCTTATCCAGGACCCCTGCCTAGGTAGAAGGCCCTCACAGAGCTCCTTGGATGAAAACCAAACATCTGTACCAATCTACCCTGCCCCAGACTGTGGCTTGCTCACCTTCTCAACGCGGTGCAGCGCCCGTAGCCGGTGGCTCCCTGCAGCCTTCAGGAGGGGAGAAAGGAAGGCACAACAGTTACGGTAAGCACCAGATGCCAGCACCAGCAGAGCGCTGGGCCAGCTGCTCCCCAGGCATCAGAGGCAGCTTCAGGCTACAGAGCAAGCCCATGGAGAGGCCATGGCCAGCTCTGACTGCCTGGAGGCCCATCCCACCCTCGGCCAGGGACAAGCTGCCACCGCCGGGGCAGTCCCTGCTCCATTCCGCAGCTCACGACAACACCCAGAGCCGGGATGTCACCTGTGCTCATTTGCAGCAGCTCCTAAAGCTCCTGCTAAACCTACTGCAGGGCCTGGGGAAAGCTCAGAGCTGTACCCCCTGGCACCCAGGGCACCCACCAGCCCGGCTTCCCCTCATCTACCTCCTCCACAAGGGCATGGTGCACAGCATCGATGGCCCGGCGAGGGCTGTAGCAGGTGGACACTGCGACCTGGCCCAGAGAGCCCGCGATGCGCACCACTGGAAGAGAGATGGGAATATGGTCAGACCACGTCCCACAAACCATCCCCTCATCCAAGTCCCCCACCACCCGCCCTAGCCCCTCACCGGAGTCGTATGTCTCCACTTTCTGGATGAATGGCGTGACCAGCTTGGGAGGCTCCTGCTTGTTCCGCCCACCAGGGAGCTCCTCCTTCACCTGTTTGTGCTCCAGCTGGTGGTAGTACATCTGTAAGGACAGGCGTAGCCAGGAGGGGAGGGACCACGAGCCCAGGCACCCTCTGGCACCCAAAGAGATGATGCCCCAGCCTTGAGGAGCAGGACAAGCCCCTGGCACTATCAGCAGGAGCTCACCTGGTAGTAGTAGTCATCATCCATGTTCTCACTCTGCAGCTGGATCATTTCCACCTTGACAACCCAGTCCTTCTCCTTGGAGGTCATCAGACCAGCATAAGGGTCCGCTTTAGGAGACCACAGCTTCTTTGGGGAGATGCTGGCACAGGAGAAGATCCCAACCTGCTGTGACTTCCCAGAGTCCCACCACCACCACCCCACACCTCCCCGGGGACCCCCTTACCCCTGTGCCTGCCCGCCTTGCTGCTGCCGCTGGGTCAGGAGCCGCTGGTGCTGGGGGTGCAACTGGGTCATATGGCTGGGAACAAGGCAAGAGAGACAGGACAGCGGCTGGGGACCCAGCACCTGCGCTAGAGCTGTCCCCAGAGGGGGGACATCCCCTCCAGCTACTTTGCAGGGCTCCTCCAGTCCCACCCAGGCACCCCACTCGCCATCCTGCTACCTGAGGTTCGGCTGGCCGCCGGCTGCCGGAGCGAAGAAGAGAGCAGGGTCTGAAGAAGGAGACATGGGACCAAAGTGCATGCCAAGAAGCCCCGATGGGCTGCCGATTTTGGGCGACATGGGCCGGAAAGGGGTGGGAGACGCATAGCCTGTGGTCTGGAGAAGGAGAGAGAAGCATTCAGGTGTCAGAGCCTTCCCTTCCGAGGGTCCTGGAGGGGTCTGCCAGCTCCATGCTGCCTTCTGGCTCTCATTCTCGCATGAGGTACCCTCTCCCTGCACGGAGGGGCCATGTGGGGCACGACGGTGAGACCATACCCCCCAGGGATCCTGCCACTACAGCTGAGCCCTACGTCCACCACCAGTGCCACAGCATGACACCATGCCTGGTGCAAGTCCCCTGGGGACTTCAGGACAAATAGATTTAGGAAGCAGGAGGTGGCTGGACTTTCCCCATTGGCAAGATGCTGGAGATGGGTGCCCAGGATTAGATGGAGCTGCCAACTCTGCCCTGGACGGCAGAACTTTGAGGAGGTGCCATCCTCATCCCCTGCTGCTCTAGGGCCACCTCAGAGGGGACAGGGCGGTGGCTCGCAGCTCACCGTGTTACCTGGTTGGAAGTGAAGAGCGGAGAGGGTCTGCGAGCCGGAGCGAAGGGCCGAGAGGAACAGTGGGAACAAGGCATCGGAGATGACTGCTGCAGGGCAGAAGACGGGGAGGCGTCGCTGGGACAAGACCGTCCTCAAGGCTGCACCTCTGGGGAGGGGAGGGCAGAGAAAGAAGGGACACAAGTGCCCCCCGAAACCTGTTACCTGCCGGAGAATGTGCTGGGGGAAGGACTTGGGGGACATCAGTCTTAAGTCGGGGCGCTTGAGCCGGGGAGAACCCCCATAGCCCCGCTGCACAGGGGAACCAAGGAAGTCGAGGGCCATGTTGGTGGATGGTGGAGGCCTCTCCAGGACCTGGAGAAGGGCTTTATCCTGCAGGGAGGAGGCAGCAGGAGATGGGAATGGGGCTCAGCTGGGATCAGTTTAGCTCCCCCAGCATCAAGGAGCTCACCAAAACCTGTGGTTCTTGCTCAGCTGGACCATGCACCAGCCAGGTTCCCATCCTGGTGGCATGCAACAACAGGTGACCCACAGGGACACCCAGCATGGGGCTTCCAATCCCCTCAAACTCAACAGTTTTGCCTTCAAACCCAGACTCTGCTTAGGGTGGGCACCTCCACCCACATCCTTGGCACCCAAGAGACAAGCCCATGCACCTCCAGACCCACGATGAGGCTTTGGAGGTTCCCCCGGGCACCCCAAATTGCCTGCATGACCCTTGGCCCAGAGTACTGGGGAGCTCCCAACCGCCCCCCAAGGGCCTGGCCCACATGGTGGGGTGGGATGCTGCCAAGGCAGGAGCCCCACACCATGGGATCCATCTCCAGCTGGAAGACAGGGAGGTGGTCAGCAAGGGGAAGGAGGACAGGAGTAGAGGGGCAGGGGACACCACGGATGCCCCTCAGCTCTGCCACCAGATGTGGGGGGACATTTTTACCATGTCCTCTTTGCCGAACTCTGCCCAGCAAGCACCAATCCTGCTGTCCAACACTGCCGAGTCCTGGCTCTGCAGGCAAAGAGGTGGTTACAGACACGGCCCAGTGGGTCTCCCTCCCTCAGGCAGGCACCAGATCACCCCCTGGTGCCCTCTGTGGGGCATGACCCACAGGTGTGGGTCCCCTCCCCTCCCTGCTGATGCGTCACCTCCAGTGTGGGTTTGCTCCGCACAGCTCTGATCACTGCTGGGTCTCCCAGGTCATTTGGCTTCTCGCAGGGCTCCTCATCTTCCTCCTGTTCCTCAGTTCCCAGCTCCTCCTCCTCCTCTTCCTCCAACTCAGAACCAAACTGTTCAAACTCCAACTCCATCCCACCCTCCTCCTGGGGCTCTCCCAGCTTCTCTGGCTGCTCAACCGCTCCGGGCTCCAGTTCCTCCCCAGCCTCAGTCTCCTCCTCCACCACTTCAGCCAGCTCAGGGCTCATCTCTAGAGGCACCAGGGGGTTTACAGTGTCCTCCTCAGTAGAGTCTCGGTCTTGGAGCAGGGGAAGAGAGCACACCAGGGTGGATGAGAGCCCGGGCAGCGCCCACCAGAGTCCCTGCTCCCAACCCAGCTCCTCGCTCCCCCACCTCCATCCTCCTCACCCCGTTGGGTGCTGGCTGACGGCCCTAGGGTTCCCCTGGGATCTTACCTAACCCAAAAGTCATCTCATTGTACAGGTCAAGCTCTTCATCCTCCTCAGCCATCTCCTCCAGCAGAGGCGCACCTTCCACCAGCAGGTAGTCCTCGAGCAACTGGAGTGGAAAGCAGCACGGTCCCCGCTAAGGGAGACAGGCGGGGAGGGGTAACCCTAACCTGCCCCCCAAGTGTGGGGCGCCCAACCTCCCTCCCCCCCACCGCTGGCAGTGTGGGGCAGCCCCAGGGCCCACAGCCCCTCTGCAGCTGGAAAGGGAAAAGCAGGAGCCACCAGCACCACCAGCGGGGGGGGACACACGCCGGCTCAGGACAGGGTACGAGCCCCCTGGAGTCTGCCGGGACCAGGGCTGTGGCCACCCGGAGGCGACGGTGGCCAGTGCATGAACGGCACCAGCGTGGCTAGCGCTGGGAGACACCAGTAGGCTTCAGAGTGAACACCCCGCTACCGGGGCACGAACAGCACCCGAGCACAAGGCAGGGAAGCGCACCCCGCTAGCACCTCCGGGACTTTGCCGTCCCCGCTACCGACCGCTCCCGGGAGAGCCGGCACCGGAGGGGTTGGGGGAGGCGTGACCCGGGACAGGGGGAAAGAAGGCGGCCCCGGGGACGGGCCAGCAGGCCGGGGCGGAGCGGGGCGGGCACTCACAAAAGGCTCGCCGCCCTCCGCCATGGCGCGGCGCCACCCGCCCGTCCGCATCCCTCTACGGGGACGAACTGCCGCCGCCGCCGCCTTTTACGCGCCGCCGCTTGCCGTACAGCATGGCGGCGCCCAGCTGCGCGCTGCGCATGCGCACTCGCGACACCACGCCCCCCGCGGCGCGGGATGAGGTAAAGGGAGGGGAAAAGGGGTTTTCCCCTCGTTTTGCGCCCCAGGGAACCCCCCCTCCGCCCCGCCCGGCCTCTCTCCCCGCTCTTCTCGTCGCACCCTCGGCACCGACGGCCCAACCGGCGCTCCCCCAGGCAGTGACGGCCGTCCCACGGGTCACAGAACCGCAGGATCTCCATGGTTGGAAGGGACCTTTGAGATCATCGAGGCCAACCACAAAAAACCAACCAACCAAACAAACCCCCCCCAAACCTCCCCCCCCCACATAAACACC
>JAOXJK010000069.1:21183524-21194792 GCA_025774025.1 Xenus cinereus | reverse complement strand
TTGTGAGAAGAGACCAGCACCAACCTCTCTACAGTGTCCTTTCAAGTAGTTGTAGAGAGTGATGAGGTCGCCCCTCAGCCTCCTCTTCCTCAAACTAAACAGTCCTAGCTCCCTCAATCGTTCTTTGTCCAATTCATTCTCCAGACCCTTCACCAGCTTCACTATTTACTCATACAGCATTTCTCTCTGGATTTGCCAGGGGCCTGTGCCCTGCACGGGCTTCTCAGATGCTGGAGCCAGTGTCCCCAGTGTCCCCGGCTCTCCTGGAGATATATTCCCATGGGCACCTCCAAAGGCTTTGCTCTGGGCTGGGCTCTCATCTCCCCATACAGGCAGACGAGCTGGCCGGGGCTGGGGTGACAGAGGCAGCATGTCCCCACCTCAGCATGAGTTAGAACAGAATCACAGAATCGTTATGGTTGGAAGGGACTTTTACGATCATGAACTCCAACCATCAACCCAGCACTGCCCAAACCACCACTGACCCATGTCCCTCAGAACCACATCTGCCCGGCTTTTAAATCCCTCCAGGGATGGTGACTCCACCACTGCCCTGGGCAGTCTCTTCCAAGGCTTGATAACCCTGTCTGTGAAGAAATTGTTCCTAATATCCATCCTCTCTGTGAGGCCGTTTCCTCTTGAGTTATTACATTGTGGGGTGGAGTAATGCTGATACAAGAAAGGAGGAAAGGGGAGGCAGGTGATGGCCCCGGCTCTGGGGGTGCAGGACCAAGTCAGTCCTGCTTCCCCTTTTCTTTCCCTATTCAAGTTTTAACTCAATGAAAAATTCCCAGGGTAAAAATAACTTATGTTCATCTTGGACATCCCTAGTCTGGCTGCTAAGGAAGCCATGCAGCGAGCAAGGCGAAGGGGGGTTTTGGGTGGACAGACCAAAAGCACACATCTGGGCTGCTGTGTCAGCTCCAGGCCAGGACATGACACCGATGCCAGTCCCGGCTGGCCCTGGCAGGGACTGCACAGCTGGAGAGGAGACAGAAGCTCCTCCAGCAGTAACTCACGGCCAGTTGGAAGGAAACAGGCACAGCCTGTCCTGCCTGGCTCAGCCTGAACCTACGTTCTGTGCAGAAAGAAACAGTTTATCTGCTCAGCCTCCCGGGTTTTTTTCTCTCCCTCAATTAAATTAGGATTAACATCCCTGTTGCATGAGCTAGAGGAGGGGAAGAAGGGAGGCTGAGGAGATGGCTCAGTCAGTCTTGGGTTTTGGCTCTAAACGGGACCTAGTCTTGCCCTGTACCAGCCCTTGGGTGCGGGTCCTTCAGGACTTGTGTGTGGTTCCTGGCTCTAAAATGATTGTGAGAGTTTCCTGCCCCCTCCCAGCTCCTTCTTCAGCTGCTGGAGGAGATTTCTTTGTTCCAGGCTGGGGCCGTGTTTTCAGGAAAAGCATTTTCTGAAAGCAAATCTCTCTGGGATGCCTTCAGAGGGGGACAAAAAATGGCAAACGATTTTTAGAAGCCAGTATTTCTCAGTGAGATTTTTAACATCCCCCACCCCTGTCATTGCCAGTCTTTAACATGACACTGAAAGTGTCAGCCTGACTTTAGAGGGAAAATCCAGAAGGAAAGTGCCGAGACCTGCCCTAGGGCAGAGGCGAAGCTGGGGGCGAGTCCACATTTCCCAGCCCTGGGCCATTATCACCGAATGAGCCACCGTCCATTAGCCACCCCGGGGACAACAGCCTCGTCCAGCACCTTCCAGTCACACGTCTGGGAAGTAAATGCCGATTCTTCCACCTCTGGAAAAAAGCACTTCACGCTGCCTAATTTTCTTTCCCCCTGTCTGTGCCTCGCAGCCCGGTCACAGAAGACCAGGGCTGGGGATGGAGGAGCAGAGCCTTCACACAGAATTACACAGAATCTTCATGGTTTAAAACCTCTGAGATCACCCAGAGTCCAACCATACAGACACAAAATCTTATGAAGAGCGATTGAAGGAGCTGGGGCTGTTTAGTTTGAGGAAGAGGAGGCTGAGGGGCGACCTCATCACTCTCTACAACTACTTGAAAGGACGCTGTAGAGAGGTTGGTGCTGGTCTCTTCTCACAGGTAATTAGCAATAGAACAAGAAGGAATGGCTTCAAGCTGCAACAGGGTAGGTTCAGACTGGACATTAGGAAAAAGTTCTTCACAGAAAGAGTGGTCAGACACTGGAATAGGCTGCCCAGGGAGGTGGTTGAGTCACCATCCCTGAATGTGTTTAAGAGTTGTTTAGATGTGATGTTGGGGGATATGGTGTAGGGCAGAACTTTGTAGAGTAGGGTTGATGGTTGGACTTTTCCAAGCTGAACGGTCCTATGATTCACCAGGTTTGGTGATCACGCACTGCCTGGCAGGATGGTTTGTTCCCTCCGCAGCACAAAGCACATGCCGTCGGATGGGGACGGGGTCGGGTGAGCAGCTCCAGGCTCTGATCCAGCAGACGACATGGGAGGACACAAAATCCGGGCAAGGAGACACTGGCCTCTTCTCACTACCTCCTCTTTTGCCACCACCTGCAGAGAAAAGGAATACTGAGCCACTCCAGGGGAGCTCGTTCTCCCCATGGAACAGAGGGAAGGGACAGGGCAGTGATGGAGGCCATAGCATGAAGGGGTTTGCCTCACCTTTCCGCAGAAGCTGGAAGAGATTCAGAAGATGGTGCAGGGTGATGGCAGGAGTGGAGAGGGCCGCGGCCACCCGCCTTCTCCTGGGCACAGCTAGAGACGCCATCTCCTCCATGCCCTCGGCTCGTCCCGTCCCCTTCCCAGGGGTGACACCAGCTGGAGGGGGTCCAGAGGAGGCTGAGCCCCACTCCTGGCCCAGCGCTGCGGGGGTGGGGGTCACCCGCCGCCATTTTGGGGCGCTCAGCCGCAGGCAGACAGGCAGGGGGAGGCGGCAGCGGGGCCGGCAGCCCTCACCGGGGCCCGTGTGAAACCTGTACGGCCCCACTTACCGGTGCCTGAACCACCCCAAGGGGGCGGCCCTGCAAACGGCCACGGCCCCTCGGGGCACCGCACCGCCCCCCGGGGTGTTCCCGCCGCCGCCACCGCCCCACAGCGCCCTCCCGCCGCCCCTCAGGGATCCTCCTCCTCCCGCCGCGGCCTCCGCCTCTTCCCGCCGCGATGTTCCGCGGCCGCCGCGCCTGGTTCTCGCAGAGCGTCAGCCCGGGCCCGCGGGAGCTGTGGGGTGAGGGCAGCCGGGGCGGGCCGTGGGGCGCGGAGCTGGCACACGGCCGCGGTGGGGCTGAGTGGTGGGGACACGGCCCTGTCACCCCTCAGTGGGGCAGAGCAATGGCAGCATGGTCCTCTCACCCCTCAGTGGGGATGAGCAATTGGAGCATGGTCCCCTCACACCTTAGTGAGGACATGGCCCTGTCACCCCTCAGTGGGGCAGAGCAATGGGGACACGGCCTTGTCACTCCCCAGTGGGGCAGAGCAGTGGGGACACAGCCCTGTCACCCCTCAGTAGGGCAGAGCAATTGGAGCATGGTCCCCTCACCCCTCAGTGGGGGCACGGCCCTGTCACCCCTCAGTGGGGCAGAGCAATGGGGACACGGCCCCATCACCCATCAGTGGGGCAGAGCAGTGGGGACATGGCCCTGTCACTCCTCAGTGGGGACGAGCAATTGGAGCATGGTCCTCTCACCCCTCAGTGGGGACTCGGCCCTGTCACCCCTTAGTATGGACACAGCCCCTTCACCCCTCAGTGGGGCAGAGCAATGGGGACATGGCCCTGTCACTCCCCAGTGGGGCAGAGCAATGGGAGGATAGACCTGTCACCCCTCAGTAGGTACACAGCCCTGTCACCCCTCAATGGGGCAGAGCAGTGGGGACATGGCCCTGTCACCCATCAGTGGGGCAGAGCAGTAGGGACATGGCTCTGCTGTCACCCTTCAGTGGGGCAGAGCAGTGGGGCCACAGCCGTGTCACCCCCCAATGGGGCAGAGCAGGTCTGTGTTGCCCCCAGCAGGGCAGAGCATGGCTTTGGCAGGTCCCCGCCGTGTCCCCGCACTGAGGAAAAGGCCAGAAGAGCCCTCAGTGGGGCTGTGAGAGACCCACAGCCGCGAAGGGGCCCATCACAGCTCCCACTTACCCCTGTGGCCCCACAGCCAGCCCGGGCAGCTGTTCCCATCCCGGGACACCCCGTGGTGGGGTGTCCACCGTCCTCCTCACCCCTCTTCCCCCTGCAGCGGCCGGCGGCGGGGCCCTGGCCCACCGGCAGGACGCCGACTACCTCTTCAGCAGCGATGCCAACCACCCAGACACCCGCAGGTGAGCTCTGCCCCCCACAGTGTCACCCCCAACGCCCGCCTTGCTTGGGAGATGCCTGCAGCACCGCTTCACCCTCACGTTCAGCCCTCTCCACCCCGTGTCCGTGGAGAGCCAGAGCCGAATGGAGGCGTAGATAAGGGTTTTAATAGATTTAATGTAAACGATTTAATGGATAGCGACATCCTCGAGAAGTCAGGGTGGTGTTTTCAGGGTCCCTGGTCCAGGTCTGCTGGGGTTTTACTGCTTTGTGGGGGTCTAAAAACTCACCCCCACGCTAAACCATAGCGAGACAAAACAGAAAATGTCTGCAAAACACATCCATGTGTTAGGACTTTGGTTGATCTGCTGGAAAACTAAAATAGGGGCAACACCATCTGTGAGGAACCAGGTGCAAAAAAACCCAGAATGAGTTAACTCTGAAAGCAAGCCCGGGGGTAAAAATGGCTGGAAAAGGGCTAAATTGCTATTTTCCTTCTGCTTGCTTAATATAAAAAAATCCAAGAGCTCATGAACATTTGTACAAATATAAAGAAAAGCTATTCAGGGTCTTCCTCCAGCAAGCAAATATTTATATATATTCAATATATTGCAAATATATTTATGCGAAAGGGAGCCGCGATGTTTTCTCGCAGTGCTCTGCAGCAGGCTTTGCCAGGCTGGACTAAGCAGCGGCTTTTAAGGCACGAATGCTTAAAACTGGCTTAGATTTTTGTCATCCTTCAGCTGTTTGAGACCTACAAATATGTGTTTACCCGGTCTCCGGTGTCATAGAATCATAGAATGGTTTGGGTTGGAAGGGACCATCTAGTTCCAACCCCGCTGTGGGCAGGGACACCTCCCACTAGAGCAGGTTGCTCAAAGTCTTATAGTCCTCCTTCCAGGCTGCTCTCTTTTTAATTTTTTTTTTTTTTTCCAGGTTTACCTTTGGAAACCAGCTGTCTTTTTCTCTTCCAGGATACACGAGAGCCTGGATTACCTGGAGGGCAGAGCTACCGTCTTCCACTCCCGCTACCTCTCCGCGTGGGCGAGCAGCAGCGCTGGAGCAAAGCCCTCGGTGGTTCTGGGTCACTTTGTCCTGCCACCCGCCTGCCTGCAGGAAGGTGAGGGGACAAAAAAAAACCCCACCAGGGCTTGGATCCCCATGAGCGCAGCTTTTTGGGGGTGCAAACCAGAACCTCCAGTTACTTCTGCTCTCAGCGGAGGGAATTTCTTTCTGCTGGGAGCGATTCTTCCTCCCCAGGGACAGAAGGACTAATATCTTTTCTACTGCACTAGCGAGCGGTGCTGGGCGGTGAGCTCCTGCCTTCGCTCACCCTGGAGAGGCTGGGGCTCGCTCAGGCAGCGACTGCCGCCCCCGTCGCATTATTTGATGCTCTCACAGTCATTTGTTTCTTTGTTCATGGCAGAAATCAGAAGGCAAATCGGTGGTTTTATTTGGGAGCAGCCGGATGATTCCCTTGCTGACCAGGTAAGACGGGAAATACATCCTTACAGGAGGTGTAGCTTAAAAAAAAACCACCCAGTTATATCAACTTCAGGGAGTCTGGACCCAAATGGGAGATTGGATACTCTTGTGCTTGCTGGGCTGTGTGTCCCTCCCAGGGTGACATCGCAGCGGGGACAGCACTGGAAGGAGCGAGGGAGGCGCAGGAGGGATTTCCTCCCTCCCTCCCTCTCCCCGGCTCATCCCTCCAGGGACGCCGATGGCCCGGGTCTGGGCACCATTTTCCTTCCCCGTGCAGCTCCGAGACACTGCCCGCTCTCTTCTCAAGGCAACTTCTCAGTTACTTCTGAAGCGAAAATGTGATTGGTTTTAAAATTGTACTCTAAATTATGCTTGAAATCACAAGTCCTAAAAATACCGCTCTCCTGGACTCGGCCGGTCGTGTTTCGCGGGGTCCCCAGGGCGCAATTTTAACTCCACTCTGCGTCGGTGTTCGCAGCCCGACGACAACCTGGCGGGCGAAGCGGAGGCGGAGAGGAACGGCCGTGAGGAAGAAGGGGAGGAGGACGTGCTAGACCTGGCAGAAAGGTATTTCCCTGCCCTCAGCGGGAGGATTTGGACGCCCCCTCCCTCCCCCAGATTTCAAGAGATCCCCAACGCACAGGAAATAATACGCTTTTTTTTTTTTTCCTCCCCGATACAGCAGCGAAGAAGAAACAGGCTCCAGAGCTCCTGCCCAGGGGGAGTTTCCGTACCGTGCCCTCCAGGAATACCCACTGAATAACATGGTGACAGGTAACGTTTGGCGTCGGTAGATTTTTTTTCTTTAAGGAGCGGAGGAAAATACTCCTGAAAACGAGCGGGGATGAAGCAGGGACGGAGCGGCTGAGGGTGCCACCGGCGTCACTCCCTTCATTGTCCCTCGTCCTCGTTTCACGGGAGAAAGGGGGGCAGCTCCCCCCGGTGAGACCCGCGCTTCCCCCTCCCAGGCTACGCCTCCGCCCGCGACATGAGGAAATACACCGGGGAGCTCCGCGACTTCGTTCCCGGCACCTCGGGCTACGCGGCCTATTGGATCCAGAACGGAATCAGCATTCACCCCGACGCCAAGACCAGAACCAAGAGGAAATTGTAAGTAGCGGGCGGCCGTCGGCATCACAGGCTTCCCTGCCAGCCAGCTACCGGTGGCGCGGGGGGACTCAGTCCCGTGGTCAAGACGCCGGGCTGCCTCCTCGCTCGCGCCCTTCCGCGGTCGGTGGTTGGTTGAACCCTCAGCTCTGCGTCCTCCCCGGGTTTTGGTTGAATAGCGAAGGGATTGGTGGCATCGAGCTGCGAATTCTGAGTTAAATCTCCGTGGTACGCGGGGGATTTATGAGTTATCCCCGCTCGGCAGTTCAATGTGTATTTAAATATCTGCCTACACTTTCAGTATTTTCCGCTGTAACTAACTATTTAAAAGAAATTCCTCGGCAAACAAATACAGGTTATTTTTTTCCCAAAACCACAAATCCTTTGTCTTTTTATTTGTACCGGAGGTTTTAAGATGTGGCTGCAAACAGTTTTCCTTGGTGGGTCGCAGAGGTCTCCTGGCAGGGAGGTCACCCCACGGCACAGCAGCACCCACCCGTGGTACACGCTCCCTGGTGGGACCAGCGCCGTGGTGGGGTTGGCAGGAGAGGAGCTGGTTGTCCCCGCCTGATCACACAACCCCAGACATGCCCTAAGGCAAACCCACCTCACGACGGAGCTGGTCACCTGAAGCCAGGAGAGAAAACCCTGGGGACCTTCGTCCAGCTGGGCGTCCAGGTGAACGAACCCGCAGCTGGAACCCCTGGGTGATGCCACCAGCCAAGGTGGAAGGAGGCCTGTAGGTCTCTTCTGCCTCGAAGAAGAGCCTCTGGACAGGAGCTTCGGGGGGTGAACCCTGAAACTCTTCCAGACCTGTTGCAACCTGGGGATTGTTGGATGGAGCATCTCTCCGGGGGAAGGAGAGAAGCCTCACCAGGGCCCATCTCCACAGGGAGCTTCCACCCCCAGGCACAGCGCTCTCCTCAGCCCACTTCACTCCCCCTCATACAAAGAAAACTATCAACGAGACGTTTTCCTTTAATTTAAACACTTAAAAGTGACCACCGCGGTTATAAAAAACAACTTTTATTCTGGCACAGCTGACCACTCGGAAGGAGGTGCAGGCGAGGAGCTCCAGCAAGCTCCAAGGAGCCACTACTGTTGTCTTCTCCTGGCTGCGTACCGCAGGAGAGCCTGTAAAATAACGGCTTTGCACCTCACCCCCCTAACAGCCAAGAAAAGACCCAAGCAGATGCTGATGTTGAGTCCTCCTCACCCTCTGACACCCTGGAGACCCATATTTGGGACGCGGCACCCCGAGGAACCAGCCCTCCCTCCTCATCCCAGGGGACGCAGGCTTCCAAAGACCAAGGCAGGCTGAGATGGTTTCCCCACGTTTATTGGAAAAGTGACATACAGCGACCGACTCAGAGCGCTCCTCGGGGCGTTTTGAAGTTCATCCCCACCGTGGGCTGCGTCACCTGCAGGTTGGACAGGCTGCCGAAGTCCTGGAAAACAGCACGGGATGGGGATGGGTCACACCGACCTGCCCACCATCCGCACCCGGCCCCATCCAGGGCGGAGGCAGATCCCCCCCAGGAGGAGCGTGAAGGTGCTGCGGTAGCACGAAGGGTGGGTTCACGTCTCCAGAAAGAAGGGGACACGACCACCTCGCTGCAGGGATCACCTCGTCAGTGGGGGGAACCTGGTCTTTTTGGGCGTGAAGCCACATTCACCTCCACCCAACGAGAGCCGAGGAGGGGGCCCTGGGGTCAGCACCCGCCACGTGCCCAGAGCATCGAAACCTTCAGCTGACACCACCAAGCCCCTCAGGGCAGCAGGAGCACTGGCGGGGACACGCCACCAGCCTGGCAGGGGGACAGCTGGGGACACTCACCAGGAGCTTCAGCATTTCCTTGGTGTCTGGGTCCACTTCGATGATCTCCTGGTCGAGGGCAGAGACCTGGGGACGGAGGAGAGACGGACACGGTTTGATGAGGACCCGCAGCCACATCCCTGCTGCCACCGGGGTGTCCCTACACACCCACTCCACTCCCGTCCCACCACAAAGGGGCTGTTGGAAGGGACTTCATCCTTCCCCCATCCAGTGCTGCCTACATTTTTTCCATACAAACAAGATCTCTCTGCCCATTGTGGGGAACAGCTCCAGCAACAGGATGAGGCAAGAGGACCCCAACAGGGTCCAGATCTCCTGCCAAAACACTGCAAGAGGCCACCGGGCAGCAGAGAAGCTCCACACAGGGAGAAGAACCTGGTTTACGGCAAGTCTCTAGAAACCTGAGGCCTAACCAGCTCCACGCCAAGGCTGCTGAGAGGAGACGGGGTTGGGTCCACCACTGCACTGGTCCTGGTGGCCACCAACGACACTTGCACTCATCCTGTGACACGAGTCCCCAAGGCTGGAACCTGACCACTGCAGTGCCACACAGCAACGCCAAGTGACCAACTGGGCTGTCCCACTCCAGGACCTGAGGTCTGCTCTTTAAATCCAGAGTAGCCACCTCCAATGTGCTCCAGATCCCAAACCTCCATCTCAACACGCTTCTTTCACCAAGAGGCTACATCACACCAGTATATTTTTGGCAGAAACCATGAAGGATGGCCGCTCAAGTACAGCACAGACGCTCCTTCCCTGCTATGGGTTCCCTCCAGAGGTGACCTCTCCCACCAGCACCACCTTATCCTGCCTTTGAAACTCAGCTGGTAGGTCACTGCGTGAAACACGGGGACAGTAACTCCAAACTGGTGGGCTTGGTTCCTCCCAGCCCTGACACCAGCAGTGCAGGTCAGCACTGTGGTGACACCTAACATCTGGGGTGTGGAGGCATCTGTGAGATGATCCGCACGGAGCTGCCGGGGTTTCACAAGTCACTCCTAGCTGTGGGGAGTGAGGGAATCAGACCAAGCCCTGGTCTCTCGTGGGGAGCTGTGTCACCTCACCCCGGGCTACAAAACTAAGGTGGCAAAGCAGAGAGAGCATTCCCGAGGCAGATCTCCCGGTGGGGGGACAGCACCAACCCGCCCTTCTGTGCTATCGAGGATCCTGGGACCTGTCCCTCTGAGATCATCACTGAAACAACCTTCCACGTGGCCAAGCCCCGACACTGACGTTTTGGGAAAGCCGAGGTGACAGAACCGAGCGGTTTCACGCAGCGCAGAAACCAGGAGCTCCACCAGAAGCTGAGCAAGGAGACGTGGAAGAGGGGTGAGACGCGCCATGTCTGATGGCTACAAGCGTTTGGGAGGGACGGGACTGAACCCACCCAACGCAGGACATGCTTTTGGAGCTTCTCTCCCTGCACCACCAGCTCCAGGGAGGTCAGGGGCGAGACCTCAACCCCTCGTGAAAGCAGGTCCAAGAGGAGAGGGGGTTTCACCAAGTCCCTCTCTCCAGCGACACCTGCTGTACGGCAGGTTTTAAGCTGCTCTGAAATATCCTCCTCCAGCCCCTCAAGTTATTTTTTTTTTCCTCATTTTAAGCTAGGAAAATCGAGAAGGGACATCATCTGCCCACCACAGGAAGTCAGCTGCTCCTCCCACCCCGGGCAGCCCTTTTGGAGAGAGGGCCCCAATGAGAGACCAAAATCTGCCTCATCCCTCCATGACCCAAACCCTCCTCAGCTCCTCCTGGCTGAGGTTTGGTTTCAAAGACAAATATTTGGGGACACTAACGGAGAAGACGCCTCGAGGTAGGACAAACACCAAAGCAGGCACTAGAGTGCAGCGGGAGCCTCACCTCGGGGACGTAGTTGTCCCTCCTCTCCCTCTCCTCCTCCTGCAGTTTGATGGAGATGCCTCGGACGGGTCCCCTCTGAATACGCTTCATCAAGTGGGTGACATACCTGCGGGGGACACAGAGGACCATCCAGGGCTTCCTTGCGCTCCCGCAGCCCAGCTCTCCCTTCTCCACCCTCATCCTCCCAAAATCGCATCAGGCTGAGGAGAAGAGCCCCCACCGGCAGCTGTGGCACGGTCCCACCACCAGCCCAGGTGATGTGGCACCGCCAAACCCCGGGGATGTCCCGCCACCTCCGGGGGGGGGGGCACAGCTGGGACGGGAAGTGTCCGACAGCAACAGGGTTCGGGAGGGGGTGACGCCCCCCCCAAACACGGGAAGGCTCTCGGCGTTCCTCTCCCTGCACTATCGATGACCGGGCCACGACCGAGGCCGAGATCACTTTCGAATGCAGGTGGTGGCGGCCGCTGCTCCCCCCGCCCCGCGTCCCCCCCCCGCCTCACCCCGCGATCTTGTTGCGCAGCTTCTTGCTGGGGATGATGGCGATCTCCTCGCACACCCGCTTGTTGGTGTGGAAGTCGTTCCCCAGGCGGGTGTAGTACTTCTCGATGATCACCCGCGCCGCCTTCTTCACCGTCTTCGTTCGGACGCGTCCCTGGGCGGCGGCGGCGGGAGGTGAACACCGGGCAGGCCCCGCCGCCGACACCCCCGGCCCGCCATCCCCCGGCCCCTC
>JAOXJK010000069.1:21143238-21183424 GCA_025774025.1 Xenus cinereus | reverse complement strand
CCGTGGTATAAACCCCCCAGCCCTGCCCTGTACGTCCCCCCGGCACCTGGCCTTGTTGAACCTCCCACCGTTGGCCTCGGCTCATCGATCCAGCCCCTCCAGGTCCCTCTGAAGATCCTTCCCACCCTCCAGCAGATCAACACTCCCGCCCAACTCGGTGTCCTCTCCAAACCTACTGTGGGTGCACCGATCCCCTCCATCATTGATAAAGACATGAAACAAAACTGCCCCCGACACCCAAGCCCTGGGGAGCACCACTCGTGACTGGCCACCGACTGGATGGAACTCCATTCACCACAGCTCTCCGGGACCCGCCATCCAGCCTGTTTTTTCACCCAGGGAAGCGTTGGCCCATCCGAGCCACGGGCATCCAGTTTCTCCAGAACATCGTGGGACACGCTGCCAAAGGCTTTGCCAAAAGCTGTTACAGAATCACATGGGGTTGGAAGGGACCTCTGGAGATCATCTAGTCCAACCCCCTGCCCAAAGCAGGTCCACCCAGAGCAGGTTGCACAGGAACGTGTCCAGGTCGGGTTTGAATGTCTCCAGAGAAGGAGACCCCACCACCTCCCTGGGCAGCCTCTTCCAGGGCTCTGCCACCCCCAAAGTAAAGAAGTTTCTTCTCAAGTTTAGGTGGAGCTTGTTATATTTCAAGTTATGTTTCAGCCAGTTCTCCATCCACCCCACTGTCCTCTCATCCAACCCACGCTTCCCTATGAGGATGTTATGAGAGACAGTGTCAAAAGCCTTGCTGAAGTCAAGGTAGACAATGTCCGCTGCTCTCCCCTCATCCACCCAGCCAGTCATGCCATCACAGAAGGCCATCAGATCGGTGAAGCGTGATTTCCCTTTGGTGAATCCATGCTGACCACTTCCGATGACCTTTTTTCCTTGACACGCTTAGAGATGACATCCAGGATGAGCTGTTCCATCACCTTTCCAGGGATGGAGGTGAGGCCGACCGGCCTATAGTTTCCTGGCTTCTCCTTCCCTTTTTGAAGAGTGGCATGACATTGCCTTTCCTCCAGCGCCTCTCCTGTTCTCCAGGACCTTTCCAAGACAATGGAGAGCAGCTTCACAATAACATCTGCCAGCTCCCTCGGTGCCCGCGGATGCACCCCATCAGGGTCCATGGGTTTGTGGGTGTTGAGTTTGCCTAAATTATCTCTAACTCCATCTCCCAAGGGAGGGGAGAGCTTTTCTCCAGACTCTGTCTCCTACCTTCAGGGTCTGGGGTTCCTGAGGGTCAGCCTTAGCAGTAAAGGCCTTGCCGGGTTTAATTCCAAGCGTGCCTTCCTTGTTGCATCCCTACATACTCTGATAACACTCCTGAACTCCTCCCAAGTGGACTATTCCTCCCTTTTTCCACATTCTGTGGACTTCCTTCTTCCATCTGAGTTTCTCCAGAAGCTCCCTGCTCATCCCTGTTGGTGTCCTGCCTCCTTTCCCCGATTTCTTGAGCTTGGAGAAAGCAGTGCTTGAGTATTAACCAGCTCTCTCGGACCCCTCTTCCTTCTGGAGCCTTGCCCCATGGGATTCCCCCAAGCAGGTCTTTGAAGACGCCAAAGTCCTCTTCAGGGTCTTTTCTCCCTTGGCAACATCTCACCTGCTTTGCCTTCACCACCACAGAAGCTGAAGTCCAGGGCTGTAATCCTACTTTTTGCCCTGCTTCTTCTGCGTAGGATCCTGAACTCCTCCATCTCATGGTCACCGCAGCCGAGGCTGCCCCCAGCCTTTACCTTGAGTCCTCCCTTGTTTGTCAGCAGCAGCTCCAGTCATCTCCTCCTTGGTGCCTCCACCACCCGTGTCAGAGTTATCATCAATGCTCTGCAGAGACCTCCTGGCTCTGTGTGCAAGTAGGGGTCCCATCTTGGAGAATTTAAGATTTTGGAGGTGTGGTTTTCACATTATAATGAGCCAAGTTCACCTAAAGGACACATACTTCTTATTTTCAACACTTTGTAACAACCAGCAACCTCCCCGTTTTAAGGGAATGTCCCAGTTTTTCCTCATTTTGGTTCCTTGTGTCTATTTTTGCCATCCGTAGGCTGCTACACCGTACTTGTCTTCTTTGGTGGCCTGAGGTCTTTTCTCCCTTGGCAACACCTCACCTGCTTTGCCTTCACCACCACAGGAGCTGACCCCAGTCCAAAGAGGTGATGGGTGGCCGCCCCGGGTGCCTGGGGAGTTACTGACAGCAGGAGACAGGAAGGGGACATCAGGAAGGAGCCCAAAGGCCCCCTCCAGGGCTATGGGGCGCCCAAAGGTGGCTGCTGTAGGCAGCCCCACTGCCCCCCGAGTCCTGCTCACCCCCCCAGACAGAAGCCCCAGAGCCCATGGCCCTTGCCAGGCACCCCCGCAGGCCACCCCTTAATTGGACATCCCAATTAACTCGATTAACTCCCTGCTGTGAGCAGGGCAGCTCCACCTGCTTCTGCCCAAGGGTCCCACAGGCACCTTCTGAAGGGACCTTTGGTAACTGGCACCTAAAAACCCCTCTCCCCGCAGAGCGCTCCCCCCCAGCACAGTCACCTACAGCATCCATACGTCCCCCACCGCGCCAGGCCGGGGCTCAGCTTCTCCCACCCCACACCTCAACGAGACCCCGCAGAGATCTTGCACAAGCAAAGAGCGCAAGAGGATTATTTTTTTGCTGCAACGTGTTTATTATGTGCCAAAAACTACACCACAGCTTACTCCACGCGTCTGTAGGAGAGTACAGTCTTGCCTGCATATACTACAATGAGGTAGAGACTTCACACACAGCTTCACGAAACCCCACAAAGAGCAGCTGGGATATGCAAAATGCAACATCAGCTCAGCAGGAGGGGAAAAAAAAAAAGAAAAAAAAATAGAGGGAGAAATTATGACACTGGTTCTTTGGCACACAGCTTCCAATAGAGGGGAAAGTTTTAAAACAAAAACAAACCGACAACAATAATTAAAGTTCTCAAATCTCAGCAGCAGCATTTCAGTCGACTGCACCGTTACTCCGTACATCTCGGGAAGGAAAGGAAAAAAAACGTTACTTGTCCCCTCTAAGAGAAAGGGCTCCTACGAACCTTCATCTGTCCACCGAAACGCAGCCCTTTTTTAGCTAGTTACAAAAAGAAAAAAGGTTAAGTCCTGTGACTTTGTGTGATTAAAAACCTTTATCAACCCCCCTTAAGTGCAACTTAAAAAAGTGCAACAAACTATTTAAAACTATATACAGCAGCTCGGAGATCATTTATCCGGTCCAGTTTCAAATCCAAAAATAAAAAAAAAAAAAAAAGAAAAGCCGTCCTGTTCTGTTGCAAACCCCTCGATGTACAACTTTCCACCAGCAGCTCCCAGACACAAAATTGCAATAATGTTAAAAGCTGCCAGGAAAGAAAAAAATCTCTCGTTTCAAACGACTTAAAAACTGTTTTAAGAGTGTAAAAAGGAACTGGTAAAAATCCTTGAGCGTAAAATATGAAATATGATTTGGTTTAAATGAAGAGCAAAGTCTCCTTGTTGTTACAGTAAAAAACGCCAGCTGAACATTCAGTTTATGCCGTTCAGATGGGGGTTAAATGAATGGAAAGGCACTGTATGGCAACTGCAAAAAAATGGAGCCAATGAGACCTGCATTATCACCATCAGTATTGCAAGGAATGTAAAAAAGCGCCTTTAATAAATAAAAAACCTAGGTGAAGGCATCTGCATCAACACCTTCTCAACACGTGGCCCTTTTGTGTTTTTATTTTTTTGTTTTGACTTCTTGTCAGCAAACTCAGGAACCAAAGTCTGGGAACTGCAGAATTGCTTGAGGGGCGCTCCCCCCCCTCAAAAAAACCCCCCAAACAAACCCCAACAAAATTCACTGTGCATTAGTGCAGAAACAAAAAAAAAAAAAAAAGACCAGCAAGTGCAAACATGAATGTAAGATTTTTTTTTTTTCTCTTTTTGTTGTTTTTTTTTTTTTTTTCCCCCGTTAGTCCTCAGGAAGCGCGTTCCCAGCCTGGGTCTGGCACCAGCAGGCACGCTCGTGCGCTCTCCCACTTGGCAGGTTCACAAAAGGACTTTTCTCCTGCGCCCGCGGCAGCCCCCGGAGCCTCGGCGGCCGCTTTAGCTGGAGTCTTTGTTCTTCTGGTTGCGCATCAGCGGGCGGTGGTGACGCAGGACCTCCATGGAGTGCTGCCAGTGCCAGCAGGAGTGGCAGAAGTACTTGAAGCAGATCTAGGAGGTGGGGGGAAGAGCAGAGGGGTGACGCCGTGGGGCAGGGGGTTTCCAAGCCAGGCAAAGGGACGCTGGCCCGTGGGCCAAGCAGTGTCCCCTCCCTCCCTGCTTTTGTGCCCCAAGACGCGGAGGGAGGGAATTCCAGCCCCGCTGGAGGAGGGTGCCTTGTGCTGAGCTTCCAGCGTGGCACCTTTTTTGAAAAGATTAGAAAAAGCAGGATTTGGGCACTGGCTAGAAGTAGCCTCCTGGGGGCAACTGCAGGCAGGGGCTGTGGCACCTCTGCCCCTCACCCGGGCAGGGACAAGGACAGCAGCCACCACTCGCTGCATTCCCACCTCTCCCAGCAGAGCAGAGCCTGCTGCTGCTCATCTCCCACCCAGACTCCGCAGGAAGCCACCAGACCATGGCCAAGCTCCTTTGCATGCAGCGGGAGGAGGTCACTCAGCGTCTCCAATGTTTTGGGGAGCCCCAGGACAGACTGCAGGGTGACAGCGCTCCAGCTTGTCACGGCTTGCCAAGTGGCAGTGTCCCCTCAGGGTCAGCCTGCTGCCCCACGACAGGACCTGGTGCTCTTGGAAGCTCCAGCACCAGCAGAGCTGCAGCAACCCTGGCTCCAGGCAGGGTGGAAGCTGCCTTTGCCCCCAGGAGGGCTCCATCTCCTCCAAAACAAGGGCTCTTACAGGAACACTTCATGCTCCCCACGCGGTGAGGGACAACAGGCATCCCCAGACACTAAAAAGGGGCAGATCCTGCTGCTCCTTGAAGAATTCCCCCAAGTACAGCAGGCGGAAGCCGAGCGGAGCCAACCGGAGAATGCCTTACCTGGTCTCTGCAGAAGAAAGGGCCGGACTGGGTGTTGCAGACTTGGCACAAGGAGTCCTCCAGGTACGGGTCGATCTGAACCTGCAGGAGAAGCAGGCAGTGGGCACGGAGAGGTGCCGGGGACAACTGCCCGTTCCCCGGGCTGCCCCACCAGCACCAACCCACCGCCCTGTGTGCCCCAAATCCATCGGCAGAGCAGCAGTTCACCACCTCTCTCTGCTTCCACAGGGACGGGGGGCAGAGGAGGATACGGTGCAGGCTCCACGGGTCGCGGTGCTCCCAGCAGAACCACCCATCACCCCCACATTCAGCTCCCCCCGGGTCACCCCCAGCGGCTCCACTCACCTTTTTAGTAAACTTGGTGGTTTTGATTTCCACAAACGCAGCGGTGACTGCCTTCAGGTAGCTGCGCTGGTTGTTAAAGGTGACACGGCCAGACCCTGGAAGAAGCCAGGCCACAAGCGTTAGACTGACCCACCACCCACGGGAGAACCTGTGTGAGGCCAAGAGCGAAGCCCCCCGGCGCAGTTCAGCCCCTGGCAGGGAAGCAGCTTCTGCAGGGAGATGGTCTCCAAGGCCTGGTGGCCCTTCCTGCCATCCCTCCCCAGGCAGCATCAGGAGCACAGCAGGCAGCAGAGAACAGAAAATCTTTTCCACGTACACCCCCAGGCTGGTTCAGAGTGAGCTTCCAGGCGGTGGCAACCCCAAGAGGGCTGGCAGTGGCCAGGCAGAGGGAGGGAGGCTGCCAGGGCACTGCTGAGGGCAGTGGGGGCTCCTCACCTGCACCTCAAATAAGCCGGTGCCGAGACAGTTCAGCACCAATTTCTCACACTCCCTGCCACCAGCAGGATCACCTCAGGATGATTCAGCAGGTTAGACACAATGGTCTTCCCTTGAGGAACCTTCTGCCCAGGCTGGGGCAACATCTCAGCGCAGGAGATGCTTCCATCAACACCAAACAAAATCAGGGTACAGTTTAGTTATTAAAATGGAGTTCATGTTGCTGTAGCTCTTCTAAGACAGCTTCAGGGGTGGAAACGCAGGTCTCCTGTTGGGAGCCAGAGCAATCAATCTGGGCTCTGCATGAAGCCACAGGAGGTTTCGAGGTCACACTCTAGGACCTCACAGTGCCAGCATGGGGCAAATCTGGGGTGCAAGACTTCAGCTGTGGTCACGCTAAGAATTTGCTTAAAGTCTCACACTTCTATTCCCAACCCTTTGGGACTGTCCCCCCAAGGTCACTTCAGTAACACGAGCAGGTCCTAAACCCAGGTGTTGGGCACCAAGCCTGGACCAGCACAGCCTGAAAGTTGTCCAAGGACAGTGACAAGCAGCAGGCAGCTCTGCGCCACCAAACTCTGATGTTGTTCCTGCCTGGCAACACACAAAATTCATGGTCCCTTCTTAAGTACGTCCCTTCTTAAGCTAGACCTCAGCTGTGGGGTTCTTCCATACAGACCAGCAACCTCAGTGCTGTTCCCTGCCCCATGAGGCCAACACAGAGGTACAGGGGACACTGTTGTGACATGTTTCATCTCCTCTGACATGAGTGCCAAGTGCTCAATTCCCATTTGGGAGGCTGTCTCAGCAGGACACAGGGAGAGGGCTGCATGCATGACCTGTCCCTCTCAAACACACAGCCTTGTCTGGGAGGTGGAATCTCAGGGGTTTCATACTCTCCACCTGCAAGAGCACAGGGGATCTACCTGACCCACAGGTCATGGTTTGGGGCAGGAGCCCTCCTCATGAGAGCAGGAGGCAGCTGAGGGTCCTCGCTGCCCGCAGCAGTTTGCGGTTTCAGCCCCAGCAGAGGAGGGAAGTGCTGTCCAACAGTCACACTCACTCCCAGCACCTCTGACCCTAGGCAGGCTGATGCCCTGAGCAGAGATGGACATGTCACTCCCCAGGAGACCCAGTCAGGAGACTCTGGGAAGCCTCTCCACCTGTGCTACCACCTCTCCACCTGGATGGACCAGCAGCCAGTGGGCCTGAGTTTGCCCTGACAGGCAACAGGAGCTGGGGCAAGACCCACAGCCATCTATGCTCTGGGGATGGAAGAGCAGCATCTACCGACCATTAACCACACTGAACAAGGGCAGAAAACCCTTCAGCAATGCCTAAAGAGATATTTAAAACCTCAAGCTGCTCTGGAATGATCTAGAAGCTTCCCCAGGAATGTTGGCTCCACGAGCCCTGCCCAAGGTATCCCAGGTCATCTTCCCAAGGGAAGGGAGGGACCAAGCCATGGACACTGCTGCAGCCTCCTCAGAGCACACTGCAAGTGACACTTACCGATAGGATACTTGTGCTTGTCCGTGTCGATGCCAGCGTAGATCACCCCTCCAAACAGGTCACACATGACGGCTGCCAGGGCCTCGGCGTTCAGCATCCCATGCAGAGCCCCCACAAACACCGTCTTGCTGGGGTCAAGCCGCTGCGACGGGCTGCGCACGAAGTTGCTGTCTGCCAGCACCCACGGGATCACCTGCACCTGAAACCGCACGCGGGTCAGGTCAGCCAAGGGCCTCCAAAGCAACACGTTGCCCTGCTCCACAGTGCCTCAGCTGACAGCAGAAGCCATCCCAGATCCTCAGATTTTCCCCCCAAGCTGGAAATGTCACTTTGTTATTGTTAGTCAGGGTCTGTGTCCGGGGCACTACAGCTCTGGAGCTCCAGCCTTGCTCCAGACACCTCAGGAGAACCCACAGGCCTGTTCAAGGGGACAAAACCAACAGCCACACCGCTCTGCTTCCAGCCAAACCACTGGTCCCTCAGGGCCAGCAGCCAGGAAACAATCCGTGCACGAGTGGATTTTACCTACTGCTTGCACCTACGTTTACAGCCCGCTCAGATGAATCCTCGCACAGAGGCCTGTTGTTGGAGGAGATCAGTGAAACAACCCACCCACTGCCAACTTCCACAGGAGCTTCCATCTGCGAGACAGCCGATCCACGGCTCCGAAGAGGAGACGCTTTGCCAGAGCTCAGTCATCAAGCCTGGAAGCGCTGCCAGAAGCCAGGCACCAGGAGAGCTGCGTGGAGTGCAATTAGTTTGCACCCATCTAGATAAGAGCTGAATCTCAAGCTCTAAGTGACCTATAGTTAAGGTCCTCCTTCACCTGAAGGCCAACCTGAGCCTCTGACAGCCCCCAGCACCTCCAGAGCACAGGTCCAGCCAGCCAAGGCTGTGCTGGGGAGAGCTGCAGTTACAGCTGTGTGGATCCAAAGTATCTGCCTGTGGTAAGCATCAAAGCCATTCGTTCTGCGAGTGAATGAGATCTAATAAAGCACCAAAGGGATCACGGTCTGTCCCCGCAAGCAACGGTGTGACGCCGCACGAAGCGGTAGAACCCCTGTTCCTGCACTGCTTTTCTGGGTAACTGAAGCTGCTCGGCCTCGTGAAGTCAGGGTCTCCCACAGATCCAGAAGCTCCAGGCGACAGTTCCTGACATGAGCTCTTGTGAAGGACACAAACACCAACGCGACACTGCCCTCCTCACTTGTGTCTGGCCCCACTGCAAGAACCCCTCAATTACAGATGGCCAAGGGTCGGTTTGGCTTCTACTGCTCTGCTTCAGCCCTGGTGCAGAGAAACTCCGTGCACCCCGAGGATCCTCCAAGGATCCCATCAGCACCCTCTGCTGTCACCTGCAGGGCCCACACGGGTCCGCTCACCTCTTTGCAGCGCATCCTGCGGCTGGACATCTTGAAGTAGTATTCACTGAGGTTCTGGGAACATGCCTGGAGCAGAGCACGCACAGATTTCTCCGACTCAAACACCAGGTAGACGTATCCTTTAGAGGCGAAAGGAAAGAAGCAGCCGTTACAACTGTAGCAGCACAAACCCAGACCATCCCCGTTTGCAGACACCCTCAAAATCATCCTCAGATGCCACCCGAAGTGTCTGCACTGCATCTCCTTCGCTGTCCCCAACCCCTTCCAGGGGAGGGCAGGGATTTGCAGCACCTGCCCCAGCAGACTTGATGTGGGAGATCCACCCGTGATACAGAGACTGGCCAGACTGGGAAAGAGCCCAAACTCAGCCCAGCACGGGCTGCCCGGCCGTCGGGGACAGGTTCACCCACACCCAGTGCCATCTGGGCCACTGCCCCCCACGCACAAAGCCACATCTAGACATGACTGTAGTCATGGTGGGCACCCACCGGCCCGGTCACAGTGTGGCCTGCAGGAAAACAGACTTTGCTTCTCATTTAGGATGTTTTGGCCCAGAAATAGAAGTTCAAAGCTTTGAAGTCACTCCCATCGGTGCCAACGCTCTGTACCTCGCGGTGCTCTGGTCACTGAAGGAGGCCACCAGGCACCACCAAGTCTACAAACTGGTGACTCCTAACCCCCAAACTCATTACTGCTTCCATCAGCCCAGCTGCTTGAGCCAGGATTACGCCGCAGGAGCTGCTTGCTCACCAGTCCCCACAGCTCACCAGGACGCACGCTGGGATTCACCACGTGAGCTTTACGCCAAGGGTGCTGTGATTTGGGTGCTGGCAGTAGGGACCAGCGGCCATCGCCCACAGCAAGACAGCCCCCACGCGGGGCTCCAGAAGCACCAGAGAGGGTTGCCCCCCCCAGACCAGGCTCCTGCTAGGGACGGGTGGGGACACTAGGTTGGAGGTGACAGTTCTGCGCCCCTGGTGCTGACCCCTGTGAGAGCGGGACATTTACCCTAGGGTGCTGTGTACCATCCAGTCACCAGCATGCAGCCGTACCAGCCCAGCATCCGTGCTGTAACATAGCATGGGAAAAGAGTAACCCTACCGTGTCGCTATTACCTTTAGGCATATTACCTTTGGGAGGGCAGCGTGGGTGTTTGCCATCCTTACCAGGCCACTCCACACTCAGTGAGCCAAAAGCACGGAAGGTGTTGATCAGTCCAGCTGCAGACAGAAGGAGACAAAGTCAGTGCCCCCCCTCCCAAAAAAAAAAAAAGCTTCATCCTACAACCTCTTGATGAAATCCAAGGGCCTGGCACGGGGCCGGCCGGGGGCTGCTCACCTTCCGTAATGTCCCAGGGGACTCCTCCCAGGAACACTTTGCAGGAGTAGGTGGGGTTCTTGTAGTGTCGAGGAGGCAGCTGCCCGCTCCAGGTGCAGGTGGCTTCATTCATAGCTGGGACAAGCACAAGCAAGCACTCAGTACAAGACCATTCACTTCCCGCTCTCCCCTGGGTTTCCAAGAAAAATCCCCATATTCCAGGGGAACCTGACTACAGGTTCAGCAGCAGCGACAGGCAGCTAGCTGCCTCTCCATCCTGCTTTTCTGCCAGCAGGTAGACCCAGAGTCAGGCTTGTGCATGGAGAAAGGTCTGATCTGCTGCAAACTCATGTCCAGCCACGTTATCTGCACAGAGGCCACCTGCGTTCCCTCCCAGAAGCAGAGGACCATCACCACACACTGAAGCCTGCTGAGACCCACCATCCAACTGACCTGCTGCTTGCCTGTGAAGCCTGGCTTCTCTTTCGATACTGAAGGGGTCCTCTGGAGAGTCCAAGAGATCCCAGGAAGGCCATGCAGATGCTCCAGGCCATCTTTTCGATGCACTGGCTGAGGAGGAAGTGACTGCAGCTGGGGCAGCTTGGTCTTGATCCAGCCGGGACCCGACACCCATCTTTAGGGAGTCTCTGGACACCGCACTGAGGGGCAGGAAGGGCAGAGGCGGGGAGATGCGAAGGCTTGACTGCAAGAGAAAGTCCGCATTAAAACCCAGCTTCCAAGCAGGAGCTCATAATACTTGGAGGTCATCCACCACCCCGGGGCCCTGCCCTCACCCACAGCTGAAGGGGCTCTCGGTGACCTCCCGAGACCCTCTGAGGTGTGACAGAGGCAGGAAAGCAGCAACCTCGCCTGTCCCAGCAGCCTGATGGGACCAGTTTCCCTGGAAAAGGTCTGCCCCCTACAGCCATTTCCCTCTGAACCTAAGCCAGGTTAGCAGCAGTGGGTATCCTTAAGCAGGATGGCAGACCACAAAGCCTACACAGCCTCAAGGACATCTGCCACCCCCAGGGAACACCAACCACCCCAGTAACCTCATGTTTTGCTTTGGGCCCTTGCTGGCAGCACCCAGGAGCTGGGTGCAGGCAGAGAGGTGGCTCCTGCCCTCCGCAGACCTGCCTGACCAGGTGAGGGCTCAGCCGGTCGCAGACCCCGCAGTGAAAAAAAAAAAAACCACCACCACTACAAAACCACACGGATTAATAGAACAGCAGGGATGCGAGACATTTTGCAGCTTATCGAGCACCAGCCGCTCTGCGGATCCAGCCACGCTCCGCTGCGGCACAGCCGCCCACGCCAAGGCCGTGCCAGGGAAGACCTGACCTTCAGGAACAAAGCCCTGCCACCCCCACTGCCTGCCATCACCATCCCATTCCCCAGGAAGGGCCACAGGAGAAATCAGTTCCACATCGAGCCAACTGCGTCCTTCACGCCCATCCCAACACGGGGGTCAAGGCCACAGCAGAGCCGGGAGCAGCTCGGCCTTGGCTTTAGCCTCAGGTCCTGCAGACGAGCCAGGGAGCAGCGCCCGCAGAGCTGCCCTGCTGGCAACCAGAGCTCCCGCTCGCGCTGCGACACAGACCCTGCGGCGCAGACTGGGTCAGCACGACAGACACTCGCCTCGCTCGCTGGCTTCCAAATTTAGCTGTGCTTTAGGGAACGGGAGCAGGCTAGACCCAGTTTGTTCTAGAAGAAACGGCCCCGAGATGGAGAAGTGCAGTCAGCAAAGGGGAAGGGCAACGAAAGGCAGACAGGAGCTCCTGGGAAGGCCAGGCTGGAGCCTGGGGGAAGCTGTGCTGATGAACCACCTCCCTGCTGGGATCAGGGCACAGACACCCTCCTGCCACACACCAGCTCAAGGACTCAGATCCTTCTGGGAGCTACTTAACCCATTAGGGCTGCAAGCACAAAGCCATAAGGCCAAAACATTATTTAGAAGAAAAAAAAAAATTAATACAAGGATAGTGTTAGTCTGTTCTGAAGGAGGACTGCATCAGCAGTCCTTCTTCCAAAGCCCGGGCTGCAGAACCACGCTGTGTCAGTGTGAGCATCACAGATCCCTCCAGCACTCCCTTCCCTTCCTGGGCTACAGCTTGCAGCCCCCCCAGCTCTCCCGTGCTCCCCTGAAATGCAGCAAGACACCAGGAACCACGCAGCACGTGCAAGGACCCAAACTTACAATCAAGTCTGAGAGGTGGTCGGAGCCCGAGCTGAACCCACTGGTGTCTGAGTCCGAGGGGCTGCTGGAGCGGGAGTCCAGGAGGGAGCGGGAATCCAGGCGGGAGCTCCTCAGTGTCGGCGTGGAAAACTTTTCTGACAGGTCTGAACCAATGGGGTCTAGAGGCAGGAAACCCAGCGGGGGCCTCCCCAGGACGTTCCCAAGAGGGTTACTCAGCATGCCGAGAACTGCAACAGAGAAAGAGCCTGTCAGTGCTGCAGCGTGACGCACCTCCTCCCCTCCTGGCTCTCGTGGCAGAGGCCCAGGAGGGTACTGGGCTCCCATCAGCCCACGAATGGCTCGTCCAGGAGGTGGCACGTCTGGCAGGCACCAACCTCTGCACCACTCCAGAAGGGCTGCACACCATTTGCCATCAGTTCCAGGGCAGTTGCTGCACAGCTGGAACCAGCAGCAGCCTTGTGTGGCTGACAGGCAGGAGGGTGGGTCACCCTCCCAAGGCTGAGATCAGCCAGGAGATCCCACCTTACCCGGGAGCAGAATGGGAGACCCCCAGTTATGGACCCGAGATGCTCCCAGACAGGTCCGTGCCCTCACACTGGCATTCCCTGCTGCTTGTGCTGGAGAAAGCTGGGACCTTGGGAGGGGTGGGGGGCAGCTACCCACACAATTTTAGCCATGGAGGGCACTGACTGGGCGCACACCGGTAGCCAGGCTGGGAGGTGGGACGCTGCACCCATCAGCCCTGACAGGGGCTGGCTATGGGCACCCAGCAACGTGCCAGTCTGGCCTGCAGAGAGAGGCGATGCTACGCCGTCAGCAGCGAGCACCGTCCCCGCTACGTGTTCACAACAAGCCTGTCTGGTCAGGCCTTTGCTCGAGAGCCGACAGGCAAGTACGCGCCAGACTGCTTCCCTCGCACGGCAGCAGATTTTCCTCCCACCGAGGAGAATCCAGGCAAGCAAATTCCTCCCTAACAGAGCTGCACACACACACACACCCCCACCCCGCAACCCGAGCAGAGCATCAGGCCACCGAGGGGTCATGAAAGCTCCATCCTGGTCCATGGGTCAGCAGTGTGGGTCCAGCTGCCACCCAGAAGGAAAGGGGAGGCAGGGCAGGCTCGGCCACACAGGATCCCACGGGGGCACGACACCAGCCAGCTCTATTCAAAAAGGAGCAAGTCTCAGCAAGCTGAATGTGTCCCCAAACCAAACGAAAAGAGCAAAGCGTTCAGAAATGGTTTTAATTATTCAGAGGCTGCAAAACAAGGCAGCTTGCCCTGAAGCTTTCAGTTTTCAGCAAAGCAAGTTTGGGATCCACTTGATATCCTCCAGCCCCACCTGATGTCAACCAGCCAGGACCTCAAGGTTTTTAATGCAGATTTTCAGGTAGCTCTTGTACAGAAGAGGATTAACAGTCCAAAACGCTGCCCAAACCAGGCAAGTAGAAAAATGCTACCACAAAGGGGTGGTAGCGCTTTGGTCAGACACCAGTACCCGCTTGGTGCCAACGCCAGAGAAAGCTGCCAAGTGTGGCCGAAGCAAGATGCTGGGATATACCTGCCCCAAGCAGTGCGACTCGCACCAGGGAACTGGCATCTTTAGCCTCACACTAAGGCAAGATAACACCACCAAAAATACCCAGACAGGTAGAGGTGGGTCCTTTACTCGAAGCATCTACCTCAACCGGAGGCAGAGCTGCTCCGCAGGAGCTGTCGGTGACAGCCACAGCATCTCCCCACGTTTGTTTCCCCCAGCAGAGGCGCAGATCCATTTGGGCTGCAGCACAGGACGACGAACTCACCTCTGACTGTGCCTGGAAAGGGACCTCCCGCCCTCCGAATATCTGCCTGTCCCTCCCCAACAGCAGCACCTGCGCTTAAACCCAGCCCCACAGCCGAAACCCTCGCCGTCCCAGCCGTACTCACCCTGGGCAGCGGTGGAGGGGCAGGAGCAGCCCGGGGAAGCTGCCACAGACGGCTGGAGTCGGGGAGGAGGCTGCTCCCTAAGAGTCACAGCGCAGGGCAGAGCATCTCCCAGCCCAGCCGAGCCGCACTACGCTGGTTTGCCGACTTCTCTGAAGCCACGTGACGCGTTTAAAAATACAGCCAGCGTATTGTTCGAGGGAGACAGCTGAATTTGTTAAACAGGCTCAAAAAAATCTGATTAGTCACTAAACAGTACAAGAGTCAAAGCAAAAGCAGCTGATTCCCGTGGCCCAAGCCTCACCACCGACACACACTCCGGCACTGATGTCCTCCTCCTCGGACCTCCTAGAGACCTGGAGCAGCAAATGCCACGCAAACTGCTGCCAGGCAACACCATCCTGCACCTCATCTCTTGGTTATCAGAGATGGGGGGACAAAACTCCATTGGGGATGCACCAGCAAGGGCTCAGGGGCTCATCAGGAGCTCCCAAAGGTGTTAAGAGGATCCAGCTGCCCTGCCCCATTTATTTCACCCTCATCTCTGGCGTGCTGCAGCCACTGCTCACGCATTTGCTCCCAGGATTGCTTAGCTCTCATCACAGCTAGAAAACCAGTAAGGCCAGTATGAGTGCATTCGAGTAGCAGGATTACTGGCCTTTCAAGGGATCTGCTGTCTGGGCATCTGAGTTTCAGCACCTACCACCGAGCAAAATCCTGCCGGCTACGACTGACCCGCTCCTAACCTCTCCTCCTGGAAGCGCTGACATCCTGCCGTTAACGCAGATGGATTTCATCCACTCCAGAAGCTTTGACAGGTCTGCACAGGCAGCGCTTGGTTACACTGAGCTCAGGGGAGACCCCGCATCACCCCTGTGGGTCTGACTCAGCTTCACACAGTACCTACAGCCACTAACAGGAACATCGGGAGGAAAAGCTTGGCCTTTCCTCCTCCGCGCTTGCCTAGCGATCAGGCTGTGTCCCCTGAAGCCAGCCTTCACAGGTAGCCTAGGAAACACCAGCATAAGGGATCAGCTCTTGTTTCTCACCGCCCCAACCCAGAAGCATCCTGCTCTAGCTCCCTGCCTTAACCCACTGAGCCCCCTTCCCGAGGGATGGGGCACAAGAGCCTGACAAAGGCTGCCCACCTGAAAAAAAAAAAAAAAAAGAGCCCTCAAGTCATTGGGGCTGCTCAATAAAACCAGGGAAGTTGGCCCCGTCTCCCCGGCGGACAGCTTGCAGAAGAGAAGCATTTCCAACACGTGTGCAAGATGCATCAGCAATTTCTGGTGTCAAGAACATCCCTGAAGATCCCAAAGTGAAACAGCAAACATGAGGCAACTACCCAGACTATGAAAAAAAAAAAAAAACCAAACCAACCCTAAACAGAAACAACTAAGCATTTTGCACATCTACAGGGGAAATTTTAACTGAAGGCTCAATACGGTCCCCATTCATCTGCTCACACCCAGCGGCCCCGCTGCCCAGAGCACGGCAGCCTGCAGAGAGCTTCTGGAACTTTTCCTGCCTCCGCTCGGAGCTGCAAGAGAGGCACATGCCAACGCTCCTTTGCAGGGGACAGCAAAAAAGGTAGCTTTTAATAGAAACTCAGCTCTGACTTTTGACTCACTGCTGCAGCTTTAACGACTGGATTCGGAGCCAGCATGCTCCGTCTTTGAGCACGTCAGCCAAACCCTGACAGATTTAAGAGCTCTGTGGAGCAGTCTCGATACCAGCGTGGCACTCGTCCAGATCGCTCAGGTCGCTCTCTAGAGAACAAGCATTTTATGAACCACTCCTCCTCCCGAGTTGAGCTTTCCCTAGTAAACGCTGTCAGGATGCTGCTGCTGCTGCAATACGTCCTCTTAATTCCCCGCATCATCCTGGGGCCCCTAAAGATACCAGCGGGAGCACATGGAAGCATCTTGGACCCATCGCACCCAAGAGGGTGGCTTGTTCCAACTCTTTATGGCAACTCTGTCCTGTAGACCCCAAATCATCTTTTAAATCCAGTTACCAGCTACTGAGCTACTACATTTAACGTCAACTTACCCGGTCTCAGACACATCACTCCATCAGCACAAGCTGTGATTCACAGCCACGCACCTCGGGAAAGGTGCCCCGACAGCGAGACGCCCAATGCCCAACCAGCCTCAGAGCAGTTTTTGTTCTGCCATGTGCCCCTCAGACTTGCAACTTTAAGATTTCCAGCACCTGCTCAGGACCTTGGAGCACTTTCTTCCCTGCGTACTGTAATTTACGACCATTTAAGAATTAGACCTTCCTAGTAGCTTCGGCCAAGCCCATTTTATAAGACACGGGTGTAAAGATGAGCCCTAAGGAGCCAGGGAGCTGGCAGCTCAGGGAAGGGTTCTGGGTAAAGAAACCACTTTACCACCATGCTGGTGACAAAGGACGTTTCATGCCTTGAATAAGACCTTAAGATAAGCAGGACACTACCCACAGAGCATCCCCTGAATTTATTCCTGACAGCTAGAGTGGACAAAAAGCTTTGCTGTCATTAAACTGTCCTCTGAGCAAGTAGTTCTGCTTTAGCTTGGGTCTGCGGGACACGGCCCAGCAGAAGCAGCCAACAGCACAAGAGCAGAGCAGCGCAGCGTTGATGCTCTTCACTCCTTGCAATATCAATTTATCTGGAAACTTGAGCAAAAAAACCTCTCACCTTACAGCTGTCCAGGTCCTTCCGCTCAAGGCCTTTCCCCACACCAAGAACATCAGCAGAAGCTTCCCCGCGGAGGAAACCACCGCTTGCCCTAGGGCGACTCACATCACAGCCTCTTCGCTCGCCCGAGGGCACACGTAACCGCATCCGGGCCCACAAGGAACTCCCGGAGCGAAACAACGTGCCAGGCCCCAGGTTCTTCTACTCCCAGCAAAGTCTGGCACCTGCACGCTGAAGGCGCAGGCAGTTCCACACCACATTTGGCAGAGGCACCAAGCGCTAGATGAGCAACATGCACACGCTTCTTTTGAAGTCACGCTCTGAAGATGCGTTCCAGCCTTTACAGGCTCACTGCAGGGCTGGAAAAAAAGCCTATTTAGAAGGCACCAGGACTTGTTTGAGCAGGTATATGACGCCGAGGCCTTCAGAGGGTCACTTTTGCTGGCTGGCACCACCAGCAAAGTTAGACAGAGGGACATTTCGGTCTCCTGAGAGGAGCTACTCAGCGCAGGAGAGACGGCAAACTGTCAAGTTCTCCCCTTTATCCATCAGCTACTACTTACACTGAAAGTCTGCCCTTCTGCTCCCATCTCCTCGCAGAGGCAGAGGTGAAGAGACTGATAGGAAAGCTCTTACTAAGGTCAAAAGAGACGGGTTTCAGTGCCACCGTGCTTCTGCTTCCACTCGGTGACACCTGCCGTACCCAGGGGCTGCAGAGCTGTGTGACATTTGGGACAGGGTGGCAGCAAAGGAGGGAAGCAGCATGACCAAGGCCCTGGAGACTGAACACAGTGCAGTTTCTTTTGTCATTCGTCAAATAAGCTTGTAAAGAAATAATAATAAAAAAAAAAGCTGATGTCCCAAACAATAGCCTGCTGCAGTTCCAGAAAAACAGCTCGTCTGCAGTTTTTACCGCCCAGCCAGACTCTGCCCTGGTGGGGTGGGAGCTGGCTGAATGTTTTAGTCAGCCAAAAAGCAGCACCTCCTACAGACACTGAGCAGCTTTGTGGCAAGAGAAACATTTGCGTGTCTGAAAGGCAAACGGGCACCTTAACCACCTCCTACAGCCACAGTTAACGTCGCTGTAGTTACGGCAGCGACGCAGCCAGACAGGCTGCCACAGCGAGTTTTCCCCCTCCATCGCACACCGGCACCAAGCTGCTCAAAAACATGGCTGCAGAGGAAGGGGAAAGAGATACTCCAGACTAATCATAAGTGAAGTTCTAGCACTTCAGGCCTGCAGCTGTGGGACCTCATGCTGCCTGTGAGGAGCCAGCACACCTGCAGCCGCAGTAGAGGGGACACCAACCGAACCGAGCCCAGCAGAAGCTGTGGGGACAGTTGTGTGGCTGCAGCACACAGTAAGGGAACGGGCTTTGCGTGACACAGGAAAGGTAAGTGTTGGATCCAACCCCCCATTCACTCCTTAACAGGGAGCTACAAGGAACAGCCAGGCTCTTACACGTGCCCAGAGAAACAGGGAAAAGCTGCAGCACAAAGTGGCTCAAAAACGTCTTCCTCTTAAGTGGATCTTGCATGGGACAGGGCACGGAGAGGTGGAAGGGATCTCCATCCTTAGGGCTTCCTCATCCCTCAATACCTCCAGAGGTCTTGTCTGGCTCAAATCCTCCCAATTTGATTATACTCCCATCACTCCATTGGAGAAAGTCACTGCTGCTATGAGAAAAGCCACCCCAAGTCAGATGCGTGCAACACTTCCCGGAGCTGTACATCACAACACAAGTCTCTATCACCCTGAACCAACTGCCAGCGTTTAAGAAAAGCAACTCTGAGAACAGCAGATGTGATCAAACCAATGGCAAGCACCACCTAAATAAGAACTACAGCACAGGCCTTTTTGTTCCTGAACTACTAAAGAGGAACCTCTGCCCTGGCAGAGTCTTCATTTGGGGCAAAGAAGAACTGAGGATATTCGGGCAGCTATTTCTGGTTTGCTAAGAAGGGGGCAGGGGAATAAAAAAGAAAAACAGGCAGCCTGATCCCACAGCTGAACCACAGAATTAGCGTCAGGACACCTGAGGTCTATTCTTGGTTCTGGCACCAACGTGGTAAGTCACTTCCCCAGCATGCCCTGAAAAATGGAAGCAGCAGCAGCAGCACTAGGAACACGGAGCAGTTTATTGCATTAACATCTGAGAGCATCGGTCCTCCTCCCGCACCCAGAGAGCGGGACCCGGCTGACAACAAGCCTCGTTGCTTCCCGAGGCAGGGAATTTACTGCCGTGTCTCTGGGAAGGGAAAACAGATGCCCAAGGTAAATATAAAGATCAGCAAAGACAGCTAAAACACAGCTCCGGATTAGAAGTGCGCAGGCAGTTGCGTTCACTAAGCAGACTGCCACAACTGCCTTCATCTTTAAAAAGATCAGAACATTGAAATACAGCAGGGTTTAACATGTATCACTCCCAGAGAGATTTAAAAGCCAACATATTCAGGTCAAATTCTGCACAACAAGCTTCAGCTTTGCAAACCTCAAGAACAAACACTTCTATATTTAAGTACCAAACTCCTCGCAATTATCCTGCTGCAACGTCCAGGGTGCAAACTCCGCGGCGTGTGTTACTTTACGTGCTAACAAGGATGAGACTGACTCATTTTCACCGCAGCCTGCGGGGTGTCGAGTCCATGGGGATAGCACTTTTCGGAGTTACGTTCTTTAGAGGGCGGCTGGAGGGGAGCAGGCTGCTGGCCGTACCCCTCTGGGCAAGGCAGCGAGCCGCAGTGAAGGAAAAACTTAAAAAAAAAAAGATTGCATTTGGGACTAAAGCTTATTTGAGAAATGGCACGCACACATGCCTCACTAAGGCATTCAGCTGGCATAAAGCCACGGATTTCCTCACCAGATTGGCACACCCAGTAGCACCAGTGATACCTGCAGGTTCCCAGTTAGTTTCCAGGTCCGCGCGCCGTCACGGCTTTTGTTTCCTCCCTCCCTTCCTTCCCTCTGCGCTCTTGGAAAGAAAACAAGGCAGAGGGACGAGGAGGGAAGCTGGGCTGTCGCTGTGTCTGAGGGCGGCTCCGAGCTGGCAGGAGCACAGGCATCACCTGTGATTCAGCTGTTTTGCCAGCGCCGAAGGGAGCACGCACGAGGCGAGAAAGCCCAGGGACGTGGCAGAAGATGCGGCACCGGTTGAAGATGGACGCCCTGCCCGGTGCCCCCCACCCTCGAGGGGGGGCTGTTAATTCAGCCCCACGACAGCACCGAGCAGCACGTGTGCTGTGACAGCTCAAGGACCAGGGCACCTTTTGGAAGCAGATCATTTCAGAACCAGCTCAGTGGAGGTGCTCATTTAAAGAGGGAGCACTGAGGCAGCCCAGGAGTTGGTTTCTTCAGCCCCTCCTGGGCTGTGTTACTTTTGCCACCCTCCAGCAGCTTTCCATAGAATCAGAGGATTGTCAAGGTTGGGAGGGACCTTTCAGATCATGGAGTCCAACCATCAACCCAACACTGACAAAAACCATCACTAAACCGTATCTCTAAGCACCACATCTACTCATCTTTTAAATATCTCCAGGGATGGTGACTCCACCACTTCCCTGGGCAGCCTCTTCCAATGCTTAATGACTCTTTCAGCATAAAAAAAAATTTCCTAATATCCATCCTAAACCTCCCCTGGTGCCACTTGAGGCTGTTTCCTCTTGTCCTATCACCTGTTACTTGGGAGAAGAGACGGACTCTCACCTTTTCTATCCTGCTTTGGGCAGGAGGCTGGACTAGATAACCTCAAGAGGTCCCTTCCAACCTGAATTACCTTATCACTTTAAAAAGACAACCTGTCAAGAGCTCCACAAAGGTTCTGCGATGCCCTCTGACAGCGCTCCCTACTGCAGTCACCACATGGTAAGTGGGCTGGAAGGATTTCAGCTGAGCCAACAGGCCAAACACCCCCTGCTGGCTCAGTGGCCTTGCCCCCAGTGTCACCGCAAGGACAGGTCACCCCCCAACACCACAGGGAGCCTGGTTATCAGAGCAGGACGCTGTAGGCAGTACCAGGGACAAACACAAGTCTCAGGCAGGGGCAGATGAAGCCAGAGGTGGGAATAGGGAGGAGGAGGCATCACTCCTACCTTCCGCTCCAGGCAGCCCCAGCACACTGGGAGAGCAGCTCCGAAAGCCATGGGGAAGTCCAGGCAGCTCCCCTGCCCGGCTCCAGGTGGAAAAACACAGACCTGCACGCTCTGTGGAGTTTGTAATGAAGGCACCGAGACAAAAATCACATTCAGGGTCCCTTCCAGAGAGCTACCATATTACTGCTGATGAAGATGCAGCAGAAAAAGCCTTTCGTGTCTGCTCTGCCCAGCCAGCAAGCATCCCATCTGCTGTTTAGAGGAAAACCTACCCGCCCCATGCCTCATTTGACCAGCACAATTTTAGGTATTAATTTCACCCCAGGCCAGAACTTGCACACACCTAAACCACCCCACCGCTACGTCCAGTATCAATCACAACAGGACAGAAAGACAAAGCTCCAAGTTGCCCGGGGCAGCTCAGAGGCACCAAACAGCGGCTCCGATGCTCTCCTCAGAGGGGAACATGCTTGTGCAGGCTCTCTGCAGGAGCCAGCCAAGAGGCACACGCTCCAGACTACAACTTGAGTCAAAAAAAAAGCTTATAGGCAAGCTCTATAAGCCCGATGTATTTATACACACCAGCAGCATGGCTATGAAGGATGGGGATCTGCCAGTCCTGGAGCATTTTCGTCACTGCACCTCCAACAGTTTTGAGCAGGATCAGGTACCCAAGAGGTCTGCGCCTTCCTTGCATCCACGCTTTTTCACTGTTACCCCCAAAGAGCACACAGGCAGCAGCAACAGCCCTCCTTCAGGGCTGCTCCAGCGGCTGCAGTAAAACATCCTTCCCTGAAAGAAGTCGAGGGGAGGGTTTTGGGGGGTGCGTGCCTGCTCCCACAAACGGCCTCCAGCACAAGACTGGAGGCTGCCCTGACCCACTTGAGTGCTAGCTGGAAACAAGCAGAGATGCTGGTTAGATTCCTGTTCCAGTTACTTATGTATTTGCATCTTCTATTTTACAGCATCAGCGCAAACAAAAATAAATCTGTTTAGGAGAAGATGTTCAAATGGAAGCTTTAAGAGGTGGATTAAGAGCAACTTCCATCAGGAACCAATTGCAAACACAGAGTTTTGGTGCTTGTTTTACTTATTTGATACATATTTTATTCTGTTAAGGATCAAATACTGCTGCCACACGAGCAGTCTGCAGCAATTAAGTGCCCCTTCCTTTCTGCTCCACAGCTCCGGCCAGCAGTTGAGAAAAATGGGCCCACAGAGCATGAGCAGCCCTCACCGAAACACGCTCAAGAAACAAGTGCCCGTTAAGCACCCACACCAACCGCGTCCTCGGAAAAGCCCTACAGGAGCTGAGATGGGACAGGCCAAGCTTTTAGCACGGCCATCTCACATACACAGGAGACCATGCAAGTCAAGCCAGCTTCCAGCTTTGCTCCCTTACAGCGTAATTATAATTAACCTCCACACAGATGGCACCACCACCACATTTGTGCATCCACTAAGCCCTGAAGAGTAGACAGGCTGCTCCAGAAGGACCAGGGCTTAAGGGACAGCTGCTGGGAAAGCCCATCTTCCCTTCCAGGCGATGAAGGACACTGAGAACATGGGAATTCAGGATCCCCACCCTCACCAAGTCTTTGGTTACCCGTTTGCCCGAATTGAGTGCCGGTCCGAGGCCAGCAAAAAGGTGGCCTGGCCTCCTTGCTCCAGCACAAACAGCCACACCATCAGCAGTAAGAATGAACCTTTTACTGAGTTCTGGGAGACTTGGGCTTAAATCTGAGTTGAGGCTGCAGGTGAAGTGAGTCTTACTCAGGGTGAAGTGTTCACTCCCTGGTCCCAAAGCTCCCCTTTCACTAGAGCGCAGAAAAAAATCCTTCTTAGATACTGGGGCAACAACCTAGAGTTATCCAGATGCTGAGCTCTCCTGTCAGAATGAGCCTCAGAAATCTCCATCTAGCACAAGAAGGATTTTCATGTGGCCAAGCGATACATGCAGAAGTTGAGGCCACACCTGGGCAGCGACTGCCTTGTGAAGCCACTTGGCCAAAGGACATTAAGTAAAAGAGCAGAGAGAGTCCCAGACATGGAGGGGCACAAGGGGCAGGCACTTGGCACCATGCTTAGCACAGGTTAATCTGGCAGCAAATTAAACATCCAGAGAAAAGAGAGATCCAGGGGACTTTCCTCTCCCAAATCCTCTGCCTCTCCAAGGTCTACCCCAAGCTCTGCAGCCAAACACGCAGAACAACTGCTCGAGGACGATGTGCATCAACCACGAAGTGCAACAACCACTCCAAAACTGATTAGCAACTCTCACTTGGGTGTTCTCAGGCACCTGCCACCCCACAGACAGTATTTCCTGAGGACAGTCTGAAAACAGTCCCTCCTGCTCTCATCCCAAAAAAAGGCTAGGAGTCCACAACAACCATGCTTCCTTCTATGCAACAGGTCCTTTCTTTCATCCTTCAGAGACACAGTTTTGCCTTGAAGACTTCAGAGTGATTTGTACGTAAGGGCCTCGCTATCTGCCAGGCTACGCACAACAGATTGCCTGCAGTTCTAGGCTAGCAGATTTTAAGCAGCTACAGATAATCAGCACGTTCAAGCTTACTGCAGGAAGAAGGTGCTGTGGGAAGTAGGAGAACCGAGAGCTGGAAAGATCCAGCAGCGCTTCTCTCCCACACGCCATTTCCCCAGCACCAGAGCGACTGGAGCTGTAACCTTGTGGCTAGAGAATGAGACAGCAGCAGCCAGCACAGAGAGGGCACCGATGAGGCTGGAGCTGCAGCCTTGAGTGCAGATCCAAGATGAAGCTCCCATCTGTTGCTGTACAAGCAGCTTTAGAGTCACACACCAAGCGGAGAGGCAAATACAGCAAGGTGGTTTACCTGAAACCATCAGGAAGAGCTTACCTAGAGAGGTCAACATCCTCTCCAGAGGAGCTGATCCTTCTGAAAATGCCCTTGCAGGTTAGCATCGCAAACTTAGTGCTAACAGAGTAGTTTTAGGATGATTTCCCAGTGGGCAAGTCTGCCTGTCCCACATACGGTTAGCCTCAGCCTCCCGATGTAGGGCAAGACAGACCAGCCAGACCAAGCAGCTGGCACGGAGGCTGAAAAACAGCCAGGGAGACCCAAAAATCTGCACACGGATCTGCCCATGTATTGCCGTCACCCGTTCTCCAGGCAAAAACTGGATCGAGACCCCATTTGCTTGTGCTCCTTGAAGAATAGGGCAGTGACAGTAAAGGATACCATCAAGGGCAGTTCCATCTCACTCCCTCTTAACCCCTCCTTGCCCCTGCAGAGGGATGAACTGGAAGGGCTTGATAAAAGGGACCACCTACTATGAGGATACTTTAAAAGAAGGGGAAACGCTGCCTCAGGTAATACAGCTGGGGACAGCAGGACTGGAAGCGCTCGAGCCCAGTTTCCTGCAAAAGCCCCTCCCCGGGCCCACAGAGCAGGTTTCTGGGACTTGCTGAAGTATTTCCAGATCTGACAGACCTAGAGGCAGCAGCGGGTTGGAGATGCCTTTCCTGCCGTGAGACAGCAGTTCAATCCCACAGCCAACAGAGGCAGGCAGCTCCAGCCTGCGGCAGCCGCCCGCCCGGAGAGGCTCTCTCCAGACACCAGCTCCAGGGGCCGGCAGCACATGTGGCACGCTCACGGGCTACGGACACTTCCCCAGCGTGTTACAGTGCTGGGCCCAGAAGGAAAACACGTTGCAAATAATCTCGTCTGGGCACAAGGGGTTCAGCAGCCCTGTGAGAAGGGGGACGTAGGCGGGAGTGGAGCATACAAGCCGGCCCCGTGGCTCTCTGGCCTCCTCCGGCACAGCCCTGGCTGGTGGCAGGCACCTGATCCCACTGCACCAAGCTGCACGGTGACACCACCCTGGGAGCGCAAGGTGACACCAGGAGGGTTTGCAGGCAAAGGTCCTTCCAAGGCTGAGAGCTCCGCACTGCCAGGGACTACGCAGACAGGAGAGGAGGTCCCGGCTCATCAGTACTCAAGCGCAGGCACTGCAGGGGACCACATCAGCAATATTTTTAGCCTGATTGTTAGAGTTTTTTTTTTTTTTTTTTTGCATTTCCACCCTTCCAGACACCTCCCCGTGGGTCGGTACAGCTGAGTCACTGCTGGAACCTTCCAAATGCTAGGGCGCCAGCATCACAACAGCTCTGCTTGGCAGCACCAGCCCTCCCCAGCCCCTAGAGACAGCCCAGCAGTGATGCAGCCTCGGGACACCCTGATATAGACCCCCTTCCCCCCTGGGGCCAGGCCAGCTGCAGCCTCCTAGGGCTCAGCGCTGGGCATCAGGAGACAGGGCAGCCTTCTCTCCACACCATCCTTCTTTCCACCACAGCGTGGATGGCCACCTGGCAGCATCGCTATCTGCCAACTCCTCAGATCCGTACGGCTTTCAGACAGAGGAGCACTCCTCTGCCACCCAGAGAGGAGCGTTTCACAGCCTTTCAGGAGATGCTCCTGAACTACAAGATCTCCCCTCCCGAGGAGCCTCCACGTTGCCACTCCAGGGCCCTTAGGGAGGAGAAGGCTCTGAGGCTCTGCAGAGGTGGGAGGCGTGGGCAGGCTGAAGCAGTACCACAGCTGCGCACAGACACCAGCCTTACACTCCTCCAGCCGGCGTACGCCATCCCCACCGCTCTTGGAGCGGGACAGCAAGGGCAGCCCAGGCCAAGGAGCTCTCCTGACCCACACATCCTGCACACCTGGAACAGGCAGGTGGGATTGAGAGGGAGAATGCAGTCGCAGGACCACAACACCCTCAGCTATACACCCCCGGGCTCCCCGCACAGCCTCTGCGGGCCTGAGGCTCCTCTGTAGAAGCAGCACAGCTGCACTGGAGTTGGGTTTTACGCCTAAATCCCCCTCTTTACGTACCAAGGGGAATACGGGGAGTTGAGAAGTGAGGGAACAGGCCCCTCCAGCCAGTACTGGGTGCCATGTCCCAGCAGCTGTTACCACGAGTTGTCACAAACACCCACTGGGTGCAGATCACCTGAGCCCAGGGCTGTACCCGGGCTCAGATCCTTCCTGCCGCTCTTCCCAGGCCACTGCGGCAGGCAGGAGCTCCAGCACCACACGCTGCAGTCGGTGAGGGCACCCAACGCCAGATACACCCTCTGCTAGCAGGGAGGTCACCGGAGGGAGCACCTTCAAATCATCTCCAAGTGAGTCTCCCTCTTGAAACCAGAAGCCAAATCACCCCTGACAGCAATCCCCGAGTCCACTCGGCCCCACCGCCCAACCCGGGAGGTGCAAAGGCTGCCAAGGCTGGTGCGAGGGCTGCTCGCCTGCCTGCTGGAGCGCTGCAGAGACATCCCTGCCGCTGCCAAGACAGCCTGGCAGGAAGGCGGCCAAGAGAGCAACTGGAGACAGCTACAGCAGATCAGGTGGGGCTGGGACATCCGCACAGAGCAGCCGCCTGGGTGTGCGACAGACCTTCTTCTGCAGCGCCATTGCGCGCCGAGCCCCGGGTGTTGTGGTTGTCAGCAGCAGCAGCAGAACCCTTCAGCACAGGTGTTGCCAGCTTTAAGTGTGCTCTTTACATTGAGGGTCCTACAACACGGATTCAGCGCCCCATATTCTGCTAGCAACTATCAGGGGCTCAGCGCGTCGCTCTGAGGCACCCATCCAGGCCACCGCACACTAATAACTTCTATTTCTCCCTCCTCCTTCCAAGGTTTCCCTCCAACCTCAGCAAGGTTTCAGCTCAGACAAAAGGAGGACAGGTACCAAGTGTGTGGTATTCCCTGGTTCATTAGGGGAAGCCCACAGGACCATGTGCTGGAGCAGAGCAAGGCTTAGTAAAGCTACCCACAGCCCGACGGCAAGCAGATCCCGAGCACTAGGGCCCACACACAAACCTGCACGCTATGTCCTGCGGAAATCAGCTGTGGAAACTTGAGTGAGCTGCGGTGATGAAGCTGTCCTTTCAAACTCCAATACCCCACAAGTGGGTTTCTGTTTGTTTTACAACCGATCCAGCAACACTCCGGGCTGCGTCCCAGAAGCTCTCCCCATCTCGAGGGCAGCATCCCCTGGACACAGGTGGTCAACAGCACCCCTTTGCCCCCCCAAACATCTATGTGGGCAAATTGCACTGCCCAGGCCACCCCAGAAGCTATCTACATTCCTGTCAGCACCAACTTTACGCCTGGGGCCTCCTGTGTCACCCAAGTCTGTGCAGAGATGCACTACCCTTTTAACAAAGCAGCAGTGTGCTGCTATAAAGGGATGAGTTTCTGTAGCAACCAGGCTGAACTTGTACAAACTCTGCCAAAGCACTAGATCTTTCCATGGACTGATACTTGAACGAACACACCACCGTTTGTGAAACTGGTTTTTTTACAGCACTCAAAAGCTGGGAAGTGAACTCTTGCCTCCATTTTACTCCCCTGCTCTGTCACCAGGCTGAGGAGATGCGTTAAGTTTGTGCACGCAGCACTCCTTTCTCCTCCCGCAATTTCACAGAGAAGGCTGATGCCTCTGGAAGAGTTAACTGAACCCTGCATCACTCCGGGGAAAGCACCCAGCAACCCCACAGACTCCCCCATCGGATCCCAGCTGCAAAACCAGACTGGAGAGGATCGAGGGGGAAGGGCAAGCCAGCCAGCAGTGCGTGGCTGCAAGCCCACACCCTGCTGATCACGTAGGTTTGCGCTGGACCAAAAGAGTTAAAAGCAAGAAGCCATTCCACCGCATCTCCTCCAGCCCACTGCTAGGAGCAGACCGCTATTTCTAGTTGAACGTGGGAGTGGAGGAAGGATCCCTCCAAGTCTTCCTCCCAGCCTGCGAGCTGCCGGCTGAAGTTGTCAGTCGGGTGCCGGCTGTACCTACCACACCCCGCAGGCAGAGTTCGGCGGGTGACGCTGCCGGAGCGGAGGAACCAGCGGTGCTGCCCAGACTTTGGCAGGTGGGCAAGGCAGGGGGGTTCCTCTGCAAGTAAGGGGGGTGGGTTCCTCTGCCAGCACGTGCACCCCTGCCCGCAGAGCTACCTGCCACCAGGGATTTTCTCAGGCTGCCGGAGTGAAGTTCAGCTTCACTCCCACCCGGCGCGTTTAGCCCTCCTGACACCACACCCCCCACCCACTCCCTCCAAAGGCAGGGAGAGGATTTCTCCTCTCTTGGCGAGGTTATTCCTCCTCCTCCTCCACCAGCATTACAGAGCAAAAAAAAAAACAACCATAAGCCTGGGCACTTCTTGTCTGCAGTGAACTGACAGCAGAGCAGAGGGGGCTGTGGCACAGCCAGCCACAGCCTCCCCAACTCATCCACCACATTACACAAGCATCACGGGTCGAGAAGCCCCCATCAGTAACAACCAGCACCCCCTCACACAAGCAAATGGCTCCGCGTTTGCTTTGAAACGGCCAAAAATAAAAGGAATCCAACAACTGTTGCTGTGCGTGTCAGCAGACTCACCGGACTGTGTGCTGGTTTGTGCTGCAGCGTCAGAGTCCTGGGTGCTCCAGGGTCTGTCCCACCCTGTCAGGTTGAGGGATTGCAGGCCAAGGCACAGATCGTTGGTGTCTGGGAGGCCACGGGAAGACTCTTGCGTGGACGTGGGGAAAAGCATGCTGCTTGCCACTGCTTCTTCAGAGTCCTGGAAGTCTGCTCAGATTGAGAACAAACAGAAGCTTGAGAGTTCAGGGCTGCTTTTTCTTTCTTTTTTTTTTTTCTTTTTAAAGAAGGAGTTTTCCAAAGCGTTAAGCCCTGAGCCAGGTCTCGTGCCGCTCTGAAGCCACAGCTTCGGCAACTAGCAGTTGCACCCCGAAAGGGAGGGCTACCATATGTCCAGAAACCAGCCCCCCACCCCCCTGAGCCCCTCCACCTTCCTATCCCGTCTGCATTACTGACTGGGTCAGCATGTGACCAGGCTGCTGATGCTTACTGTGCTGACAGTGACGTCACTCAGCCATGCAAGAGAACTGCATCAGCTCTTACAAAATAAAAGGTAAGAAGAAAGGATAAAGATTCCCCCGAAAGACAAGCCGGCAGCGGGGAGGAGAGAGGAGCAGCTCCGGTGAATCGAGGGAGGCGGGCAGCACAAAAGCAGGGCTCCACGACACGGCAGACGAAAGGCTCGAGGCAGCAAATCCCCCCAGCAACGACGACAGCGGCAGCGACAGAGCAGACAGTTAGTTTTAGTGCTACCCAGAGCTCTCCTGTCCCCGCCTCCCTCCACCCACAAAACCCAAAAACACTTTAGTCCTGGACAGGCTCCAGCTGCTGGCTCCAATTCAGAGCCCAATGCAAAGCTTCGCAATTCTGCTAGCATAATCTATTTGGTTCAACTTGGCCACTGTGCCTCACTGACTCCGCATTGTTTACCATCCAGTAACAAGGATAACCTTCAGCCCCCCCCCGCCAGCCAGAGAGAAGCCCCATTATCCCAGGTCCGGCCCGAGAGGGCCCATGGGAGATGGTACAGGGAGAAGAGGAGCAGCTGGAGCACAGCACCCATTTCACATCAGGAATTTTTCGTGGCCTGTTTACCTTCTGCCCGCCCGGTCCCCCCCTTTTTCCCAGCCCTCCCCTCCCCTGCAGGGTGTTCACGAGCCTACGGTACTGGAGATGCCGGATTCTTGCCTGGGTTTAAGCCTGTGCCAACAGCCTAAGGAAACGCAGCAGGTTCATAGTCTGAGAATTCCAGTTTAATGCAGGGATCTGGGGGCTGATGAAACCACAAGATGCTCAGCTGTGTTACCCGAAATCTGAGTCAGAGGGCATTTATAAGCCAGCTCCCGAGCAGCAGCAGCTGCCTGCTCCTCCTCCTCCTCCCCCTGCCCCCACACCCTCCCACTGTGCCATCAGATGTACACCTCGCACACACCACTCCCGGCTCTTCAGCAGGGCTCTGCAGTGGCTCCAGCCTGTCACGTTATCCCTCACGTGCAGCCCCAGCCACCCCAGACAGCATTCCTGGCCTCCTTTTCCACATCCCGTGCCACTCGGTTGCCCGTGACCCAGCAAAGCCCAGGCAAGGCCCCACCATCAGCTGGGTGCCCTACACCAGACACAGGCTGTCCACCAGGAGACGGGACCCTCGCTGTCACCACTGCAGTGATTTGGGAATGCTGACATTCCCAGATCCCAACAAGGGCTGTAACGCTGCGGTCGGGATGAGAGCGGCTCCAAACCCTACCTGCTGGAAGCGTGACGCCTTCCCTCTTCCAGCTGCAGCCTCCTCCACAGCACTCCTCCAGGGTAGCATCCACTGGGTTTGGTTTTTTTTTTTTTTACTCCCCAAGTAGTACTAGTACAAGCTGTAGTGCCAATTCAGTCATATTACTATCAAGCACCTGTAACAGCACGGAATATTCCTCCAAAAGCATCACGCTGCATCTTCCGCAGGCTATTTCACTGCATTAACTCTTCCAGTCTAGTTCTCAGATTGCTTGTTTTGGACAGGCCCTAAAAACATTTCTAATGCAGCTGGAGGGAGGAGAGGATAAAGGCACATTGCTCAGACAACTCAGTTCCCACAGCAACCATAACTTGCCCATATGAATATGTAACATTTCTGTGTTTATGAAAACGCAGGAGCGCTCCGCTCTAGCCCAGAGCCCTGGCAGTAGGAGACCACCTGCCCTTTGGGGGACCAGCGTCTTGGCAGGTTTTATGCCATCTTCAAGCTTCATTCCCCACCAAGCTTCATCTTCTGAGAAGCACAGAGAATTATCGACAGAAAGCGGAACTCAAATCCCACCCAGGCTCCCTCATCCAACATCTTGGATGAAACCCATCACTGAAGGAATAAGGAAAACCAGGAACAAATTCATCAGCGACAGGAAGTGCTCACTCCACGGCACCCAGCCACATTTTCCCCACCTATCTACATTCCTCTGGAAATAAGCTCTTTTGTTTAATTGAGCCCAATCAGATTCAAGTTCAAGAGATCTGTTTCCCTCTGATGACTCCAGTCTACATTAAAGGCAAGCTCCCTGTAATTCGTTTACTGGTATAACTGCTGAAACACAGTAGAATTTGCTCAGATAACCAGCATTTTTTAATTGGACCTTTTCCCACCTGAAGCAAAGAGCCTTCCCCTTTAACACTCCCAGCCACAAGGAAAGATGGATACGGGCCATCAAGGAAAAAGAGCAACTTAAAAAATAGAATTTAAACAGATTTCTGGAATAGTTATTTTCAAATCCAGAGCCTGGAAATTTCTTCCAAAGCAATCAATTGCTGACGACAGGCAAAACTAATAGGATACCGGGAGAGGAAGAATTAATTTCCTACAAGAATTCAGTCTAAACACTCACAACCTCAAATTAGTTGTGAGTAGATGGCTACCAAACAGAAAACAGTTTCACTTTGCAACCTGACACAGCCCAACCCAGCCCAAGTGCTTCGCTGCAGACTTTTCCAAGCCCCAAGAACCAGTGTGAGTATTTCCAACCTGAATTTTTCTCTGGAGTTGCCTCTGGAAGCCAACCATCCTGGCAGAGGGAGCCGCGCTGCGCTGGGCTCATGCCTGAGAGCCTGGGAGAGACTGAGCTCCCACCTCCCAAGCCGGTTCGGTTTGGTTTCAACAGCATCACCAGAAGCAAGTCCTTAATAAAACGCTCCCGTGCGGGTCTGGGAGCAGGCAGCTCTCCTGAATGACGTCCTCCTGTCTGTCCAGGAGATCCCTGGAGCCAGGGTGCACCGCAGCGCAGGCTGGATGGCTTTCCACACCACCGCCCAGACGGAAAGCTGCATTTTTTTCAGACTTCAAATGTTAGCATCGCGTTTAAGACGTTTCAAAGGCTTCTTAAAGGAGAGCACCTCCACACAGTTCAGCTCTTCACCTGCAGTTAAGCCAAGCGGCCCAGACGAGCTGCAGCCCCAGCCACTTGTCCCCACCCCAGCGCTCCCTCCCCACTTACACCAGTTCAGGCAGGTGAGGTTCCACACAGGAAGCCGGGCTGGGGAACTGATCTGGTTAAAACCAAGCCACTGGTAGTCTAGTTTTAGCCTAGCTCATTCCCCTCATCCAGTACGCAGTGCGGCTCCACCGACCAGGCATTTGAAAGAGGAAAATATTTAGAAAATTACAGCTTAAGCCTGCATGGAGAGGACAAGCAGGGACTGGCCCCAGGAGCTGCGACCCACAGGCAGTTTGTGGCAGGAGGGTTAAGGGAGCACGATTCAGTCCCCGTCCCGTAGCAGCAGGAGCATCCCTGTGCGCCGTCAGGCTTAGTCTTGAAAGGGAACTCTTCATTCAAACACATTCAGATGTTCGAGCCTTCCAGACCTAGGCCACTCGCGGAGCCAGCTAAAAATCCAGCAAACGGGTTTTAGCTTGAAAACTGAGAAAACCTTGAGAGAGGCGGCAACAAAGTCATTAAGCAAGCACGAACCAAACAAGCCAGACCCCCACTCCTACCACCTCCGCAGCCATGGAGAGGTGTCCCTCTGCTCCCACGCGCTGATTTAGGAAGCCCCTCCACAAATGAGGCCCCTGAGCGTACAGAGCAGGGGAAGGATAAGCACAACTCAGCTGTGAGCTCCTTTCAGGCAGAAGCAGACTCACCTCTGTGGACCCAGAGCTCTGACCGAGGCTGAACTTCCAAACCCAATCCCGAGAAGCAAGAGGCAAGGCAAACATTTCTGCAGCCTTCAGCTCACAGCAGCAGTTTTACCTTTCACACCTCTTTACACCTCCAGCTGTAAAAGCTGGGAATTGCATCCCTGAAAATTAAGCTTCTCAAGTATGTTTCGCACACAAGACAAACAAATCTCAAGTGAAAGCTTTTAGGAATACACTTGGCTCATCCTCTAAGGTACACTGAGGATCATCAGGCACTTAGGAAAGCTCTTGTTAGGCATAAAGCTACTAGTTACAAGAGGTTTTTCTGATAAACTACTAAGCGTCTTCCCTGCAATCTGAAAAATTCCTCAAGTGGAGACATTTGCTGTTGCGTGACCTGTTTCACAGCCAGACCAAGGTGTTTGCCTCATTCCAGTAACCACAACCACTTGAACAGCTGGTGAGGAACTATTTAAGAAACTAAGTAAGAGGGCACTGCAACTCCACCTTGCTGCTCTACTTACCTCTTCCAGGAGTAACAGCGAGACACTGCCACAGGATTACAGCACAGAGAGCATCAGGAAACCCGCTGGATCTCCAGCAGCACCATCCAATTTGCAACCGCTGCCGGGTGCGACAGCTGTAGGCCAAGCCCCTGCCCTCTGCAGAACACAACACCCTGATCTGCTTCCCTTTGCAGATCTGATGAAGAAAACCCTACATTTCCTACAGCTACTTTCCAGTACAGAAAGGCATTGCACCCGTGTGAGCAAAGACCTGTTAATGGGACACTTGAACTAGAAAGGCCAGAACCCAGACGCAGTAGGTGTGCACCTCTTTGGGGGCACACAAGTGTTGAACGGCACCATTCTGGATGTGTGTACCAGGCACACAGCATTGATTTGGGGCAAAACAGAGTTGTTCTCAGCTGGCAGCTGCAGGTGAGCTCTGATAACAGCCTTGCCCCAGGCTCCCCATTAACCCCCCACCCCACTCCAAAACAGGCAGTTTTGGGTCTCTGCACCTTAGAACATTTTTGTCTCACCCATCCAAGCCCACAGACATCAGATAGGCTGCATCCAGAGTTTCCTCATGGCTGCAGGACAGTGAAGAACAGACATTTACATTATAGTACCAGAGAGGACTTTTTTAGGTGGCTAAACAAGCGGTAAGTCATTAATTGACTGCAATTGAGAGCAAACAGGAAGCCGATTTAGTCATCAGCTTGTCTGGGTTTGCATTTGTCCTTCAGTTTTCCTTAAATAAAGCAGCCACTGAGAATCATTAGGACCCGATGGGGCACAACTAACAGCCTCTGCGCTGAACTTGGCACCTTAAGCCACTCCCACCCACTGGAAGTCATTTAACCATCTCCCATTTCTTCACACAATGGACTGTCAACTTCTAGCAAAACAATGGCTGCTTTGTCTCAGTTAAATGAGCAGAGCTTAACCAAAGGGAAATCAATGCTGCTGGGACATTTGGGGTACCTACAATCCTTTTAAATCCATATGTTTTAAGACAGCATTGCCTTCAGTTGAAGCCAGTCATCTTAACCAGGTGAGTAAATGGGCATACAAAGGCTGAAGAGGGAGCTTTCTTCTACTTGATTAAGCTGGAAGTTGTGCCTACAGAACAAGCTGATGACTTCAAAAGCTGGTTTAGGGTTTATTTTTTAACCAAAGCTGATAGCAGCACCTACCACACAGCCAGGCCCAGCTTTAAAGCCTGGCAGAGAAACCACCCGCTACCTTAAGAAATTGGCTTTGCTTACATTCTTATGCAGACCAGCGATGAACATGCAGATTAGCCTTAAATTCGGGAGTGAACCAACATTCCCCATGAAGCAGTTGCTCAAGGCCAGACAAACTCCAGCAGCACTGGCAGGAGGCAAGCTGGTGGGAGATGTTAACTCCTGCCTCTGTCAAGGCCATGTTCTCTCTCTCTCTCTCATTTCCACTGCCCCACGAAAAGCCACGAGAGGTTAATGCCTGCACAACACAACCTTGCCAAGGAAGGTTTGCCTTTCTTCAGAGAGGGCTGAATAGGACTGAAAGGCAGGTGTTTTGAAGCACCATACAATCCTGCCCCAGAAGCTACCAGACAGGTTCTACAATTACAGCTTTCACCACACCGCTGCACTGCGCCCTTTGGTTTGGGCCAGTGATCTCCGCCTGGTGCTTTGGGAAACTCCTGGAGCAAGCACCCATGAGCCACCACGCTGGTGGTCACGCTGGGCTTGACGACTCGGATCATTTTGACAAGGCAACTAAGTTCACCAAGGATTATCATTAACTGCAAACTGATCTTTATAGAGATTTAACATTAGGTACGGCAAGCTAAATCTCCAGCGGCAGCCTCTTCTGCCACGCAGCTCTGCCCGGATATGGATAACTCTCCAACTGTGTCAGACCCTGGACTGCTGAACAAGCTTGTTCTCTCACATTGCTGGGGCTGCTGCCACGCTGATCTCCTCAGCACCCTCTCGCTGTGCGCCACATCACACCCAGTAAGGTGTCTCCACACGTGTCTCCCCAATAGCATTAGTGAAAGGTCATGAACTTCTGCCATCCCTTCTCTACCACGTGTAATCCTCTTAATACTGAAAGGGGCTTCTTACACACAAGCCCAATCCAGGATAAATTTAGTTTGACCTGAGGAAGACAACTGAAAAGCTTGAGAGACCATGAATAGATTAAAGTACCAGTACTTCCCCTGCTGAAATAAAAATCTCTTCCTCAAACTCACCAACAAAAAAGCTTAAGTTGTAAAAAGACAGTCCTTTCACCTGTTATACTACTACATTATGGGCAGATCTCCAGGCTCATTAACACTGCCCAAACTACAAGTTTCACGATAATATAACCTAACTACAACACACAAGTTGTTCCTGCTCCAAATAAAAGCACCAGAGGCTCATGAATTCTTCAGAAGTGATTTAACACAAGTGACAAGATACCACAGGAGATCAAGGGTCTCTCCGCTCCACTGGCCACCCACCCAGGAGCCAGGCTCACCAAACTGATCCTGCAGAGCCTTGTCTCGTTCACCCAAAAGGCAGAGCACACCCCTCCAACATCCTGCTTCAGGCTCTGAACCATCTGCCCAGCCCAGGGGCAGTTGGCTGCATTATATTCTGAATTTTAGTTGCCAGCTGCTCAGCCTTACAGCCACCGGGTATCAACTTCTGGAAGAGAACAGCACAACCTAGGCCAGGGTCCAAGCACGGAAGCACCTCCCTGTTTGCTGATGATGGCTGTCCTAGGATTCACGTTCTTGCTGACAGTGCCAACTTTTTCCATGGAGAAGATGCTCATTAGCAACACGTTAAACAAGGGAAGCAGCTCACGTGCTTCTGAGACGGAAGGAATCTTGCAGAACTGCTGCATTCAGGCCCCGGTTACCTGCCGAGAGGTCCTGATTCTGACACCAAGGAAACGAGGCCGGGACCGCAAGGAGACCAATAACTCTGAGCTGCCGACGCACTGGCAGATGCTGACTCATCCACATATTTACGGCTGATAACTGCTGTCCTGGCCGGGGTAGCTCAGGTTATATTCTATTATCAGTCTTTTTATACAGCCAAGAGGCACCTTCTGAAAAAAAATAAGAAATCACATGTTTCCATTAGCCTGAAGAGTGAGGGCACCCAAGGCAGCCACTTCCTAGCCCTAGCTCAGCAGTGCCCAGCATCCCTCAGGAAGCGAGAGAGCCTCTTTCCTCGTGCCATCCTGAGTGTCCGTGCCACCACACAGGGGATGTAATACAAGCTAAAAGCCTCCTGTCAGGTTACCCCCACCCCATGCAAGTGGCTGTGCCAGCAGCCAGCACAAACTGGTAAGACTGGCCTCAACCGCTATGTCAGGAATAAGAAAAGCTGCTTAGGGTGTCCCAAAAAGCACAGCTTTGGTTGCCCTGCAGCAGAAATAATGTTTGCTAGAAGAAGCCTCCCTTTTTCACACGCAAGTCCCACCTACTTGTCCTCCAAGAGGTCTTCCAGAGAAGTTACTCAATGATAGCCTGAAACACAAGCACAGTTTAACACCACTGACGGGAAATTCACCCAGTTTCCAACAAGAGCACCACCTCTCAGTAGCTCCACACCAAGCAAGACCCCTGCTCCAGACATCCATGAGAAATACCATAGGAACTGACAGACCGAGCAGAAGTTCACATGCAGCAGGTTCATCTCATTGCCAGGTGGACACCCCAGTCCCTCAGAGAAAAGCTTTAGAAGTCGAGAAGCCAGTCCTCAAATTCAAGCTGATGTGCCAGACCTAAGACCAGAACTAACCCACATCTTCACAGGATGAATCTGCTCTGACAGGCAGAGATATTTCCTTTATCAACCAGGTTAACTTTGGCAAGTAAACTGGAACTTAATTTGGAAACATTTCGGCTTCAAATTATAAATGGGCTATGAAGGGCTACAGCTAAGATTGCAAGAAGGCAGTCGGAAACAACTCTTTCATGAGCTCATTGTAAGGAGATAAAGGAAAATACTTAGGTTTATTTCTCCCTTCTGCTTCCAGTGCATCCAGATCAGATACAACACTGACTACCACCGTGCCAAGGGACAAAAAAAAAAAGTCTAAACAGCTCAGTACAACAGCAAATCTCTAAAAATGCACCACTAACCACACCACTGACCTGGATTAGTTAATATTCACTACGCAACTGCTGAGGGGTAGCCAGCATATCCTCCAATACCGTTTTACCAGGCACGTTTCAAGCAATGCTGGCTATAGATCCGTCCCTCGAAGCGAGAGATTCACTTCCTCTGGTATTTCTGCAGCGCCAGCACAGGATCACATGGCCAGATCAGCCCCGGGCCCACAGCGCTAAGCCCTTCAAATACCCAGGAGATTAAGCTGCTCTGGAAGTCATCTGGTAGCAGTCATTTTGCCAGTCCAGAACAAAGTTGCACTGTGCAAGCATCAAACAGACCCAACAGGATGCCCAGACACCCATTTGCAGCTTTTTTTTTTTAACACCCATTTGATTAAAACTCATTAGATTGCCCATGAGCACAAGACAACTCTCTTTCCAAGTGACCACAACAGAAGCTTCCCTGCCTACAGCAGCCTGCAAGGTCACCAGCCGGTGAGGTTTCTCCCTTTACTTCCCACTTTGCTTTGGGACAAGTCCAGAGGGTCAGTTTGTTTCCAATAATGGCCAGGGTGTTTATTGACCCTATAATTCAGAGGCTGGAGGAGCAACAGCAATCTCTTTCAAGTGCCCAAATCCTTGGCACAAGTACCACTGCACAGAAGTGGGCTGGCAAGAAGAACATCAGGCACCGGGCAGGTACATTTACTGGCAGATCTTGTCTACCGTAGAGGGACAACAGCATGTCCTTCACTTACATAAAAATAAGATTGGACCCAACGCTCTTTGCTTTGGCGCGGAGCCTTCTGTTTTGAGGTAGATCAAGCGCAACGCAGCAGCATGTGCCCACTCCCCTCAGCCTGCAGGAAGCAAAACTTGCAGCACCCATTTCATACTCCCAAACTTGCTTTGCGAGAAAGTCTTCACCTACAGGTCCCGCTTCAGTGTGCTCTTAAATACATGATTAAGTGACCTGTAGCAAACACAGTTATTCAAAATTCAAAATAACCGCTGACAGATTAATCCTGTCTCCAGGAAAGGTAGGCTATAAAGGAGCCTACTACACCAGAAGGTGGCAGGTCAGGCAGCAAGAGTTCACATCCTGCCCAGGACAATCCACAGCATTCCAGGGAGTGCGAACAAGCCTTCCCAGGCACCTCCACGCTGCCAGGGAATACCGGGGTTATCCATTGCAGGCACACAAATGAAGCCTCCAGCACCACACAGCGTCAACGGTGACCCCAAGCAACTCTCTGCTCACAAGCAACGGCCAACAACCACACCACCGAGGGTTACCACCACCACCACATGCTCACTAGGTCCCACCAAGCGACTCCCCCGCTTCTACCAGCCCCGAATCCTCGAGCTCGCCTTGAACACAGCCCAACGCATCACCTGGCAGGATGTCACGTTTGCTTTTTCTGATGGGCGTGGTGCAGACTCCACTGAAATCCAAAGAGTTGTCCAACATGGCATTTATTTGGCGGAATATATCTGCATTGCTGCAAGTGGTAAGTGCAGGGGCATCTGGGCTATCCCAGCAGTCTTTTATGCTCCTCCCAGTATCTTCTTTCTGGAAAAAAGAAGAAGTATTAGTGTAAAGCAGGCTAGTACTCACCATCCAGCTTTCAACACTTTGTGGAAAGCCTGGATTGCCTCCAATACTCATATTTGCTTTAGCTCCAGGTCTTAGCAACACTCAAGCACAATTCTTGGCATTAAAGAAACAGTTAAGCAAGCAGGTCAGCACATCAGGACTGTCCCAGTCACAAACAGGTACCAGCTCACCACGGGTAGGATGAACCTTGGGCGAAGAGCTGCAGCACCCAAACTAGTGTGGTTGCTCACACAAGCACCCTGCAGTTTTTCTCCAGCACATCCCATCCCTAAAGCAGAGGCCTGGTTAACACAGAAGGCATGGGCCTTCTCCCCAGAATCAGCCTCCTGACACTGGAGGGACACGGGGGACGCTCATGGTCAAGGCAGCCACCATGAGAAACCACAGCAGAAACAAGCAAGGCTCACTTCACCAGCCGTATTTGGGAGCTCTGAACAACATCTTGGGATGGCCCAAGGCAGCAGCCACGCAATCACACCAGAAAACAGGCTTGCAAAAAAAAAAACATGGCTTCCCAGCTAATCAAACTAAGTTAAACCAAATCCCGAGGTTTCCCTTGGCAAGGCAAAGAACCCATTCCTGATCTTCCCTTTAGGTAGCACCTCCTGAACACAAAGGAAGGTTACCCCAAATCAGCTCTGCTTTAGCATGACCCCCCACAGGCAGATCTACCAGCACCAAGGTTTTGCGACCATCCTACACACACCAGAGCTCTTGTAAAGCTTCCTCTTCACTAAAAAAAAAAAATAAAAAAATCAAACCCCTCCTGTTTCCTGGTGCCGGTCCAAAGAACCAGCAAGAGCAGCTGCTTCCCCCAGCTCTGCTCACAAGCCACTTCCACATCCAGGCTTGCTTCGGCGCAGCTGCGCAACATTCAAGCCCCTGTCAATCTAAAAAGCCACTAAACTTCATCTCTAACCAGCATTTTTGGACCGAGGGCAGCTCTTCCCGCCACCCAAAAGCCACTGCAGCAGAACTCTGCTGCTGAGCAAACGGTATCGCTATCAATTAGGACCCACATTAAAATGAAGAGCAGGAAGGCACAACCTCGCCAGCCTTGGCCTCCGGAGCAGAATCCTTGCCATTAAGCAAATCGAGTGAGAGCCAAATGCAGAGAACCGAATTGCAGTGAGGCTGGCGAACAAGCCCCTGCTGCTCCAAGACACACAGAAGCCTCTAGCTTTAAATTGGGCCATTTGTACTTGTCAAGGAGACATTTAATACAGCTACCTTTTGGATGGGTTCCTGCCGGAGTTTTTGGGCCTGACTTCCCCCACATTTCTCCCCCTGCATCACCCAGTAGCAAGCCTGAAGCACCGAGCAGGTTTTGCTTTCCAATCCTCCCTTACCGATGTCTCCAGCGCAGGGCCTGTGGCAGAAGGCAGATCTGAGCTGAATTAGTTTCACATGGACACAGGAACTTTAGCCCAGCCCAACCACAGGGCTTGCATCTCCCCCCTTCCCCGCCCACGTCATTATGAGCAGTTTTACTGCCATAACACACCATCTGATAGTTTTCTCCGCACATGCAAGCTTCCCC
>JAOXJK010000069.1:21037775-21096190 GCA_025774025.1 Xenus cinereus | reverse complement strand
CCCCGGAGGTCTCACCCTCCCACCCCCAAACCATTAAGGCCACCGTTAAAACCGTCCCCCACCGGCCCTTTTTAATTAAGAATTCATCCTCCTGGCGTTAACGAGGAAGCCGTCGGGTGCTGCCGACAGGGAGGATGCTCCGGCGCGTCCCCCGGGGTGGAGCATCTCAGACCATGAACTCGTTGCTCCCCAGGAGGACGAGGGGTTGGGCGGCGGCGGCGCAGTCGGTCTCGGGGTTTCTCTTGCGTCCCCCCCCCGTCCCCCCATCCGGGGGCTCTTTGGTTTTCGGGGGGGATGCTTTCACGCTCTTCAGTTTCTGTTTGCCTTTCTCCGGGTTGAAGGTCCCGCGGGTGGTGAACTGAGGCCGGTCCTCGGGATACCGGAGAGGTCCCACGAAGCCCTCAGGGCTCGCCCGGGTTTCGGGGGGCTCGCCGGACCCCCCCGCTCGGTAGAAAGGCGATTTGGAGTACATCTGGAAGCGCTTTCGGGGCAGGTGGGGCAAGCAGGAGGTGGACGATTGGGAAGAGGAGGAGGAGGAGATGGAGGCATCGGCTGGGTCCGCAGGGTCCGGCCGGGTCCTGGGGTGCCTTCGCAGCCGGCTTGGCCCCTCCGCCTTGGCGGGACGCAGGGAGGTAAGTGCTACGCTTCTCTCTGGGGGGGGGAAGGACCACCAGAGGATTAACACCCCGAAACCACCCAGCACCTCGGCGCCACTCCCCGGGGACACACGCCATGGAGCCAGGATGACTTTCCCAGCACCTCGCCGGAGGTAGCACCATCCAGGATGATGCAGTGGTGCTGGAAGAGCGCTCATCTCCTCACCAAACCCTGGGTGCTACCACCCATCTCCCCAGGTCCGCGTGTTTTAATCCTTAGTCCCCCTCCTTGCACCCATTTAAATCGCTGGCTTTAATATTCCTATGGGCTGGAAAAACCTAACGCCCTCCCACATGCTACAGAAAAACCTGAGCAACCTCATCTAGTTGAAGGTGTCCCTGCTCATTGCAGAGGGGTTGGAGTAGATGGTCTTTGAAGGTCCCTTCCAGCCCAAACGATTCTATGATAAACCCAAGAATGCCTGGATTTACCCGAACGATCGGAGATGGCTCCTTCAGAGTCGAAGTTCAAATTTTCAGAGCTGTCGGCGGTGCCGATGGAGGCTTCAGACTCAAGGGTTTCGTCATCGGAGGCGCGGGGCTCCAGCGTCAGCATCTCGAACGTCAGCTCCTCCCTGCCAAAACCAACCCAGTCCCATTGACCCAACAAGACCAAAAAGGTGGGAAGGAGAAGAAAGGGATGCACATACACCAAGAGATCATGGGGGGAAGGAGTCCTCCAGGTCACCCTGTGAGCAGAACATCAACCATATGATGTCAAGCAACATCCATAGGTAACCCATCAGGGACGTGACTTGAGCCCTCGGCCAGACTCACTTTTCCTTCTGCAGGCTCTCGATCTGCTCGGTCAGCACCTTCTCCTCTTGCTGCATGGCCACTTGCTGCTGCTCTGTCACCTCCATCTCCATGGCTTCCTCACTGCTCATGGTCTCCTCAGGGACATCCGTCACCGAGGGCAAGCGCACGGCAACAGGAGATGTTGGGCTGGGGTAGGCGCCACGTCGCACACGTCCCTTGCCCTGAAGAGAGACAATGGTGTCACCACCACCAGCCAAGGTGATTTTGCAAACATCTCAGGTGCCAACCACACTGGTCTCCCAAGGAGCGAAGATGATGGTCCCGGCCATTGGTCCTTAGTGTGCTGCCAGTGGTTGCACCCAGGACCCTCCAAAATCTCACCCCAAGCTGGGAGAGGTAGCAGAAGGAATCAACACACTGGGGGAGTGAGGATGAAGGAGGTGAGAATGGAGGTGCTGAGGATCGACCAGCTACCAGCTGATGAACCAAGTGCAACTTGGACTTCAGAGCAAGCCCAGCTGGCGGCAGGATGGGTGTCTGCAAAGCCCACAGCCTGTGTGACGGGAAGCTTGACCTGCCAGGTGGCCATGTTGGCTTTGGGTGGGAGCAACACCAGGGCTTTGATTTCAGGGCACCTGGCTCCTGCTTTATCATTAGACTGCATCTCGCATCCTTCCCTCGCCCACCCTTGGTATCTGCAGAGCATCACTGGGGTCTCCACCGACTCCTTCGGCAAATGGTAACTCACACCTAATCCCACTGCCCATGCTCTGATCTCATGTACATGAGATCCATAAACCAAGACCACCTCCAGTGGTCCATTATATGCTTTAAACCTTTGAGGACAAGCCCTATGGATCTGCTTCACAGATGGATTTTGGGGAATGAGGGACACCGTGGACATTAAAAAGCATTTATCTGAACCGCTATCATAACCAGACACATCTCATCTTCTGTATTCAAGATCCTGAACCAACCAGGACTCAGATGTCGACCAGCCCGAGTCCTGCCCATCACTTGATGCCCTCCTCCTGACAACCACCACCCAGGATTAACCTGCATCTCCTTGTGGTTGAGGAGCTCATTGCAACTATTTAAACCCTGCAGCTGGGCCGTCCCCAGGTCTTCCTGACAAGCCACATGCCCAGAGCAGGTTTGCAAGGTAAAGGAGCCTCCCTTTTTTCCTTTAAAAGCAAGATTTGCTCCATTTTGCCCCTTTCATCTTTTAACGTCACATCTGAGCCACCTTTCTTTGGCATTAAAGCCACTCCCGTTCCCCGGCGTTCTTCTGACGACACTTCACGTGGGCTCCTGAGCTGAAGCGCGGCCACCTGAATCCTATTAGCCAAAACCCCTGAGATCCCAAAGATCCCACCGGCTCGTGGACTTAAGCCCCTGCCAATGGTGTGCTTGTGAAACAGCATCAGAGGAGCAGAGCTTGAATTCTGCTCTTCTCCGTCTTCTGACCCTTGCGGGTGCTGAAGGATGGGGGAGAAGCATCATGGGCCAAACGTGGTAGGAAAAGAAACAGCCCCATAAGCATCTCCAAAAACCTGCAGGCACTTTTGTTGCCCGCTGTGGTCTCACTGGGAACACAAACTCGAGCTGGGATGGAGTTGGGAAATACAGGGGTTGCTGGACTCCTCCCAGTTCAAACCTGACCTTGCATTCAAGGTGGTGGTAGTGGTCCTCCTCCAAGAAGGTGGAGGAGACCTTTGGATGCCTCGTGGTCTCTGAGGCATCCGAGCTGGGGGTTTTATCCACCATCTCGAGATACAGCAGCACTGCAAAAGCAACTTGATGCTGAAATGCACCCTGAGCGAGCAGAAACTGAGATGGGAAAGAAAGGGATGAGTCAAGCAAAGCAAAGAAGAGGGAAGCACAGGATGGAAAAAGAAATTAAAACAGGAAAAAAAAAAAAAAGCAGGAAGGGGAAAAGGGGTGGAGAGCATTTTTTTGAGGAACTGCGTGCAGGGATGGCCAAGCGCCGGCCGCCCCAGACTCCTGCCGCCTGGGGGACCTGCGAGAGAAACAGTGGCCCTGAGGAGTGGCACCTGCTCGGGGACAAGACGGGCAACGTCACGGACAATGGCCGGTGGGATGGGGCTGGAATGAGCGGCGGTGACACACAACGGAGGGACGCGTTGGCTGGCACAGGGCGCGTTGCAGTTAATACATACCGGGATTGAACTGCGGGTTATGCTCATAAATCTAACTGCAATTAGTACGGGTTTCTGGATTAGAGAGGAGATGAAAAGGAAAGCAGAAGGTTAGAGTGCACATGCCGCCGCCCCTCCGAAAAACCCGTTTCTGTTCATTTTTATGGTTTTTTTTTGTTTGTTTTTTTAAACTGGTATGAGCAGAGCAGCTCTGCAGCATCAGCCCCACAACCTTGGACAGCCCCTGCTTGGATTTCATCCCCCAAAAAAAGCAGGAGCAACGTGTCCCTGAGGACCACAGTGGGCAGGTCCAAGCAGAGGGGCCGCTCGGCTCCTTGGCCCGAGCCTGGGAGGACCGCGCTGCGCCGAGTCCGTCCCTCTCCCGCAGCGCAACAAGCCAAGCGCAGCGTGCACCCGCAGCCCGCCGGCTCCCCGGGAAGCATGGAAGCTCAATGAGATGGGTTTGAGGCTCCCAAAAAGGCAGCGTGGGAGCAGGGGGAGCCTTTGGGGAGCTCATTTTGGGTTCAGATAATGCGACTGAGCACAAAAAAAAGATGGTCCAGGTCTCTCATGGGGCGACGTCAAGCCGGTCAATGAAAGGCTTGACTCAACCCAGGACCAAACAAGCTCAAATGAAGGTGGAGACGTTGATTGGGAGCATCTGAGTTGGAGTGACCACGTTTCCACAGACCGTTTCCACCTCCTCGTGCTTTGGTATGACTCCCTGCAAAGGTGAGGAGCCACCACGGGCCTGAGGGTCCCTGTCCTGCGGGAGATGGTGTGGGAGGTCACGAGGGGTTTGGGAGGCTGGGATAAGCAGGAGAAGATAAGGTAGGGTTGCTTCAGGGGCAAGGAGAGGACAGGAAGGGACGCAGACGGCTTTGGCATCTCACCATCGATCTGCGGATCAAGGAGAGGCGGCTCTTGGCTTTGTTCTCTGCAAACTCCAGGCTGTTGATGTCCTTGAGACGAGCCTTGTATTTGTTCATCTGCTCGATGACGATTAATTCTACGCAACTAATGGGGGAAAAAACCCAAAAGAAGACAAAATGGGAGGAGGAAATTTTTTGATCTGAGCTGCCTCTGTCTTGCCTGAATATCTACCTGCCCTGATGGAAAGGCACAGAGGAAGAAAGATCCAGCTGGAAACCAAAGAGTAGTGGAAATTCCCCTGTAAATAGTGATAACAGGCTATGGATGGATCGAGGAACTTGGACTAGAGAAATTAAAGACCTCCAAGGATCCCACTGGAGAAATTTTCCCCTCTTGGAAGAGGGATCAAGGAAATACAAACCTGGGGAAGGCAGGTTGCTTCCAACTCACTTGCACGCAGTAATGCTGCAGCAAGATTGTTCAGCTGAGCTGACTGTCGAATGCTGTCTGGAGTGTGTTTGGGGAAAAAAATAATCCTTTCTGACTAATAAAATTACGGCACGTGCTACAGCTGAAGTCTAAGGGAGAAGCTACAAAGAAATCCTGTTGAAGAATGAGTGCTCCTGCCAGCTGGGTCTCCAAGCACTTTCTGGTCTTCAACAATTTTAATACTTACTGGAGGTAAACCCACCTCTTTCAGAAGCCCAGCCCTTCACTGGATGGTTTCCATTATTATCATTGCCTCCATTATCTATTTTTAAATCGATTTAATACAAGCCAGACTGAATTTAGGCAAGTGCTTCACTTTTTCTCTATAAAACCTTTGCAATTATGTAAAATACCTTAAGGAAATCTAAGTACGCATTATTAATATCACTGCAGACCAAACAAGCTCACCTCCTCCAATAAAAAAGACAAAATTAAGAATAAAGATCTGCTTGCCATAAATGGTATCAACTACAAAACCACAACAGCACAAGCTCCATCTTTTCCTGCCAAGATGTGCCAGGCAGGAACGCAAGTTGAGCTCCTCTTGTGGATTCTCCATCACTTAGAAATCCCCATTTAACAACCTCTCGGGGATTGAGAGAATATGAAGTATCTTCATGAAGATGTATTTAATATGTATTTACAATTTCCATGCTAAAGCTCTCTACTCTTGGTCCATTTGACCATACTAAGGGTTATCAGGATGTGAGTGGTGACGAGGCAATGGTTATGGAGCTGGATCATCCAGCACCACGGTCTTACGTGGTTGTTTTACTGATGTCCTGAACGCTCTGCAGCGGGTCCGTGGTGTCGGGGCAGCGGAGGATACAGGGAGCAAAGACAATGGCCAAGGCATTAGCTGACATGCGATTGGTCTCTTCTTGGAGGGCAATCCTAAAAAAATAGGGATGAAGAGAGAAGTTAGAGGTGAAGGCACCTCCACTGCACCTCTTCCACGTGGCCATGGATGAATAGAGGAGATGACACTTCATGCTTGGCTAGCAGGCACGCTGCTCTGCCCTCGTCTTTGCTCTGCTTGATGGAGAAAGCCAAACCTGAAGACATCTCAGGTGTTCCCAAGGCAGGCAAACAACTGGCATTTTCCACCCAAAAAAACCTGTCCCTGCAGTGGCAAGAGGCGCCACGGACCCACAGGCACCATGAGCCACCAGAGCACTGCGGAGGTTGCTCATCAATACAAGCAGTATTTGGAGAAAGAGTTCTGGGGTGACCTCCTGGGAGACAAGATGGACCTGAAAGCTCTTCCCTTGCCCTTGCTTTCGGTCTCACCTATTTCGGTATGAAGGACGCCTGGGCATCCTCCACTTGCCCGAAGCTGCCCTGGCCCAACATACCTCACCAGGTGGAAGATGAGACGCTCCAAGGTGCTGAGATGGGTGCGGGAGAGCTGGTCTATGACTGAATATACTCCCCGCACTGTCTCCTTCCTCTCCTGGAGGCCTGTGGAGAAAGCACCAGCGTTTAGGGGAGGCTTCTACTTCTTCCTCCCATTTAAAATGATACCTTCTTAACACTTATTTACTTTTACTACTTAAAAGATGGTTCTTCTGGCTAATGGTTTGGGCTGAAATCTGATGAACCATGATGCAAGTGCGTGCCACCAAAGGCAAGATCAAACTGCTCATGGCTTTGCATAAAAATCCCTTATAGCCAAAAACTCAGACTTTGAAACCAGGTAAATAATATTTAGCAAAAACAACTGGTTTGGGCCCAAAGAGTAAATAAAAAGTTCAGCACTAAAAGTGGCCACTGCTTCCCTCTGCCAAGGGAACAGGATAGCAAAGGAGGCTCCTTACCCATCGCCCGCAGAAACTCCTCGTAGAGCTCGAAGGTCATGAGAGGGTTGGGCAGATCCCGGAGCCACTGCTTGAAGACACTGGCAATGACGTGGATGTTGTAGTCGTCTAAATTGACACTCTCGATGTCTGGGTTTGGCAGCAGATTGAGGAAAAAGAAAGAAAAACAAGAGGGAACAATCAACATGAAGCTGTTAGTGAAGCCAGGGGGCTGGACTAGATGACCCTTAAAGGTCCCTTCCAACCCAAACCTTCTATGATAAGCTACACCTCTATGTTAGAAAACGCTCGTGTGCTACCCCACACTGTGTTTAATAGCAAGAAATACAGCAGTTGATTTCAGCTCCATGTATTAAAATTAGAGAGAAATGCATTTTCCAGGGTGAGTAACCTTAGGCAGGACCAGGATTTTTCTTGCTGGCACCTAATTGCTATGGTTAAGTAAGGCAGCATTTTCCCTCAATTAGAATAACTTATTTCACATACTGTACGAGTTGGTGACTCGAGTTTTGGTTGGAGATGTGAAAGCATCACTTGCACAGCCTGTGGTTGGGAAAGGCAGGACCACTCTCTTGTTTCACCCTGATGAGGCATCCCCCCTTCTTTACATCCAACCTTGCTGTTGCAGAGATTTTTCTCCCCATGTGGGGGATTTTTCCCCACCCTTTACCTGTATCGAGTCCTTGCCGCAGCTCTTTGATCTTGTTCGTGGACCCTGATTTTCTGTAAATGCCTTCTGTGTACAGCCCGTGCATTTCGATGTAGTTGATGAGCTTCTCCACCAGCAGCGGCACCGCTCGTTCCTCGCTGGTCAACCGGGAGAGCTCCACGCCGAACTGCCGAGATGAGAGCTCGGGGTCATACTGAAGAGGAAAAGATTAAAAAAAGAAACGTTTTTAAATCCTTTTAGGAAGCAATGCTGGTGCGGCACTTGGATGGCACTGCTATTCCGACTTCTTCAGCTGATGCAGGTGATGTGCAAGTCAGTCTAACGAAGGAGGACAGGACAGCCAGCAACATACGTCTTGCAATGCTAAATCAGTCTCCAGACAGGCACCTGAAGTCATAAAGTTTGGATTTTCTTTCTTTAACCACCCCACTGTGGTTATATTCTCAGCCTGGCAGAGCCAACACAGCTGGGCATGGTCTTCCTCCACCTCCTGCCCCCATCTCCAGGAATGACTTCTCTCCCCAAAGAGGATGCACAAGGCAGAACAGGTAAATCCGAGTCTCGGGTACTCAGATCAACTCGCAGCATTGGAAATTCCAAAACATCTGTGAACAAACATGACGCCAAAACAAAAGCATGGAAAAACCCATCTACATCTGTCAGGAAAGACCCTTTTCCTGGTTGCAAATGCTCACTGGAGATTTGATATCTAGCAAGTTCAAATGTGAACAAAGTACTCCTGCAAGGAAGGTTCCAGGTGGGAAAAGACAAAAGACCCAATAAAATTTTGACACAAATGCTTGGCCCCAGCAAAAGGAATGTGAGACGGCAAATGTCATCAGCAAGACAATGGTGACCATGACCCAGGTCACAGCCCCCCTTATAACCATTCCTGCATCTTTGTTTTTCCCACTGAAGGTCATCCTTTCATCGACGTTGTCAACTTTATGAGATGACATGGAGAAGATGTCCACACTGTTTCATGCTCTAGGGAACAAAACCACCTCAGGATCACCTGGTCCCAGCTACCAGTTAAAGTTCATCACCTGGTGCTCAACCAGCCTGCTTGGCTGCTGAAACCATCAGCAAAGGCGATGCCACAAAACCCATGTGCTACTTTATTGAAGTAGCTCTGAGATAAGAATGAAGCATGAGGTGAAAGCAAGTCTATGGCCACCAAGAGAGATGAGCTTGGTGCTTGTTCAAGTTAACCGTAGATCTGGAGAAACAGACCCAGTCTGGGACACAGCTGAAAGTTACAAAATCAACCGTTGCCAGAAAATAAAGACCTCTTTCTCGAAGCATAACAGATGGTTTGTGGCTCTCCATCCCTGAAAACAACCCTAAAAACGTTAACCCACCAAGCACAGAGAAGGCAGCGCCTTCCTAGAGAAGGATCTCAACTGCCCAAGTGGAAAGCTACTGTGAATACACGGTGAACTCACTTCCTTGGGTACAGCACAAAAACTTCCTTGTGCAGAGAAACCCCAGGAAACAAGAAGGCTCCAAGCATCTCTGAGCTTCTCCGAAAAAAATTAATCAGAGATTTCATTGATCTTCCCAGATTTTAGAGCAGAAACTCCTATGAGGCATTCCCAGCTCTTGCAGAAATACTGCCAGAAAGGGAAAGAGTGCAGCAAAAATACTATATATATTGAAAATACAAATATATTCAAATATATACATCTTCAATAATAATCTGAATAATCTGAATATATACATCTTCAATGTATATATTCAGATTATTTCTTGGAAAAATGTAATCATGCAGCTTTAGGGAGGCTGTATATTATGGAGGCTGTTCTTCCTTGAGAAGCCTCCCAGGGAGCTGATAAAGCTTTACACACATTATTATTCTGGCTGTGTTAACATTCTTCAGGGGCCAAAATAAAACTATTTAAAAGAAAAACCACCAAATCTTGATGATTCATCGTTAGCCTGGGTGACCTGCTGCATTTATTCACTGTCCACCACACCCTTCAACCCAGCAAACAGTATTTAATTCCCCTCTAAGGAGGACGGTGAGTGCTTGGGCATCCTCCACCCACCCTTCCTCGCTCAGCTGCGGTGCCGCTGGTCCCCACTGTGAGCCTCAGCAGGGACCAGCCGGGTTAAGAATAACTTGTATTTCCAAGAATAAGTCCTTAAAAGCCTAAAACAAGGCACCTTTCTATTATTCAGTGTGGTTACAAGGCAGGAAACATCACTGCAACATCCGTTCCATGACTGGGCAAGATACATAGCGATGCGTCACCACGTTACTCCCAAAATACACGCAAACGCCGAAGCCCTGGTTGGAGAGACTTCCAGGGATCTCTGGTCCAGGCTCCTGCTCGAAGGAGGGTTATTACCAGCATTATATCAAGGTTTGTGTCAGAAAACATTTTTTTATACAAGCCACCAGAAAGGTATATAATGAAAGAAAAGGAATGAGAGACATTTACCTTTTTGGAGCACTTGGTTGTGGTTTTAAGACAGCACTTCTTGTGACAAGCATATTTACATACTGCAATGAAGAAAAATAGTATTTAATAATACAAAAAAGTGAGGTCACTGGAAAAATACTAATTAATATGAATTAAGTAGTTTCTCTCATGACTAGCAGGTCAAAAGCACTTTGAATTTGCAGTTTCCAGGGGCCAAGTCTATATTAGATCCACTCAAACAACAACAAAAAAATGAAGTCTTTAATTTTAAAGGTCGCATATTTAAGTCCCTGAAACATTAAAAAACCCCTGATAGATCAAGTCGGAAAATAATCCGTGAGTCACTGAGCTATCAGACATGGATACCCCTAAAGAGGTTCAAAATAGCACCTCATTTGTGCTGCACTGGACATCAGCCTGAAGATTGAAAGTTGATACTTTCAACCTCATCAAAGAAATGTTGGAAAACCCAAAGCGATGGATCAACCCTTCCTCCATTTTCCTGATCTCCCCCAAAATTCACGTTGACCTGGAGGTCAAATAGGCTAAGCCGAATGAATTGGCCATAGTCATGAGACCCACAGGCACCCAAAAGGCTGAAGCCCTAGGGCACATTTGCCGTACCCAACTCTACCATCCTTCTTACCGTGACACACAAATATGGTTTGACCATATGAGATGACCTTATGGGACAAGACACCTAATGCAAAGCTCCCATGCACAAAAACTAAGTGTACCGTGAGGACTGGAAGGACTGCTGGGATGGACTTACTAATTGACTTTAGAAAACCTTAGGATCTGTCCCAAAAGCTCTTCCAATGTGAAAAAACTCAAATTATCCGAGAGTGGGGTTGCAGGAAACACCTTTCAAAATCCAAAACATCATCACTGTGATACACGCACATGAAAGAAGACCAAAGAGAGCGTGCTTACATTTACAAACAGAAGCTCTGTCCATTATCCAGATCAAGGAGGAACAATATTCACAGTAGGTGGGGATGCTGTACTGGGTCGCCTTAAAAATGTGACCGTTGTGCTCTTCCACCTGCGACGACAAAGGTTGGGTGGTGAGAAAAAGGAGACGGGTGCTTGGTCTGCTGCAAAACGGGGAGATGAACACAGTCAGCTCTCCAACTTTTAGCTGTTATTTGCTTTTATTTGCTATTTTTGTTTCCTTTTCAGCCCAATAACATCATAGGCAACCCAAACAGACATCCAGCCTGTATCGGAACTGAACCTTCATGCAAGCAGGTTAGAAACTGTGTTTGACTGAGGTTGGCTGGTCAAGTTCTCCATGTTAAGAAGGTCTTCTGTGCATCCGTGGCCCTGTTTTGCTCTGCACCTGCATGCTGCCTAGTACTATCATATCCTCTAAGAAAAAAGGAGATGTAGTCTCCTACATCTCTGATATTAGAGATGTAAAACACATACTCTTAAGTTTATGCAGAAACTCAGAACTCTGTTTCTCTCTCAGTTCTCCTGTAATAACTCTTGACATTACGTTTACTGCCTTGGCTGATGTGGGATGTGTTTTCAGAGAACAACCTAGAGCGATCCTTGGTCAAACAAACGAAATCCACCTTGTGCATCGTTTTAGCACGTCCTTTCACGGCTGGACATTCGTTATGGTGTGATGTTCAGATCTCAGCATAGGACATGTCATGAGCAGGTCTCTTACTGCTCGTCATTCTGGCCACAAGGACATTAATTTTTTAATGTGCAGGTACAGATTGCTCAACTCACCACATCCGCTTCCTTTTTTCTTCTCTTTTTTCGTTCCGTTTTTGGCACCTGGTATTAGAAAAAGATTTAAGTGTATTTATGGGCAACTTCCCCAGGTAAAGCGTTCAGAGGGCTCATATCTAACGTTGCCCACTGCTTTCCAGCCCCGTCCTCCAGTGCACCTGCAGCTCCAGGAGAGTCACTCCAGAAAACTCTCCTACTTCTCCATATTCAGAAATCTGGACAACAGTCCCCTTATTCATCTCAGAGTTGAGATTAGCTGCTGGTCTAGCTCCAAGTCCAGCATCAGTGACCTAAAGATCTCCAATCTCATGGAGGACACTCAAGGAGAACGTGGCACAACACTGCAGCTGCAGCTGATGCTCAGCCTGCTCTGAAGAAAACCTGCCTGGAGAGGAGCTTGGGGAGGACTTGGAGCAGAAAAGCCAAAATATGGGATATTTATACAATAAACACCATCTCCCAAGCCCAGCCTGAGACCACGTGGCTGTCCTTGCAGATAATATGAAGCAGAAAGCGAGGAGATGAAGTTTTTGAAAGGCACACTGCAAGCTCTGACTGCTCTAAAGATTGTAGATGCTGAGGACAGCCACTGCCCATGTCCCCTTCTCCTGCAACACAGCCGATGGTGAAGTATGTGGTCACTCAGAAATAGATCAAGAGATTAGGAAACCTGGTATTTCTTTCACTTTCCCTCAAAGTTTGAAAAAAAACCGAACTCAAAAACTAAAAAAGAAGCACAATAAGCTGCCTTTCCAACCATCCACAGATGGCTGCAGCGTTGCCATGGAGACAACATCTACACATTGGCATCAGCCAAGGCCCAGCTCAGTCCAGGTGTGTAGTGGGGTTTGCTGAGCCCAAAGAAACCTGACCAAGGAATCATGCTTTGCGTGCTGGCTTATGTTGTCCACCTCAGCTTAAAGCAGAGAAGACAACAGACGTTCCCATGTGTCCACGGAAACCACAGCCCCATGGAAAGACAGTTCCTAAATCTTCAAGGGGCTTAAGAAAAGTGCCAACTACCTTCACTGCGCTGTAGTCCAGTGGTTTGTACTCTATCATATATTCATCCAGGAAGACTTTGAAGGTATTGACCCAGACTTTGACTGGAGACTCACTCCAGTCCCTCTGCTCAAGCCTCATGGTCTTCTCCAGAATCTGCTCGAATAAGGCGTAGAGGTCCTTATAGCGGATGCTTTTTCCATCATCCATCTTTTAAGGAAACAGAAGCAAAAAGAAAAGTGATTTTTATACATCTCAGACTGTTTATTCTGCTCCAGACAATTATTTCAGCCTGACTGGCTTCCAACTGCTCAGGGTGGTTAAAAGAAGGTGCGATTAAAAGAAGGAAAAAGGGATCATCTAATTGAGACGGTTTTTGTGACCTTTGGCAGGGTGGCTTCTCTGCGCGGAGCAGGAGGACATTAAGCGCAATTCAAGTTTGAGAGGGAACTATTCATACAATCTGGGCAATAAAATAGCTTTTTTTGATCACTGTGATCATAAGCCATAGCAATCATCGCTCAGATTCAGAAGTAGCGAAGAGCAGAGCTCCATGTTGCTCAGATGTCTCCACCATTCGCAAATGTAACAAAGGTTTCCAGGCACTTTGGGTGGCAAATAGGAATTTATTGCCTTCCTGTCATCTCCCATTTGACGGGGAGCAAGCTGTAATGAGGAGATCAGAGATCTCTGCTCAACGTATATTGAGAGCTGGGTAATGAGAAAGAGTTAGTCTGAAGGAAGAGCATCCACCCTTTGAGATGAGCAGACCAGGAATGGAAGGTTCGGCAACGTCTCCACCACCAGGAGGACCCAGAGCATCTTGTTTCTCCTGGAGGTGGAAGTTCTCACCCGTGATCCAGTCACTTACCGCCAAAGCCGAGGAGTAAAAGCTGAAGATGTTTTGTCTGAATTCCTTCAGTGCTTTCTTGAACACGACATCTACCAGCGTGTCCTTCTTGCTGTCCTCATTATCCAGTTCATTCATCTGGGAAACGAAAGGGGTTTATGCATCCACACCACTTCTGCTGTGGCAGAGCACCGCATGAGATGAAGCAGTGCTAACGAGTGGCTGCTCCACCTCGGGCACATGATGTTAATAATGATTACAAGGTGGTTTCTTCTGCATGCAAACCAGAAACACGAGCATTTCCCCACTCCTGCCCTCCTTGGTCACCCATTTCTGGTGCTTCTCAACGCAATGGAAGCACTGAAGCTGCTGTGCTTGTGCAGAATGACCACATGTTGCATGTCCACCTCTTCTTCCAAGCCTGCCCTGATGCATGTTGTCCACCCTTAGATTAATTATTAGTATTGCTACTGCTGCCCCCGGGATAATTTTGGCTCTGACACCTCTGTCTGCTCCTCGAGCTCTCTGATGATTTAGCTGGAGCAGAAAGGACAGGAGTTACCTTTTTCAGGAGAAACTCATCCATGCTCTTCAAGTCACTGGCGCTGGTTATGATCTGGAGAGAGTCGTTCTGCCACTGCACGGGTTCCAGAGCCACGTTGCTGATCTTGACGCTGCGCTTACGTTTCACTTTGGGAGAGGGTTCCTTGTTCTCCTTAAACTCCCGCCGGTAGATACCGGACAGCTCAGGGCTCCGTGGGGGGGTCAGGTGGTGAGGACCCAACTCTACAGGTGATAATTAAAAATAGGGAAAGAGATTGAAGAGCAGATGAAAAATAATTCTGCCACTAAAACAGGGAGATGGGCATCAGAATAAACCTGCGGAGGAGAAAAGCACTATGTGGTGCTCATAGGAAGATTAAATGTCATTTCTCCTTTGGTTATTTCTTCCATCAAAAGGGTAAATATCTGTCCAGACAGCTGCCAGGAGGATTAGCCACACAGCATTCCTTGATCCCACCCTTTTGGATCCCACCCTCTAACCCACTTGCCACGTTTTCAGGTTGACGCCATCCACAAATCCAAGAGATGTGAACCAGCATGGACATCCCATTTGTGCAGCTTCACAACCTGTTTTCCCACAGCAGCCTCAGCTCGACCACACCATCGTACGCCATACTCCCTTTTACAGATACCCTCACCCTATAGACAAGCCAACCTTCCTCGGTTCTCTGTCTTTACCCAAGCCCTATATATTGGGCTGCGCTTGGTTGTAGAATAAAGCCAGATTTACACTAACTTCTCCCTTTACCATGAGAGGGAACACAATTTCTCCACTCCTTTCAACATGGACACCATGCCACCCCACCACTTACCTTCACCAAGCTGCAAGCCAGAAATCACCTCCCTGCCGGGGGCTTCTTGCTCTGCATACAGCTCCAGCAGCTCCGACTGGGTAGCAAGCTTCTCCCGTGGGGTCTTCTTCTCCCCCTGCTTTCCCTTGCCCCAGAACCTCATCTTGGCTCGCTGTGGCCTGGAAATAAGTTGTGGAAAAAGCAATCAGTTTAACTAGGAAAATGTCCTTCTCCCCAAAACTATCCCTCATCTCCCAGACCTTCCTGGTGTTTGAGGAGGAGTTAAACCCACTAAAGTTCTACCAGAGAAACCAGGCTGCGTGTCCTCAGGAAAGACAAGAAACTCAAGTTTCAAACATGCAATTGGGTGGTTTGGGATGGGACATCTATCCCATATTGTCAAAACTTTATCATGATAGGAGCAGGATGCCTCTTCTGATTGGGCATGTCCATGGTCACACAGGAAAGGTGGGATGAGTAACTCATGTGATGGCTTTCACTGGTGGAGCTCCAAAGGAGCCGGGATGGTTCAGCAAGGTGATGGAGAGCAAGAAGGACATAGGAAGGACTCTTCTAGGATCTCCCACCACGTTTCCTACCTCCCATCTGGAGCCAGGCTCTTCTGCGTGGCCGCCAGCTTCCCGATCTCCCCCTGAGACATGGTTTTGTGCAGTTTTGTTTGTCCTTCCCCAGAGGCGAGTCGCTGCACTGTCTGTAACGATTCCAAGCAACAAGGATTTAAAAACAAGACAGGTCTAGGGATGCAGCTGATTATTTTTTTCCTAACAACAATTAGACATTTCATCTGTTATGTCTTTATTTCTATCTGCCTACAGGTGAAACCCTACAGTCCTGCCAAGCTAGCTGCAATTAGAGAAATATTTTAACTACTCCTAAAAAAATAAAGGGATTTTCCTTGCTCCAACTCTACGTAAGGTCCAAGCTTCTTTCTCCTTGAGCAACCAGTGATGTGAATCAGTGTGCACCAAGCAACGGGTCCTCATGACTCAGCCCACATCACTGGTCCACCATCTTGGTCTAGGCTGGCCAGCTCTCCAACCCAGAAGAACCACGACAAAGTGATTTGAGGTGTTCCTGGCACCAAAGGAACCTTCAACCACATGGATCTGTCCCAGCAGAGCTTCTTCCTCCAACGCTTGTTGAGTACTTTACAGAGAAGATGGCCAAAGTCTTTTTGCCAAGGATATGTCAAAATGAAACCTTCAGAAATATGAGATTGTGCAGCTTTAATACAAAGGATCTCCACTTCCTTCATCATGTAAAATGCCTTGGGATCACTTTTAAGGGTGAAATGAATTTGCAATGATTCAACCTAACGGGATTCCATGAAATAGTTCAGAAATAGTCTTGTTATATTAAAAAAAAATAAAAAATTTTTAGTTCTTTTTTTCCAATTGCAAGTGTGATTTCAGAGTTTGACTCCTGGAGGACACACTTTCAGCATGAGGAAAGCAGGGCAGTATCTAAGGATTCAAAAGATGATGGTCAAATATCTCCTGTAGCTTTCCCATCACCTAAATGTCTCAACTGAACACACTGTGGTTTTAAGCATTTCCTTTTCTTTTATTAAAAACATTTCAAATAAAATTATATAAAATATGGGCTGCAGGGGAGCCACATATACCATATTTATTCTCTTATTTTTCACCCCTGGACTAACTTCTCTACCAGCCAGGAGATGGCAGCACGTAAGGCAACAATGCCACTGAGAAAGTAAGGAACTGCCTAAACCATCCACGCGTTTCTTGTTCCTGTTGCTCTCACAGTTGATCACACATCAATTGAGGATGGATACTGGGAAAAAAAAAACACCTCAAAACCCATAAAAGCAATTTCCATCCGGCCCAAACTTGCTACTTGCTTTTAAAAATGACTTATTAAAATATTTCCTCCCCATGATACAGTTTTGTTCCTGAGTAATTTCAACCTTTCAATCACTTTCAGGGCTTTGGGCTTGTTTGGTTTTTTTTTTAAATGTATTTTGTGGGGGTATTTATTCCCTTTTTTCTATATCAAAGCCATTTCAAGCACATGGGTAAGTGCTGATGGTGGCAGGCAGGCTAAGGGCATCGCTGGAGCAATGCGGAGGTTGCTCTATAGGACACCACGTACAATTTCTTTTTAAAATATATATCATATCTACTACACAAGTAGAACTAGTGTACAGCTTCTGGAGTAGAGCAAAGCAAGTGAAACCTCTGGCTCGTGCAGAAAACTGAGTCAAAACCATCTGTAATGCACTTTTTACACAGAACTGGAAAAAGTATTTTTCTACCATTGCTACCACCACCCATCTCTGCTCTGCCCCAACTTTTGACCTACTGTGCTTCAGTGTTTCCTCTGCTATCACAGCAACCTCTCCAGGTTTTGAACGTAAGGACAAAAAGGCATTTTTGGAGTGAGATCCTTCTGTTTGAGGGACTCCTCCAAGAAGTTCTGATGGAGAAAGTCCTTGGCCGGATGGAAAACCTCCTCAGATGCCAAGACAAGCCTCTGCACCAGAAAATCCCTGGCCAGGGAACACAGTAAATCATCACGACAGCAAATGGCAATAGCCAGGGGGTCTGGAGTTGTCCCTTGGATGAAGAAGGGATCAAATATTTTTCCTCTGAAAGAACAACTTGCATTTCACCCTCCTGTGCTGGCAAGAGGTTACCGTGGCCAAGCAAGATGTCTTGTCCCAGCAGGCAGCAGCGCTACGTGCTGCATTGAAGAGTTTCCTAAAGCGCAATGCTCCCTCTGAATGGCTTAGGACAGGAGATCTTCTTTCATTGCTGGCTCTTCAGGCATGCTTGGGATCAGCTGGTGACAGATACTTGGACTGATGTTTGTCAATTCATGGCTTTAGTATGTAGGCTGGAGAAAAATGACTGCTTTGCTTTCCAGGTCCCTCTGTCTAAGAGCCTCTGCCGAAGGAGAACGTATTCAGAAGGTATATCTGGTGTGGTTTCTCTGACCAAGGCTTTCTATTTATCTGCTGCAGGAAAGTTCTCCAGGCTTAGGTGCAAAACAGAAAGTATGTTGACCACAGCCAGGAGCTATTCCTCCCAGTTGCCTCACCACAAGGCAGGTTAATCCTTGGCTATTCACTAGCCAAAGAACTCAAGCAACCTTTGAAGACTGGTTTTGTCAGGAAGCCCTTTAGCGTTAAAGGCACTTTGGAGTCAACTGTACCTTCAGCAGCCACCTTACATACTGGTGCACCTGGGGTTTGAGCTCTGGCCGAAGATGCTCTTGGTCTTTGCTGCTCTAGGATGCCAGGAGCAGCAGTTTCTGGTGGGCCTCTACTTACCAGCTGGTGCTACACAATCATTGGCTTGATGGTCAAGAAACCAATGGGCAAAACAGGCAGTGGGGCTGGTGAGCCATCACATGCTCAACTTCAAAAGGTCACATGTGATGTCTCTTTAGTCCATCCAGCAGCCCCCAGCCGCTGAGCAGCACATTAAAAGAGGCTTTTTTGGCAAGTCCTAGCTGGGGGCAGGAGCTGTGTGAATAAGCTATTCAGGAGCACAGAACCAGCCTGCGCCAGGCGGCTGCCTGACTCCTCTTCATGTGAACATCACAAGACACAACAAATGTGTCTACACAGATATCAACCTACTTGAGTTTGTACCCAAACCAACGTGCACCAGTTCTGCTCTATCATACGCTGCTCCATCACCTGCAACACCCAACTGGGCTCTGCTAACAAATATGAATAAGGAGTCCCTAAATTCTGCTACTTGTGGCGATCCTGACCCAGAAAAGCCACAATCCAAAGGGCTGGTCCCAAACCTGCAATACAGAATACAGATGGAAACACTGTAGGTGTTGTCAGGACACACAGACGTAGGGTATCGCTGAGCACACGACGTGATGGGTAGCGTTTGCTTAGAAAGCAGAACTCAACCACACAAGGGGTGAAAGTGCTGACCACCAGTTAGAGCTCGTGATGGAGAGCAGAGGAGAAGAGGGACACAGGAGAGACGAGAGACAGTTGGCACCTACTACTACTTGCATGCGGTGAGAGCTGTTAAACCAGGTGAGCGGAGTCCCAAGGAGCATCTCTAAAGAGTGGGATGAGCCGAGTCCCTTCCCAAGGATGGAAATTGCCAAGTGCCTTTCGTATCCCAGCAGGAAAGATTTCTACGGCTAAAAAACACCCTAACACTTTGTTAGAGGGTAGCCTCCAAGAACACAGCACAGCGCTCCAGGTACGGCACGGCCTTTGCTGGGGCTTTCGCCAGGCGACGCGAAATCCCATGTTTCACTTCATAAAATTCTCCCTTTCCTGATCTACAGGCAGGGAGATGCGCTAAGACACAGCCAGGAGAGCTCAGTTCACAGAGCTGCGTCTTTCAATCAGGTTTTGAGTATTCCTGGTGCAAACGCCTTGGAAATTTATCAAAAGCAACCTTAAAAATTCACAGAATTTGTAAATCTCTGCTCCTTCCTGTGAGGAAATTATCCTGGGAAAAATCTATCCTCTGTAATAAAAGCTGCTAACAGAAAAGTCACAAAAACCCTCCTTGGCCATCTGATTTTCCTGGAAAAGCCAATTTTAGGATCACATGAAATGTTTGCCGGACCCACGGCAACGCCACAGCACCAAATAAATTGCTGACTTTGGTTTTCATGCTTTTGTTCAGTTTTATACTCAGTTCCACATTCAGGACCGTCGCTGGAGCAGAGGAGCAAGGCAGCTCTACCCGGTGCTCCACCTGGGCTCTTATGGCAGGAGACAATTCCTGGTGTTTATCCACCCCTCTATGGAAATATCTCCACCATGTCAGGGGAAAAAAAAAAACATGAGTGGGCTGGAAGCCGTTGGCCTCTTCCACTCCTGAAACCTCTGGGTTTGTGATTTTCCAAAAGCAGCTTATCCAGGCGGGAGATTAAGCCTGAGAAGCAAATGCTCTGCAGCAGCTCACGGTGCTGCAGCCCATGGACACCGCTTACGGTGCTTGAAAAAGCCACTAAGGACAGTGTTTTTTTCTTTCAAAACCCACTATTTCATTCTCACTGTATTTTTGTTGCCCAACTGACACGTTTTTGCTTTCTCTAAGACACCGTCTGCTAGCATTGCTCTGATAATTGAGGACTGAATAATCATCAGGTACTGTGGCTAAGGATACAAAATCAAAAGTAATAAGAGGTGCAATATTTTCATCGTTTTCTTTTCAATCAGTTGCTTTTTGGACAATATCGGCTTTGATCTTTTCTATGGATGTGTGTAGATCGTTTTCAGAGCAAAAGGATGCTAGGGGGACTTTGATATTGAGGTTTTAAACCAAAAATAAAATAGGTAGCTGTGCAATACGAGTTGCAATGCTCCAGGAAAGCTGTGGAAACCGTAGCTGATATCAAATCAAGCCAGGTACACCCCCACGGCCAAGAAATACAAATTATTTCCCCGTTTCACATCTGTTTCTGCTGTGTTCGCTGAGTTTACCCATCTACAGCATCCTTGGAAGCGGGAGGAGAAGCAGTGGAGGGATCAGTGCAGCTAAGGTTAGCAAAGACAGGCCCCCGCAGCTCCACTCGCTCCCTTCTTGCATTTTGCCCCACCACGTTGTCCAAAATTACCATTTCGGAGTCACTGTAACAGGCCTGGCCCAGCCGGGCTGCAGGCACCGCCTCGGGATGAGGAGGTTGCTCAGAGGAGAGAAGGAACTCAAAATTGCCATCGTAATCATCTTCCTCCGTATCCCCCTCCCCATCAGCAAAAGTACCTCTAGTCAAGAAATCGGAGCGCGTCCGCGCCATGCGGGCTTTCTTTTTATGGGTCGGTCTGGGAACCTGCTTGACCAAATGATAAAACAAAACAAAACAAAACAAAAAAGGTTTTTAAAATAAAAAAAAAGGAGATTCTACCGATGTTTGGCATCATAGTAGGCTCAAGTACATACATAGGCTGAAGTACAGCCTTAAGACAACTCTGAGTGATGTTGCATCCCACGGAGGGGACACAATATTGTATCTAGCACAAAAAAAAAAAAAAAAAAAGGACCAGGAAAAACAAAAACCAAGACAGCACAGTGAAAATGGACAATCATGGATGTTACTCAAACGTACGTTAAACCAAACCAAGACAAGACTGCGTTGGACAGTGTTTGCCATCAGGACTATGAGATCCTTTTTATCCAGAGCTGCTATGAATTAATGTTATGGGGGCTTTTTATTCTTAAGAGAAGCTGTGAAGGTTGCCGTACCGTGATATCCCCCTTCCCTATCTCTAGCAGCCTTTGTGCTTCAGAGTTCACTTCTCTGAAGCTCATGAGGGCAAACTGGTGGGGTTTTTTCCCCCTCCTTTCCAATAAAAAGAGAAAATAAGCAAGCCACAACTTACCTCTCCTCTGCCAGACCCCGGCATCTTAAATGGCTTCCTAGCTTGGTCACCCTTGGAAAGGCATTGATGATTTGCTTCTCTGCTGAAACACAACGGAACAGAGTTGTTTCATCTTCTCCTAAAAGACTTCCCACCGCCCCAGCCTGGCTCACAGGAGCATACAAGAGCCCAAGAATCAAGGCCAAATTGCAAGTTTGAGGTCATGGGGTTTTGGAATCGCTTTGAATTCTTCAGCATCTGAGTTAACACCAAAGGATAAGAAGATACAAAGCTCTCCCTGCCATCATGGTGGATATGGCAGGTACCTTTTCACTTTGGGATTCTCAAATGTGAATGTTCTGTTGCAGAACAAGAAGCAAAATATGGGAATTTTTAATTTATTTTTTTTCTGTTGCTTGTTCTGTGCATGAACCAGGAAAAGAAATGGAAAGAAATTTTTCTGGGGGGAAGAATATTCTCAAACACACACTTCCAATTCAATTCTCCTGGACCTCCCACAGATTTTCATATGAACCGGTTCGGAAGGAGAGCACCCCCGCTTTGCATCTAACTTAGCATTAAAAAATATGCCCATTTAAACTTGCTTTTTGCTCAGCTCAGTCTTTCTACCACCACTTCTGAATAAAACTCTCACCACACTCACTTGGGGGCCGCTGGCTCTATCGGGGGGAAAAAGGGCTATTTTTTAATTGACTGCTCCTTTTCTCCATCACGCGTGTCTGGACTTAAAGAACCTGCACAAATTAAACAGGAACCTCCTCTTGGCACATAAACCACAAGACTCCTCCACTTGGAGGTACCTTGAGTTATCGACAGCAAACATTCACTGGCAGCTTTTGCCTTGGAAAAGGTGCAGCAGGATTTGGGGTGTGTGGGGTGTGTTCATGTCCTTTTTGAGCTAAATGGCCCAAACCTCTCCAAAATTAGGCAAGGCAGCTTAAGCAACACGACAGAGTGGAAGCAAACAAGTTGTCCCAAGATCCTGCTGCCCTCTCCAGACCCCGTGCTGGAGCAGCCCATCATTTCAGCAATGCGACGGAGCTGAAGGACTGCTAAGCAGTGGAATTATACGTACATACACACATGTAATTATATACGTGCGCTATACGCTGTCAAAAGTGTGTTCAGACCCCAGACTCCCTCCAGACAGTTGCTGGTTTATAACCTGCAATGGTGAGACCATCTGAATGACTTTGCAGGCTGCGTTAATTCTAAGGTAAGCAAGAAAAACCCTGACATTTTCTGCCTTATCTACTCTCACCACCCAAAAATCCTAAGAATTTTTACTTCGTCTTTTACCTTGAGAAATAAACTCCTATCCTTCTTCTGCCAGGGTAAATGAAAACAGTGTCAACTCTATTAATTCACTTCCCCTTCAAGCATTTGTCTGTGATTATCTCCCCTAGCTTACATAATGCCCATCACATAAGAGACCGAGAAATCGTATTTCCAGGTCTTTTTCCTTTTCCTTTAATCTCTGCCCACTCGTTGCTAGAAGATCAAGAAACCCATCTTCATTTCACTACGGGTTTTGTACAGTCTTCAGAAACAATGCTCTGGGCCATTTCTATAAAATGGTCTCTAGCAGAACAAAAAACCTATGGAAAAAGCCTAGGGAGAAAGCCTAGGGAGAAAGCCCACCATCATTTTACTCACTGGAGGCCAAAGGGATTGTCTTTGGGCATGAAGAACATAGTGCTTGCCCTCGGCTCCTCCGTGGCCTGGTTGGGCATTCGGGGTTGTCGGAGACGCTCTGTCCTTGAGAAGTGGCTGCCCGGGAGGTCCCTGGGGTCCAGAGCTGGTCTGGAATGGCATCGGGGCTCCAGCGCCGATCCCGATTGACCTTCTCTTCGCTCCATGAACATGCTGACAGGTCTGTCTCTGGGGGCACTGTGAGCTGGAGAGCTTCCCCTGGTCCCAACGGTGAGACCTTTAATGTCCACTGATGATGTTGGAGTCACACCTGTGGTGGGGCCGTGCTCCCCTCTGCTCTGGGGGTGCAGGATGAGGACCGACTGAGGCCGGCTGTCTGGTTTTTTGGTTGGTCTGGGGGAGGAGTCCTTCATTCTGCTCTGCTCAGCCCTCTGCAGAGCCTCCACTCTCCCTTGCTGCTCAAAGGCTTTGCGTTGTCTCTCCAAAATTTCCTTCTGCTGACGGATTTGCTCCATCATCTCCCTCTCATTTTGCAGCTGAAGTTGCTTTTGCCGTTCCTCCTTCTCTACGTTGAGCTTTTCCAGTCTCTGAATGACAGAGTCTGGAGAATGAGCCTGTGTCACACTTGCTGTCCCATGTTCCTCCCTCTTGGCAGAGGACTTCTCCTCTGCCTCCCCTCCCAAGGCTCTGCCTTGGTCTGGCTCAGAGTCCTTCTTGACCTCAGAGAATGTAACTGTTCTCTCCTCTCTTTCCACTGCTTTGTTCCTCAGGTTATTCTCCATCAGCTTCACCTTCACGTTGTCTTGTGGTGGAACGTAGAAAGTAGGTAGGTTGCTGGAAAGGAAAGTTTCTCTTGGATGCGCCTTGTGTGTAACATTCTGGGGGTCACAGACCATACGCTCCTTCACGGTGAGGTTATTGGGTAGCTCCAAGTCTGAAGACGTCCTCCTGCAACTGGGTAAATTGCGGTTCACATCTGCTGCACAGAAAGACTTCTCCTGCAGATGAGCCTGGGGACTGCTAGGCAAAGAGTCAGTGGAAAACGGTTGCGTATCTTGCTCATCTAAAACTAAGGAAACCAGTTTATTACTTGGGGTATCTTCACAGCTTAGCATCTCAAAGCTCCCCTGAGAGCTTTCGCTCTCTGGGGTTCCCTGAGGGGAATGAAGTGCTTCAGATACAATCTCGGTGGACCATCGCCGCTCTTCTGAAGGTGACAGCCCACCGGTGGACCGGACCTTGAGCAGCTCCAAGCTAAATTTTGCCTGTTCCAGTTCACGCATCCTCCGGCTTTCTCTTTTTGCACGAACCACTTTTTTCTGGTTGAGATCCTCCAGCGACTTGGGTCTCTCTCTCACAACGACCTCCTCTTCAGTGTCCATCCCGCTCTGGCTACTGGCTCTCTCATGCCTTTTGTACAATAAATTCGCAGATGTATCCAGTGGGTCCGTGTGATTCATCCGATTATTCTCCATCAGCAATTTATGTTCCTCTATAGCTCTCACTCGCTCTTCAAATGAGCCATCCTCCCACTTAGACGGGTCAGAGCCCTTGATTTCCAAAGCATCATCTGCCTCCAGTCCATCCTCTTCTCTAACTGACAGGCCATTCTCCAGCTGCATCTCTTTTAATCGCTGCTCTTTCAAAGCTCTAAACCTGCAAGAAAGCAGAAAAACAGCATATTGTACCCCTGTGCCCACTCACGTCCCTTCAAGGCACTGCACTGGTGGCATCTCATCACCCCACCATCATCACCTCACCACCATCGGCATCTCAAGCAATGCTCCTTGCACATCTGGTGCAAGACAACGTGAGTGCCCGCTCACTTTCCAACCTTCTCCTCTTATGCCATCTCTCCTACTCAAGGACTGCCCCAACGCACCTGAAAGCTCCCCTCGTGCCGATGACAGCAGCTCCAGCCTCCATCCCTGGTCTAGCTCGTTTGTAAGCTGATGGAGCCAGAAGAGCTTAACCCATGGCACCCCCTTGGCTTCTCCATCTTCACCATCCTGCCTGGGCTGCCTCTGGTACAGCCAGCAGGGACTCGTGCCCCACGCCAAGAGCTCTTTGCAGCTCCCAGGTCTTCCACCCTATGTCAAGGTGCTCCACACCTTGCAGGCAGCACCTCCGGAGAACGAACCAAGACCTGCCCCGTGGCCAGCAAGCCAAGGCATGGCTGGAAGCCCTCTCCCCTCTGCAGCAGCTGGCTCCAGTATCTCCTGTCCCTGTGAGACAGCACAGCAACTAGATCGGCGAGGCAATCTGAGTTAAAAATAGGCTACTTAAACTGGTGCTGCTGCCAAGGGGGGGAAAAAAAACAACCCTCGTGAGTATTTATGGCCTCAGCTTTCCACTGCCTACGTGCTCCAACCTGAAATAGGCTCTGCTTATGCTAGGAGTGGGACGTGCTGCTAAATAAACTCCTTTGTTAGAAAGCATGGACAAACGAAGGATCGGGGCAGGTCGGGACAGGGTCAGGGATCCTACGAAGGGACACCACCCTCCGTAAGTCACTGCAGCCCGAGCAGTGCCTGAATCCACATCCACCACTTCCCTCCCAATGAGAATAACCAGAAAATGTTTTCGGTTTTGACTGAGGCCAATGGCGTTACCTTTGTCGTGCTAAATATCCCCTGCACGCCGCTTGCAAGCAGACGACTTGGCTCCTGCTGGCTGCGTACGACTGCTTCGCACGGTGCCCTCGCCAGGCTGCCTGGATGCTGGTGGCCGCATCGTGCCGGCGCTTGGCGTACTCCCGCCAGCAGCTCTGGATGAGATGGGCTGCGAACTGCATCTGCAGGAACCTCCGCCTCTCCACGAAGCCACGCCAGTGGGTCTGGAGGACGACGGCGGCTTTGCCAAGGACGAGAGGATCCGGGGATGGTTCGCCTTGTTTTCGGCTCTGGTAACTGCGCCAAAATCTCTGCAAACACAGCAGGCAGTTCCTTATAACGGGTGTTGCACGGGGATGGGAGAGAACCCGCCTTCACGGAACCTCTCCAGCTCTGTCTCCCCCATTCCCAACTTATTAAGAGTCAAGCTTTGACAGTCAGTAAGCTCCTTCCTTGGAGAGGGGACCTGATTTTACCCATCAGCTGTATCCGTTGGATTCGTGGATTTTAATTTGCAATGAAATCAGGCACCATCACCTACCTGGATGATCACTGCCGCTTGCCTTAAGCTGAGGAACTGCCTCCTGCAGAGCATGCTGCGGAACCAGCGCTGCAGCAGCGTGATCCGGCGCAGCACCTCCTGATGCAGCAGGTCCTGCAGAAGCTGCCGCTCCCGCTCCTTCACGAAAACCTGGCAAAAGAAAAAAAAAACAACAAACCACTAGCATGGAAAGCTCCCTCCATCGCAAGACAAATAATTTAATGCTGCCGGTTTCCACATCCTGGGTGCCCAGAAGAAAGTTCACATGCTGATTTTAGTTAAGCCACCTCTAACAGGTTCCTGCAGTTTCATCTACAGCTCATCAAGCTCTGAGTGCCAAGCTCTGCTTTCCCTTTAGGGGAGGCAAAAGGAGAGCTGTTGTATCAAGGTATGTCTACACACAGATACGGTTCTTTTAAAGGCTGCCTCATTACAACCAGACCTGTGCCAGTGTTTAACACAAAACAATATTCCTTACTATTTTGCACTAACGATATTCAAAGCTTCATTTAAGCCATTGGCTTCTAGCACACAGAAGACAAATAGTTTCATTAATTAAAACCGTATATAAATGCATTAATTTATCATTACAGAAAGGCAGGCAAATGTTGTATCTGTATCTTAAAGTCTGAGCTGAGGATAAACGTTTACCATTGTTCTTCCAACTTGGTAATTGTCTGGATCGAGTTTTATTTTCCGGAAGAAATCGTGGATGTTGTGCTTAGACGGGCTGATGCCTTGCGGCAGAAGGACATGGAAATGGTTGACAAAATCCTGAGAAGAGAAAAAAAAACCAAACCATCAAGATTTGGTTAGGTGGGTCCTGCTGTGTCCCTTTCTTCCACAAATGACGGATTTGCTCCACTGAGCACTTGAAACAGGATCTATCGAGTGAGCAGAGGATAAGAGAGCGTTTTGCAGACTGGGTAAGGCCAAGTTTCCTCTGCCATTTGTGGTTTGACGGGAAACACATCAAAGCAGGGACTCGGCAACGTTCAAACGCCTTTCAGCGTGGGAGGAGAGGTTCTGCAGAACCCATGGGGTCATCTCGAGGAAAAAAATCCTCCAAATCCTCAGCGAGGGCTGCTACGGAAGGGGGTTACCAGCATCTGCAAAACATCTCTGAGATGTTCCATCGTTACTGCTGTGAAGACTCAAAGAACGGAGGAGGTACAAGAGGAGAGACCCTCCCAAGGAAGGTTGGGATCCATGATCATGGCAAAAAGAAAGCATTGAGCGGTTTTTCCTTTTCTAAACAGCTGCTGCGCAGGACACGACATCTGGCCCAGAGCAGCTGCCAGCAGGAAACAAATCAGCACCGGCAAAGCATGAAAGGACTGACATGTGTGCAAAAGCTGGCAAAAACATGGAAAAGAAGAAAACAAGAAAAGCTGGATAACTCCTGAGCGGTTTAGAGGATGCCAATCACCCTCCCAATGGGACACAGCCAGCACCATCACGCCGGGGTGAACACCATTCCCAGGTGATTTAAAAACAGAGGAGTGCGTGCGATTTGGACACTTTTTTTTTTTGCAAAAAGGAAGTCCACATTACAGAAAAATGCTGCTTTTCTTCAAAAACCACAACGTTATCTGCAGAGGAGCTTGTAGCCTTCACCTACATCTAGACCAGCTTGCTAAAAATCAGCCCATTACACCCACGAGCTATAAATTCATTACTTTGCTAAATCAAACGAGCTAGCAACGTTCAGGCAACTATGATAACGATGCCAAAGGGGACGGAAGAGTGAAAACATTTTCCCCCACCTGGAAGGAGTATTTGCAGCTGTATCCTGACTGGCGAATGCGAACGGTCTCCAGCATCCCCGTGTACCGCAGCTGCCTCAGCACCAGGCTGTCGTTGAACCGCAGGGGCAGCTGGAAGAGGGAAAACAGGGCAAGGATAAGCAAATATTTCCTTTAACTGAAGCTTTTAAGGGCGCGGGTGGGTAAAAGGATTCAGCACATCTGCATGACACGCACGTCGGCAACGATGCTGGGGGAGAGAGAAGGCGTGGCTCCCCAGGAACCAAATTAATCCCACCAAGGCTGAATCCTATTTGCTTCCAAGCAGCCATCAGATAGAGATTTTCAAACAGCTAGATATGTAAAGCTATAAAGAAGGTTTTTTGGAGGCCCCAAACTGACTAAGACCCCCCCCCTGCCCCAGGGGCACCACTAAAGGGTGAGACTGTGAGCAACTAAATAACCTCTCAGGCATAAAGCTTCATCTTTAAATTCCTGGGTAAAACTCCAAAGGATTTATCCACAAGAAAGCATCGCTACTGCAACCTTCATTTTAAACTGAGGGTCCTTATTCCATGAGACAAATCAGAAAAGGCCAGATTCAAAAAATATGATGTGTCACTGATTCAGTCTGAATAATGTGGCTTATTCTAAAACTATCTGCTTTCACCTACAAAAACTTTATTTTAGGGAAGCTTTAGAGCTCAGTAACAGCACAAGTGAACTCACGGCTCTGTAAATCTCTATTATGGGTGGCGGGAGCTTCAAAGGAGTGAAATTCATTTATTAAACCAAATATATTTCTCATATAAATTAAAACCATGTATTTTTTCATATACGTGTTATTACAATTACAAGAAGAGCCACTGCAGTTTATCAAGAGCAACACCCAAGCGATACCACCAATGCTTCCCATTGCTCATGTACTTATATACAAATACCTTCTACATCCAACTCCATTTGGGGGGTTCTTTTCTTTTTAACCCCCTGTCAAAATTTCAAAAATGATTTCCAGCAGCGCTGCTTTCACGAGATGGGATTTACCTTTTCGGCGTTGGATCGAATGCACTTGACAAAATAAGGTTCTGCTTGGCCAAGGGTCTCCATCAGCTTGTTGAGTGATGCCTGCAACAGAGAAGACATCTTCAGTTGGGAAACGGAGAAGAGACCACGACAAATAATGAAAATCCAAGTGTTTAAATCAGAAAACAACAAAAAAAAATTGGAATAAATGATGAGTAAACCAGGCAAATGGGAAATTGTTCCCCAAAATGAGTGTTTCAGACCAAGAACTGGGCTGGCTTTGTCTCTGCACCCAAAAAAATTAGCTAAATACAATGTTGGGTTGTAAAGGTCCCCAGTTTGACCTTTGCACATTGACCACTGAAGCCCGAAGTCACATAAAATCTTCCTTTATCAAAAGTGACTCCGCGCAGCATTTATTCCTGGTTTTTAATTGTCAAAAAATTTATTGCTGGCCTAAAAATGAATTTTCTTAATGACAGCTTTGCAAAGGGAAGATCTGGAATTCACAATGATTTTTGAAGCCTGTGAACCCTAAACACTTCATAGCTTGTTTTTAGAGCAGAATAGCTTCGGTGCTGGCCTATTCCTGGCCATATTCCTCTGCTGAAACGCACAGTTGTGATCACTGAGAATCGAGGGTTTTCCAGGTTCCCGTTCTATATTTCCCCTTAGTTCTCCATCGTTATTAAAAGTCTAGCCCTTAAAAATGAATGTATATTGGCATCACTGCTACGCCCAACCGCTCCAGCAGGACGTCATACTGAGTTATTCCTCCACCTCACAAATCTTTGACTCTTTTGCGACAAAGCACGTGCTCTTTGAATAAAACCATACTGAAAATCAGAGTGTGCTGAGTCAGTCTGTGGCTGGCCAGGCTCCTCGGCTGCATTTTTATCTCTGTGCCCTATAAATATTTTGAATATCTCTAATTGCCGAGCACATTACTGACATGGTATTAGTAACGTGCTCCGGAGTTCATCACTTCTGAATTCACAGTGTTTAAAACCCACTTGCGTAAAAGAAATTCTGTTGCATATTTACTCTAAGCTAAGTTAGAAATTTTTGAATATATGTGTTAATAAACCAGCGTGATAGTAGAAAGAAGCATTTTGCCTAACGATCTGCTTGCAGGAAGCCTTTTTTTCTCCTTCTGATCATTTTAAAGACATCTATATAGGAAGCCTTTCATGTTTGGAAAAATGTATCTCCATCCAGGATCTGGGGAAGGGCGAGGGATGGATCCCACGTGTGATGCAGCTGCGGTACACGTGTATTAATTGCACGCAAATGTCCCCGTTGTTCCCACCCCGGGGAGCAGCAGGAATGCTGCGACGGGTGCCTATTAGGAAATCTGGGTGAGCAGCGATGCTACAGCATCCCACTGTGCCCCACAAAGGATGCAGCCCCCTTCCCAAAAAGCCCTGCTGAAATCCCGGCAAGCAAAGCACTCCCGACGCTGGGAATCGTGGAAATCGGACGGTACGGCAACCGCCGGCCCCGTAGGAGGGGGTATTTCCATCCCAGCCGCAGATGGTGCAGGCACCCGCCGTTGGGAATCCGTAAAGTGCAGGCGAGGTCCCCGGATTAACCCCGTACCCTGCTCCTTTAACCCTCTGCCTGCAAAACTTTCCAGCCACCCACTCTTTGGCCGTCCGCATTCAATCTCCGAGCCGTTTCAGCATCGCCCTTTGCTAGATGGGGCAGCATCCTTCTCTCTAGGGTACCACCAGCACACACAGCATAAAAGGGGAGGCTGTAAATCGCAGGTTTGGGTACCAGCGGTCTAGTTTTCAACCATAAAAGCCATCCCTGCTCTTAGAGCATCCTCTAATACAGCTATTTCCCCAACGGATTACCGCAAAATCAATAGGAGATGGAGCAGCTGCAAACCCGGCGCTCAGGCGTTAGCCACGAGGCGGCATTTATCAGCAAAAAAACCCACCACCCATACCCAGAGATAGGAAACGTTTGTGTTTCCTGCCTGTGACCCAATTCCACGCGCCACAGTTTTATTAGCCTGCTCTTGATTTAAAAAAAAAAGAAAAAAGAGATCTTGTTGGCTTGCACCAGGCTGCGCTCGAGAGAAAACGCTTCTCTTTTACAAATGTTAAATGAAATCGGGGCTGGAGAGCCCGGCGTTGGTCTAAGAGGAGAAGCAGGCGGTCGTACCAGAGCTGCCTCCGACTCAAATATGGTGTTATTCATTGAAATAAAAAAAAAATGTATCGGAATCATCTGCTTCACTGCATAGGGGCAGGGGGGAAACCCTCACGGCGTTTAGTGGCCTTTTAGTTCTACGCGCTGTAAAAATAGATATAAAAAACCCGATTTCACACACCCCGAGGCTTTTCAGAGTTTTGTTTGAAGGATGAACAGGTCTCAAACGGCATTTCACTCTAAGACACCCCTGTTTCAACCCCTCTGTGGTATTGTATGAATTAAACTCTGGGTATTTTAATTAGCATACCATTAGACCAGACTAAGCTTATATATATACGTCTCTCTACAGACGTGCATTCTGCAAATTGTATATATGTAGATTTATATATATACACATGTGTCTGCATTTATATACTTAATTACTTAATCTTACCCATATCTAAGCATGGAGACTTTCTAAAAATGACCCACAATCTCAAAAAATTAAAATACAATTACAAGTCCAAACCCAGCCAGGCTTGCTCAGAAACCGATTTTTAACTGAAAAGCTGCTTTCTAATACGACCACCTGCTTGTGCAATGTGTCTGGGAGCAGATTCCAAGCCCTGGTGTGCATGTTGGAGGATTATTTTTGCTGCAGTTATTCCCAGGGCCGGCCGGCTGGCGCACAGCGCCGACAACACAACAAATGCTGCATCCATCCCTCCTCCGCCCGCCCGCCGGAGACGCAGCAAAATATTTTGACCTTCCAGCCCCTATTAAAACTCACGTTCTGGCTAAGTTGAAAACAGATTGAGTTGCAGACGCTGACTGCAAATGAGAAGACCGTAAAAATGTCATTTGGGGATTTTGCGGTTTCTGGATTGGGCGGAGAAAGCGCCTCGATGTGATGGCTTGGGAAGTGAGGTACCAGAGGGCAGGGATGCACCGACACCGCTGCTCTGCAGCTCATCCTCACATCCCACCCTGCTCCACCGCGTCAGCCCCCCGATACCTACCATCGCCCTTTTTTCTCTCCGTTTACACCCTTTAGGTTGCTCCAGGTGTCTCCCAGCTTACCCAAACCACCTCCTCAGCAAAAATTCATGTCCTAAATGGTGGCGAGGATGGAACAGGACCGTGCCTGCCAGCGTGCTCCTCAGCACCCTGGGGACCCGGAGCAGGCTTTTGCTTTTAATTCACCTCTCTGTATCAAAGGCAAAGGATTACCTGGAACTGGGCGCTGATGCTGGGTGGCTTTTTCTTCTTATGGAGGTGGAGGAGAGATTTGGTAATGCGGTCGTGCAGCGTCAGGTTGGTGAGGTGCTTGAGGGACTTCACGTCCAGCATGTGCTGTAGAAGAGGGAGACTCTGTTTGTTCTTATATAAATATAAGAATAATTAGATCTTATCCTCATGCTATCTGCTATGTTCCTCTTGGTACCCTCTGCAGGGCTTCCTTAGGGTGACCACCCTACTTAATCTCAACAGGAAACACTGAGGGATGGCTTGAAATGTAGCTCTGCTCAGATCCCTCACATCACGTTCTCCAAGCTCCTCTGAGGACCTGCATCTTTGACCACGAGAAATTTGGCTCTCCTACCCGCTAAGGGCTGCAGACAAACTATTCACGGTTAACGAGCAGTTCATCGATTAATTGTATCTGTGCCTCTCCAGGTGCAACGTGCACACAGAGAGGAGTAAAACCAAAGTTTGCTCCTTCCAGTTCTCCGTTCCTGACCACCGACACAGCACCAGCGAGGACCACAGCAACCATTATTCTTCTAGATACAACAGATCTCTTGGCATCTTTTAAAACACAGTAAATGCGGCCAAGTTGGAGGGAAAGTGAATATTAGAGAAGCCTGTTGTTTATCAGGTACCAGCCCTCTTGCATCACCCACCTGCTCATTTTAGTTCAGAGATTTAATTATCAAATTTCACCAGCATGTACGTAGTCCTTCCAAGGAGGAGGAGAAAAGAAGCCAGAGCAGGTCCAAGGAAGGAGGATGCAAGCGCTCACACAGCACTCTCCCAGCACAAATCAGGGCTGAAACCCTTTGTTTTTATATAAATTAAAGAACCCTGAACAGAGCTGAGTTGATCAAGGTCTTGATGTTGACACAAGTGGTCTTCCTCTCACCCATCACCGTACCTACAGCCTTAACCCACGGACCAGCAAGATAAAAATGCTGCTTCTCGCTCACCTTGGGGAGATTGGGTTTGGCTTTGAAGTTCTTATTTCGCCTGGGGAGATAATAAATGGCTCAGGTTAATCCACGCGTGCAATTGCAGAATGGAGGAGTTTGTGAAACAAGCCCTTCCAAATCCCCTTCAGCAGCTGCCTCCTACAACCTGCGCTGAAACTGGGCTGCTTCTGCACGCCGCAAACCAGTTTTACAAATTTAGTAGCACAGGTTTGAAGGGAAGGTATTCAATTAAAGGGAATTGTTACGCTGGATATGATGGGGATGCCGGTAATTTGGGTAGAGCGAGGGAGCGGCGTCGCGACAGGACTGACCACCCTCCTGCTTTCTCATACCCTACGTTAACTCCAGCCACCCCGGCGATGTTCTCTCAACCTTCTGATGAGACTGCAGTGTGAATCATCGACATCATTTCCCCACCTCATTTGTAATGGAAACTTTGATATCACGCTAAAAAATGTGACCGCATTACATCGCTGTCATATCTTGAGACTGGTTTGACCGGCAGGTTCATTCCTTCTCTCTCTTCCCCATGTCTGCCATTACAAATGAACGATAAGAGTTGAATAAATCAGGTGCGTAAAACACACTGGGGTCGCTTTGACCCAACTACAAAACGTCTCCAAGTCTACTTGAAACCCTGATTATTTTTCATTCTGTCTATTTACATTCCTCTAACTACCCATGCTGCTCATTACGCTCCAGGAACAAAGCCAAAATTCCCTTCCTTTCATACTGACATGAGGATGCCGTGGGCCCTCTCCAGCAGTTTGCTGTTGGTCGTGTTGACGAATATCCCGTCCTTGTCTAGGAAGGTGCCGGGGCTGGCGAGCCTGCTGTGCCGCATCCCCATCCGGCCGTTCCAGCCAACCGCGTAGGCATCGCTGCAACACCAAACACCGCACAGTGTTAGGGGGATATAAAAAAAACCTGGTTCTGTGGCAAAAAAAAAGAATAACATCATAAAATAACCAATTGGTAGAAAGTGACAGTCGCCGATTTATTAATTTCACCGTTCATTCACTCCCAGGGGATGAGTTGATGATGCCGGACACCACATGAAGTGATTTGCTAATTAAGCACCTTTCAAAAAGCAAATACTAATAAAAGTATCAAACTATCAGCAGGAGAATAACATAAGGATTGGGTCTGCAGATACCCCAGTGGTCCAAAGAGTATGAGACGATAAGCTCTGTTATCAGCCTTGCCAACATTAATAATCACAACTTCAGATGATGCTGGTGCCAACTCCGTCTTCTCCAATTCATGAGATCACCTCGTTATGAAAAAGCAAATATCATTTGCAACAAATGAATTATTTGCCACAAACAAAGGATGCCAGCCCCAGCTGGACTGATGGGTCAGCCCAGAATCACTCACTGGTACCCGATCACAAATCACTCACCCAATTTCATCCTCTCTGCTGTGCAGCAGAGCTGCTTTGGTCTTCAGAAACGCTCACCTGGCTGCAGAAGGACTGAGGGGAAGGGTGAGAGGAACCAAAATTCTCCTTTGGAGAAAGGGAAATGCGTACTCGACAAAACTTCACATCAGGGCAAATAATTTCCAGAGCTGAGAAGCCTTCCTATGGTGTCTGGGGTTACGCAAAAGCCTCTCCTGGGCTGCACGCAATGGCAATACTTTTGTTTTGGTGGTGGTGTTTGCTGCTTTGTTTGTTGTTTTTTTTTTTTAATTTTAAATTCTCTATCAGCCTTGCAGAAACCATCATATGAAATAAAGCTGATCTAAGGAAGGATATGGGGTCTGCAAGCCCTCCCGAGCTATCTCAGCCAGGAGGAAAAGGAATAGGAGGAGACTCAATGCAACACCAGTCTTCTGGTCATGAGGATGCTGAAGGACACGGTGGTTTAAATGGGGCCCCAGTCCCTTTTGAGGTCTAGCAACAAAGCAGCCCTTTGCCTTAAAGTCTTGATTTGGAGGAAGGGCAAATACCAAGCGCCACATGGAAATTAAAAAAAAAATAAAGCATGTAAAGTTGTTCACTGAGCCAGCTCCAAGGCTGAAGCCAGATCCTTGGGGCAATGTGATGCTGGAATTCAAGTCTCCTCGCTGCCTCGCTGCAGTGCTTTTCAAATTCCTTCCTGGCCACATTAAATCAGCATTTTGACATGTACCACTATTAAAAGAAAGGATGAATCACAGCAAAGTAAACCCCTGGCTCAGCGCTCCAGGACTTGCTTTTTTCAAGCAGTCCATTGCATTCAAGGAAGGCCAGTGAGAAGCTTTAATAGCCAGGTGATCTCTCCTGTCCATCTTCTTTCGCTTTACAGTTAGTTAAACCCATCAAAAACCTGCTATTTGCAGGAGGAAAAGAAATCATCACCGGTTGACGGGTACCACTAAACCTCAATGGTCACTTTTTGGATCTACAACCCATCATTATTCCTGTCCAACCTCAGTGCACTCTCAGGCTTGAGACTGGCTGTGGATATATGGACTCTTAACAGGACTAGAGACAGAAAACCCTAGAAATTCCCATACGCTTTAAAAGAAAAAGAAAAAAAGAGATAAAAAACCAGCTTTGTTTATTCTGGACACTTTAGGATGGATATGTGCATATGGCAACCAACACAGCTGTACTGGTATTTGGGAGGTCAATCATCTCACCAAGCCCTACCAACAGTTTCAGGACAGACCGATCAACACCTGCTTTTCTGCACGCCCCTTAGACATCACTGCACATGAAACAGCTTCATCAATGAACACAAAACAGCAGGAAAACAGATAACCCGAGCGGTTTTGGTTAGCGATAGCGTGGCTTTCATTACTTGACAGCCAGCAAAGGCACTACCAAGGCACGCCAGCTTCCCAAGGCTCTGCTGAAGCCTGGTTTTCCCCTCCTTCCTCCCCCCAGCATGTGCAAACCACCCATCCGCTTTCTTCTGAGATCAGAGGAGAGCACTTGGCTCGCTGAACCCTCCGCAATGACTTCCTGCGTGATGTCATGCCTCAAATTTGCTTTTAGAAGTAAGCCCCGGGCTATCCTGTGGGATGGATGTACAACGCAGCCTTATCAGCGACCGCATGATCATGAGATGGCTTTGAAAGCAAATTCCTGTTTAATTTAGCTCCGTAAATCACTAGCCAGACTATCTGCTGGAAAGCTGTTAAAGTAAATCTCTCTTCTATACGTGGTACCTTCACCCCTGCATTTACCCCTTCTTGCTCACCCAGCGCAATTTAACTGAAATACCAACATTTATCAAGCGTGATATGGCTCTTCGGGTCAAAATCATCCACAACGAAAGGTATCAAAGTCACCTGCCTACTCCAAAAGCACAGGATGGATTTTAGAGATCTTACAAGAGACCCGGTTTGTGTTTTCAGAGGAAAGGGGCACAGACGACATTTGGGGACCCATCACTGATGATGCCCAAGAGAAGCAAAGATCATGCCGAGGCACCACGCCAGGAGAAGCACAGGAGTTAAGGCAACTTCCAAAGTATATTTTCTGCAAATATATCAGTAAAGGGAATAAACTGTCTGTCCTGACCCTGTTGTTAGGATGCAACTGCTAAGGATGATGGAAGGAAGACACAGTAGTTGCTGCCCTTGATCCTGTCCGCTCTGCTGGCTTGGGTTAAGCCAAATAAATAGAGCCGACCACAGACTGAACTCCACAGTAAACAAATACATCCCTCTCCTTGCCTGGGACAGGAGACGCTTCCTTGCCTTTACAACAGCTCCTCGCTGAGAGAATTGAGATGTTTTGGGCTACGAAAACACCAGCAGCTCAATCTGCTCCATCAACGTGCCTCCAAAGCTGGAGCTGTCTGGTCAAGAAATGCCCCATCCCACTTCACAGGTGTTCTTCACATACCAACATCAGGTTTGAAGGCTTGCTAGAGAAACTGCAGAACTTCTCTTATCTACATGTGAAGATCTCCACAGGGACAAAGTTTCATGTTACATCACATTTAGGGAAACCTGCGCAACCAGAGATGCTAGAAACAGTGAACGTCACCTCTGGAGACACCAACCTTCTCTGCCTCAAACATTACGATGTACCTGCTATCGTGGTAACCCAACAGAATTAGAGCCGTGGCAGCTACAACATGAGGAGAAAGAAAAGGAGGGGTGGGAAAGACTGATGTGAGGACAACCAGGGTTGCATCACCTTCCCACAACAGGGTGAGATTGATTGCACAAGCTGGATTTCTGCCTGAAGTCCAGAAGTGGCACGCATTTATGAATTCAATACAACAATTTTATGGAAATCACATCCTCTCTGACCACTGAAAATAAGCCAACTTGTAACAATATGTGAATATTCAGTTCTCCTTCAGCAGGATGCTCCCACCACTCTCAGAGGGAAAAAATTCAGGGCAAGAGGGATATTCTAGTCTTGGTGGCACTCAGAGGGCACATGGTGAAGAAAGCCAGACCGTAAAAGCCACTTTTGTTCCCCTAGAAAAAATAGAAACGACATGTATCTAATTTCTCTCTTGGCCATTTGGCATTAAAGCCAGGAAAAAATGAGGTTTAATAATATATTTGGAGGATATTTTATTTTCTGTGGAAGGGAAGCCTCCTGAGATGCAAGGACCATTACAGGGGATTTGATGGACACGTTTCAGGAGACAGTCTCAGACTCCTCTTGCCTTGTTTTGGACATCTTGTGAAACTCAGCAGCCATGAAGTTACACCTGTATGTCTGCAGCTCCAAGCAATCATTTTAGGAGCTGAGGGTGCTCTGATCATATCTTTCCCCAGCACACATGCATCTGCTCGGAGGGACGCAGAAAGGCACTGCACCCCTTTAGAGGTGGCATTTGGATAATCAGGTGTCTGCAGAGGGAACGCACAAGAATAGCTGGAGAAAAGGAGAAGGATGAGCGCCCAGATTTGCCTTTGAAATGAAGACATTTTGCTTCACAAGCAACTTCATTCTGAAATGGATTTGGAAAACCTTTTGCAGAAGAGGCATAGATCTGCATCTCAAAACGTAGACCTGACTCTCAAACAAAATGGTCTCATTAAGTAGTTGCTTGACTGGCCAGAACCCTCAAGGAAGGATTCAAAAAGTAAAACTGTACCTAAAAACTGTAAAAATTGAACCTTTTTGAAGTTAACATGCTTCTTTCCCTCAAAAACAAGCAAACATTTGACAAGGTACCATCTCAAGCTCCATAACTTCCCAGCTCCTCCACACTCAGCGGTGCCTCGAGCCACCATCACACAGCTTGTGTGCGGTTCAGCACCCAAACAAATCATTGGGTTTTTCACTCCAGAAAAACCCTCAGTAAATTCTTATTTTCCTGATATCAGCACATTGATTAATTTTTTTTTGCAAGCTTCTTACCACCTTGTACGCCCCACCACCTACAATTGCTGTGTTTTGATGGAGGAAAGTTGCTTTCCCTGCCTGCCATTAAGTCAGGTAAAGATATTTAGATATGATCACATAGCAGAGAAAAAAACTAAGAGAAAATAAAACTAATAAGCAAGCTGGGAGAAGCATTAATATATTATAACAGCAGACAGTGCTCTCCCATCCCAGATTTCCTTGCCCTGACAATGTAAAATCAAGAGACTTACCGCTGGGTCCTCTCGTTGATGGTGTTGACTCCCTGGAGATCTGAGAGCGGTGTCCGTGGGCTCTTCCGAGTAATACCTAAAGCAGCACATGAAAAAAGATGTTTCCACCTGGCTCTTCACCAAAAGGCAATTAGCACAGCCATAGTTTAGCATTGACTATAGCGAGGAGGAGCCTGTACGTGTCGTGGCACATGCTGGGCATACAAGAGTGCCAAGGATGCCGACATACCCATCGTCTACGAAGTTCTACCTCTCTGCTGCAGAGTCATCAACCTCATGAGTAACGCTGTTTGCTCAAGCCTACTAATTCCCCTCCCACACATGCACACTGAGTTAGGGACACGTTGTCCCAGCCAGTAAGCAAACGGCATGAAGGAAGAGGTCGCTGTGATGGGGGGGACCAGCCACCCGTGTCCAAAATATTCCTAAGCTCTTGGCTGTGCCTGGGACAACCCAGTTGATTGCACAGGCAAAGCACCTGGATATAAGTAGGGGGCTTGGAAAAATAGTCATTTATTCCTTGCACACTTCTTCCCTTCCCATAGATACATGGACAGGGACATGTATAGCAAGTAATATATTGCTTACTGGCTTTATTGCCTATTGAACGTATATCCTTTGATAGGGGTAGTTTTAGAATAATTTACATTCAATAAGTAGGCAAGGAAGTTATCGTGCGCGGTTACAGAAGAAGCAGACATTTCAACCTGTTATCTTCCCCAAAGTGGAAATGTTTTGTAACCAAGCATTTAGGAAGACATAAGACAATTCTTGTAGACAACAAAACGCTTTTCAAGTCAGTAAACTGCAGATATTTAAAGACACGATAAGCTCGAATTTGACATGAAAACAGCCAAGCAATTTTTTAACTGTCTTGAAATCGCTGCAGTGAGACAAGAAACATCGCAGCGCTCGCCTGAACATGGGAAAAATGTGTATTCCTATACCCTGAGATTTCTGCAGTGGAAAAAACACGGCAAAAAGCCTCTCTCTAAAAAGAAAGAAGTCTATTATTTGGTTATAATACCCAAAGTTATAAGGTAAGTTAAAAGATGCCCTCAGGATTTTTGTATTCTGAAGATGAAAGCAAAGCCAATACGCAGACTTCTGAGCCCGTCCTGCTGATCTGCCGTTCCTCAGAGCCTGAAATGTCTAAGGAGAAGATGAATTCCCACCAAACCTCAACAGGTGACATCCCTTTAACAGGACATCTACCATCCTCTTCTACCTGTTGAGATATTATAACAGTTTGTCGTGAAGGCTAAACATCAGTCAGGAGATGCCTGAAAAGGCTGATGGTCCACTTGGTTAAGTTATAGTATCTAAAGGTGTCCAAATATCCTAGAAATCTGAGCAAAAGAAAATTCAGGAATGTGCTGCCACAGGTCATCTTTGATCCTGCCTGTGCTCCGAGGCAGGACGAAATCACTCCTGATGAGAAGGTGTGGCAATCTCCAACTCGGGACATTTTTGGAAAGCAAGTCAGATAAGCTATCTGAGTGCCCTAGCTAGTTCAAAATTCTCCTTTTAATCCACCTTTTCCCCCCATTTAAGCCATTTGTTGTTACAATTCTGGTCCTAGGAGTGTTCTTTTACCTCCTTCAAGACTGGCATTTCTGTGCCACAAGTTGCTTGTTTAGAGCACAGAAATCCAATTGTAAAGGGGGGAGGAAATGGCAATAATCAGGAATCTGCTTAAAAAACGGCATTAGTATTTTTTGTAGCTAGTTTCACACTAAGAAAGCACCTAAGATCTAGCTGCATCTATTTTTTATATAGTATATATGCCTAAACACTTGCTCATTAAGGCACGGGAGGCTTCTTTAACCTAAAGCATTTTCTGAAAAATGGCCTTTCAGTGGTATTCCTAAGATACAATTTTTTAGTCGATTATTTTTTTTGCTCCCTTCTTTTTGGAGCAAACTCTGTCTTCCTTCACTTTTCTGCACTTCTCACCAAAGAAATCCCTGGAAGAAAAAGCCCCAAACCCCATCTAACCCAACAAGTTGGGCTGAAGTTACGAAGACAAGGTTGTATCAAAATATTACTGCATCCACACCGGGCACTGCTCGGAAAAAAGGAATTTCTATTTCTGGCTTCCAGATAATAGATGCATTAAAACAGCACTGTAATTCTGCCAGCTTAGCACTTTAAGCGATTTTTATTAATAAAAGCATAAACTGGGTTAAAGATTGCTTTAGATATACAAAAAAAAAAAAGAGAGAAAAAAAGACTTAACTACATTGTGCCATCACTTGGTTCTTAAAAGAAGAAATACATATGTGCCAAAGCCAAAAACATGTTGTCATATTGATGTACCTCTTTTTCTGGGAAACAGAGAGGGGTTTTTTGGAAATGGAAGTCTAAAAGGTTTGCCTTCACTGAGAAGAACTTTGGGTAATCCCAGTCTACTCCCTACTCACAAACACCAACCAGCAGAGCTTTGGTCTCCAACTCAAGAGATGTCTAAACCCACTGCCTTGCTCTGGTGTAAGACCCTAAATTGATAGACTCAAAGACACCAGCAAAGCAGCTGAGATAGGGAGGGAAGGGCAACCAGTTGGCTACAGAAGCTGAATACCAAGTGACCTAAGGGGAATCTCACTATATTCATCAAATCAATTAGTTTTCTCTCTTTGTGCATAGCTGGAACTAATTGCAGGATTTAAGACAAGGAGTTGACCTATTTGGTCCCTCTCTCGAGGATGACATGGATGTAACCTCATCTGACTTCTGGGAAAAGCCGAGGCCCCGGGGCCAACCTCGGCCCAAGCATCCTCGCCTGCGGGGCCCGCGAGCCCACTAAATTCAGGACCCAAAAATTATCCGGGCTCTGAGCCTGGTTTGTCCTGCCAGAGAAGCGCAGCCTGGGGAAGCAGCTTGTCGGAGCACACCCCGTGGGAAGAGCCGAAGGATTTCTGAACGCAGAACGTGAATTACTCGTTTGTCAGGTCGGATGCTCTCGGCCAATTCACAAACTACGGCAAAGTTACTCTCGCGTCCACGTGTTGGTTCGATCTTAAGCCAGACCGAACCACGTGGAATATTCTGCATTAAGTGACGTCAACATTCTACATTAAGTTGAATGTTGTCTACATTAGCAATTCTACATTAAGTTGAGCTCAACACGCTGAGCTCAACTCCACTGCCTCGTGTTAAATTAAAGCTCTGTTTCTAAGGGTCTCTTGAGTTGCATGAATTTCCCTCTTCACACCGAAGCAACCGCGAATTAAACTCCCCAAACCTCCCATGCTGCTGAGCTAACTTACAAATTAAAAATGTTCCTAATTAATTAATTGCAAATACAATTGCTCTACTGATAACCACCTTCCTTTTCACCAGTTTCTTAGTGGTATCAGGAAGGTCACTTAGCACAGCACCACTTAAGAAAATCTGTTGCTGTGTTTGTTTTACTGCTTTATGTTTCCTTGTAGCCAGGGTGGGAACTTGGAGGAGAAAACAACGTACTCTGAATTAAAAATTCAAGCCTAAATTAAGAATTAAAACACCTCTGCTCCCCCAGTGCTACATGCTGCAGGAAGCATGGAAACCTGATATGAGGTTTCTAGCAGGAAAAGCATATTTGTGATGATTTAACATGCAAGTACCGTACTTACCGTGCTCAGCTCTGCAGGAAAAACCTGGCTGGTTTGCGTTTAATGCCTAAATTGTGCGATGTTTAAGTTCGCAACTCGGGCTGAGGATTTGCCCTTGGAGACTGCATATAGCAGTGCTCTATTTCCATAAGCTTTAACGTGCAACACGAAGGAAGAGAATAATGACAGAAAAATGATATATCTAAAGGTATGAGCACCAAATATTTGTTTTTATCTATAAATAATATAGTAGGACAGGCAGAAGTGTCCATGTTGTCATGCAGGATGAGTTTATTATGTGACAGAGGAGTGAGGAGGAAGAAATGGAGACCAAGTGCATCTTTACCCAACTCATTCTGTAAAATAACATTGCCAAATGCTTTGGTTTTAAGTACAAGCCTTCGGAGACAATATTTTCACAAGCTAAAGTTATTTTTGAAGTCCAATGAAATCCAAATAAAGTCAAATTCCAACTGTATCAGCCACGTGCCTTGTATCAGGTCCTACTGGACCTGAGGTGCTTTGAACTTACGTTGTGGTAACAACAATAAAACACAGGAAAAAGACCCCTATAATCAGCATCTCGACCCAACGTCAGCGAGTAAATGGGGAAACCGCCAACAAAATGATGCTGCATCTCAAGAGATGTGGGTTTGCATTTAATTTTACTCCTCAAACTGCCTGCTAATTTCCCCGAAAGGTTCAAAATTGCACTAAGCCTCCTTGGGTGATTTTTTTTTTTTTACCCTTTCTAGGCTGAATGCACCTGGTTTCCATTTCTTGGTATGTGAGTGTCATATGAGAGGGAAGGGCAGGTGGTGGAGCCTTACTGTACTTCTCCTCCTTGCATCTCTGCAGGATCTCTAAGCTCCTCTGATGGACTGGGTGATGGAGAAAGCTAAAACTATCCACACTTTTCAAAACCGCACATGGCACTGCATCATCATGCCCTTGGGAAGCAAAATAAAAACAACAAAAAAAAAATGGAGAGAAGAGAAAGATTATACAAGCAGAAATCAGGAGAGGGTAAAGAATAAGCCCGAAGGACGCGAGAGCTCGAGGGTCACGTGTTTTTCGCGCTCGACACAATTTAACCTCGGTTTCCTCCTGACATGGCACCGTGGACCAGGAGCGATGGGCTGGACCGCGTCCCAACCCCACTTATAATTGTTATTAGCCACAGAAAATCACTTTATAAACACTCTGAGGTTACTGGGCCAAAAAATAGATGATTGGATAAATCTTTACTTTTATTAACTGCTTTTATAAATCCTTTCTGGGCCTCTGGCAGGTGTTATCTGCAATTCCCTGCGCAGATGCTCCCAGACATGGTCACCTCGAATCCTCATCTTGCATCCCAGTGCCACGCTTTGCCCAGATATTGGCAATTAAAAGGAAAATCAGAAATTATTTGTATTAAACCAGGGTTCTGTATTCCTCAAGGGGCAGAGGACACAGAGTCTGGAGTTAGGTATGATGGGTTTAAAGTCAAAAGTTGGAAGAAATCATTCCAAGAGGACTTTTGATGGCCAGCTCCGACCACGGGGTGGAAGAGGGGTTACACAGGTGACACTGTGCAGGCAGCACCTCTCCGTCATCGCTTAAGTGGCCAAGTCAAGGGATACATCGTGCGCCCGTTGAGGCGTGATGAGGTCACCGAGGAATTACCTTGTGTCAGCACGGATGGAAGCATTTCATACCAACGCATTAAATCATCTGCAAGGTCTGATGTGAACTTTCCAGAGGAACACTGTCAAGGGGCATCTTCCTCGCATTAACACCACTTCATGCGGCTCAGTGAGACCTCAAAGACCAATTTTGGGGTTGCTGTCACCTTTATTTGGCAAACACAGGGTTTGTTTTCTTTTTATTCTTTCAGGGTGATTTTGGGTTTTTTGGTGCCCAGCTTCAGGAATAAATGTGCAGAAGTCAACAGGACTGGTTTTGAGAAGGCGTTATCGTGTAGGTCAGCCAAGGAGCAACCCTTGCTGGCCAGATGCAGAGCCCATCGAGGAACCGCACAACCCGAGGACCACGAACCCTTTGTCAGAGCGAGGATTTAGGTTTGTGTCCAGCAAAACCAAGATGAGAAAGCTGGGAGTCTCCACAGCCTGGTTTATAAGAACAGCACCAATTCTTCATCAAGTTTTCGCTAACAAGGAACTAAGAGTTTTTTGCATAAAAAAAATTCATACTGATGGTATAGCAAAAAAGATGTCAATCAGCAAAATTTCTTTCCTAAAAATCTTGATAATGTTCCTTTAGTCAAAGTTCACTAACAAATCTAGTTCAAATATGTAGTTCTTTTGGACTATCTCAATCCTCCCTGATAAACTCAATAGTAATAATAATTTAAAAAGCAAATTATTGAAAAGGTCCACCCTTCAGCTAATTGCATCTCGCCAGATCCCAGTGTGTTTCATCCGAGGAGGGTTGGCAGCACCATAAGAGGTACCTCTTGGGCAGAAGAGAAAGGTACCCAACAAAATCCACTGTGACCCTGCTTGGCTGCTCTTCACCTCCAGGTGAACAAGGACAATCCCGCAGTCACTAAAAGCTGCACCACAAGGATATCAGGAGCACACAAAAAAGGAGAGTCCCTAAAGCCAGCAGGAATAAAATGCTGATTATCTTTACAGAAGCATCTGTAGCACTGCTTGGCACTGCTGGCACGGAGAAGATAACCGAAAGGATGATGCAAAAAGAAAGCAGAGCAGATTTTTGCAGAGCTGCTTATACATAAGCTGGAGATTTTTCATTAAAATCCCCGTTGGGTATTGCAAGAGTGATTCCGATAGGCTTTCACACAGGTAAAAGCAAGGGAGATCCACTTGGGGTTAAGACAAAAGAGACCAAAGAGTCTTAAGTAAATAAAAGCATGCTTCAGATATTTTCCTGCTCATTAGTGGAGGGTAGTAACAGCAGATGGGACCTTGGAAACCAGGAACGGGTTATTTTTTAAGCCATTAAAAAAATTATATACAAATATTAAGCGTGCACACTTGGATGAATGTACATGTGTGAAGTTATTCTCAGCTAATTGGCCGTAATTTTATCAAAAGCTCAGGCTAATTAAAGCCAGCAAGGTTTGGTTAAAAAACCAAAATAAAACCTAAACCATATGCTGTCTTTGGTTGTCTGCCTTTGTCTATTGAGATGGGGTAATTTTAGGGATTCTTTAATAATCCACAAATCCCTTCTGCCATAGATGCAAAGCATCAGTTTGGGGTTTTTCCTGCGTTATTTTGGGGAGCAGGAGGGGTCACCAGCATTTGGTAGTGAATGTGCTGTGCTGCACCAGCCCTCCCCACCATCCAGACACTGGCCAAGCCTTCTGCTCAGGTCCTCCTCTTCTACAGCATCTGCTTTGGGGCGCTTTGGCAAGACAGATGAGATTTTGAAGAAGGACAACAGAACGGGAGGTGGGCACGAGGTCTAATCAGTAAAAGCATGATGAAAAGGTCAGGACTGGGCTCTGAGCAACCTGATCTACTTGAAGATGTCCCAGAGGGGTTGGACTAGACGACCTTTAAAGGTCCCTTCCAAAGTATACTATGATTCTATGCAAACACTGGTACGCATCTCACCTTGCTAAGTTCTACCACTACTTGAGCAGAAGCCGTGCTGGGAGATGATGTATACCTCTCCAAAGAGTTCAGAGGCAGCTGAATGTGAGTGGTCACAGCTCCACCATCACTTATAGGACAAACTTTCCTAACGGGTAAGGTGTACCTCAATAAGGGAATTAGATTTAGGGAAACTCCTTCCATCAGTACTGCCTACAGGGTGACTTTCACATGACTTTTTCCCAATTTAGGCCGAAGATGCATAGAAATTCAGGGTATGACTTATCTACGGATCGTCAGGAGGTTTAAGATAAACCTTATCCAGACTTTTGAGGGGTTTGGGTTTTTTCTTTTTTTTTCTTTCTTTTTGGCTCAAAAAACAAAGGTTACAAAACACAAAGCCATTTCAAAGCAGGCCCAAAGGACACCAGATAAATAAACCATCAGCAACGTGTGCCAGGAAAGGTTTAGAAACTCAGCCATTACTGTTAGTTTTGGTATGGAAAGAGAAGGTGGTGCAAGAAGCGAGTCTCCCAGAATTGTCTGAAAACCTCCTGGACTCTTTCTATACCTATATATTGACATATATAGAGATAGATATAAGCAAGTTAATGCCACAAAGTCAAGACTGAAAAGCAGAAAGGTAGCTAGTGTGGAGGCAAGCATGGCAGGCACGACTGATTGCCAGAGACACAGAAAGCGAAGCAGGGCTTGAAATTAGCTCTTACTTCCCAAGACTGAATGTATATTTTTGATTTCCTTGACCAGCTCGCTTTAGTTCAGCCTGGGCTTTGTGCAAGATAAAAAAGGCGATGCTCAGAAAATGCAAATAGGGATTTCTGAAGCCAACTTGTTCAAGTGATGCTTCTCCCAGTGTTTTTCTCTCTCTGCCGTCTACCTCTCGGCGCTTTGAAGCGCCGCTGTCTGTAGATGCTGCCTCGATGTGCCCAATAAACCCAGGTCCACAAGAGACATCTTTTCTCCTACGCTGCATCCAAGTGGTTTGAGAGGAAGAGTCTCAAGAGCTGAAGGTTGATTTTTGCCTCCTGCTGTTCTTCAAATGCTATTATTCTCCCCAAACAAGAAAATTATTCTCTCCACTTGTACGGTTTCCATATCTACATTCCTTAACCCAAACTCCTTGGCTCTCCTTCATGCACACCTCTCCAACTCAAAAAAAAAAAAAAATTCACGGGGTGGCTCTGTGCTTAATTTTAACTCTGCTGACATTTTCCCTGCTGAGGCTCTAATTTTGTCATGAATTTCAAGCCCTCTTGTGCCCAGAAAATAATAGTAATAGCTTGTACCCATCTTGCCGAAATTGCTTTATGCAGAGAAATGGTCTAAAAGCGCAGCCAGGTATTGCGTGCCACAGCATGATGATGCACCATTACTTTCCTTTAATTTAATGCCCCCGTGTTCGGCATGAGGTGGTTCTGGATGACTGCGAAGCAATGAATTTTGCCAGACAAGAGATACGCTCTCTTGCAGCTTAAAGGGTGAACAGCTTGAAAAATTATAGAGAAGAATTATTTCCCTTTTTTTTTTTTCCCCCAGATGTAACTAACAGTTCAAGAATTCCTAGCAAAAATAATTTGCCTTATTTGCTGAATAAATTTTATGTTTCTATTCCAATCATTCAGGAATTTCTATGCGTGCATCCTACAAAAAGGAAAAGTTAAAGCACCAGCAAAATGAAAATCTTTCTTTATGATGCGTTAAAATCCAGACGTACCTTTAAATGTAACTTTTGCATAGCAAAATGCACTGTTTTGATGAGGTTTTTTGCTAGATTATAGCTCATAATAAGTCAGGCTACTTAAAATACTGTAGTAATATATTAGATCTATGCTGCTGGTGAAAAACAGGCGCTAGGGTTAGGAGATGGGCACACGTACCAGTTTTCTTCTCCACGTATCGTTTTCCAGCCTCCCGAAAAGCGACCATGGCCCTGAAGAAGGCCCGCAGGACTGCCCAGCGGAACACGGCCACCGGGTCGATCCCGATCATCCCGCAGATAAAGGCATTTTTGCTGCTTCGCAGGAGAGCTACAATGTCCGGGCGCATGTGATCCGTGTTCTTCTCACGGAAATCCTAGGGAAGGAGAAAAAGGAGGGGGAGAAAAGAGGAAAATCAACAATATCTACAAGATACGCCAGGTAAGATCTGCCAAGCCATCCCTGGGTCAGCACAACTACTGAATCCTGCTTTTTCTTTTTTCTGCCCCCATATTTGACCCCTCTTTACATCCCAAAAATAAATGTTTTATCCCAAAGCACTGGTCTCTGAAGCGTCTTGAAGCTGATGCTAAAGTTTGTCACGTGCATTGATTGCATCAGAAACACAATTATGGATTTGCAGTCACAAATCCCGAGTAGTAAATCATACAGGCTCCCCTGCCCACCAGAACCGCTTCTGCTAATACTTGGCATGGATATAAATAGGGTCAACTTTGAAATCGTTTGCATGGGATTTGAAGAAGTACCTGCAGCAGTGAGATGCTGAGACTCATGTACATGAGACATATGCTTATGTAGCTTGTATTAAAAAATGGCTAATGATGCAAAAAACATTGGGTTTTTTAAACAAACCAAGCCCAGAAAGGCTACCAAATACCCAATTTCAAAGCCCTCACTGGGATGTAGCATTAACCTCAGTGCCCGTCCCTAAATCTTCCCCTAAATGCCAACAGTCAGAGTTTGTGACGTGGAGAACAGAAAGACACAATCCCCACCACCTTCTCATTTCAGCCAAGCTTTTCACCAAACACTTCTCTCCCGACCCTCGCATCTCATCTTCAGCCAAGTCCTCTCCAAAACATCTCCGTGGAGCCTTTGGGGCTCTCCTTCCCCATCACAACTAGATGATTTAAATGAAAACAACTGCTGAGGAACAGCTGGGTGACAGACCTTCACTCCGTACTTCACTTTGCCCGCGTAGTGTTTGATGATGAAAGCTGGCTCCATGACCGCTGGAAATTCAATGTAGGAGTTCCCTTCGTGTTGACGCTTGAACTTGTCCAACAGCGTCTGGTTTGTGGCTTGAGGAAAACTGAGCGGAAAGAATTAAAAAGAAGTAAGCCGTAAACCCAATGAAAAAGCTTGTGCGCTTTTTTCTTGACCACAAATGGGAAAAGAGAGATATTCTGAGCTTCCACTTCTGTGCCTGCAGATACTAAGCAAGCACTATTTTGTACGCTGTCATGCGGTTATACACAAGTGCAAGGTGTACCTGTTGTCTGAAGAACTCTTAGCTGATTTAGTGATGGTCTGAAATCAGTTCTAAAAGCACAAATAGGTGTATTTTTATTGCGGTATACTGCATTGTATGCCCATTGCATGGAAATTATTCAGAGTAGCTGCGTTTATCTGAAACCCCAAGTTTCTATCATTGGTTTTGAGGCTTAGACTGCTCCTGTATCTGTGGGGTATTCATACATTTAGGAAATATTAAGCTGTTTTGCCTACAAATCTCACTTCAGATTCAGGAGTTACTTGACTGGTCCTGGCATAGGAGAGAGGAAAAAAAGGACAGAGAGCTTGAGCAGAACCTCTTGGTAAGAGCAAGCCAATCCTCCCTCCTCAAACTCCATGTAAATCTGCAAATTGGGGGTATATTTCACCAATTTACCTAATTTAAGCTGGTTTAGCCTAGCGTAGTATCGCTGGGACAGCATTACTGCTGCTGTATGTCTGGTCTACGAGACAAGAAACAGGAGAAAACCGGCATGTGCATCCGACGGGAGGTCCCTTACGCTCCGAACTTTTCACCCAAAGGCAGACCCAGAAGCCACAACTTCTACCGAGACAAGCGGGATGGACATTAACAGCCAAGGCTGCAAACCCCAGCCCCATCCCTGATGCTCATGAAGCCCTGCAGCCCCTACGTACAACTACCTCGGTTCACTCTGGCTTAATTTTTAGAAGTAGATTGATAAATCCACTTTATATCTCAATCTCAGCACCCGCACAACTTGCTTTAACTCCTGCACTTGGATTGTCCCTTCAAGCATCTTCATGTCGTTACACCACAAGAGACAGGGAGAGCAATAAGGAGAGAAGCCAAGAAAACCATTGCCCTTTCCTTTAATGGAAGAAATTATTGAAACGGAATTTTAATTATTATTTGTTAAGGCTTTTTGCTCAGCTTACTGATTCTCCCCTCTTTGCGTTACCACCTCGGAAACAGAACGAGAGACAGAAGATAAATCAGGCCAGCGAGGAATTAGCATCTCTCTGGGAAGAATCACAAGAGGTAAGACTTAAGGATAAACACTTTCTAAGGGAAAAAACAAATACCATTAGCAAAGCCAACAGTTTCCTACTCACTTGCTTTCCTCATCCAGCAGATGGAGCAGGCCCGTCGGCTTCTTACTGATCAGGTTGATGCAGCTGGAGTTGTCGATGTAGTCGATGTTGTGCCAGCTAATTCCTTCTGCTCTATATTCTTCCTAAAAGAACCCCCCGCAGACATTATAACGATATTGGGTCCAAGCGGAAAAAGAAAGGTGAAAATCAAAGGTTTTCGTGGAAATCTAGGCTATTGCTTCTCTCTTGTCTTTTCCTGGCTTGCTGTTAAAGTGCTATACAATGTACGTGCATCAGCTTATATTTAGCATTCAGTTGCTAGAAGAAAATGGTGGTAAAACATATTAATTTAATTACGCAGAACAAGGAATATAACTCCTTTTCCTGCTTCTACTCTTCTGTATCTCCCACGATTAATGGCTAGTGCCATAAGGGCTGACGAAGAGACCTCCAGCTGGCAGAAATCACCGCTCCAAGTCCCTTTACAGTAAAAGTGAGGATCTGTCCCCAAATCCACACTGTGGGGGAAAAAAAAAAGCTTTTTCCACCCAAATAACTCCAACCCTCACTCTTTCATAAAGGTTATCTCCTCCAAGACAGATTTTCAACTGGATTACTTTGAGAAATCTTCTGCAGAAATTGTTTTAGGGCGTTTGGAAGAAAGTCAAGCTGGTTTGTCTATAAAAATTGTAATTTTTATCATATGCTTCTAAGACTTGTGACACTCTCAAAACAGCAATATTGGAAGTGCACCTTACTCCATGTGTTGGGAAAAATCCTATCGATCCAAGCTGCTTTTTTACTTTTCTGTAATAAGACACTTTGATGGCAGAATTCAAGAAAAAAAGGAAAAAATCCTCAAAATTACATTAATATGAAGCACCTTTGTAACAATCCAATTCATTTTTATTGCTGCCTTTGCTTTTATTTTTAATATGAACAAAAAACTTAAAAAGAAAAGTATGTTCTTCTAACTCTCCAAAGTATCCCCATCCAAAGTTAACATGAACACTACATCTATTATTTTTAGAATTAAAGAGCCTGCAGTGTTTTGAGACACCTCACCAGGAAATTTATGCTAAAAAATTACAAGGTCCTGAATTCAGTATTTGAGACATCCTCTCCCTTTACACATCCGTATGTGTGGATGCACAGTTTTTAATGGGTCTAAAGCCTTTCAGGTTCAAAACAGAACACATCCCGTTGGAAGAAAAAAAAAATCCTGAAAATTAAAACCAATTCTGCACTATGAATTTTAGCTCTTCTTTTAATTTTTTCTTTTCTATTTTCCCTGATTCCTATAGAACAACCAGGACATAGCAGGCAGGCAGAATAGCATTGACAGGTTCCTGCTAAACTATAGGCATTGAAAAAATCATATATTTCACTAAGATTTGCTGTATTTTAGTGCGAGTCAGGAAAAAAGATTCTATATGGCAACCCAGCCAACTGTAGAAGATTGCATATTTCTTGAGGAAGCATAAGCTTCTCCTGAGTGATTCCGAAGAGAGCGAGGGCGATGCGTGCAGCGGTAATGGGACTCAGCATCATTTATCAACCGCCTGCTCCTGGCAGCCGCTTAATCGGGTGCAGGGTCCATTAGTCCCAGCTTCGCCTGTCCGTGTCTGGTTCTGAGCACCCAGAGAGCAATAAACCTTGCCATGATGATAAAAAAAAGCCTTATTTTAGTGGTGATGGGTGGCTGTTACTTGGCTTACCTCTTTATTATCATGACTCTTTTTTGAACTACTTGTATGGGGCCTTTACACATATATTTTCCACCCATAAAAGCTCCAGTTATCTGGAGTTTAAATTTTGCATACATCTAAATTGGGCACATATCGTCACTCTGCTCTAGAAGCCTTCTAGACATCCATACATGAAACTCTTATGACCACACTAAAAATTTTCTAGTACTCCAAAGATTGGAACAAAATAACTAATTAACAATGCAGGCTTCTTTTTTTTTTTTTCCCCCAATATATTCCAGTAAATGACCATAAAAGACCACTGAGTTCAAGGTCTCTACTTCTTTAGGCTCATCTTCAGCTCTGCAACAGACAGTGCATGACCCTGAGGTTGGTCATCACGTACCTCCTGGCCTCAGTTACTTCAGCTGCAGGATTTTGGCTAATTTTCCCTACTCTGTTCTTCTTTTTTCCTCTGGGCTGGGTCAGAAACACTCGTTCCCAGGCCGTGCAGTTGTTCCCCACATCTGTCCATCTGCTGCTCTCTCCCTTCTATCCCCAATGCAACCTCTGGCTGCGTTGGCCAAAGATGAAGAGGGATTAAAGTCCTCAACTAATAACCTTTTCCACAATAACCCAGATACGTGCTCCCATTTCAAGACAGGAGAGTACGCAGCAGATGCTACGCCAGAGCAATTGCTCCAAAGCTTAAGTGGAAAAAAAATCCCTTTATTTCTTTTTTCCTAGCATTTTTCCAGTTCCAGGTTCAGTTGTCTTCAGAAAGAATCCCAGCCCAGTAGAAATAACTATGGCTTTGTGATTGAGCGATGCAATTCCTTGGGTGTCTGCAGAACACCATGGAAATTGTGCAGAGAAAGCATCAGGTTTAGAGTAAAATCCTTGCTATGCACATATACATCTCAATTAAGTTTCAGTTATTAATCTTCTATATGATTTCTATATTTATATTTCTTCAGAATTCAGGAGATAGCCTTAAAAGCTACCTCCAAATATTTCTTCACTTTTATGAGCATAAAGTCTCTGCCATGCTCTAATGGACGCAGGGTCCTCGCAGAGCACTTGAATATTAAGGGATTAGATCCAAACAACATCAGGTTTTCATTTAACAAACATGCGGTCGAGATGAAGACAATACGAAACACTTACAGTCCCTTTGAACAAAAAAAATCTCAAACTGGAGGTTAAATGAAAATCAGCTTAAATTTATAGCTTGACTTAAAACTCGGGGCAAATTCAAATGTGCTATTTCTAGAAGACCACCTTTACAATGAGAACCAAACCGTTGAAGTTACCACCGTCTTTCAAAAGTTTCTAGAGCAGGAAAGTCCACGGAGTCCTATTTTTTGGCACCTTTACTCCCAACAAAAATGTGTGGATTTACTCCTCCCGTCCCCTGGACAGCTGAAACCTGGTCTGCTGGAAGGTGGAGCGATGCAAGTTTGCTGGAGAGGAGAGAACTGAGCTCTCAAACTTGGCAAAAGGAATTGAGCAAAGAACCATAAAAAAGACATTCTGGGTTTTTTTGTTTGTTTGTTTTTTTTTTTTTTGAGTCCAGCAGCTCTATATTTTCATTTAATTAGTGGGTGAGATGCTACTGATTGCTCTCCAGGAGCCACCAGTAGAGTAGATTAACGCTTTCCGATTGTGCATTTAGAAGCCATTTAGAAGGAATTCTGATGCCCTGACCACGATGACGTTGGCAGGACGTCAACGTTGGCACCACACGTCGCCAAAGGGACTCGTTCTGCCAGCGCGAGCCCAATCACTTCTCAAATGCTGTTGTCACCCGCATCAGAGCAGGGTTGAGCTGCCGTAGCTTCATCGGGACGAGCAGCCAAGGCAGCAGAATCCCGTAACGTGGGTTTGGCCTCTCTGACTCAGCTGAAGCTCAGGAGAGAGAAGGGGGTTAGTGACTTCATCTCACCCCTCTTTAGAGGAAAAAACCTCCCTATATATGTATTTCATTATTGCATTTGATATTTAGAAAGATGTGGCTAAGCAGGGAGGTGGCCCAAAAGAAAAGACAGAATTACTTTGAGTTTTGCCAGAGGTAGTTTTTTTAGAGCTAAAAATGCTCAGATAGACCTGAATGGATAAATGTTCAGACATTTAAAATGAAAAGACCCTAAAGACATAAAAAAGGATGATAAAAATATGGATGCAGACTTTGAAATGCATATGCTCAGATTATGAGCATAAAACTCTACTGAATATCACACAACATCACCTGAGACTCATTCACGTGTAAGGTTTGGGGTATCAAATAAATAGCATGTGGCAAAAATTTCAAAATTTTTATATATGAAAATTAAAGGAACTCTAGTAAAGAGATGGCTAAGCACTATTAAAGCAAAACCCTGCCTGCCTACAACCGAGCCCAGAGTACAAACACTGCTTATGCCACACAGAATAATGAATTCAAGATTAAAATACGTGTGCTGAGCATCAGAAATACCTACCCAACTGGGACGCGAAGCTTGATGGAAACCCTACTGCTGGAGGCAGAAAACATCCCTGATTTTATAGTTGAACGTGTAGAGAAACAAGTCCCATTATCTTTACAGAAGCATTGGACCAGCTTTTTTATTGGGACTTTATTTCGATGTTAAGCCAAACAGAAACACACTCTAATCTGCAGCAGAATTAAAGGTTTATATATGTTGAGTGGGAGAAAATACCCACCAGCCCAACAGGACGTTGGAGATGCTGGAAAACATCTCTAGACATCCACACGTACTCTATCATGAATTACTCCGTATCCAGCCATGGTCAACAGTAAGTAAAACCAGACGCTAAAAAGCATAATTGGAGAAGAAAGCATTAAATATAATTTTTAAGCTCACACTTGAGTGTTGTGCTCCCTGGGGGCTATTGTTCCCCAAAATCATATGGTAAAATTAAGAGGTGGTTGGAGGGAGCGATCAGGAGCTTGAAAAACTTCGAGAAGATAAGCACAGAAACCCAGAGAAGAAATGAAGCAGGAGAGACATGATAAAAATACAAAATAAAAAAATATAATACGTTTCCCATCTGTCTTAAAGCACAAAACCAAGGGATTATTAAAATTCAAATCAAAGGGCAGTGAAAAATCAGGCCTGAATATAAAAGGCGTGTGTTTTTCTACGATGTATGGCATTTGTTGCCCTGTCAAAGGATATCAAAGGTCAAAAATGTGTTATGATCTAAAGAAGTCTGGAGGGTGCTGGGCACCCATCCACACAGCCTGTGAGCCAAGAACCATGAAAATATCCCAGCATTTCAGTGCCCAGGAGGCAGACGTCTTATACCATAGGGATATCGCCGTTAGTCACAGTGAAAAGGGAGAAGCATCCCCCCAAAATACTATTTAAAATCTAAAGACGGGGATGATGCTCTATCCTCTCTTCTGGGGACGGGGCAATGCTGATGGTAAAAAGAGGGGTAAAAGGTAGCGTGCAGTGCCATTTCAGCCTTTATCTAGTCCGACTAAGAAATTAAAGCATATTAAGAAGGAAATTTAAACCAAATTGCTCAATTATTTGCATGGAACTGCATGCAAGGGAAATACGGCGTTTTCTCTTCCCTAGAATCGCGGCAATCCCTGCTCCGGAAATGCTCGAGTAAATCGCAAGAGCAAAGGAAAACCCCATCAGCTCATTCACCTCCTCCCAGACAGAACTAGATAAGCCCCAGGAGTTTATCTGCCCGAGGCTTTTATTACTGAGGCATAGGAAAACCTTGATCACACAATGAAAATTCCCAAAATAAAGGGGGAAATCAACTAAAAAAAAATCCCTTTTTTCCAGCGTAGCTCCACGTGGGAACGTTTCCCATTGTGTTCCCATCATAAAAACTCACGTAATCCAAAGCCATACACCGCGATGCGATTGACAGGCAGATACTTTGCGATGTCTAAATGTACATATTTTGCCTCAAAAATTCACGACTAAACAGAAGGGTGTGAAATTCCTCTCTTCTTGGCTCTAACACTGTCTGTTTCGGCTCCAGGCGGCGTTTGCAAAGTGAGAAACTAAGAATTAAACCCTCTTCCACGCCTCTCTCCATTCCTAGCTGACTTCCCCAGCTTAAAATAATCTCAAAATAGCCTTAAAAAAAATATTACAAGTCAATTTGACACCCATGAAAATATAAACCTTTGCAAATACAAGCTTAGAGCCGCTAAACCCAAGCATACAAATTGTTTCTCCCTTGATTGCTTACCCAGTAACAAGGTGCCATCAACTCTGCTGATGGACAAGAAGATATGAATAATGTCTCAAAAAGCTCAGTTCAAAAATTAGAAACGAAGCCGTATTTTGCAATCTATTTTGAAAAACTCCCAGGAAGGAACATAATATTTAATGGTTTTAAAATTACATTAAAATAGGTCATCGCTGTATGATAAAATAAAGGAGCTAAACCTTGTAAAAGCTCTTTTCTGGATATATCCATATAAGTATGTATCCTAAAATCTGTCTTGGGGAGCTTGGGAAAGCTTTTCCAAGGCTGGAAATGGCAGCAAGACGTGGGGGAATCTCTCTATCCAGGAGAGATCCACGTGGGATCCGTCCACCCAGGAATTAGTCCTTCCTGTGGAGGATTAACTGCTCATTCAGCAAATGCAGCCGGGCAGGATGAGCCCCAGAATTCATCAAAAACATCCCGCTGCAATTTGATAATTAAAATGAGCTCAATAGGACAAATCCTCTAGATGGGAAAACCCTATTATTAGAGAGGTCCTGAGTGAATGAGACCAACATCTGGTTTGGTGCCGGCGCTTATGTGCCGCAGACAATGCGGATGCCTCGAGTTCCCGACATCCCTCCAGACGAAGAAGCCGAGGGCTGACGATGCCGATGCTTTCATTGAACAAGGATTTTTATGTTTGTTCTCAATTTAAGTAGAAAAGGAATTTATACACACAACCATCTATTTTAAAAAAAAAATTATATAAATATATATATTATATATATTTTCACTGACGCGTCCACAGACACATTATATATAAATACATATCCACATGATCTATTAATGCACAATCTATAAATGGGTTTTTAAACCACTCTATTTTAATGATAACATCTGGTCATGCAGGGGTTCTGATAACCAGTCTTCCTCTGCCTGCCTTCTGCCACCCATTTTGAGTTGCAAATCTTAATAGTCTTCTTCGAGGTGACCATTTAAGCGGCTCCTCCGCAAATGGCAAGAGAATTTGGCTTTACTTTGAGGCAGATAATTCTCCCACTGGCCACCTCCCATCTGCTGTACGTACGCAGCCTGAGATTTTAATTTCCTGTAATTTGGACTGTCCATCATCAGAGAAAGTGTTTTGAAACAGTCATTTCAGCCCAGGGTTTCACTGCTCCACAGCATCCATCTCTGAGCTCAAATCAGCTTCCTACGCTTCAGTGGCAACAGCAGGTTTCAGTCATATATTATAATTTGTTCTCAAAACGGGGAAAATTGGGTTTGCATGATTCAGCTGGCAAAGGGCACCCTGCCACGATCCTGTTCACTCCCTTCACAGGAGCATCCTTCTTCCCAACCTGCCCTTACAACAGCCAAGGAGAAGCCTGAGTCTAAGGATGCTGCGTGATCTGCTGGCAGATAATTTTTTTGCTATCTAGATTCAAGAAGAAGAAAAAAAAATATATGTATGTATGTATCTATCTATCTATCTTAATGCAGTCCTTGTAAGATGTATCAGGCTTAGCAAATGTGAAGGGGACTTCCACCGTGGTCATGGTCAACACCAGACTGGTCCCTCCAGACTGAACGTCTTCTTCCCCTTCCAGTCCCCACTCCAAACTCCTGTCAACAAATACAAATACAAATTCCCCTCTCATTCATCCACACTTCCTATTACATAAATACACATATAGATACATATAGTTGTCTTACGCTATGCCTATAAAATCTTGTTACCATGCCAAGCCAAGTGTCCAGGCAGGAATTCCGCACGTGACAAGTGGAAGGGCCGTGGGCAGGATGAACCATCCAGTTCTGCCTCAGTATGATATTCTTTCAGATCATATTGCTGAGTATTTGGGAGGTTTCTCACCCGTCTTCTTGATTAAGAAGAGAGGTCACATTGCACAATGCTCTCTTATGAAAATCCACCAACACGCATCAAGGTCTTTTATTTTTAAAGAAGAGCCATTGCTCACAAGTATTGCTGGTGCTTTTTCGATGAAATAACCAAAGATTTCATTAATCTTTAGTCATCACTAGTTGTTGCCTAATTTAGCTCAAAGGTACAGGGAACGTGCAAGAATTTCCCCGTGACTGTGGTTCTGGACTATGACCCAGAAACCAGTAGAGAAGCATCCTAGATCACCCTAGAGCACACCTAGCGCTCTCCAAAGCATGGTGTGCGCTGGAGTGTTAGAAAAAAATACTTTTTGTACCACTAATAAATAAAAATCAGTGTTTATTTCATCTTCATCTCATCCTTTTTTAATTTCTTCCTTTTTTTGGGGGGGTAATGCTTCATAATATTAGTAACATGGATATAAATGGGGCTGGATCCAAGGCTGGATGGGGCCTTGAGCAACCTGCTCTGGTGGGAGGTGTCCCTGCCCATGGCAGGGGGGTTGGAACTCGATGATCTTTAAGGTCCCTT
>JAOXJK010000069.1:21019857-21037675 GCA_025774025.1 Xenus cinereus | reverse complement strand
CCCATGGCAGGGGGGTTGGAACTCGATGATCTTTAAGGTCCCTTCCAACCCAAACCATTCTATGATTCTATGATAAATAAGTATACATATATTGGATTGCATCTCAGGAGCAGGTCCCAGAGGAAAGTCAGTCTTTGGCTTTTCCAAGACAAATCTGGCTGGGTTAGAGGGACAGGACTGTCCCCTGGCACAGTCCAAGCCCACATATATTTAGCCAGTATATTTGAGTAGGAACCACGACTGGCAGAAAACATCATCTAACTGGAAAAAGACAAGGAATCAGCTCAGAAAAGAGGAAAAAAGGGTTCAAGAAATGATGGTGACTTGGGAGGGGGACAATGGCACCTGCAGCAAGGCATCTGCAACTTGGAGATCTTCAGCAAGGAGCGTGGGATAAGGGATGGAAGAGGGGATGTGAGTGGGGGAACGGAGGTGGTTTGGGGAGGACACGACACTGGTGCAAGCAGAGCCCGGGATCGTTCTCGGATGCTGTGGGACGCTGTACGGGATGCCTGGTGACATTCCCTAGGCTGGCCTAGCTGACACCATGAGCAAAGGCCAAGATGTGGGGACTGGACTGAGACAATCTCTTTATCAATATAACCTTTGCTTTTGCTCACTACAAGACAATTTCTAAAGCAGCCCATGTTCCTAAGTCACCACTGCAAGATTGTCCCATGCAGGTGATGAGCAGAAGAGACTATGACCATCACACTCCTCCTCCCCAACAGCTACGTTTCCAACACACGCAGAAACACCAAACCCTCTTCAGATCATCTGCAGCACAAACCACCCTCAAACATTTCCCTTATTTAATTAAGGAAAGCACTGTATCAAACCTGCTGACCAAAAGCCACATGCAGCGTGAAGTGGTAACAACCACATATGGAACCTGTTCATCTCACCAGCTTTTTGCCCAAATAATTCTTCTCTAGCACAATTGTGTTCGGTTTTAATTAAAAAAATAATAATAAAAAAATATCTTGGACCTTCTGTTGTTCATCTCCCAAATCGATTCTGCTTTTCTCTTTCTCCTAGGCAAAATATGAGGTTGAAGCTCAAATTTCCACATTACCCACCTTGTAAATAGGAGCTCTCAGTGCATTTATCTCGAGAGTTCTACGCTGTCAACCACAATGATGACATTTTCACAAAAGCTGGGCTTCACAGCTTAAATTAAAGGTCAGGGAATCAAATTTAAAAAAAAACAAAGCGACCCAACCCTGTTTCTTATGGGTACCTAATTCTAATGGAGAAAAGATGCTGCAAAGCTCCAGCACATCACACCAGGAGAGCTTGCTAGAATATTTTCTAATGATATTTTAAGCATGTTTTCTAATTTTGCCTACCCAGGATGCCGCTACGCAGACTTAAGAACACTGTATCTGAGGGGATTCATATTTTGTATTTTACATACAGCAGAAGGGCTGGAACTAGATGATCTGTTAGGTCCCTTCCAACTCTAACTATGCTGTGATAATATAGGATATATACATAATGTAATATATTATATTTTATATATTATATGTTGTGAATGTTCATCATCCAGAGACAAGGGGGTGGCAAATGAAGCCCCTCCAGACACAGTCCCCAGGCAGGGCAATGACCCAACACTTTGGGGGACTGATGACAACCAGAGCTGTGTTTTATTTCAATCCTGCCATTTGAAATCTCCCTATCCTAAAGATAATGTTTAAACTGTTCTAAGCATCCATATTTTTTTTTTAAATATGAGTTATGTACTCTAAGCATGTAGCCAAATAATAAATCAATAATTTGTGCAGCTTGTTATTTCCCCGCCTGTCATATGGCACACAGCCGACGGCAGCGTTTTTCGGAGAGCACCCGCTCTCCCATCTCCAGCAAAAAACAGAAATTTGGACCCATCCTCTCAGTCCTCAAGGGCTGACTTCTGGGAGTTGGCTTTTGTCTTCGGTGGCAACAAAGATAAAATACGTTCATGCTTAACCAGAGTGATGAGAAGCAAAAAAAAAAAACAATCCCTCACTGGACGGAAGGGGGAAAGAGCTCTAGGCAAAAGGAGACAGACCTTTTGTCATAATTTATTTTTAATTTAATTATTTTAAATGTTTTTAATTATTTTAAAATATTTTTAATTATTTTAATGTAATTAATTTTAGCTAATTTATTTTCATTTTTATTTTTTGTATTTTACTTTCTCTAAATGGCACGCATAGCTGCTGGGAGACGGAGCAGCACGGCGTGAGAAACCCTGCATATCCAAGACGCTTTAAAATATTGCAGGCATCACAGCCATTTCAAAGACTGAATAAACCACCAATCACTGTGTCCTGCCACAAATCGATACTTTTTTTTTACTTAATTTACTCCCTCTGCGACGAACAGATCGCTGTAACATTCATTATTTAGTCCAGACTGTCAGATGCCTTCACCTCTTACACAGGGCCAATAAAACCTGTGTGCCTCCATAAATATTTACGGAGCTTTAGATGGCTGAGCAAACACTTCATAGGACATATTATCTTTATGAAATGAAGTTTTTCTACGTGAGGAGGCTGAGGTTCACTGGCTGGGACATCAAGTTCACCAGTGACCACGCCAGAAAACAGACTTTGCTCAACACCTGAGCTCATGCCAGTTGATCACCTTCCAAATAATATTTTTTTTTTGCAGTCTTAACCTCGGTCATCAATTTTTTTTAAACTATACAAGGATGTTCTCAAAATCAAGGTTTGGCAGGTAAATAAAAGGTAGAAAATTGGGTAGGAAAGAACTTTTAACAGTAATGCCTGTGGGATGGAAATCCAGGGGATGACTTTGCAACCTTTGCTAACCATCAGCTGAGAGCAGGGAAAGGAAGGTAGGGTGGGGGTAACTGAAAAGCCAAGCATCAGATGAGCCTCAGCAGGGCTGGGGGGAGATCGGTGAGGTCAAAGATGACAAAGTTGGGAGAATGGGATACAGAAAGAAATAAAAACTTGTGTTCCTGGCCCTCAAACTGCCAAAGATCTGGGAACTCAGAGGAGACTCATATCATGGGTGTTACATGAGTGGTGACCTCCAAACCACATCTTCATACACAGCAATTATTTTGTGCAATGCCCTGAACGGCCAAAAAAAAAAAAGGCAGGCTGCAATGGAGAAATGCTATTTTCTTCTCCCAGAAGCACCTGGGTGTTATCTGAACCTTGAGGCCACTCGAGGAGGACGTGGGGCTGGAGCAGAGCTGGGGAACAGAGAACCGCTACCGAGGTGTGATGCTCCAGTAACACCAAAAGACTCCGAGAGCTACAGCAACGTCTCGCCTGAAGTCACCACCTCGAGGGAGGGATAAGACCATGCTGCATGGAAGAGTTAAGCCTGTCCACACTTCACATGGAGCCTGATGAAGGACACTCCGTCCTCCTGCTACCCAGAGCAGGCATCGCATCAGGCAGTGCTTGCAGCCACCAGTAACAGCCCCTCATCCAACCTCCATCCCAAAGACCGGTGAGATACACGGGGAGGAGAGAACCACCTTTGTTACGTGATGGGGCAGGCTGTGTTCAAGTTAGGATTCCTGCAATAGCAATCTTTCTAGATTAATAAATAGATCATTATTGGTTTGAACTCAAGAGTTTAGAGATAGACTGGGATTTATGAGCCTGGGTTTTACCGTCCAATTAGGGTTTGTGTCTCTTGTACCCTTCCATCATCTGCTAAAGCATGTCCCCACGCATCACAAGTCATCACTAGATTTCCTTAGCAATCCGGAACAGCTGGTTTTAAATAAAAGTGGCAGAGAAACATCAATAACTGTCTTTATCCAAGGCAGATATCTAACGTTTACCCCTTTTTTGCCTTCTCCCTTATATTTTCTATAAACAGCAGGCAGAGATGCTTTATCCTTACTCTCATGGTTGGCTCAGAGAGGAGGCTGCTCTTGAGGAGACCTTTGCAGACCCTCAGTGCACAGCACGACAGCAGCTGTATTTATAGGAGGCACCAGGCTGAAGTCAGCCTGCCCGGGGTCAGTTGTTTGCAAACCCCTGGAAATAGCGTTGTCTTCAGACAGAAGGTTTAAAAAAAGATTCTCAATGCACATTGTATTAGATTTCACCAAGGGAAAAAAAAAAAGGAAAAGAAAGGTTAAAATAATCCCACGCTTCTCTCAGATGACTTTGTGGTAGGTATTTTGGTTTCCATAACACGGGGAGAATGCCACAGCAACAATTACATCATGGCTAAATACCGTTCTCGCACACAAAATCTACTATGATTTTAAGAAAAATCCTTGGCAATTACTAGCAGAAATGTGCAGATATCTCATCAATCTGTCTCCGGCCTCCTGAGAGCTTTGGAGATACAAGCAGCCTATCTCCAGATGCAGAGGAGGACTCTTCCACTTCAGGTATCCAGCAGCAATAACCCCACTTGTTTTTTCAGCCATCAAATAAACTCTTGTAAAGCCACAAATATCTCAGATAAATTCACAACTCAAGCTATTTTAACCAATTTTGCTATCTTGAAACACAATATTGACTACCCAATCTTTATCTGTAGACCAGCAACTACCACTAAAAAGCAGTTTAATCTTTGGGCCAGGCAGGTAGGAAGGATATTCTGAAGTTCCAAGATCTGAGCGTGTTTTTCAGTGGTTTTCTTTCCACTAAATCCCCTCCTCTACTCACAGCATACAATTCCAAGGAGAGCAAATGATTAAACTGTATAAATAAGTCACCCAAAAATTAGCGCTCCTGCAGCTGTACGACTTATTTATATTTATGGAGAGCAAACTATGTAGAGATGCCCAGATTTTCCCCCAGCAGACCCTGCGGTGCTCCAGCCCCAGACGGATGACGTGCTCCGGCATTAAGGATTGGAACGAGCCCTTTGCAATCGGAGCCTCCGCAACCACCCCTCCCACCCACACAGCAAATACTGACTTTAACAACTTCATGTGCTTGACAGGTTTATAGGAGAAAGCTAATTAGGTCACTGGTTATAAGTCGGCCCAAGAATTACAGATTGCTGCAATCAGGAGCTCTGCGTATACCCCGGGCTCAGGGAGGAGCACCAACCTGCTAAGAAATCCCAGCCCAAGTACAGGAATTCCCTTACGGATGACGGCACCTCGGCTCGCTCCCGTGAAGCCGGTAGAGGCTGCCGAAACCCGAATGGCCTGAAATCCCAGCTCACTAAGGTATCGCCTCTCTCCAGCTTTCAAGAAGGGTCTTCCCTCCTCAAGTCCCCTTCTTGAAAGCATCTCAGAAAAAAACAGCTCTATTGGCTCTATCTTTTCGTTGCGCTTTTATGACGGCTTATGGTAAAAGACACTTGTTTCTAGAAATACAGACAGGTTTTCCCATTAGCTTCTTAAAGTATCTAGTGGGTAAGGTGCATCAGCATACAAAGACCAGTTAAAAAAAGGAAATAATATGGGTTTGTGCAGCTCTGCTCCACCTTCTTGACTAAAAAGAAAAAAAGGAAGAGAGAGTCAGCAGAGAAGCATCAAACTCAAGCAATTATTCTCCAAATGACCCGCTCAGGGCTATATTGCTTCTTTTTGACCATGCTCATATTCAAGGAGACTTTCTGACTTTTCACATCTCTTATAACACTGTAGAGGCCCAAAAATGAAACTATTGGTGTTTCTGGGAAGGGCTAGTTTAGTTCTTCGGTCTGAGCCAGACTCTGTCCACAGAGCACAGCTCATCAAATACCAGCTCTACCAAAGCTAATGATAAGGAGGATTTCCCTTGACCTCACCCAAAGAATTACTTCACCTGAAGGGAGGACATGGAGACTGGCATTAAGAAAAAAGGCATTTTGAAGGTCTATAACGTATTTGCTGTATTATACAGCCCAATTATATGTTGTGCATCCATGAAGCAACAGGTACTTCAGCAGTTTTCTTGTCCTGCTTGTTGTGAGATAACAAATGACGTTTGGAGAAGCCTCCTCCCATCCTGATTAATAGACTATGCCATCCTGTCCTATATGGTACCTGCTAAATTAGGGCCTGCGTTTCTGTAATCTCTCTTACAGCTCATTAATTTGAGGCTGGAAAGCAACACCCAGCCTTAACAAACCTAGAGCAAAGCTTAAAGTTCAATCTTTCCTAATTTGCCACAGCAATTGGAGGTCATAAGAATCTCAAGTCTGACCTTGCAGAACGCGTATGAAAGTGACATTTTCCCTCCCTCCCCACAAATAAACACTGGAAAGTGAAAAACCACCAGAAGATTGGGGAAGCATTTTCAACAGATGCTGAAAAATAACTTTTTTGTGATATTAAATGACACAGCAGCAAGTCCAGGCAAAGGCAAGAGAGAAATTGCTCAAAGATGAGCCCTCTGAGCACATATCAAGGAGACAACAGGGCAATGCTTAAGGTCTTCAGGATGTTTGAGGATACGTGTATCCCAAAATGTTTATTTAATACCTGCAAATCTGTGCCTGGATTTTATTTTACAGGTAGCAGTAAGTCATACGGCAAATTAGAAATTAAATTTGAATAAGTCAACGTATGCTCCTTAATTTACAAGAACTAAAGGGACAATTTAAGAACTTGATCAGTGCCAAAACCTCATGTCAACACTCATTGGCATCAGAGAGTAAGTATTTCCGGACTTACCTGTTCAAGTTTAAAGATGTGTTGGTTAAAGTAGTGCTGCAAGCGTTCGTTGGCGAAGTTAATGCAGAATTGTTCGAAACTATTATTTTCATAGTCTTCAAACCCAAAAATATCGAGTACTCCAATGGATAAAGTCTGCAAGAAAAGGATGAATGCGGATGAGAGTAAAACCACATAAAGTAATTGGATTATTTGTATGCAGTACATAATGAAAAGCGTACAAACAGAATTAAATATACTTAATAGCACGACTTTTAATTTTTACTGGAATTGTTGATATTATGCCATCTGGAAGACATCACCTACATCAGAGAAACAACATGTAACATCTGGAGAGATGGCCTTTTTCTAAAAAGAAAAGTCCTTTTAGAGTTGTTGGGTTTTTTTAATTTATAGACAAATTACCATCTTTGAAGAAACCTGAACTCAGTTCCAAGTTATTCTATTGGATGTAAGACAGTATTTATCTTTTGAGGAGAAAAATGGAGTTAGGATTGGGTAAAAAGGCTCACACCACGAAGATAGTCCACTGAAACATGCCTACAAGGTGAGCACGGGGTGTCTAAGCAAACATGCTCCAAGGATTCCGTATAAACACCTGCATGGAAATAATCCATTGCAACGAAGGAAAGTAAGTCCGGTGGGAAGTAAAATAGTATCAAATATAAAATATCCACCTGGCATATAAGATGGATCAGATGAATGTCTCCTACTGAGAAGCGTAACCCAGATGGACTGACTTTTGGAAACGTTGAGTTGCTTTCCCTTTCTGAAGGGGATGTAAAGTAACGCAAAAATGGTAATGCTGCTGAAAAAGAGGGCTCGAATCCATCCCCCGGGTCAGGTTCCCATATAATTAAAAACTTAGGCAACAGAGTTGTTGAGCAAATAAAACAAAAGCTCCTTTTCTATCCTAACGACCCAAGAATGTGCTTTCCTCGCCTTCTGTGCCCTTTGAAGACTCAGCTGCTGCTTGCCTTGAATGAAGGTCACTGGGCAGGGAAGGGAACCAAGCCTCATTCCCTATGGATGCTGTCCCAGGGCCCCGTGCTCCGGCACAGCCATCCCAGCGCCTGCCACCAGGACAAAGTAATGCTCTCCATGAGGAGCCAAACCCTCCTCCCAGCCCAGCATCTCCAACCATGGCAGCAGGACAGCCTATCCTGAGTAAGTCAACATGGCTCTTCTGTAGTCCGTCACCCTTTTCTACCAGAGCCCACGGTTTTGGGATGAGGCAGATGGAGAGGCACCTCTGTGCTCCCTTTAGCTCATGGGCAAGAGATGTGTAAAGAGGTACCCATCCAATTTTCTTTCGGAATCCATTGACACTATGATCCCTGACAGCCTCTCAGGTCAACTTTTAGAAGTTCACAATAGAAAAGTGTTTTCTTTTATTAAATCCATACCCCACAACATAAATTGCAGGATTTGGGGAGTTACAGCTCTAAATTGCCTTTTTTTCCATCACTTTGATGATTTTGTAAACATCAACCATGCCCCACGCCAGCCTTTTCTACAAATTGAAGAACCAAAGCCTGTTTGGTCTCTTTAGACAGACGTCTTGAGATGCTCATGAAGATGTGGGTACACCAAGTTTTTCTACGTTGGCAAAATGAGACCAAGACCATGATGGATTCACAACTTGCTTTGCGACCTCCTGGCTCCCTCCTCTCCACCAAAACCAACCCCACTGCCCCCATTCCATCCAGGCAAGGGCTGGCAGTGGACCCCTGGCCATACGTATAGCCCACAAGCAAGTGCAACCCATCACTCCCCAGCTCGGATTATCCTTCCTTCCCCTAATGGGAGTAGAAATGTGGATTTTTCTCCTTCGTGTAGGTATTGATTTTCATAAAACTTGAGCCCTCTGCCTGTTGGATGGATTTGGTCAACCCATGGGAAGAGGGACATGTAGCATGGGGATGTGACAGCAGATAAACCTCATCGACACAGGGAGCCAGGGTGAAAAACAACCTCGGTAGGTATAAATTCTGCTGCAACTTCCAAACCTCTAAGTGACGCTTCTGTTAAAACAAGTATTTGATTCTATGATTCTAAGTAATTAATAGTTAGTTACAAATAATACTCAGACTATGTCCACCTAGGCAAGCCTGTCATCATCAGAAAAGGAGGGAAGAGCCTGAAGGACACATGCACAGAGAGGTCCATCAGCAGTTCGTTAGCGAACCACAGTCTGGGGTCTAACAAAGCCATCTCACCTATACATGGGGTCTGTTCATACGTTTCAATTAAGTAAATAAAAATATTAAGCAAGGTAAAAGCACTACCACTGGTCAAACGAACCAAATCTCATGCAGGGAGGAGAAATACCTCCACCTCAGAAGAACCTGAGAGCTGCCAGGCACCCCGGTTTTAATTTTATTGGTCTTATCTGCACTCTGGATTTCAGAAGACCACCTTCCCGAGACGAGTCTAACTGCCAGAAATAAAAACCAGACTATCCCCAAGTCTCTCTGTGCTGCAGTTTGTCCGTTTTTCAACTGACCACGTAACGTGGGAGGAAAATATTCCTTTTGTGCTCGACTCCTGACCAGGGAACCACCTACGGGTGGAACAGAGAGAGCTGCTGTGGGCAGAGCAGCCACCCGGCTTGTGAGTGGAAGCTTTGTATGATACGGACTTCAGCTACCGGAACAAGTGAAAACACAATTAAAAAAAATCATAAAAGCACAACGATAAGACTCTAACCCATTTTCCCAAGAGGTCTTTGGCTACTTTATCCTTCATCCAGACTTTTCTCCCTATTCCAGGGCCAGACTCTGCCTCCTCACCCCCACCCATGCCACCGGGATGACTACTGAAGGCCCTTGGCCAGCTTCCCAGGCATTTGCATCACTTGGCAAAAAGCCCATGAGAAACAGCCGTTGGACCAGAAGATGGAAAATGGGAAGCCACTGGACCAAGGACTGAGCCTGGCAGAGGGATTGGCTCTCACTCGCTGCTTCCCAAGGGTCAAGCATCCTTCTCCTGCTTGTCCCAACGAACGTGGCAACGCTTTTGTTCACAGATATATTCATTAAACGACAGCCTAACAAGCACAAAAAAAAAATTGCTTTCAAGTAAGAATTCTTCCTAAACTCTTTGCATAATGAGCAGCTCATATTTTATCTATATTATACATGGAAAAAGTGATGATGGGAACATGGCAAAGTCACTTTTTCTCATCTATGATGCTGACGATCCATTCGCATCGCCCTTGTGTAAGCGAATCCCAACCCCACCACCCCCACCGCTCCGCAAGCTTCTCTCCGTAATTCACAAGAGCTCCCAAAATTGCCCTAGATAAAAGTCTCTATTGCACTACATAAAAACAAGACTTAGAAGACAGAACGCTCGCGCTTCCAGAATCCTTATGGAATTACTGACACCGGCTCTCACCCGCACTGTGCCGACGCTCTGTGGGCATAGCTAAGCCTCTGCCAGGAGCGAACGCTTTAAACGGGGTTTTCAAGCTCTCACAAACAAAATTTAATATGAAATTGCTGAACAGAAAAAACTTCCTCTTTTTTTCAATGACCGTTCGTTTACTGTGTTGAAACTGCTACAAAATATGTTTTAATGTGTGCACGTAAGTACGTTTATAAAGCAAAATAGGACAGTTACATATAAAAAAAAAAATTATAAAAAAATCCCATTAAAAAGATTATATTTTTAAGCTGTCTTTTCATAAGTTTTTACTGAAACACAAAATTAAACAAGCTCCAACAGGTAAAATAAAAAAAACTTTAAAAAAATGTGCATTTAACAAAATCACTGCAGGTATCAAACTGCACGTAGAAGATGAGGATGGTTAATTCTGCCATGGTTGTTCCACGGGGAAAACCAGCATTTTCCTCCCATCGCTATGTGGATAACCCCCGAACAGCTCCAGAATACAAATTTTAAGATGTGGAGTTTTTTTGCAGAGCTTCACGCCAGAGAAATTAGGGCAGAGCTCTGCAGTGAATCAGGCGTTTGCCCTCTATTGCAGGAGGCGGCATCACAGAGTTCCCGAAAGAAAGAGGTCAAGGCATTTAAGTTGGTAAAACTTTTAAAAATGAGAAATTGGGAATTTATGGCTATTTTTCTGCTTTCTGGACGGAAAAAAAATAAACTTCATGATACCTACGCAAAAGGGTTATATCAGTTTTTCCATTCTAAAGCACATTAAGTGGCCCAAATTTCCAAACACAGATTCATTTCTTATAGCAAGGTGAAAAAAATTATTTGATTGAGGTATGTGCAAATGACATTATTTTGTTAAACTGGCTGACAAAAGCAGATAATCTGGCCGCTTTTAAGATTAAGTTTGCAGTTCAATATTTAAATAAAATAATCAAAGAAGTTTTACCTTTAGAAATCTTCTAATTCTTCAATTTCAAATTCACACTTTGAACGAGTGTCATAAGGAAATCATACTAAGTTGTCATCTAATTTAGACCTCAATTAGCAAAGTCTAGTTTATATGCTAATGTTGTTCCTTTAACAAAACTAACATTGAAAATTACCAAGTAGGCAGCATGGACCAGCATGTAGGAGACGACTGTATTACTTAGTATATCAAATTTATAGCAAAATTCCTGTAATTAAAAGTGTAGGTCTACAAAGATTTTTAATATTTGGACTAATCCTGGGGTAGGAACCACTTTCTGGTTGAGATGATAAAACTGACCTCATGCTTTTCTAAAAATGTCACAGTCATGACATTTAAACACCGAGCACGAGTTTTAAGGGCTTTTGGCAAATGACGGTCTTCGTACACGTGCTCTCCAATTCCCAAACCACCAATAAATAGCGATCGCTGGAGCTGATTTATGTCACCCCAAACGCACATTGGTGATGTCATTCCACCAGGGAGGTATATTTTGGCAATCACAAATAGCTTTGCTTCCAATTCTGGGGAAAAATCTTTTTTATTATTATTTTTTTTAATCTGTTTTAAAAACTTTATCATTTTTTTTTACAATATTCCAAAGCCAATACTGTAAAAAAAACAACAACCCAAACCCCATCACCACTAAATCCAAAGGGATTACTCCAATCTAAATCACCACAAGAGACATGATGACCTATTGTATAAAGTGGGAGGCAGTGACTTGCTACAAATTTGGAAATGGGGACCTAAAAATAACAAACAGATACACATTAAACTCATTGCATGTTCAGCAATTTTTACTCTCTTTGAGGCCAGGTAGCCAAGAATTAACTAGTTGATTAAATTTAAATGAATTTTCTTCGTGGTCATGAACTCTTCAAGAATTCAGCCATGAATTTTCTTCATGGCCACAAACTGGCATTCACCATCATCACCACGTACACGGCACCCCACCTGAAAACAGCAGCAGGGTTCTTCAGGTAGAAATAAAGACAATTCACATGAACCAAATGGGAAAAGCTTAGAAAAAACCTCTTGGAAGAAATGCCTTTTGGTCCACCCTGGTTTACACTCTATCATCGTTTTAAGCAACGAGACGGACTCCTAACAATTCTTAACCTAATTTATGGAAGGAGAATTAAATAAGAGACTCTCTGAGGTTTAGTAATCTAGTTCTCAAGAGGAGGAGAAGTCTCCGACCTCATTAATAAAGGTCAAATTTCAGACAGTTTGTAGGGGATCATGAGAAGATAAAAGAAGCTAAAAGGGACAGAGAGAAGACTGAGGAAAACAGCGTCGGAGTGAAAGTGATACACAGCAGCATTGCTATGAGCATAAAACAAGCAGTATCAAATAACTTATTCACAGCTCTCTGCAGAAATAATATGCTACGAATCCTGTCAGCAAGCGAGATAAGCCAAATCCCACTGTGTTTTCCCAAAATAATTCACTGTACATTTAACTAAATTTGGATATCAAAGGTCTGATTTACATCTTCCAAATACTTGCTTGAAAAACAGTGGAAGAAGGACTGCCGGGTGTTTATTTTTTTAACCCAGCTTCATCTTTTGATCTTCTCCTTACTGCTGACATCAAATAAACACACATATTGGGATATGAAAATTGTCTCCATTCCCATTATCCCAAGTTCTCTTGGGGCATGGTCTTTGTTAGGATCTAGGTCTTCTTCCCACCTATCACCAAACCACATGGTCCATCAGCAATTAAGTAGTCTTAACTAGCTATAAATAGCCTTCTTGGCAAACGCAGCCTGCACCGTGGAGTATTACGGCCACCACCGGTTTGATTGAGCATGAGTTTTGGTCAACGAGGTTGCCCTAGATGCTTTCTTCTGCAACCTCCAGCCTTCATGTCAAAGCCCCAAGCTACCATCAACCAGGTGGATGGGAGCTCTGGTCAAGCCAACTTCTGTGAAGGCTACACAAGCTCTCTGCGAGTGTTTTTATAGGACTGTTGCGTATGACCACTGAAATAAAAACTTACACTCGTGAAGGGATACACTTTCATATTCATTTTTCTCATCAACTTCAGCTGCAGGTCTCCTCCCATACACACTCTGAATTCAGATGGTTTTGAGCCTTATTTTACCTCTGCATAACATGACTGTCATATAAGCAAGCCCTCTGCCAGAAATCCATCATCTGACAACCTCCTGAACCTTCACCGCCTGCAGGATTATTTCAAAATATATCTTAAAAGTCAGAGGAATATCGGTGGCAAGTGTGGGCTGGGATTAAGCCAGGATATTTGGTGCAGGGCGAGTCGCATATTGCTCACCCACTGCAAACTCAGGAGTCAGCAACCTTTCGTAGGGACGTGCAAGTCAGTTCTTCTTTCATAAACCAGAGACTTGCTGTGTTTGAGAGATTTTTTGAGGGAGCTGGTAGATGCCAGCAAGTACACGTCATCCAAGTGCTGAGATCTTGCCTTGCAACGAGGACCTAATCCCAGGGTCTGGAGATGCCCCTGCACCCAAGTTCACCCTCCAGTTACTCGCCCAACCTCAAGAGGGAGGTTAAGAAGAACCTATATCCTCATTTGGGGTTTCTCCAAGCACAAGCTGAATAGGATTTCAAGAGGATTGTGAAGTGGTAGGAAAAACCAAATTAATCGGCATCAGCTCGGTTCCTCCGGGGCAGAGACGGGTGGTAATTGCTGGCTGGTGTCTCAGCGGCAGCTCCAGAGCCCCAGGATGCCCTTGGCCGCTTGCTGGCAGCCACGTTATTCCTTGAGGGCAAAGGAGCAGCTATTCCCAGCCCTGCCCAGTCCAGGCAGATGCTCCTCCTCCCTCCTGGAAGTGCTGGAAGGGCCCCAAGTCAGGGGCTACAAAAAGGGGCAAGAGAGTGACGCTGTAGAACAACTCGAGAGAAAATTGGCTAGTCAATGTTTAACGAAGCTGCTCTCTGCAATGCACATAAACTCTCTCCTTTAACCTCTCTACCCACAAACCAGGCAGGATTTGTGGATTTTCATGTTTTCTGGGAGACCTGCGAAAATCAATCGGTGTTCATAGAGGATGCTGAAGATAAACCTAGTCACATTCCTGTCTCTAGAAGTATCTATTTCTCGGTGTTTTGCGCACTACCTTCCTGTTTCGGAAAGCCTGGCCCGTGTACAGCACCTCGCTGGATCTGGTCACCGGTAGGAACCTGCACGTTCCTGCGGCTCCGCGTCCTGGGCCTTTGCCAGTGAAGGCGGATCCGCTCCGGCGCGAGGGCAACGCCATTCCCACCTCTAGGCTCTTGCTGCCCGACCTGGATCTTAGGGCTACAGCGTGCAATTTTGGGCAAAAAAACCAGGTCAGAAAACTGGGAATTCGTAAGATAATATAGGGCGAGGTGGTTACGCTGCTCGGGAGTCTTGGCTGGAGGGAGCAGAGGGTTAATACGCAGCGGCGATGCTGGAAAACAGCACGAGTTTGGGCTGTTCTGGCTTTTACCTGCTGAGATTTGAGGTTGGGAACCAAAGTTTAATGGCCCATAAACACCTACTGTTGTGCCCTGCTACTACAGACATGCTGACTAAGCAAGCAATAGTATCCTAGTCTGATTTTGTATTTAAATATTACAGAGCAGATAATATTTTTTAAAAAATCATTGGCTCATTAAAAAAATAATAATTAAGTAGTACTTAAGATGCATTTCTTTGTCAAAACAAATCCACCTTTCCTGCTTCACCAAATATACAAACAGCGGTGCTTTTTTTTTCCTGACAGCAGAGACAAAACTTTTGATGACTTGGAAAAAAAAAAAGTCAGGAAAGAAGACAAGATTTTTGGTAAAATATTAAACACAGAGAGGAGGAAGCGTGTGCAGTCAGAAGACACGCTGGATGTTACCCACTTTAACAACCTTTCTTGTCAGAAGAGCGTATTACCAAATTTTATACCCCTGTATTTATTTCCAGTCTATAATTACACTCCGCAAGCATTTCTATGGAGTTAAATAAAGGAGCAGCTACGCTGCAACCCTCTGCAACTTTGGTCCTACGGCATAATTCAAACATAATGTCAGTGCTTAGCAAAACAACCCTCCTTTTGGCAGCTGCAGCTTCAGCTTGGATGTACAACCCCCCCCAAAAAAAACCCCCAACACACGCTGCTGGGCCATGCCCCAAATTTCCAAGCCAAGGGAAATTGAGCCGCAAGCGCCCGCGTGTGTGGACGCCTCCCTACACCCGCGCTTTTGGGGGTCAGCGTCTCCCCACCACAAGGAGAGCAGATGAACACGCGAGAGGTTTTGGAAAGGATGTCCTGGGTCGTGGCATCCAGCCCCGCTATCACAGGAAACGTCATGTCATCTCGTCCATAAATTCTTTGGGAAAGCGGTTCGGCGCCGTGCCGGCTTCGCTCTTGCCATGGCTGCCTTTTTTTCCCTAACTTCACTTTTCTGCTTGTTATCGTCGTGCTATCTCAGTACCTAGCGATACCAGAGCTTGTTCAGCTTTTCTAATTATTTTTATCGAGCCACTTCATCAAAACACCTTGCATGAGCAAGATTTCCCATTTTTCCCCTCAATTCTATATGGTCCTATAGTTTCAGACACAAAATGAAAATTATTTGGCATCGCTCCTAGAGGAGGAGGAGGAACAGGTTTTCGTGGCCACAACAAAACCTCTTCCCCAGCTGCTTTGAGGAGATATTATTCGAGGTGCTTCACCCTTCCCAGCTCAGCAAACGCCACTTAAAATAACGAGGTACTCAGTCTAAAATATAAACTGAGAAAAAATTAACTTTATGTTAAGCAACGTGCTGTTAGGAGCTCGGGCAATGTTTTATCCTGTAGTTACTTATTTTAGAAACCCAAGAGTGCAGCCAAAAGAGCCGGCAAGATGTTACCTTGGTGTTTTCCTCCATGTCCTTTGAGTTGAGGAGCGCGTGGTTAATTCTGAACACTATCCAGTCAAACAGGGCGCTGTACAAGGATTTAGCCATGGAGTTTCGCACGGTCACAGCCTGAAAGAGAAAAAGAAAAAAGGGGATTGGAAATGATTCCTGCTCTGCACTAAAATGGGTTTTGCTTCTCAAGCTGCCACATCCAACGTTCATACTTCTCCCTTGCCAAAGCCTTTGTCTACTATTTTAATTTACGCCAACAGTCCTGACGCCATCGAGAGTTGGTTGCAATCCCAGGGCCATGAGATGTGCCCCTGACTTTGGCTTGGTTTCTTTTGGTGCATTCAAGCGGATGATGCAGGAGATGACACCATAAATCCCATCACTGGCAGCAAAAAGAAAATCATAACAATAAAAAAAAAAAAATGTATCTAACTTGACCGAGATCTTTGCAGAATTTATTTGGGGAGAAGGAAAGAGGGTGGATATTGCATGGTAACGATGTGAGAGCCCACACTGGGGCAGGCAGAGCCTGGTACCAGCACCAGGCTTGCAAAGAGGGAGGCCAAAACCTTTATAGTAAATCTGTGAACATTACTGAGAACTTGAAGTTTTCCAGGTACTGCCAAGAGGAGTTACAAATCGCAGCAGGCAGATCCGCTGCTCCTCCAACAGCTCTCCTAGAAAAGGGAATAATACCTCTGAAGTGCCATCCCCACCACGGTGCTCTTGGCCACGACGCAAAGAGATTTTGATTGATCAACAGCGATGAAAACCAAGATGCAAGGAGGGTACCAGGGCTGCATTTTCCCCAACACGCGTGTTTTGGGACAGGCACCTATATATGTAACCATATAACTCATACACAAGGGCTATCTTTGTTCTTGCTGCTTGTGATCCTTGATTTAAATTATTACCTTGAGTTGTATTGCAGTGCTTGGTACATACTAACCCCTTAAAATCTTACGATACCAGCCGTGACTGTTAAATTTTGGTTCATTTTGGCCACCGTACAAGAATAAACAAGGAAACAGAAAGTTCACGCATAACTATTTCACTAAAACCTTCAACTATAACAAACTGGTGGCTTGTCATGGATTGCCTTGAAATCCTTCTCACCAATCCTCCCATCGAGGTACATCATCCCAGTGGCCTTATTTCAGTGGCCCAGAGCAAAAGCATAAAGCTCATGTACCATTGTTTATCTTCTATTAGCTTGTTCCCACCTCTTTTTCCTTGGACTTTTTGTAATAGTATCTTTAGGGTGATTTCGTGCTGTTCTGCCAATGTGTTGCTCTTAACGTGCAATTAATCGGGTCCACGGCTTTGCTTTCTCTCCCTCGCAAGTTGGAAGAGGAGAAGGCAGTGACACGGTCCGTGACTCCTGCCATCATCCCAACCACACCAGCCTGAGGATGCTCACAAGCTCACCGTGTCCATTAACCTCCGAATTCTGCTAATCGTTGAATAAAACGCTATCAGATAAACCCCGTCGCACGGATAATTACAAAATATTGCAACGATTAAGAAGGAATTACTTGCTTGCCCCCCAAAAAATCATTGCTACAAACCGAAAACAAGCGTACCATGAAAATACATGAGCAACGAGACCGAAAGGATTTGTTGTAGCACAGACCAAAATAGCGCTTTTAAAGACTGAGCGTGAGCTGTTGAAATGTCTGAGTTATCCAATAAGTGTTGGAAAGCGGCCGGCATTTAGAAATACAAACAGGTCTAGTTTCCTGTAACTGGCTTTTCTTCAGTAAAGGTTTTAGGGAGGATTTTTTTTCTATTTTTATTACAAGCAACGTGGGTTGGTTAGGGCTTTTTTTGCTGGTCATTCTACTTATTATTATTTACTATTATTTCTATATATTAGATACCAGAAAGAAATTCTTTCCTGTGAGGGTGATGAGGCACTGGCCCAGGTTGCCCAGAGAAGCTGTGGCTGCCCCATCCCTGGAGGGGTTCAAGGCCAGGCTGGATGGG
>JAOXJK010000069.1:20993492-21005677 GCA_025774025.1 Xenus cinereus | reverse complement strand
CTACTGAACATATAGCAAAAAGACACAAAGCCAACTCTCCTTCAACTCTAAGACCTTCTCTAGGTCAGTTAATTGAGTCAGCACAGACCCAGGGATGACGAACTAATCATTACCTGGCTCCACATAGACCTAGATATGCACATCTTTATGCAGAATAAAAAGCATTTCACAGATTCAATTGTAATTTGGGTACTGTGCTCATCACCAGGGAAAAGTTCGATGGTGTCCTTCCATGGCCACGTAACCACCTCCACGTAACACTTGTTTGCTAAACAGCATACAGTCATTTAAGCAAAGATACGATGGCACTTTATATCCTATAAAAGCTTGCAAATAAAAATTTTCAAAATATCTTGGCATTCCATCCATTTTAAGCAGGCCTCAAGAACCAGGGACACTCAGGGCAGTGCAGAGGGACTTAAAAAATATATTTGCATCCCAGGTCTTGCAATCAAAATATAGAAGAGTGTCAAAGGGGCAGGAATTAACCTGCTCTTATTTTTTGTCGTCCACAACATCTGCTTGCAGGGACCTCCCTGGACAGACAACTCAGTCCCCTTCAGTTCCTCCAGTTTTTAAGACAGCCATTTTCCACTTACAATTATGAAAATCCATGAAGTTAAATACAAGACATATTTATGGTGACACTCATCACATCAAACAACCAGCTCCTAACAGCTATCCAAAATTAAAGGAAGAGAAGAATCGGGTCACTTGTTGCCCAAGAAGTTGTCTCACATCTTTTATTTCCCTTCTGTTGGGCAATTTCACAACAGACTTTGTCTGAAAGTGTGAATTAATTCATTAAGTAACCTTTAGGGGTAAAACACCCTTAGACACAAATGGCTGAAAATGATAAAGATCTGTTAAAACAAAGTCTTTTTTGCAAAGTCATTAGCTTAAGAAGTACCAACAGAACTAAATGAATTGAAAGCATTGTGGAAAAAAAATCTGTTTTCTGGAGGGACGGAAAAAAAAGAATTCACTAACAGATGTATTTACTTGGATAACCAGTTTTTCCGCATCTGATGAAGAACATGGAAAAAATGCAGAGACTGGTGAAGAACAGAGACACAGGTGACAGAGCCCAGCCTGATAAGCAGAACAAACGGGATGGAAACAAAGTGGAGATGGATGAGGAGCTCAGACACGGGGCTCGTCTCCGGCACGATGGAAATTGGGAGAACCAGGAGCCAAGATGTGGAATGGATCTGAGAGAGGTGTATGACTGCATTAGTCAAGGCATAAACTAATAACCTTGGGGCCCTGCAGTAGTAGGTGGGAAAAAAACCCTGAATTATTTGAATTATTTAGATAGAAGCAGGAAGACAGACATGGCCCAGAAGGGCAGTTCCTTGCACAGATTAAGCCTCAGATGATGCTCAGATTACAGGCAGGAACAAGAGAAAGATTTTTAACAAATCCCAAGTTCTCCACAAAGATTTGATTAAAGCCCTCTGCTCCTGCATGGGCTGCAGGTTTCCTACCAAACATCAGTCAAATCGCTTAATATTCAGCATGTCTGGGTTGGGTTTTTTTTTTTTTCTTTTGGATACCTGAATTGTGGACTGTGAACGTGATACCTGAATGAAGTGGACTTGGCCAGCTCGCTGTTACCAAATCCTGCCCTCGCCCTGCACGGATACACTGTGATTTCTCTGGAAATCCATTAACTGCCGCTCTGTTAATTCACCATCTCGCTCCTGATAAAGACATTAGCAGCTGTTTTGGACCACGACCCAAGACCTCGCAACACAACTGCAGCCTTTCATGTCCATGCAGCCTTTTTTCCTAAGTTTATCTACAGCGTAAAGCTTCTAAACCTTAGCGCTCGACCAAATTACGCAGTCATTTCAAACACTGCATTAAAATACCATCCAGCTACTATAAAAGGAAAAATGAATGGTTCCAGCAGGCAGCTCTGCGGCAGACAAGCCAGCGTGGCTCTGAAGATAAGAGGCAGCTGCCAGAGGAAAATATAAGCATTATTTATGGATGTGGTGTCCTTGCTCATTTAAATTTCGAGAAGGGCTGGAGATGCAGACGGAGAGCGGACAGGCAGCTCTCCCCACAGGGCTACAGACACGTGGGGTCTACAAACAAGCCCACGTCTGGCACCGGTACCAGTGCAAGAAGGGGGTCGCAACTACAAAGCAGTGTTGATTTTTACCTTCAAAACCAGGTCTCTAACTCACTGCATTTCCTTAATTTCAGAAATATCAGTAGCTCCAGCGACTCAGGGCTGTACCCAGATGTTAATACCAAGGTCAGACACCACCTTTTAATGATACACCTCCATTTACTGAATGATCAGAAAAACCTGATGGCACATTACGCTTTGCAGGGTCTTCCTGAAGACCCACAAGCTCGTTCCAGAATCCTTGTAATGCCCTGAGGACAGGCACTGACCACGAACCAAGAAAGAAGAGACCACAGTTAGAAATGGGAGCTCAGATCACAACAGTTTCTCTGCTCAAGCAGGTGTTGCTGTCACACACATTTTGTATCCTCCTGCAAAAACCAGAGTAGAACAAAATCTCTACGTATATGGAAGAACTTGCTCAACTGAAGACAACGGCACTGGCAACTGCAGGTATCCAGGAGGCAGTGGTTTTGCTTTTTTGGAGTCCTACCTTCTTGCTGGACTTCAATTAAACCCATTAACCTGATTTAGATCCTCCAAGGTCATCCAGCAGAACAGCAAAACTCAAAAAGTCTTGACTTATTACAAGAAACAGAGTTGACAAAGCCAACATTTCTGCCTAGCCTAAAAATGGCACGTAACTCGTGGGGGCAAAGCCCAATGCAACCCCACGGGGGCAAAGCCCACAAGAGAAGTCATAAGTAAAGGAGTAAAATATGAATAAATGCAGAGGAGATGGTTGCTAATTGCAGCTGTCATCTTCAACACCACAAGTTCAGGCTGCTGGGAGATCTGGCTGCAAGTTGGCCCTACAAATACTATTCAAGGACATTTTGTAGTATCTTTTACCCAAGCATCAAAATATGCTGCAATTAAATATCTAGTTTTACAGAAGTTACTGCAAAGATGAACAGAACAAATGCAGGAAGAGAGCCTGATACAGCTTTACAGCTGTCATGAAGGTTTCACGCAAGGAGTTGCCAAGTGCTCATACCACAGTTTGAAAAAAAAATAAAAAAGGTGAAAAAAAAAAAAAGCCCCAAAGCCCAGGACAGTGTTTCTAATCAGCGTACAATAACAACGCAGCCAGGAAACATGCAGACAGGGAGGAATGTGGCATCACTGCAAATCCAACAAAGGCGTCCTCTCCGTGCGCTTGTGGGAGATGCAATTCGGGAAAATGGAAGAGAAAAGGCTCAACTAGGTAAAATGAAGTCCAATCTCAGCTCTGATGCTTCCAAACCTCCAAAGGAAAGGATCACGCCAGGTCCCCTGCATCTCCTCTGCCCATTCAAGGTGACAATTGTCACGGCAGGAGCCCGAGGTTACAGATGTCACAGCAGCCGGGCTGTGACCATAGAACGGTCACGTTAGCATTAGCCATTTCATGGAAAGCATTTCCATGTCGAGTTGTCATCCCCACATATTCCAACACTGTTTGATGAAAGGGATCAGCAAACGTCAGTCCCTGTGCAGAGTGAAACAAAGCCTGAAGCCCTACGGGCAAGTACAACCACCTGCACTCCATAGATACGTGTCTCTGTAGGATGGAGTAGATGCACGCAGGAACCTCATCAAAGCTCAAGAACCCACCCAGATTTTAAGATCTTGAGGCTTTTTACGTAAGAATGTTTATTTCAAATTAAAGCTCCATACATCTAACTCCTCGTTAATAACCCAAAATTCATAAAGAGGGAGAAACAACGAAGAAAGCCAGGTCCATACGTGCCCCATCTACAGAGCCAGTGGCTCCACCAGGAGACACACAATCTCCTCGACAACAAACTCTCCCGTTACCCTGCGGGATCTCATCAGTGATGCTGGAGGAAGAAGCCCAATGCCACTTACTCCCTTTTCACCCACAGAGCCCAATAATTTACTATTTCCACTCACAGTTTAGACAACAGGTTTCAGAACCAAATAAAATTTCTTAGAATTCCATCTTTTGCCAAGTCTTTGCTCTTCTTTTAATAACTGCTGCACTGTGCAGGCTGCCCATATAAAACCGTTCAAAGCTTCGGAAGGCACTTGGTAGATCCAAGCTGCTCTTCTTGACGGTGTAAAAAAGCAAGCAGATGCCAAAATGACGTTTTTGCAATCTTTTTTTGAGAGCCACTGCAGCACAGTCTTTTCCAGACAAATTCCACTGAACCTTTCAGCGTATCAACAAGTGATGCAAAACCATCAAGCATTTTAACATCTGGAAAATCAAGTGGCTGCTACATACATCATGGCTTTATCAGGAAAGGCAGCTGCCTGTGAGTTACAGGAGTCATGGTGGGACAGTCATGTCTGAAAATCCTCAAAACCTCAATCACTCCATCCATTTGAGCCAACTATAATGCTCTTTTGTAAAACTCACGAGAAGCACAATGAGCCCGATTGTTCCCAACAGTCCAATCACTCATGAGTGTGATTATCGGACATCGGTATTCTTTGTAAAGTCCCAAAATGTCAAATGAATCTTACTCTTCCTCTGTGATTCATATAAATCTGAATCTAAGCCACCTCTCCCACCTCCCCAGCCAGAGGAAGACCGGCAGAAGCCCTCTTATCATGGTGAGGTTCCAGTTAGAGCTTCTCAAATTCTGCTCTAGTGTGTCAAGGATGAGCAAGTCGGTAGAGAACCTGAGAGAGGTCACTGTTGGATCAAATGTGGTGGTCAGGATGCTAACGTTGTAAGGAGAGTGAATAAGAAGCAGGGGCGGTGCCTATCTTTTCGTAACACAATTCACAGTTTCTTACAAAATGATTGCGTTGTGGAGATTACATCAACCTTTCCCACCAGAGCCTCGCGCTCCTTTGTCTTCCCCCCACAGACACCGCAATCACCACACCCTGAGCTTTCATTCTCATACTAGAAGTTGGTGACAAACCTTTATGAGATTCGTGAGCAGAGACATTGCCAAAAACCTTTTGGAAAGCACTTGAGAAATTCACGCTCGGCCATTTCAGGTGGCAAGAGGGGCTCTTGGATCTCAACAGGAGGAGCATCCGGATAAGACTGTTTTCAGCTGTTTCAGTACAAAACCTGGTAGCCCAAGTTAAAATATTACAAGAAACAGCTTAATCCAACCTGCCAAGTTTTGCAACAAGTGGCTGAAGGTGCATTGGCGCACGTTGTTCTGTCATCACAGCTGCTGGGAAGTAACCTGCAGCAGAGGGTGGTTATAGTGACATTTTAAACTTTTCTAGCAATTTCTTAAGTCTGTGCCCAAGATGCAGGAAAAAAGTCAAAATACCACATCCATTATACATCCGTCACAAGGATGCGAGAAGAGCGTTTGTGTGCCCTTTGTTAGAGGAGATTCAAGCCTTGCACAAAGGCAACGCTTAAGTTTTAAAGATTAAAGCTCAGTAACGCTTACTGAGCTTAAACACAATCTCAAAAGGCGATGAAAGATTTATTTTTTTCTCTCTGATAAAAAAAAAAAGGAATCAAAATATCTACAGCTGACCCGAATGACAACACATCATGTGCTTATCTATTTGCGACATAACAGACTGCTCTCAGAGACATTATTCAAGATGTTGTGAATTCTGATACAAGCAGATGACAAGGGGGAACCGAGGGACCAAGGGTGGTGTGGAGCCACGCTCAACGTTCTTAAACTGGGGGGCAGATACAAGAACACTGGATGCAGAAACAGTCAAAACAAGTATCGCAGCAGAATACCGCTTATATACTTCGGAGAATATAGAAGAAAACCAAAGTTATTCCTGTTTACTGGCCACAGAATATAATTTAAAATTCCTGGAAATCAGGTATTTAGAAAATAAAGGCGTTTGTTAATATCGTAATCCTGAGACAGACCGTAACAGAGAAATGACACGTTTCGTGCAGTGCCATCCCCAGGGTTAGCAGCGGCGCAGACTACACTCAAATTTGAGAGCAGCTGATGGAGTTGTGGGTGCTCCAAAGCATCACGAGAGGCCCCAGGTTGAGAGAGGTCTGAAGAAAAGATAAGGGGTAGCTTCTCCAGAGGATCTCCAGCTCCACCCGTACAGGAACCATGACTAACATTGGCACTTAGGACCCCACCAAAAATTTCCTGGAGGTCTTAGGTCACCACTCTGCTGTGGGATGAATCAGTGCTACATTTTAAGGAACCATGTACGAAGACTATTACTTGTATAAGACACTCTCAGCAACGCCCCGTTCTGCTTCAGAGGAGACTCACGCAGCCGTAAGGCATTAAAACAGACTATCACAGAATAATGTGCAAACACACTTTCCAGGAACAACTTAGAAGGTAAAGTCAATGGTTTTCTAGATTCATACACATTATTTTTATGGAAATAAAGAAAAACTGAAAAAAACTCTGCCAGAGCTGAGTGTACATCTCAAAGCACTGAAAACCAGCCCAAGAGTTGCCCTTTTAATTACAAGCACCATGTACAGACCTCTGCTAGTTTGTATGGTAAGATCAGCTTCTCTCCGACTGTCACAGTCTTCCTGGTAACCAGGGCCTCAAACAGCATCTCTTCCTTCACCTAAAACAAAAATCTTGATGTTAATGATTATTCTAGGAATACATTTTTTAAAATCGAATCGTTTTTAAAAGTTAAAATTTATAAATGTAAACATTTCCATAAATTTAAAATGTATAAATTTAATTTAAAAAACCACTTTTGCCAGCCCTCGCAGAGTTAATGTTGAATGCCTACGAACGAGGTAGACATTGGGAGGGAACAACTCAGCACATAAATCCAGCATCAGAAATCAGACACCACGGTATTCAAGGGAACCTGATTTTCCGCATTCAGCCTCTGCATTTCTAGCAATTTCCCATTGGTATCCCTCATTCCCAGTGCAGCTCCTCCCTCCCACGCTTTTTGTTGGCAAAATAAGTCAACTTTCTAGTGTTGTCAAGATGACATCATACAAATTACTCTCCACACAAGGAAAATAGCATAATTGGTTTAACAGATATCCAAGTGGGTTTTGGTTTTTTTGGTGTTTTACAGGGTGTGGAGGAAGGAGAAGGAGGAAGAAACCTTTTGAAAAGCACCTGATATTTACTCTGCTATTCACACCTGATATTCAGTCCCTGAAGATGCCAGCTCCCAGCCAGGTGACAATCTCTAATCAGGCGTAACAGAAACCGGTTTGCAGAAAAATAAATCAGTTGTGTAAACACAGACACTTCGGCAAATAGGTAAAAGGTGCCGACAAATTAAGTGGTACCTATCACGGATTGTTGGGAAAAAACTTCCTTTCCAACCAGATTCCAGTCCCTCTTATTTTTATATCCTCTGGAGAATTCAGAAGCATGGCCTCTCTACCAGAATAGATGGCAATATGTTTATACATGTGAGATCTAGATCTTTGAGTCATTGACTGCTCTTTGCTAAATTTCAGTGTCAAAAAAGAAGCTGGTAGTCTGGGTGACAATCTTTGAGCCTGGAGTTAGTAGCTATGGACTGACACGGAGATGACATTGCTGGAAGAGCCACAGTGAAGCCCACACAAGCTGCCTGTCCTAACTGAAGGACTCCATGTAGACACCAGACCTGTTGAGAACACCCCTAATGAAGACTAGAAGCACAAAATCCACTTTTGTAAAACCATCCAAGGCCATATTTTTATCCCAGGTAAACCATTTACCATTTGACACAGGTGATGGGAAACTTAGTGGCTTCCGTACTTTTACTTACTGGTTTAACCCAATAATTAGCATGAAGAACAATGCAAACAAGCCAGATGAACCTAAGAAATCTCACAAACTGTTGCAATAACAATGTCGTTCCATACAGAAAACTACTTCTTTCTACCAAAAATACTTTCACAGGAGTCTCCCTGATAAACTCCAGCGTATTTTTATATAAGCGACTTTCCCTGCAACACCCACTAACAAGAACTTGTTGCTGTGGTGTGGAAAGTAGAAAACACCATCACCTGTACAACTTCAACAACCAGCAAGTCCCATGTCATCGGAAATTATATGTCAAGGCCTTGAGGATCACTTCATTTGTCCTCAGGAACACTCTAGAGCCATTGGTTATTATTATCCCATTTGGCCTTTCGAAACCAAGTGGGAAAAAAAATAATCTGGTTCACCTAGAAATCCGCAGCAAGTTTTCACATTTGGTTTCTACTCCTCTACATTCAGCAAAATGGCAATTTTTTTTTTTTATTTCAGCTCTGCGGGCAAAACGTGGACGCTTTTCCATCAGCCTGTGACTGCAGGGCCATGGGCTGCCCTCTCTCAGTGGAACAGCTTGGAAGAAACGTGGGTTTTCCACCATCCGTTATCCCACAAGAAGGAGGGATGCTGCAAACCCGCAGCCAGCACGCTGGCTTTTTTTAATTATCAAAGGCAACAAGGCAGAGGGGTATCAGATGGTTACTAATCAAAACAGTCCACTGCAATATTCCGAAACAGCCTAAATGCTTCCAAGTCCCAGATTTGTCAGCAAACACGGGGATTTTAAACGGTTTCAACAACTCCCCGCACCATCCCTCGCCATCCCCATCTGATGTTCACCCCAGTTTCCTTCTCGCTCTGCTCTCCTGATAGGTGAGACCTGCAGATGCTCCTCCTTCATCTCCAGACCTGCTGCGAGCTGACCCAGAGGGATCACACCAAGTCATCTTTTCATACAAAAAAATACTTGGCAAGGAAGGGAACGTAATCCCTGCATCTCCCCAGGTCTCCGCCTGCAATTACCACCCAGTGGAGGTTGATCTTGATTGCTTCATCACCTCTGAGAGCCAACACCACGGGTAGAGCCAAATTATCCTAATTTTCATTTAAGGTCACAGCTTGAAGGTAGCTGACTCCTGATGCCAACGAGGAGCAATGGGGGCTTTCCAAAGATAAACTCCGCACGCGCCGACAACCAAGGACACCTGGTGCATGGAGATACTTGCAGTTTCCCCATCGCGCACATCCTATGCTTCCTCCCCCAGCAAGCGTGATACACTAAAACAGAGGCAAAATCCATCCTAGCAGATTAGCAAAGAGGAAAATACAATTTGTTTCTTTAGTTCATGCCCTCGGAGTTACACTTCTGTTATGTTTCATGGATTTTTTTCGCTTTCTGGTGCTAAAGGGCAAGTCCCGCTCTCTTCTAAAAAAGCTACACGGCCTGGAGGAGTTTGTATCTTAATTACAGGGACAAAATACAGATTTAAGACTTCACTGCCACATGCAAGTTGAACTGACGCTGAGAGGGCTGGATGACTGGAGCTGTAAAAGCCAGCGGAGGATGACCAGCGATGCCGCCACGGCTATAAACATCAGCGGAGCGCGGCAGGGAGCGGGGCAGGCGGCTCCCGCAAGGGCTGGGCTGCAGCCAAGGCAGGCGGAGATCACTTCTCCAGTCATGCCGGGGTATTACATTAGAGCAGCTGAAGAAAAATGAACCATTTCCAACTTGAGAGCAAGAAAACATGGCTTTTTGTCTCTCCTCCCGTATTTGAGAAAGGGATTACAGCGTTGAGAGCTCGTTCAAAAGCTGCCCGGTGTGGAGTAACAGAAAATAAACTCAGATTTCTATCAGTTCCTCTTGAAAAAGATCTGAACCTTCTTCAGACTTTCTTTTACACAACCAGAAAGTTATCTGACTCGAATTCTGGCTCAGAGTTTTGCATCTGATGAAGATGAAGGTGTCCCTGCTCGTTGCAGGAGGTTGGGCTAGATGACCTTTGGAGGTCTCTTCCAACCCAAACCATTCTATGATCCCCAAAACCTCGTCCGGAAAATGGAGAAGGCTGGAAACAAGCACAGGCTGCCTCGTAATCCTCTCCTCCCTTTGGCTCCCCAATTACTTTCCAAGATGTTTATCATACGAGGAACACAACGTCTGGGGGATCCCTCTGGGAAGCTGAAGACAATTATTTTTAGTAGAAAAAGAACTTGAGCACATAAATCTCCCACAGAGGTAGACATCAGCTCCAAAAGCTACATCATCAATGCAAAAAGAGATCAGGCAAAACTAATTTAGGACACTTGAAAACGTATTTATTTATTACCTTTATTTGCCTTGAGGCTGGTCCCTTAAGCCTAAAAACTGAATATAAAACTGCTCCATTGAGCGAAGACAGGACTTGCCTTCCTTGCTCAATGTTCCATCCACAGAAATAATTTCCAGTATTGGTAAATGTATTTAAGATGAACAGACACTAGACCACTTCTAATAGATCACTTTTGTTAATAAGCCCACAAATGAGCCTTTCCAGGCTTTTCCCCAGAAACACAAAAGTTTTCCCCAGTTTTATACAATCCTCCACGATTTCTGCAAAGGACTGGTGATATCCGCTGCGCTTACACAGGCCTCCGCGTCTGCTCGATCCATCAGGCAGCCTCGACATCACGCTACGGCACGGCATTTCAGCAAAGTTTAAACAAAGGCCATGAAAAACCTGCCAAAAGCCTCCACATAATCCACACGCTATGTCTACTCTTGAAAAAAAATAAAAAAAAATTAAAAAATATCAGGGAATCAGGGTCTTACTGTAAATGAAACAATGATCTGCAGAGTCTGGCCAAAATCCTATATTGCAGTTTGCTTTTTCAACAAATGCCGGTCTGAATGTTTTAATAAAGCAAAAACATATTGGACGAGCTTGTCGGTATCTAAGAAAAATCAAATCCATCGCAGATCATCATCTCCTCCCAGATTCCTTTAAAAAAATCTGCATATTAGCTTAATTTTCTAGGGACGCAAATCTCATTATAGAGGGAAAGGAGAGCTCTTCAGGGTTGTTGCGTTAACTGCCCCAGCAGGGAAATCCCCCTTGTTGTCCTTAGAGGTTCAGAGGCTCCAGGGTAGATCAGCTAAACCTGATCTTTGCCTAAATGTTTCATTTCAGCCAGGCTGTTGGTCCTTCTCCTCCCCGTGAAGGGCTACCACCCTGTGGATGCTGCGCAGGAGGACCTCGGCAGCCCCTCTCCTTGGCTGCTCTCAGAGATGGCCAATTCAGCTCCTGCTTCTCACAGCCTTCCCACCAAATCCAGTTGGATTTTTTTCCTTCTCTTTTCCATTGCAAATCCTCAACTGAACAAATCCAGTGAGTAATTTAAGGAAAAAAACAAACCACCACCAACCCCCAATCTTTGTCTGCAAGTAGAGCTGGTTTCTTGCATCATTTTTCTACACTCAAGCCCATCCTTGCCAAGCACCCGGTGGTTGTATGAAAAGAAGTTAAACTATTTGTCAACTAATATTATTTTTATTCTGCGATGATTTTTCAGTCTTAGAGAGCAATGCCAAGATCTAAAGAGGGAATTAATAACTTTTCCTAGCCAATTCGTATTTTCAGCAACAATGGTGTGAAAAGCAAAACTGTACAGTTCAGTGACCACAGACAAAAAAAAGTAATAAAAATAATTAACTAAACAAGACAAAATACAAAGTGTCAAATGTTTCAACCAATATTTTTGGTCTCTGGCTAAGAAGAATTCACCACACAATTTGGAGAGTTGTAAGTAGCTAACTAATGAATGAAGCGCAACGGATGCTCTTTGTGATGATCTGTTCGAATCCTTCAGTCCTCCTTTTTGGTCAAAATTGAGCTAGAATGACAAAAAAATCCACTCAGGTCTGCAAAGGTTCAGCATTTCAAGAAGAGAAACCAAGTCCCTTCAGAAAATGAGATTATAAAGCCAAATTATTGCCTTTATTTCAGCTGATTGGGGCGTGGGTCTATTGGAAACCTTACACTTGGAGGCAATCAACGTTTCCAATTCCATGGAAAAATTACAATATAAATGAGACTTTAATGTCAAGCACCAGCACTTACCCAAACCCAGCGATGTATTTCGCAAGATTGTACCTCAGATCTCCTCATCCTCATCTAATTAACGAGCCTTTTAGGCTGTATACAGTCATTTATCTTGCAAAAGAATTAACCAAGATGAACAGAAATGTATCACTTTGCTCAGCTACACCGTACTCTAGTGCTTTTTCACAGAATCCCAGAATTGTCAGAGTTGGAAGGGACCTCTAGAGACCATCCCGTCCAACTCCCCTGCCAAAGCAGGGTTGCCCAGAGCACATCACTCAGGAGCATCCAGGCGGGGCTTGAAGATCTCCA
>JAOXJK010000069.1:20965622-20993392 GCA_025774025.1 Xenus cinereus | reverse complement strand
CCCTCACCCCAAAGAAGTTCTTCCTCACATTTGAGTGGAACTTCCCATGTTCCAGCTTGTGCCCGTTGCCCCTCGTCGTCACTGGGAACCACTGAAAAGAGTCCGGCTCCATCCTCCTTCAACCCACCCTTTAGAGCCTTGTCAGCATTAATAAGGTCTCCCCTCAGCCTTCTCTTCTCCAGGCTCAAGAGCCCCAGCTCCAATCAGGGAGCTCATCAGGGAGATGCTCCAACCCCTCCATCATCTCTGTTGTCCTACGCTGGACTCTCTCCACCAGTTCCCTGTCTCTCTTGAACTGGGGAGCCCAGAACTGGACGCAGGATTCCAGTTGTGGCCTCCCAGTGCAGAGCAGAGGGGGAGAATGACTTCCCTCCACCTACTGGCCACACTCTTCCCTATGGAGCCCAGGATCCCATTGGCCTCTTGGCCACAAGGGCACATTGCTGGCTCATGGAGAGTTTACTGTCCACCAGGACCCCCAGATCCTTCTCCTCAGGAATGCTTTCCAGAAGATTCACCCCTAACCTATACTGGTGCCTGGGGTTCTTCCTCCCCAGGTGCAGGACACTACATTTGCCCTTGTTGAACCTCATGAGGTTCTTCTCTGCCCAGCTCTCCAGCCTGTCCAGGTCACGCTGAACATTTTCAAAATGGTGAAGTTACACACATATATATATTTTATCTTTTATTACATGTTGTTGACACCCTCTGCAAGTGAGCAGGGTACCCATGCTCTGCGCTGTACCAGACCACGGCACTAAGCCACCGTTGGATCTGTAGGGCTCAACGGATGCATCATTTCACATGTACACGTGCAAAAAAATAACCCGCTGCCTTACAGCGTGCAGATGGTGCAGAAGAGTTTGTTTGCAAAAGAAAGCCAGGGCAAAGAACCAAAGCCTGGAACTTTTTCAGATCTCTAAGTCACTTTCTTACTCAAAGCTTTCAAAAAAAACAATTAATTCTTAAATGACTTGGCGCTCTCGCTATGGCCATTTTTAACAGGGTAAGATCAACAACATTCTTCTCCAAACTCTTATTTTCCTTCTGTTTATTTCTGCAATCTCCAAGACCATGATGCAAAGAGTGTCCAGCTGCTTCTACCCATATTTTACTGAAGCGTTCCTCTCCCTACATTCAAAGCATTAATGAAGTGCTACGAAATTCTGTGAGAACCAATTCCCAGGTTCTTTGGTAGCGAGACAGAACAACCATTATTTAAGGGAAGGAATAGGAATAGAATCACCTGTACACAAAATGACGAGTTATCGTCTGATGCTATCATAAAATTAGCAAAAATCAACCTTCCCTACCATTCAGCAAGCACAAAGGGATAAAGATAAAGATTGTTTTAACCAACCACAAGTACAATATCTCAGTGCCCTTTGGAATTACAAGAGGTTTAGAGCGTTTCAAGAAAAGTGAGACAGGAAGGAGAGCTTCTGGCCGCCTAGATCCACGTCAAGAGGGTTTGACCTCAGCTCTTGAACACATAAGGCAAGTGCAGGATGAGTTGGCTCACTGAAATGAAGACTTTTCTCAAGAACAAGGAATGACACAGCTTCATAACCTGCTCAGGCTTAACCGAGCAGCTCTCTCAAGAAGTTACTTAGTGCTTCTGCACTAATTTACACTGGATATGGCCCTGGGCCCTCAGCCATCCAGGCTGAGACCCACAAAGCCTCCCCACATGATACTGGCAAAATGGTGACTCAGAGGACAAAGTGCTTCCAGTAAAGTGTCTTAAAAAACAGATAGCATCAAGATGTTCAGAAAAGAACTAGATAAATGCATGGATAACAGGTCCATAAATGGGTACTAAAGGGATGAGGTGCACCCTCCAGCATCTCTAATGCAACCTTTGTGGATGTTGGCAGGGCAACAACAGACAGCAAAATATGGCGAGCTCACCCGGCATCTCCTACAGCCACCACCTGAACCAGAAGAGTGGTTGGTCCTACAGTTGCTCCAGTTTCTTATATAAATACTGCAACAAATATCAGGACTGCAGGGGAATTTTGGTGAGGGAGCTGATGGCTGGAAGCTGAAGAAAGTACTGCATTGAATAGCAGGTTTTCATTCCACCTAGAACTGACTTGGAATGTTTCAAATTTTAATCACATAAACAGTATTTTCAATTACACCTGAAGATTAGAGAAAAAAAAACCCTACCATTAAAAACCTCATTAAAAATCTTTAGAACTTTTCACTGCCAAACATGAACAGCCCATATCAACGGTAACACGAGAGAACTTACCCTTCAGCAGAACTGAAAATAAATTCTATTATAAAACAGAGGTGGCTCATTAGATGTGAAGGTTACAGGATGGGAAGGGAAGGCTTACCTCCAGCAGATCCGACACGATAGGTAGTATTTCAGGGTTACAAATATCAATGGAGTCATCCCGGTAAGTCTTTTTTTTGTAACGGATGTTACCCAGGTGTAGTATTGCCGACAAGAGAGAGAAAATTCTAAAGAAAATAGAGAGAAATCATTTTCAGTCATTTGTTATTTCTTAAAGCTAATGAAACAGCAATCCACAACCCCAAACACCTAAGTGTCATCTTCATTTTTGACTCATTCCCCTAATTTTCAATCTGAAGCAGTTTATGTCCCCAAATCTCCAAATTTCAGCTTTCTTGAAAATTATTTAACACATCAAAACCACAGTTAGAAAATGGCATCCCATATCATAAGAAAAAAAGAAATCCTTGAGTAATCTAGATACCCAGATTAAACACCGATCATGCAATTGCCTATGTTAAGGGGGAGAACTCAGCCATGCAGGTGACCCTTTCTCAGTCCCCAGCATATGGATTTATCCCCTTTCACAGATCCAGGGATGAAAGTCTATACAAAAAAGCGTAAATGCTTTTATAATATATAAGCAGATTGAGACACAGAAAAGACGTAACACTTCAAGTAGATTTATGTAGCCAATTTTTATTTTAATTGGATCGGTTTTTAAGCGATAGCCTCACTCCTTAAAAAAACTCCTCTAGAGAAGTAGCTCTTGGACTATCGAGTCATGGCTGACTTCAGCAATAAAATCTGTCCCTATTTTAATACTCTCTGGGGAGCTAAAAATGAGTAAAACTGTATTTGACTCCTAGCCATGTCACCAGCTTCATCGGGTAACGCACCTTCACCTCTCCAAGCTGTCCTTCCATATCTCTAAAACTGGGATACTGGTTCCTTATCATGAATTACAGAGATGCAATTATAAACATTCCACTTCTGTAATGATTTCCACAAACACGAAACCCCATGTTTTGCTATGAACAATCACTTATAATAGTATAGTAATACTTAGAATGCCCTTCCATTTTATATTCAGCTGAAGGTGGTTACTTATTCGTGTTACAGTTCTACAAAACCAAGCAGAATAAATTTGCACATATAGCAAAGAAACCACTATCATTTTTTGACAAGCAGAAGTCACTAGGAGAAATACAAGAACTTGTAAGCCAAGAAAAGTTATCGCACAGTAAATCAAAAGTGTGAATTTGCTGTGACATCCAACCCTGCTCAGCCCTGACACTTACTGATTGCTCTACTCCGTCAATTAAAGTCCCTTCATGCATCCCAAAACAGCTTTCAGCTTGTTGCTGAAATTTGATTCTTGAAAGATAAAGAACCACGCTTATAGCATATTTATATATAATATATAAATAGTATATATTTATATAATGTTATAATATATATAATATAATGCTATAATATATAAATATAGCATATTTACACTAGAATTACATATACTTGGGCTTATGTACGTGTGTAGAATGGAGAAAAAGCAGTCTTGATTTCCTAATTAATTTGTTACAAGTTAGGGATAAAATCATGGGTTTATTGAAAAAGATTCTTGGCTAAATGAAAATTTCTTGTCAGAGCAGAAGGTGGGACAATGTCTCACAGTTAAGGGCTTTCAACTAGTGGCTGAGATACATGTTAAAAAACCAGAAAAATGGTGCTTAAAAGAACAGGAGGTAATCCACCCAGTTGCAAAAAAAAAAAAAAGAAAATATTAAAAAAGTGTTATAAGTTAGCATCCTAAATGTCATTTACCCAAGGTGATGAATAGGGTTCCAAGTGCCATTAGTACAAAGCAGCAATTCTCTGTTCCCACGTAAACCACCAGGATTTCAGACAGAAAGGAACCACGTTCATTAAATTATTGTTTGAACATTTTCACTGGAAAAAGCACAAGTTTTCTCATTGTGTTCCAGCTACTGACGTGCTTTTCAGCAGTACTTAGAACGTCAAAACCATACTCATTTTGAGGTCATTTCTTTAAACACACATTTTTCTACTCCTAATCTTAAGTCACATATTTGTCAAATTAATTCAAACCTACTCAAGACTTTCAAGCTAACGATCCACACCAAAGGAATTATTTTGTGGTTTCAGCTGGAGACAACCCTCACGTCAAGCATGTAATTCCTTGCAGTCAGAGGAAGGCACTACTGCAAATCAAGTTGTCCAGTTTTTCAACCAGCACTTCCAGTGAATTAGTAAATGAAGGCCAGTTGGAGGCTACAGAACCAGCAATTGCATACAAAGGATTAAGCATCATGACTAATAATCAGAATTTCTGATTAAATCAAGATCTGGATTCATAACATGCAGAGTAAGACATGACTATTCATGAACAGTTGAAAAATACTTCCAGCTGCCAACTTCATGCCAACGCTCTATTTGCATAAAGAAAATCGTTAATTACAGTAATGATGTGCGTATTTTGTTCATTTCTTTAAATTTTAGGTTGGTTTGGGTAGGAAAGGACCTTCAAAGATCATCTAGTCCAACCCCCCTGCCATGGGCAAGGACATCTTTCACTAGACCAGGTTGCTCAAAGCCCCATCCAACATGACCTTGAATGCTTCCAATGATGGAGCATCCACAGCTTCTCTGGGAAACCTCTTCCAGTGTCTCACCAATTACTCCTTGTCACCAGCCTGGTACGTTGCGTAGAGCACAACAGTTGTGTTACCTCAAGTCAGATGAATTATCTCACTGATTATGGATGTTATATTAATTAATATACTCTTCCAAGCTATCAATATGGAAAATGAACTCACTGTCTGCGAGTCTTGGGAAGAAACCCCACCATCTCCATGGCTAGTTGTAAGCGCTCAAAGTCATGCTTCAAGTCCTCCCCTTCCACGGAAAAGCAGTCCTGGTGGGTTCAAACAGAAAGATTAAGCACTCGAAGAAATTAAGATCAGAACAGGTCCAGATGGAGAAGGCAACACTTCATAAATATCCTTTAGTGATCTCCATGCCTTTTGTCAGCGACTAGAACATTTCCAAGCTGGCACTGGGAAACGAGATATCCAGGAGGCCCCACTGACATTTTGGGGAATAACTGGCTGATTACGCCCCGACACCAAGCCCAGGGACAGGGGGACTCACAGCACCAGAGCAGATACAGCAAGAAACATGTACACAATGCAGTAAAAGACCAGGATTAGCTCCAGTGGCAGGGCAGAATTTTTCTTCTTAAATATTAGAAAGAATAAGCATAATTAAAAGTTTGGGGTTTTTTTTATATTTTTTTAAGTTTGATTTTTAATTTTTTTTTTTGTTTTTAAATCAAGCTGCTTAGGAGAATCTGCTTCTGTAAGGACTTTATGGAAAAGCTAACCAGAGTGCAAATTTCAATACAATAATTATTTCTTGTATACACAAACATTTTTTCTTTGTACTGCATTTTTATCCAGCGTGGTGAGATTGTCTTTCACAGGATGCTACATCTCCACCACAGTTGCCTTGGTTTGAAGAGCCTGGACCTCAGAGAGGACTATGTTGGTATATCTATTCCAAAACAACTTTTTTTGCCTAATTTTTCCAGCAGATGCATCCTTATTTCCTAGGTTTAACTCTAACACAAGCATTGAGTGGCACCATTCTAACAGTACGATGAGAGTTAATCAACGTGGGACAATTAGCATAAAAAAGGATGCGAATTAACACTGGGATGAAATATGTTATGCATTTACAGGCAGTTTATTCACATTAAGTCTGGTCCATCAGGAGTTAAAATAACTAAAGAGGAAGAATTCAGTTTTAAAATAGAATTCACATAATTTAATGTAAAATATCAGTAAATTTAATTCTGCATAGGAAAGGGGAAGCTTTAAATATATTTTTCCCTAACTTTAACTATGAAAAAGTTTTCTAAAAATGTAAGTATTGATGGAATTTGAAATCCACTACATTTCCTATTTCTTGGAAGCTAATGTGTTTGAGCAGTTTAGCTTTTCAGATAATTCCCAACCTGGTGAGAGTCACTGATACTTTCAGGGAAATCTGATGACATTCTGGACTCAACTAATATTGTCCTGCACCAATATTTAGGGAATGTAGATAAATTAATCCTCCTTTAATGAGTATATAAACTAGTAATGCCAGGTTTCTTTTGCCTTGGCTCACCTTGGGCCACTCATTGATTATTGATTATTCTATCTCACTTCATAGCCCATATTTAATACTTTTTCCCATCGTCGCCTATAAAAATTCCCAGTCTCTGAATCAGAATTAGTTTATTGTGCATCACAGAATATAACGTTATTTTAAACCCCAGAATATTTTACTAACACTTAAACAGAGACTTTCTACAAGTTAACCCAAGTATGTTAATTAAAAGTTATAGCTGCAGATGCAGTGACAATTAATGAAGGTACCAAGCAGTCACAGTATGATGACTGCTACTTGCAAAGACACTCATACTTACTTACAGAGTACGTAGAAAAAAACCATAAATACAGACTATATAGAATTAAGTCATTTTACAGTATCAGCTTTGTGTCTCACAGCACATATCCGCATTTTAAGCCTCACAACTGTATCAGTGATACGTTCTTCATCCTACTCTGGAGCATCATTACAGCGATAGCTACTGATTATAGGGGGAAATTCTTATTCAAGATCTTTATTTCAGCATAGGAGACCGTTCACACACAACTGCCCTATCCCCTTGACTAAAAGCTAGAAAGGTTCAACTGGACAAGAAAATTGAAGTGTTTTTTTTATCAATGGTCCTCAGGGACAACAACCTGATACTGCACAGACAAAGTGAATTTAGAGATGTTGAAGAGTAAGACCATTTAAAACCATGCGCAGCTTCAATGAATGTAGGGTTTTAAATTTAATGAGAAAATAACACGCCTGCACGTTCTTAGGAAATACTCATTAGAAAAGCGACACTTTCACCTTTTATTAATAGCAATTAAAAATTACCCTTTAAGAAACGTATAAGGTGTTTGTGTGTATTATCCAAAGGAATGCAACAGAGACATCTACACTGTATATCGGTAAGATCAGCAGGCATCAGCCACACAATTATTTACACCTTAAACTATCCAGATAAGAAGTTGTTCCTCCTGAACTCAAACCTTGGCCAACTCGCTTCCTCAGCCACTACACGTACGGTGAGGAGAACCTGCAGAAGTTTCCACACCCACTACGGAGGGACCTGGGGTCTGCAGGACAATAATATACCCACAGATTCTGCAAATAAATATTTTTTTTTAATAATTTTCAAAAGATACCAAGTGTCACTTTTAGTGGTGCTCCACATTCCAGGAGACAATTTCATTTTGTGGCATCATTCATCCAAAATTCAGTCACGAGTCAACAGCTCAATACCATAGACGACTCAGAAGTAGCACAATCTACGCCAAAGGCAATTTAATTACTGATTTACATAACAATTGCCAAACTCATTAATCCGCATGGAAAGGTCTTTTGCAAATTATCTACTTAAAAGCGGATGCTCTCTGGAGTGTTTCAACTCTGTACTGTTTCCTAATGGATGATAAAAGGATGATAATTATATAAAAAAGGGAGTTTCCTTGATATTAGGGCAGACAAGCATTACAAAGTCCGTGCCCACAGACCAAATGCGTCATTAATATTCCACTGGGGCAATTAGTTTCCCAGCAAAAGTGAGTCCCCTGCTTACTATCATCACATTGGAGCAATCCATGGATTTCCATGGAAAGTTTAAAGAAGATCTAATATATAAGGTTTCTTTCTAAATGGGATGTCTGCAGCGGGTCGAGTCCGTGGTCACGGGGAGAGATCCAGGGTATGTTTAAGAGTGAGTCATCAACTGAAGCAAGATGTGATTTACCACAAACATCACAGAAAACAATCTGGAGCGATATAAAATAGCAGCTAAATAGCCAAATTGTGATGGCACGCGGTTTCACTGTAATGTGGTACGTCCCAAGCTCCTGAGCCTGGCCCCTCCAGGAAAAGGTGGCAAATCTGGCGTTTGTTTTAATTTAAATTCCTCCAGTATATTGTCCTAACCCATTCTTCGGCAATTAAGGTCTTTGCAAGATAGTCCACTGTACTAAGGTATGTAGAAAAGCATCTGCTCTTCACTCCTTGCTCTTGTAGGACCTCTAAGGATGCTCATGTGTTAAGGATACTGATGGATTAAAGATGTATTGAAGATGTCAATAAAATATTCAACATTTTTAAACCTTGAGGGGTTGGAGTCCCCTTCCCTCCTCTTCTCCCAAGGATTTGGCAGCTGAAATCTTGCTGTTAAGATGCTTATTAAGCCCGAGTGAAACCCATCTCCTTCCCAGATTACCCTTTACTCTTCCAGATGCATCAGCTAGAGTTCGGCAACCATTAAGGACACGGCACAATTAGCAGGAACAACATGCAGCTGATCCGAAACATGCTTCCCCGTGCAAGACAGGACTGACAGAGACCATCACGGGACACACAGACACCCAAAGCACGTCGCCAACCGGAGCCACCACCTCCAACTTGGTTGCACAGGAAAAACTGGGGAAGGGGGAGAAGCTTCACCATTCCCTTTTTTGGGTCAATCCATTTGGAAAGGATGATCATGTCAGCAGGACTATTTTAGGAGAAGGAATTAGTTTTCCATTCTGAATAATATCAGGATTTGATTTTCTCACAGATGTTTTGCAGGGGATGGGCTTGGTTTTGTCTTTTTTTATCCCTGGAAGCTGGAAAGCAGCTACACTGCTACAACCATCACGAACTTATGCATCTTCTCAGGGCTTTGAGCGACTGATTTGCTGTTTTATCGAAAAGGAATTTCAATTTTCACATCGCTGCCGTATCACATTTTCCATAAATCATCATGTATTATATCAAGAAGCAACAGAAAAAAAAAACCCTAGTTTGCTGAAACTAGATGACCATCTCCAACCGTTGAAGAAGCTTTCCAGATGGAAGAACCAAAAAAGGGCAAGGGAAAAAATATCTGTATCGTCATGAACTAATACACAAGCGACACCACTGCAAGGCAGAGGAAGGGAGAGGGTAATTAATAGGTTAAATTTAATTTGACTCGGTTTTCTGCTCAGCTCTTGGTGCACCTAACAAATTCAAGTGAGCAGCAGCCCTGCACCGGCAACACAGAAGACGAGGGAACTTGTACTGACCGGCTCAGAGTCATAGCAATAATCATCCCAGCTCTCTCTGAGGGGTTTCTTTGTCATCTGAAAGCAAGGCAGAGCGGGTTAAGCAGTGATCAGACCAAAAATAACTCTCACTACCTGCTCCTTAACCAGGGCAGTGGCCTCGACTCTCCAAGAAAAAAAAATATTGTTGTTCTGCACAGTCGTTCCTGCTTTTCTTTTTTTTTTTTTTTTCTTTTTTTTTTAGGTAAGTTTTATATTGCTTTTGCATTTATGGTGCTCTGATTCCTCTGCAGTGTTTTCAAGACTCATGCAATAAGCTTAGAGGATTTTAAGATCTTTTCTTTTACTCCAGTCAGAGAAACCTTTGGTTTACCTAGAGCTGGAGAGCTATTGATGGAAAAATAACACTGAAGAGCAGATATTTTGTTTCTACTCTCAACCTCTGCTCTCGACACATGGAAGTGCTGCAAAAGTGCGATTTTCTGACCAATTAGAAAGCAACACTTGAAAGCTTTTTAGGAAATTGTGTCCTTTTCCAATCAGACAGAGATGGGGTTGAGAGAAGTCAAAGCACATGTCGGTGACCAGTCCCAAGAGGGAAAAACGGGTGGCACCAGAGCTCCTGAGGAACTTACTCAAAATAAGGATCTAATCCTGCAAATCACTGATTTCAAAACGGAGAAATGGGAAGAACCAGCTCAGAGAATATTCAGCAAGTTGCAGGGTTTGCAATGGAAGCGATACCTGCCATTGGTGTGAGATACAGAGAAGCCATCCAAACTCGGGACAATTTAAGTAAATGTGCTTTTAAAAAAGATTAAAAATGTTTTTTTTTTTTTTCAAACCTGATCCCTGCATCTACAGATCAACAAAATAACAGCATATTTTGGAGAAATATCTGAATAGGTTCTTTCTTATCTGCAATGTAAAATGCACCTTTGTTTTCCATAACACAATGTGAGCTGAGGAACCTGGGAGAACGAAAATAATGCTTGACCCAAGCACTGAGCCAGCCCTTGACTTCAGGGGTCTGGTTCAATATTTTATAGCTTTTCGATTTCAATATTTAATTTTTAGTTAAACACTTTGGTTCATTTCTGAGCTTGTTCTTTTTCCTTTTAAAAAGGCAGGGATTTCTCTAGGAAACATTTAAGAAGCTACTGTAAATGCTCAAGGGTCATTTTCTAATTTTCCCCTTTTCTGTTTCCCAAGTTTCTTTTCCCATTCCTCCACTACCTCTTTTTCCTTTTTTCTCCTTATTTTTCTGTTTCCCCGTTGCCTATTGGGCACAGGAAATCTGTTACCGTGCTGTCAGAAAGCCTTAATATGAAACAATGACCTGAATACATCTAAAGGAGCCATTTTCCCATAGTTGTCAGTGGTAAATTGTCTCTCTATCACTAATCTTAATTATTAAAAATTTTAAAATTATTATAATAAAAATCCTAAAAATTCAGACTGTCACTATTGTCCGTACACTGAGTTCAGGCAGGTCCAGAGTCTGGTTCCCTGATCCACTGGACCCGCCTCAGCATCCTTCTCCAGCCTACTTGCCTACAGCATCCTAATTTAGATGAAAATAAACCTTTCAACCTAAATTATCGCATTCCTGCTAGTTCTACACGCTCCATACCATTGGATTTATAATTTTACTTTAAATATTAACATTGTTACTTAAAAAAAAAAAAGAGATGGACTGTAATTAAAAAGCAATTTTTTCGACTAACATAAACTACCCGATTGCCCAAAAGAACCCGTGAATGTGACAAAACATTTGATCCAAACGATCTTGGCACTTTCCTGCTGCGAAACGGCAGCGCAGATGGTCCCGACGGTCCCACCACGCTCCCCAACTAACTCCCGAGGCACAGAGAGAGCGAGCAAAAAGTCTTCAGTTCTTAATATGGTACTAATTTGTGCAAATTCCCTCCTCCTCCTAAGAGAAGGGTGAGAGTCGATGGTATTACAATAGGTTTTGGCGTTGATAGCCCGCGCTAAAAAGATCTTTTAAAAGCCCTGGGTAATTTAGACCTATTCCAGAGTTAAATTATATTTCTGTAAAGATTGAAGGTTATTTGGGTTGCGCTGCGCGTAAAAGTTTCTCTCCAGCTTGTGGGTTAAATCACTCACTATTGCTAATCATGTTTCAGCTCCCAGAAAGTTGCAATCAGTTAAAATCAACCTAACTACTCTTCCACATATTCCTGCTCCTTTTTTTTTTTTTTTTGGTGAGCAAAAAGCAGTAAAGTCCCTATTCACAGGGATCACTGGGTAACTGCATCTTAAATACCTGAAGTAAATCAGATTTTCCAAAGTACGAGTTTATTTGGCCACTGGTAATAGCTCACTCATTTTTAATTCACATATTTTCAATGGTCGTCATGGGTTTTTTATATTAAACTTATTATGCTGTTAAATTCAAAAGATCATGCTAACAGCCAGCCATGAAGCTACAGAATTAGGACTACCTCATGCAAGGCGTTATAACCTGAAGAGCTACAAGTACCACACATTTTCCCCTTTTCTCCTATTCAGCAGACAGATGTTAATGAGTAAATGACATTCACACAGATAACAAGTAAATTATTTCTGTTTCTCCCTTCAACAATTAAAACCGAAATATACTGAACATATCCCAGGGAGAGGACAAAATGGGAAAAAATGATTTTTCTTCTTCTTTTTTTTTTCCTACTACCAGGTGTTTACATTGCCAATGCAGAATTATTTCCAATGATGGAAGGTTGCCTCTAGAGCATTAAGACAGCCCATTTTTACTACCCCACGTATTTTCTTTATTAGCATTAAATAGCATTAAATATCAGAAAAGGCAAGAGCCCGTATTGCATTTCTGTATAGTGTTCCCACCTGGTTGAGGTAATGATATTCCTCAGGCTGCTTCAGATGAAACGCTGATCTCTCTTCCTCGCTCGCTCCTGCCAGCAGGTAATAAAATACATGGTAGTTCCTGGTGACAAACGAAAAGCAAAAAAAAAAGAAGTCAGACTTCAAAACAAGCAGCAGCATTAAGCAGAGAAGCGCATGTAAACCTCATAACCTGATTTTCCAGCTTCCAAACTCAGGCCTGAACACTCCTTAGAAATGGCCCATACCCACTTTGCAGTGATGTAAAAGATTAAATTAAGTAATGGAGAATGAAATCCCTCTTTTCCATCCAAGGACACCCACTGCCCCGGAATATACATAAAGAATTCCTAGCCAACATCGTCACGTTTTCCTCCAGAAACATGTGCAAAGACTACACAGTTATTAGAATCAAAACAACATATTTCCTTGCAATGCCGAAATTGTTATTATTTTTAATCCTTTATTACCATTAAAAAGGTAATGATTTTGCAGTTGCGGTTCTGTAAGAACAGAAAAATCTTCAATTTTTGCGGTGACTCAAATACTCAAAGTACTTGAATAATACTAATACTAAAACCACCCCAAGTGACATTCATCTGTTTTGCTTCAACACGACTCTAACGCGGATTAACGCTAAGAGCATAGCAGTATTTCTAAAATTAAGTCTTTGCTTTTATGTTGGATGTTTTCCAGGAGGAACCACGTTTAATCATCTTGCAACACCCAGGAGTTCGTTTGTCAAGGCTGCACGAGTTATTTAACTTTGGGATCAGCCCATAAGCATTCGGGAAAACTTCTCAAAAGGGAAACACAGACAGAAGCGCCAAGAGTTGAAAAATAACTGGAAGCAGCAAATTTATTTAAAATCAGAGTAACAACTACTGAGAGAGGAGTACGTAACAAATATTACGTTGCAATTAAAACAATTTGCTTAAATTTGGGGTCTAATTTTAGCTTTTTCTAGAGGCCCTCCTGATGGCTTTAGTATGTTTAGAACTGTAAAACAGAACTAAAATACCATCATCCCCCCCAACCCCGATTAGATACTAAATAGCTTACAAGTTGCACAAGAAAACAAATGGTATGGAATAATCCATATGATGTGAATCATAAAGACAATGGAAAATCATGGCAGGGGGGTTGGAACTAGATGACCTTTAAGGTCCCTTCCAACTCCAACCATTCTATGATTCTATGACTGTGAATAAAATAACGGAGTTTATTTTCCCTGGGTAGTATATTCCTCCCTAAACAGCAAAACAGAAAATGCATCATTTCTCTTCAAAGTCCAGGGTTAGGAGCGCGAAGATCCTGATCCGTGGTGTCAGCCCAAAGAGGGGTTTAGCTCTCTGTGCCACGCTATCGGCACGTATAGAAATGAAAACCAACCCTGTAAGCAATATATAGGCACCTACCGTTCATTGTGCTCCTGATAGACTAGTCTTGATTTCTCCAGGAGGTACTTTTCAACATAAGCTCTGGAAGGAGAAAATAAAAGCGTTATTCATTGACCCAATATCCAACTTAAATGAACACAGCTTTACCAGGACTCGGTACACACACAAAAAAAGTTTCAGCCTTGTTTCACTTAGTTATATAAATTTCTTCCTAGGCAGAACAAGCCCAATATTATGTTTGGCTTTTGAGGTTTTTTTGGTTTGATACAAAGCCAACACTAACTTGGATATGAAAAACACGATCTCAGATGCGTTAGCCTATGGGCAGGGAATGCAGGGGGAAATTTTGACAGCAAGGAAGAATCTCAGATACTTATTTAATCCAAAGCCAGCAATACAAAATTGCTTGCAGACCAAGATTTGTGCGCACAAGAAATATATCTGGGTGCAAAAGTTTGCGAGATCAGATTTAGCTGCAGACTCAGTCTCCAAATCACTGTTCCCTCTTCCGGAGGAGCCGCTTCTCAACAAAAACTTGGGTTATTAACTTGTGGCTACGGTCAGAAAATAAACAATTGCAAAAGCTCCTTATTGGAGTTTACATTTCATCCTAAGAGCCTCCAAAACAAACATGTTTAATTTACATATTAAATACTTTTTTCAAGCTTGTCGAGCTAAAACAAGCTTTGGCAGGTTTTTTCTTCCAAACAATACTAACCAGTAATGATAGGGATTTAGAAACCGGAGTTATAATTGGCAATTCTGATGATGTAGCTGTGCTTTTCCAGCTACAGACGCCCAGTGACGTGGCACCGACATTAGCAGCCACATACGAATCGAGAAACCCAATGAACCTTGGGCATGGTAGGACAAGGAGGTGCCTCTAAGGGCGCTTCTCCACTATAGTCTCCAGACGGGGAAGACAGACCTATTTATTGCTTGCATCTCAGTAATTGTCCCCTTCTTTCACTAAAAAGATAAAATAAAATATATCATTTGGATGCGCTGCAGAGGATTTGTCACAACTCTTAGGAGACGCTACTGGAAATGGCATATCCAACCCCCAATGGGATAATCTTGCTGGATAGGAGGAGTAAAGAAAGACAGATAGCAAAGCAGTATTATACCTCTGTATGACGTGCACCAAAAAGCTGTATTCTTATTTATTCCCTGCAAGGAAGCTTAGAATAGCCTATGGATGCTCCCCGCTGACAGGGGTTTTTTTGGATCCCTTTTCTAGCCTGAAACCAATTTTTCTTTCCCAAGCCACACCGTAAATTCAGTGCCAGCTCAGAGAACAGAGGAGTGAAAGAGGTACCAGAGCATCCCAGATCCCACTCCCACCCCTGGAGAGCTCCGTACAACAACCCGCATCACCTCCACCACCCTTCACATTTCAACCCTTCCTCTGTGTTTTCTGCTCTTATTACAGACACTCTCCCTCAAAAAAAAAAAAAAATCACTCTCATGCAATAATTCAGGTTGGAAAGGTCTTCTAGAGGTCCAACCCACTATTTAAATTAGGGCTAATTTTTTGACATTTATTTTTATTTTCTTGTAGATGGGAAAATACTCCTTGCTTACTGCAAAGCTCCTAATCCGAACATGTCCCAAGAACATATGTCCCATCTTCACTGTCCCCATAGGGTAGTGAAAATGAAACCCAATTTAAGCATAAAAAAAATAGATGTCTCCAAATATTTTCTTTTTATTTACCGTTGTCAATTTTGTCCAAACTACCTTTAAGAGTAAAGAAAAGGAGTTCTAAGAGTATGATTTGGTGTGAAATACTCGTTTAAGCATGTTACAGAGCCTGTATTTAGCATCCCAGGTAACATCACCTGAAATCTGAATTTCATACACAAATACCGACATGCAAAACACCCAAGCACAGGGTGTCTGAAAGCGCCAGCTCATGGGATCTGAGATACAGCCTTGTGCCGTCGCACAGATTTACCACCGTACCAGCACACCGGCGCTTTTAATTAAAATGTCTCCTCGCTGGCTCTTCTGCAATTTTATGGAGCGTGTCAGATGTTGAAGCTTTTGATCATCTTACAAGGAGTGAACAGGTTGCAAAGACCTTCCTCCAGAACTCGCTTATCATCGAACAGGACATAATAAATTCATAAAGCCTTATGGGAACGCACTTAACTGTAGCCATTGCTCATGCTCCATCAATTTTAAAGACATCTTCAAAGACTTCATTTCACGGGGCGGGGTCAGCTGCTACGAAATCTCTCGGCTATTACATCTCTTAAGTTTAAATTCACTTTAAGTTTTGAGTCATTATGTTCATAGGGTTTGTAAGCAAATATTCAACTGCTATTTTCAGCCTCGGAACAGAGGAAAAATCTGGTTCGGGGCTGCAAATTACAATTACATTAACAAAGCAAATAATATGCAGAACACAGGGTGATAGCTGAGTCGGGCAGTGCTTAAAATCTATGCTGAGTTTTTAAAAAAATAAAAATACTTGTGACCTTCTTTGTAAGGCTATGGCAAAAAATCATGGTCTTATATGCCAGGAACAGCTCACAGGTTGGTTGGTGGGTTTTTTTTTTGTTTTTTATTTTCATTGGGGCAGCACTACAAGCTCATAGCAAAGCACCATCACATCACACCATGTAACCAAAGACCAAGAAAGTGCATTATGTTTTTTTTAAGAGGAGAGAAAATTCCTCTTATTTTATGTACTAGAGTGTAGGAATACAATGTTACTTGCACCTATCTGCCAAGTATAAATAGAGGCCACCTCCATAGAGCTGACATAGGATGCCAAGATAACACATTGCTAAGACATTTGTTGGATTCTTGTTACCCTGTATTTTAGTATGTATTAAAAAAATAAAAATAAAACTTGGCTTATCCTTTTAAGAGAACTGTTCACCAGAATTAAAGAGAAAAAAAAAAAGAAAGAAAAAGAACATCAGATTTGGATGAACACATTAGTGGATGAAAAAACAGCAGGAAGGAACACAGAGTACCCAAGCTCATTTGAAAAATTAATGGAAGCTATTTGTGTGATACTGTTCTGCTGGAAAATAAGAAAGACAAAATTTTAAAAACCATTCTCTAAAATAACAACAAAGTCCCAGCAAGAGATCTCTTAGCTAGCAGCAGAAATTATACAACCCCTGGAATGCCACTTCTACTCTTCATTCTTCCAACTGAGTTAATTAACCTGGGCAAAAAGCAGAGTTGACAAAGCTCTGCTCATTTAGAGCCAGTTGGAGTCCCTTTGTGATGACCTGACGCCATGTAAATTGTCTAAAGCCAAAGAGAAAGCCAGGCTTAGGTGAGCCCACCCAGGTTTCACCCATAGGTTTCCAACCATGCAGCACTTCTGGTGTGGCCCTGGCCAGGAGCAGGAAAGTTGGAGTCACAGCTCTATGGCCCATGAGCTCTGGGAGCAGATGAGATGCTCAAATAAACTGGAGAGAACCACGATGGAGACAAGCATCTCCTTGCAATGGCCCAGGGGGAAAAAAGCGGCCCCGACTGGTGAAGGGCTGGGTTAAAGAGAGACTTCAGGGTGGAGAGGGAAGCATATGGAGAATTAGAGAGCGATGAAGAGGAGCCTGGCTTCATCGCCTCCATAAATCCATCAGGCACAGCTGGGGATTAAACTCCCCCTTGGCTTTCTCTTCCTGAGCCTAAGCCTCTACTGTCTATATCACATGCTCCAGCCCCCAACCCATCCTATCTAAAACCTTTCCCTTTCCAGCCTTAACTGCGATCATAAGAGGAGAAGTTCCATTTCAGCCCCATTAGAAAGTTGACGTCACGATGAAGGAGAGCTCAGCTGGCTTGAAGCCAGCTCAGGTGTATTCCCATTTCAATGTGCGGCTCAGATATGCTAACATTTTCATACCAATGGATTTAAATATGCTTAAAATCTGGGGTTCCCCCCCCACCTCTGCATTTTGGGAAAGATATCGGCCACAAAAAATTAACCTGCTTTTTTCACGTAGCCCCTACAACACCCCATTTATGTTCCTTGTGCAGGAAAGAGTACGTACAGCATCGTCGACCAGATTCCCACTTACCCTCGCACAGTGCCCGTCTCCTGATAATTCACTTGAATAAATTTGCCAAAGCGGCTGGAGTTGTTGTTATGCGCCGTTTTTGCATTTCCAAAAGCCTGTGAAAAGAGAGAGATGCCATCGTTAACGTTAAAAAAGCCACTGCCTTACCTTATTGATATACACTTAACTTTGGGGGGATTTTGCTATCATCGTATAATTAATAAAAAGCATACGGTGAAAGCGAGTTGAATGGACTACAAAATAATATGACGAGCTTCTGGGGACCGCATTCATTTTCAATTTGGTATTCATGAAGGGCAGCCAAACACTGTTTAAAAATAAAGTGTTAGCTGTTCAAGAGAGATTTAATATTCGAAGTTATTATAGTTTATATTAAGGCTGTGCTTTATTCATTTAAATAAATATAAAAGTACACTGCTCCAACAAGACTCTAAATTTTAATGAGCTAGAGGAAGCTGCTTTTTAATTATATATGGAATTAGGGGAACAATGTGCTTTGAAGGCTACTGAGATGTTAGAAAACGTCATATACAGCACCGGCACAACCCAGCGTATTTTCAGCATTTCAGACACCGGCGTTTTGATTTGCTGCTGTTGTTTTTGCTAAAATTTTATTATGCAAAGCTTTTAATAAAACTCCACCTTAACAAGGCACCTAATACAGGGAATAATTTATTGCCATTTAAAAGAAATCTCTGAAGAGAAGAGCGATTGGAAACCTGTAAGAACTGCGGTTCAGCTTCACCGAAACTGCTATTTTCCATTGTGCCTAAATCACTTAAATAATCCGGCCCACGGTGACAGAATCTGCCGAGCTGCCAGGTGCAATTAATGTTTCATTATTCATTATATTCATTATTCATCAGTTTTTATAATCATTCACCTTTTCTTTTAAGCCAAACTTATTTAAGGTAATAATACGCAAGATAATTTCTAAGTGTTGTTTGTGTATGGACACTGAATTACAATTACAAATATATTTTTTGCTGAGGCTTAATATCAGAGCTCAGCTTCGAGCTCCCAATAGATTTATTCCCTAACTCAGCTATTTATTAGAAAAGATTAAAAGGGCTTTACATCGATAATCTGAAGCTTTTCAAATGTCCTTTACAGATTTAACTTTGCAACTAAAAGCAAAACTTAAAGGCCAAATTCAATGAAACCTTGGCTAAAAGGCATTCGGCACCTGCATGATGCACGCTCTCACATCCACTTTTATCTTCCCAGGCAGATTTATTTAGCCATCTGGTTAGATTTAATGATTTAAGAGCCAAAGGAGGTTTGCTAACAGAATAACGATATGATTTCTCCCCCCTCCCCTCCATTTGAATACAAGGATTTGCTTAAACTCAAGCTGTTGCATATGAATTCGCTTTAGTTGACTAAAACAAGTTCTGGAATAGCCAAAACCTGCCCAGCGAGTGAGATGATTTCAGACAAACAGCTAAGGAACGCTCCCCCACAGATGTTTAACATCTTTTCAGGCTGCTAAGAATTGTTTTCTGCTTATTTCCCCCCCCCAGTCCTCCCTGCTCCCAGCCCCCCTCCCCTACCCCACTCTCAGGAGGGCGCCCACACCTCCACCGAAGCCCCCAAAACTCTCCTGGCAACGACAAGCCAGGCATCCTCTCCCCAAAAATAGGCATTTTGGCATCACAAGATGGGATGCTATTTAATATTTTAAAGGATTTACCTGTCCTGCTCTAGATATTGCAGTGAGCAGAGACACAGCGAAGCAGCTTAGAAGCAGGATACATTGATACTCAACGCAAGCAAAGGCATTGCCATGTATTTATATTTTTGTTTTAAATAATACTAATTACGTTATGAATATTTCCCTGCAATAGGATCAACCACAATCTAAGACATCACATGAAGGCGAGAAGATAAATTTTCTATATACCTAATTAATGCTGTTCACTTGAGAAGAAACGAGGCAGCAGCAATATGAACTTGAACAGGCTAAATGGACAGCAGTCCTATTTTAATCACCTTTTCATGTAATTCAACCAAAAAATGTAAGCAAAAAACAGTATTAAAACATTTTTCTGGCTCAGTTGCCTGTGCTTATACCTTAAGTAATAGCTCATGGAAAAAAATAAGGGCTATTTATTAGGATTTCTTTGGGAAGAGCCTCACCCAGAAATAAATCTGGTTTTTTTCTGTAACAAGGAACATTTAGAATCTGGAGAAAATGTTTCAAATATAAGAGTGAGGAACTGCAAGAGTCCTCTTTTTTTGATGAGCTTTTTTCTGGATTAACATGCCAGACCACGTTATATTTTATAACCCAACTGCCTACAGAAATCATAACCCATAATATCCCTCTTTCATGCATTTTTCTTGATTGCTGATGTAAATGAGAAAGCTCTTTGGATCGCGGCTTGTTAAACTTCAGGCTGACTCTATGGCAAAGGCACGTTGGTGAAGGGCCAACAAGTAGCTAAAGAAACGCCTGATGTTTAACTTTAGACAACTTAATACATTTTTGTTTGGTTTACTCCCCATGTTTCTTCACGAGAACTATTGGGCTATCAAAAAAAATGCTATTAATTCAATTTATGCATGCCTAATCTATATATACTTGAACAGGACATCACGACTGTCTGCAACTGGGCACGATGTGATAGTTCAGCCCCAGAAAACACGAAACGAGTTATAACTACTTCCCTAAAACAAATTATCAAGTGTTCGTATTATTTCCCTTTACTAACTCATTGATTTGAAGCTGTCGAGCGGCTCAACGGACGAAACGCCGTAACAGCATTCCTAAAATTCTCGGGGAGACCAAAGCTTTTGCTGGCCAGGGCTCAACGTTTGGAAGGAAACAAAATTCAATCCGTTCCTCTGTGGGAGCCGAGCATCCCCCTGGACCCGGCGCTGGTGACTCAACGGGAGAACCTCCATTCCTCGGGCCTCCTACCACCCCCCTGCACAAAGAGATGCTTATCGGGGACGGCAGGGGGAAAAAAAAAAAGAATAATTAACAGTTTCGTGGCCAAATACTTCAACTTCCTCCTTGCCTGATCCCAAAGCTTCTTGGTCCCTTCGTTTTGGACTGGATCTTAATGCAATCTGGATTAATTATAAATTACAGCTGGAATAAGGGGGTTTTTAACGTCTTTGCTGAAATAAGGTTCTTTTTCAAACCCTTACAGCTTGGAAAACACCGCAGTGACTTGTCCTTATATAGTAATGGCAATAGGATGCTGTTATATAGGTAATATAGATAAGCCTGATTGAATGTCATTCCCATATAGAATAAGAGCAATATTCCCCTATAGAGTAACAGCTTCTGCAGGGAAAGCACTAGTGGAAGTACGTGACATCACTGGTGCATTTAAGGTCCCCAGCCCTTCTCAAAGAAGCCTCTAGCAACTACCCTTAGCAAGAAAAATAAATATATAATTTTATTATTTTCTATATAGAAAGACAAAGGTGTTAGTAGATACATTTTTTAATGGTTGGTCATCTGCTCGAAATGTAAATTTATTTTTTGCAGAAAGCTGTACCGTGAATACATCAGAAGAAAAGCAAGCTAACTTAAAATCTCAATTTGGGCTACTGAGTTGTGGAATAGTTATATTAATAGTTATATTCCATCGTGGGGCACTGAAGGGACTGGGAGCAAGATTTAGTCATGCTCATTTATGCTAGGGACAAGAAATAGGTTAATGTCAGAAAAGAGACTGCTGGAAGACTCATATTCCCTGGTTTACTGTGAATTTTGGAATTCATGAATCAAATGTATTCATAAAGTATGAATGACTTGTAACTGTATAAGCAAGGTGGGAGCTCAAAGCATCAGCCAGCAATATAGCAGCCAGGGAAATACAACACTCCTCTGAACTTATGCAGCTAAAGAAAATACTTGTGAATTAAGATCTTTGCATATGTAGGCGCCGGTATAGGACAAGGTGGGTGCAGAGCCCAAACCCTATAGGCTTCATCTGTAGCTTCTGGTAGAGAAGCCCAGCGTACGCTTCCACAAAGAGTGGTGGCTTTAAGCATCAGCTGTAATAGAGTTCCAGATTTGAAGGCTATTTTTCCCAATATCCTACACATTATGCTCAAAAAAAATAATTCACAAATATCTTTATTCAAAAAGAAGGAAAAAAAAAACCTATACTGAAACTCTGTAAATTAATGTCTTTTTTTACGTGACCAAGGCATTCACTGGCTTTTTAAGTTATTTGCTGTAGTTACGAATTCCTCTCTGCGTCTTGAAACATAAACAGCTGGATGATAAAGATCATTTTTGCTTGTTTTCATTCAACCTGCAACCAAGCTCCCAGCACTCTTTGTGTCCCGTTATATTGCTTTTTAACGGAAATACACTGAATTGCGGCCAGAACATAAAATCCATCTAGGCTACTTAAACTAGAGCCTTGCTAAATCCCCTCTCATTATTGTTTCTGCCCTGGGAAATACTTTTTTAAACCTGCAGCTCATCGCCCAATAAAACCTATCAACCCGAATTGCGCTGCTAAAACCGTACCGCTTTGACGTATCTCCCCCAGCTTTCAGTTTCCGTAAGGAGCCCTGAAAGCCACCTCTCTGCAGTAGAGACCACAACACCTAAATAAGCACCTAGGTAAGTATCAAAGTCAAATACTAGGAGCTACAACTCGAGTTCTTGCAAATTAAAATAGTATTTATGTGAATCCTTCACGATGTCGTTCCGCGTGGCCAAGCATTAATAATGAATATCTCATTTACAGCAATTAAATACGAGTCCAAGTGCTGACACCTTGTTCTTTCATTCTCTTTGTCGTGGCGAGATGTCCCACGCTGCCTAATGAAACCATCAATGCTTTTATGGCAAAAAAGCACAAACCACAAAGTATTTATAGCGTTTGCACTGCAAAGCTCGAGCATAGCTCTCCCCAAGAACAATTTGCAACCCTGAACTGCCAAACGGTGACCTTTAAAGTCTTTTCAAGATTTCTCTTTCGTTATTCTTTTCTTCAACGGGCCACTGAAGCACGCTGCAGAGCCAAAACCCAATTTTCCATTTCAAACCACAAAGGTAAAAAAGCTGTTTGAACACAGGGTCTAATAATAAATACATACTAAATGATAAACGCCTTCTTTTCTCCATATTACAAACTAATAAAGTTATTCTCCAACTTTTTAGAAAAAAGTTCTTCTGGGTGTTGACAGGTGTTGCCTCTCAATGCATCCCCCCGCTTAGTTGATAACCCTCCACGGCATCTCCTGGTTGGCAATACCTACAGCACACTGAAGGTTACATGAAATAAAACAACTCCATATTTTTAACAGAAGGCATTTGCAGAGCTCCAGCTGCTGCTGTACCATAAGAAGAAGAAAAAAATCTAATAAATACTAATACTAGATCTATGTTTTCCTTCCTTGCAACACAAGGCTGTTACAGGTAAAAGAAGAAATGAAAAGCACTCCAACTTCTGCAAGGCCAGCAGCAGATGGTGGTTCAAAGGGACCAGTGATCAGATCCGTGGTGGGAACCCAACTCCCTTTCAAGCCAAGAAAGAACAACTGCTCTAGGAAAAGACCTTGAGCCCACTTGACCTGCTCTGAACATGGATGTCCTTTGGAGGTCCCTGACAACCTCACTTATTCTCCAGTTTTCAAGTATCCATCCACCTTCCTTGCTATTCTGGGGCAGAGAGAGCAGGGACACGAGCATCACATCTCAACACATCACCTAGAACAAAATCCAACCCTAGAATAGTCTTTGATAGCAAGGCACAGCAGAACATCTCTTCACTGGTATTTGCTTTCTGTAGTGTCTCTTAGTAGCATGATTTTTTGTTTACAAGCATCTCAAAACCACTTTGTTCTCTGTTTCTTCCCATAAAATTAGCAACACAGGTTTTTTTTAAGCCGGCACAGCAACCAATAGATGTAACCCTGTCCTCTCCTTGCATTTCATTCCCCATCAAAGAACCTTTCAAATACAGAACCTGCAAATAACTTCAGATGGGGAAAGTCACCTGGGAAGTGCTAATGAGACCCTTCCCCTCTCTCCTGGCCCTATGGACCTTATGGAGGACAGGTTCACATGGACAAGCTTGCAAAGACTGCCTGAAGGTCCAAAACCATATTTAAGGGGTCTCCTTGCTCCACACAAAGGTACAATCTCAGGCATTTATGAAGGCTAAAACACTCTTCATCCCACTGTCAGTGCCAGCGTACCCTTCACCACTCAGAATTAAACTCAGCAGTATTCTTTCAATAAAAAGCACATCAGATACATAATTTCATAATTACAATCACTGAATGACAGCCAAGAGAGTTCTACTGTATTAAAGTACAAGGAGGTGTGTCTGTTAACTTAGGTACAAAATGCTATTCTCATGATAGAGGCTATGAAACATCTTTTTAAATTTATTTTTTGTTACAGATCGTTTGTGCCAACTAAAAATGCCTTATCGTTGTAAAACATTTGCACTAAACGTACCTGGCCGCAGCAAAACTGAGACTATTCAAGGACAGCATTTCCCCTTTCTACTGAATCAGGTCACCATCCTGGGACAGATCAATTAACCAACTACTCTTTTGCAGCAATTAAGCTTAAAATATAGGGTCAGTTAAGACAGTTTGTGCGCTTAGAGTTCCCACTGCCTAATTCAGCTATGGGAGAAAATGACTTTTAATGGGAGAGCACTGATTTGGAGAAGGTTTTGGGGTCAATTTAACCAGATAAAAGAAGTGCCAGCATACGTAAGGGAAATATCAGAGCACCATTACATACACTTACAGGGCAAGATACCCCAGATAAAGTACTATAAAAGTCATTACAGCACACACTTGTTTGGGAGATTTAAAGTTCTGCTGATGCAGATGCTCAATCAGCTACGTAAAAAGTAGGATTTAGCATCTGCATTCCTGGCAAATGCCTCAACGTTGGCAGAATATTCCTCCTTTTCCCATACTTAAGAAGCACGGGATCAGCCCATTTCAGCTTCTTCCTTTTAAGCAACACTCTGGGAAAACAAAAGGAATTACCATGTAACCACGATGCAACAAAATAAAGCCTCCAAACCAAACCAAAGCCTCATACTTAAGTCCCCTTCCCGAATGGGGACAGTTTTCCTTACGTAAGTGCCGTAACGGGAAAAAAAACCAGCTAAACCGGGAGACAGTCATTGGCAAACACCAGTACGGCTGGATCCTGGAGGCAGAGGCTGCCAAATCCATAAAACCTGGCTCACATCCCTGGTTCTCTGCTCATACGTTGATTATTTTTTCTTCTGCGTAGGGTGGACAGCGCTGGGAAGAGCAGCCAAGCGCCCATGTTTTCCAGCAAGCTCGCCCACATCGACCAACAAATATTTTGGTGGAAAAAAATCTTCAGGCTGGATTCAGCTTTGGGTTTACATAAGTATCCCAAAATGAAGTGGTGTTATCATGGTGTTACAACACCTTGGTGTTATTATGGGGGTCTCTCCAACCCAGGGGATGGTTACAGCTCCCAACATTTATATTCTGCAGCCAAAGAACAAGCTTTACTACATCAGATGCAGAGAGCAAGTGGCTGACAGGTCCCAGGACTGAGCAAAATCTCCTTAATCAGTGCTTCAAATAATTTTTTCATACCAATAGAAATATAAAATAATCACAGAGCAATAAAATGACCAGTTGAAAACAAGGCATAGCTTAAGGAGGAGACATTACGGTCTTCCATAGGCAATGCAAGTACCATAAACAAGCACTACAACAGAAACAAAACAGCACTAATAGAATATTGACAGATAAAAACCCCTTAATATACATTTAAAATGACCATCAAATAGGTTATATTATATATTACAACATCAAGTCGTACCACAATTTCCCCATCTTGCATAATCCATTTCTACCAAGCTAGATGAAGTACAACGATGCATCACAAACAGCTGATGCTGCAATTAAAACTTTTCTGTAATTGCTAGAAATAACCCCACAGCGCAACAGGACCGCAGCTGATTTCCTTTACTTAAAAAAAAAGTCTTATTGTAAATAATAGAGCAGCTCATGTCCTTTGAGCCAAGGAAAAGACATACACGGCACTAGGATTGCCCTTTTCAACATGGTTGAGGCTTTTGAGTCCCCAAAGCTGTTGACCACTCGTGTCTCGCCTGCTGTGAGTCCACCACTAAAGAAAATATAACTTTGCCATTTCCAAAACCAGACAAACATCCACGTGTTTCAGTGCTCTGCAGAACGTGGGGGTAAATTGCTGCCTCCAAAGGAACTCCCACAGCTTTTTAGTGCACCGAGCATCACAGAGAGCTGTAAAAGGTGGTCATCACTACAGCTTCAGTACATCCAAAAGTAACATGGTCCAGGTCTTTTTTGGCCAGAAGCACCTTGTCTTGGAAGCATTGATATTTCAAATGGTACAACACACCACATTGCAAACCGAGCGCTATTTTTTAAGACATAATTTCATTATACAAAACCATCCATGCAGGAGACTACGTTAGGACAACATTTTAGGACAGTATGTTCTGCCATACGCAAGCTCTTATCTCCGTTGTCACTTTTTGACGGCTCTCGTAGCACTCAGAAGCTCTCGCTGAAACTGTGACTCACTTATTGTAAGAGATGGTGATGACAGGTTGGTATCGCCCGAGCCCAGGCTGCGTTTCTTGCTGCAACACTACTTGCTTTGAGTGGTAGAATAGTGGACCTTCAGCCTGAGGGCACGTCTGGAAACAAGCCATCCAAATATGGGGAGGTCTTCCTGAAGATGAGCATCTCCAACGGAAAGCCAACCTCAGTTGGAGCCAAGAGCTCCTGCCTAGCATAGAAGTGAAACATCGAAACATCGCCCGTGGGTAAGAGTTCTCGCTCCTCGAAGAGGCATTTCCACCAGCTTCCATCCCCTCTTCCCCAGTCATCAGCCTCTAAATTAGGGAGAGGCAACTGGTCTGGTTGGATGCCCTCCAGCCCCTGGAGGAGGCCTCTTGAAGTCCCTTCAAAACCCTACTTTTTTGCCTTTTTTTAATATAACGATTCTACATGGGGCCATAAACTTAAATGTTTAGAAACACAGTTTCAACTTCCCACTGCATACTTGGATAACCCCAAAAAGGCTCGAAAAATTGAAACATTCCCTGCTCTGGGCCAGACACAAGTTTTCCTGCAGTTTGTCACCAGAATCAATGCCACAAACCAAAAGGCAGGAGAAAGTGTCCCCACTGTAACGCCTCCCATCTGGAACCTCTTAGCAGAGGCCGGGAGCTCTCATGTATATTTTACACACATATTTTTTCCTGCTTTTCCCAAGAGAAATATGTGTAATGAAGAAAAACAAAAACACGTTAGCAGCAACAAAAACATACCACTGTAATACGAGACCCAGCTTGGCTTCTGCCTGTGTTATCCTTCCTCTTAGACCTCAGCTACTTTCTGCTAGTTACAGACAAAAAAATAATACACACCCTCCTCTTAAAAAAAAAAAATAATACTATCAGAGCTCTGCCATTAAATCAACACAATTTAACCCACGTTGTTTTGTGCCATGTAAAAAAATCGCACGAGTAAGGACAAAGTTAAACATGAATATACAAGTCTCCAGCTCTTCCCTGCTATTCTGCGGGATTATATAAATAATCTGCAACCCTTCTTGATGCAATTCCAAAATTTCAAGCGCTACTAAGCTTCGGCATCACATTTCCGTCCATTGTACGCAGTTAAGATTACTCGCTTACACCGCAGCAGCTCTGCCGGCCTGATGTTTTCCAGCACTTGCGACCTTTCAGTGGCCACGGGCAGCTTCGGACATCGGATTGATCCATAAAAATATCTTTTCCCCTTTTTAGCACAGCCCCAAATGCTGAAATTGGAGATTAAAAATGCTTATTAGTAAGTACCGGGGATGGGCCACGGCACCTGTGGGACCCAGAGCGATGGGTAGCCCTAAAAAAAAAAATAATTATCTCATCGGCCAATACAAAATCACAGAACTGTCAGAGTTGGAAGGGACCTCCTGAGACCATCCAGTCCAACTCCCCTGCCAAAGCAGGGTTGCCCAGAGCACATCACTCAGGAACATCCAGGTGGGGCTTGAAGATCT
>JAOXJK010000069.1:20941769-20965522 GCA_025774025.1 Xenus cinereus | reverse complement strand
CTCTTGGCCACAAGGGCACATTGCTGGCTCATGGAGAGTTTACTGTCCACCAGGACCCCCAGATCCTTCTCCTCAGACGTGCGTTAAAAAAAATAATTATCTTATCAGTGACCAGACTATTTGATAAGTGCTAGGAAAAACAACGGCTGGCACTGGTTATTTTTAGAGAGCAAAAGAGACGTCTCAGAAATGAATGTATTCCTATCAGGCACTTGTCGTTGGAGAGGATGCAACTGCGTAAACAGGTAATTTCAGCCGTTAGGTAAAGCAAGATCATACAATTTAAGAGGTGCCACTTGTCACCTTTCCAAAGGTATTATATGTGGGTGGTTTTGAGCTTGCGATGGAGAGGTTTTCTATGAGCTGGAAAAGGTTACTAAGCTGGGGGTAAATATGACACCAAAGCATCCGCTGTCTGCAGAGAAAGGAACAGCTGGGAAGTGAGCGCAGAACAGCCTGGGCTCGGGACGGGTACGGGCTCGCGATTCGGTTTGTCACGCAAGAGGCCTCCCAGCAGAGAAGGAGTTTCACTTCAAAGCCCACCCTGCCCAAAGCACCTTGTTTGGCTTTGCCCAGTATTCTTCATTACTGCCAAGGCTGGCATTTCTGAGAACAGTCTTTGGGTATAGCTGGTATATATATGTATTCTCAGAAATAGCTGGTATTTTTGACAATAGTTTGGGTTGGTTTGGTTTTTTTTTAAATTCCAACAAAAAAGAAAGCCCTGAATTAATAAAATCAAGGGAAACATTGTGAGATTTTGTACTCCCAACTTTCCACACAGCAGAAAACATGGTGCAAAACCAACAGAGATATTTTTCTGTTGTCCACCTTTTTCCTAGCCCAGCTTTCCAAAGTGCCAAGCGGTTGGGACGGTGCGTTGAGAGCATGTTCTCCTGCTTTTTGGAAAGGGCAGGAATCAAACCAAGCCCAGCCTTGGTGCGCAAACATGGATGTGCTGGCCAATGTGCCGAGGACACAGAGCCCCCACTGCTCCTTCTCCCCATGTGAAGACGAGCAGCAGCTCTTCACCGTCCACCTTGGACAAGCAAGAGACATCATGAAGTGAGGACGGACTCAGCTATCTTCACTCTATTCAATTTCTTCATGTACGTATTAAGAAACGCAAACCACACACTTTGCATTGGAGATTTAACCCAAAACAGAGGAAGGAACGCAGTTCCCATTTTTTGAGCAGCATCTGAGAGTCGCCGAACCTTTTCCTGGGATCTCCCTCCATCACTTGTGATACATCTTCCAAATTTCACAGCAAACGAAGCCAGGGTCCTCCCAGCTGTGAGCTCATTTTACTGCATGAATGAACCGATCCCCACAGCTCCACACAGTAAGGAGGAGGGAAGACGATGCCTAAAACATGCAAATTAAATCTCCAAAGGCTTTTAACAGCATTTAATTTTGCAGTCACTTTAGTCTTTGTAGGTAATGTTTTTGGGAACACCAACTTTTTAAACTTTTTTGCTTTTTAGAAGAATATAGCAGATACACCAATAAGGTGTATATACAGTACCACATTTAGGTTATAAGATACTCAGAAAAAAGGTGTGTGATGGACGGACAGATGGTGCCCTGCTCAGAATAAATGAGCGACGTGCCTCTCTCTGCTGCACTGGGGGTCATGCACAAGTAATCCACTCTACAGCTGAGAGCAGGACAAATACAGAAGACTCACCCAGAAAATTCAGAGGGGCATTGCTTGCCGGAGCAAACAGTAAGGACAGACTTTATTTTCCAATTCATTTCATGCAAATAAGCAGCCCTTGTTCCAAAGATGGCTTCGTTAAAGTACACGCTTGTGAAATTTTTTCTCTTCTGTTTTCCTGAAGGGGTAGTTTCCAGCAGAGAGGTACTGTACACCTAATTTTTTGTTAACACCTTTTCTGTTTAATTAGCACCACGCAGCCTGATAAACCCTCTCCGTTTGCTTCCCGCTCTGCAGATATTCACCCCGCATGCTCCCTCTCCATCGCCATGTAATTAAACAAAGGGTGTAAAACTCCCCTGGTAGAAACCCGCAAGCTCTACAGCAGTAACGTCTTGACCAGCATTTCTTCTTTCAAGATTGAAAGAATCACTACAGCATGTTTAAGTCTTTTGGTAATTCTTCTGTAACTGAACATATAGTAAACAAATGAGATTTACAGCCTGATGCTGGCGTTGTAGCAGCTGTGATGGGATAAAGATAGAGGCAAGGCAAATTTTGTAGACAGATACAACATTACTTTTAACCAGACTGACCAGAATAGCTGGAAAACCCAACAAGCTTTGGAGTACACAAGTCTTCTGCCAGGCTGAGACAAACTGCAAAGCTCAAGTACAAATTCGGAGTATTTCTTCTGAATTTGGCAAGACATTCATCAGCTAAACCCAATGGAGGAAAAGGACCTTTAACCAGAGGACCAAAGGGAAGTGAAAAACAACGGAGAAAAACAAGCACTCCTTGTGCTGAGCAGCAATATATAATTAATAACCTACATTAAATCTCATTTTCATCTATTATTTGGAAGCGTGTTATGACCTAACACGCAGCAACATATCAGAAAAAAAAGAGTGGGCCATTACTAATTACACTTAGTTTGGAAAAACAAAGCAAAAACCAGCACTTGGAAGAAAAGGAGCTGATGGCTCTCCTGAACTTGCTCCTGGAGCGGGGAAGGACCCCGGACAGAAAGGCGATGCCCAAAGGCACAAGCCCACTCTACAGCTACTGCTCATCCCACCCTCGCGTGACAGAGCTTCCAGAGGGGGAACGCGACTTCGGGATGTCTGATCCAAGACAGAATTTTTGTGCTCTCAATAAAGAACACAAGACAAAAAGCACTATGCGTTTTGATGTCTTGGATCTCCCTACGGCAGAACTACAGAGATGATGGTTCACATGATTTTAATCAGACTCAGTAGAGCGTGTGTATGTGGAAGTTATCAGTCTTAGCAGGGGAAAAAAGGCCTGAGGGTATCTTAGATCTAGATCTCACTTTCTTCGTTACATATTGTCCACTTCCCAAACCTTTACACCATATGTAGAGCCACAAAGTTACTGCCGACAGACAGCAATCTACTTGCTCTCCTTACACACCACCCAAACCAAACCTCATGAGAACACCAAGGAGATGACCACCGAAGCGGTTAGAGCATAGTCATTGTAGAGCCAAAATGTCTCAGCTTGCATTGCCCGGAGCAGCGTGGAAAGATTTTACAGGGGTAGAGTTGAAGGGTATCTCCCTTAAATATTAAAGAATACGCTATTCTGAAAGCAGGGTTAAAGCAAGGAGCCCAGCCACTCTGGTTCCATTTGGGATAATGTGAATTTATTATTTTTTTAAGCTGCTTATTATTCTGTTCCCTTTTTGCATAAAGAGATGCACGCAGGATGTAGCAGAAATTGCTGGAGCGCAACTATTTATTCTGAACGGGAGAGATGGGGACGCCGTTTTCACTTGCTCACTCAAAGCAGTTTTATAAAATCCCAATCAAAAATACCATTAGTGGTAGCTAAGGAGAGGTTTGTTTGCATCTATAAAGCATGGGTATTAAATGTATTTCTTTATTCACTTTAATCAGCAAGTAAACTACTACATTAAAAAAAATTAAACTCGTGAAAATAGCATTTCTTCTCTAAATTGCTCTGCCTGCAGGTTGGGAGGAGGAGGAGGAGGGATGGAAAAGGAAGCTAAAAAACAGACAAAAAGGAAAAATACAGAAAGAAACCTTTCTTTCTCTTGCTGAGCCTCATCCTCTTGTTTATGACTCCCAAAGAGAACAGCAGCACGATTGTCCTACCTCGTGCTGGCCGGATTTCAGCAGGAAGGCTTTGGTCACCCGGCCTCCGGCATCCGATACGCGAGGCTGTTACCCTGGTCATCTCTCCTTTTCTCTGCCATTTTCTTCCCCGTCTCTCCCCTTGGATGACATCCAGGCGGCCGGGAGCTACTGAAAATTCATCAGCTGTCTAGTCTAAAGTCACTATAACAACTGAATCCCAGGTGGAAATTGAAACAAGGCATGGCAAAAAAATCCCATGCTATCAGAGAATGTACAAAAAAAGGAAAAAAAAAGGATGGAATTGGTGCTAAGGAGCTCCAAAATCAAAGTCTAAAGATGAGCAATGCTGAGCATCAACATCACTTTAAGAGTTTCCCATACGTACTCTGCTGCTCTCTGGGACATGTGGCAGAAATACATGGGAGACCCTACTCTCAACCGGATCAAAATCCTGAGCCAGCCTAAAAATATATGGTATAAGTGGTTTGGGGAGTATTACCACATCTGCAAACTTTAGAAAAGAAATGCACCAAAGATTAAAAATAAAATAACTCTGTAGTTCCAGCAATGGCAAGTGCCCTGTCCCAATCACGCATCCTTGTCCTCGCTCCGACGCAAAATGAAGCGTGGATCTGGCAGTCGGGGGGGAAGTCAAATCAAACGTGGTTTCAATCAAGTCAAATAAATAGAAATACAGTGTTTTCACTCAAAGCATAAAACTTCATAGCGAGTCCAAACCTTTTCTGCTTAGCAGTAAGTTCAAACCAATTTTACGTTTTGAATTTCCAATTGAAAGCTAGAAACGTAATTAAACTCTTTGGAAAAATTAGCTCTTAAGATCTTTCGACGTGATAACCATAAAGCAATTTAAAAATTACAACCATTAAAGTCAAAATGCAAAGTTACGGCTCCCACAGACTTCAATATTTGCTCGCAGAGATCTTTTATGCCTTAGTAAGTCAGCAGGTAAGACAACCTAGTTATTCAAAAAGCTTCTTCTCTCAGCTATCTTTCTCTTGCCAAACAGACATGATTAATAGAGAAAGCCAGAAATATTTTGCTTACTCATAATTATATCTTAACGAAGCTTTCGCAGCAACAAAAAGCCAGCGAGGGCAGAAGCAGCCAGCCTAATGATCCACAAGAGTTTTGCAGCCTAAATGGAAAAAAAAATTACTAAATATTCCTCGAGTGCCCGAGTGGTCGGGTCAATATTGTTCGTAGCAAGACAAATACTCCATTTGCACATCGCCGAGCGCTCCCTAAGAGCTTATGGACTTCTTTAAAAGCCTGATGATCAATAAAGTGCAATTTAAAAACTTAGTCGAGGGGGGCCGTTAATGTAATGGAGGTTAAGCAGACGCTGACCCACGCTACCTCTACACTTCAAAATTAGCCTAAATGACAGCCTTAATCAGTTAGAAGTGCAGATACAAAGAATATAATGTATTTCTATTATATATTTTTATATAACGTGTGTATATTATATTTTATATAATAAATATTATATTTTATATTGATAGCTTGTATATGTGATACTTATTTTAATACATCTCCTATATTATGTATTTATTTTATATCAATATATCTCATCTTTGACAATTTAGGAAAGGCATCTTTGCTGCAGGTAAACACGATGCAGATGTTTTTGTGGGTTTAACCCTCGAGCAAAGGCAGCCGCTCCCACCGAAACAAGGCGGCTCTGACCAGCAGCATCGCCTCCGTGCTCCAGCGCTCCCAAGACCTCGGCTGGGGGACCCCCACCCAAATCCAGAGTAACCTCAACTCACATCATTTATCCTTTCAGACCCTTGTGAGGAAAAACGCGGTGCTCCGACCTCATGAAATTGCCTCCTCCGTCAGACGATGCGTTTACCCCCCTCAAGCCAGCGTCCTCTCTGTCAATAACCCAGGCTGATAAATTTAATTAATAACCCCACTTGAAAACCAGACAAACATCAATATGTTGGGGTTTTTTAAAGCGTTAGGTTTTCTCCCAGTTTTATGGAAGTTATTTGGCTTTCCTGTAGCAGATGAAAACCAGATGTCATAGAGAGGGAAGGGCTGCACGAGCCAGAATGAAAAACCAAGGCAGCAACAGGCGGATCGCACCCATTCATTACCCATATATTTCCCTTCTGCCATGAGGCTATTTATACTGCATCTCTATTATTACAAATATTATAATTGTGATGTAATTCTAGAAACCACAGTTTTCTCCTTCGCAGACCAAAGTAGAAGGCAGCACGCGAGTCGAAACTTTCTTTGTGCTGCGTAAGCACTTTGGGAAGCTTCGCTCGCGTCTCGCAGCGTTAACGCCAATAATATGGTTTATAATCCCCCCTGAAGCAGCCCCAGCCCAGGATTAATCCAGGTTTACCGGCTCTTGGATGCCCATTTGTTACACTGGGAAAGTTAAAAAAGACAAGGAGTTTGCGTACGTACATACAAAGCAATTTAGGCAGCGTCACTGTGTGTATCGCTGGCAAAATTAAACACACCATCCGCGTTTAGGTGATTTGCAGCACGAGTGGAGGAGCAGGACTGGAGTTATTTATCATTTCCAGCAGCAGCATGATGGAAAAATAGGGAATAAGAATAAATCCCGGGTGATTTAAGAACTGACTGGCCATATGCATGGGCAACTGAAATGGCAGATGACCCACCTTGTTGAATTTCTAGACATACTTCACCTGCAAGGAAAGGGCTTTGCTCTCTCCACGGTATTATTTTTTTTCTTCATTTAATGCTAATCTAGAACTTCTGGGGACAGACTATTCTGATTTAAAGCAAACGCCCAGTGGCAATTAAGAGAGGATGCAGGAGCAGGTTATTCTTTGCTTGGGTTGGCAGAAAAAGATGAGCAAGGGGTAAAAGAGCCTTGTGGAGCTCTAATTGCTACACAAAAATCACTGCCCAGTCCAGGGTTGTATCAGGCACCCTACACACCGACAGCAAAAAGGATTTACTCGTGTTGTCCCACGCATTCTTCTGAAGCTTGAGAACGAAACTAAAATAATGTTTTTTACAAGGATGCTAAGCTTCATGACAAGCCACAACCCAGAGAACAAAGCGGGATTTTACTTGGTTAATTATTTTGGGCTTCTCTATGACACCTGCAACGCAGATCTTGTTGTGTGTATATATTATTATATTAATATTATATTGTATGTATTATTATTGTAGATATCATTTTATAATTTTTTATATATATATTTACATTGGACTTCTATATAATACCTGCACTGCAGATTTGTGTGTGCTTGTGCATACATATGTACACACACACCTAATCTCCCCATACTTGCAAAATACCACCACATGTTACTATATTGTAGTACTGTAGATCTTTTGTTATAGATATATATTACTTTGGACTTCTATGACACCTGCAATGCAGATCTGTGTTTGTACTATTATATTATTATGATATTACATATATTATAGTAGATGGTATTATAATATACGTATTATTTTGGGCTCCGATGCAACAACTGCAATGCAGATTTGTGTGTGTGCACACATATATACATACACACACAATCTCCCAATGCTTGCAAAGTACCACCACATGCTTTCCTCTATCTGCTATTTGGAAAAATTAAAAATATTTCCCCATAATTTTCCCTGGAAAGCGCATCCCACTGGGTAGCGGGTCAGAGCGGTGCCTGCGGTTACGGCCGCTCCTCCGCTCGCCGCTGCCATCACTGCGCCTGCAATTAGCAGAGAGGCTTTTTGCAGGGTGATTGTGTGCATTCATCCACCTCTGATTAACAGCTCCAGGAAAAACCGCCACGGAGAGGGTACGGAGCGATCCAAAACACGAAGGCTAAACCAAAAAAAATAACAACAACAACAAAAAAAAAAGAGCACCGAAACGGCAGAGAAATCGAAGTCTCAGGTTGGGTTTGGCAGCACGTTGGGATTAGATCACCGTGAATCCCAGCTTAAATAAAGCTCCAACATGAATTTCCTGACTAAGGTGAAAAAGCCTGGCTCAAATTTACGAGCTGCTGGCAAGGTTACCTCTATCCCAGAGGCCTCCAAATACCGAGAAAACTCTGGCCCAGAAACGCAGAGTTCAGCCTGATAATTCAAATACATTCCTCCGAGCATCGCCGTTCCTGCAGCCGTAGCCTAGGCAATAAAGAAATAAACTCCAATGCTTCCAACTTCACATTTTTCAGAGCCTTAAATTAAATGTGTATTTCTAAAGCTTGCAAAGTGTATTTTCGATGAAGTGGATATAAGCCTTGTAGAGAAGGTTATTTTAAAGAGGCAATCCCAAATCTTCCCCAGCGCTGTTGGACCCAGTGCACTCCACCTATATTTTGCAACCATAAAAATATTGGATTTTCTGCTCTTCAGGACAATCTTCTGGATCTCCTCAATTAAAAGGTAATTCAATTTCACAATTACGTTTGCAAGCAGTAAGAAGAAAACCCCAAATTGAACTCCACACTTTCCCACAGGAGAGATCCAGCACTACCCGTACACCTCCCAGCCTGTATTTAAGTTATTCTGAATTCAGAGACAGTAGTGATTCTTCAAAAAAAAAAGATTTCACGTTATTAAAATCTGCTTGGTCTCTTTTTTTATTTTTCTTCTTCATTTTTTTTTTTCTTTTTCATTTCTTCTCCAAGCACATCAGATGCTTCGCTGAAGTCCGGAGAGATTAGATCTGCTCTGCTTTGGAAAACACTCAAGCATCAAATATTTGGGATACAGCTCCCGACCCGCCACGTCAAACCTTTGCTCCCCAAAACTGCCATTTCTCCAAAAAACTTCCAACTTCCTCCATGATAAAGCAGATTAAAGTTTTAACATTCTGCCCTATCTTGGACATGAGCATTTTTATCCACATGCTTTCATTCTCCTTTGGTGTCCCTCACACAGCTCCTGGTCCAAGATTTTTCTCCTGATTAAAAACCATAAGTAAATCTGCCTATTTCAGGACAATCAGTGAATCTTTGATCTCTACCACAAAGTTGCTGCGTAGGAATCCTGTTTCTCTGTTCTTATTCCCTGCTATCAAACACAAGGATATTACACATCTGGAAAACACTGGCAAAAAAAAAAAAAGATTTTTTTAATTGCATTATGGCCAGAAATTGCTGAACTTTGCTTTTTCTCCCCACCCCTTTGTCTTTTTTTTTTTTTCCTTTTTTTTTTGCTTTTTTTTAAATTAAAAAAGTCAGCCTCATCCCCAGCATTTTTCGGTACACGTACTCCTTTTTCCGAGACCTGTGCTCTGCTTCAAAACCTCACTTTCCTGAAAGTGGTAACGAGAGGAGGGGACAGTTTTAAAAATTGTTTCTTACTCTGAAAAGGTCTTTTTTTAAAGTATTTCTTCAGCCCTCTCCTCCCCCCCCAATTAATTTTTTCTTAGCATGTGCCATTAGCATTCCCTTAAGTATTTTCATAGGAACTGCTTGGAAACCACTACATTAAACCCTGCTACCAGTCTGTCCATTACAGCATGAACTGGTCCACATTAAATTAACCATCTTGGTGAATGCAAAAGTATTAAATATAGCCAGTAATGCTTAAAATCAAAAACAGACACAATTACTGGGATCCCTATAGTGGGATTATATGGTTTCCTGGTACCTTTTATAATGGAAATAACTGACACAATTCGCTTTCATGACTATAAATAATGTTTCTCACGACAGCAAACCATCCTGATTTGGCTTGTGCTGTGCTAAATTTTGAATTATTTTGATTCTTAAACAATATTGTATCATCTTTTTCTCTATTCTGGCTTTACTTATGGGCACTGGTAGGGCTAGGACTCTCGAAAATTGAAATATATCGTTTCCGAAACGCTCTGCTGTTACAACAAGGAAGATTAAATTACCCATTTCGCATCCAGACAGCTTTGCCGCGGCTGACAAGCAGCAGCGTAGGCGGGCGGCAGCTATATAACATAGACACCCTTCATTTTAGCAATCGCCTCGTTAAGACCTACCAAAATTTTAAGCTTTTACAAAGCCATAAGATGCGTTTTTATGAAAATCCTTCCTGGGTTAGCAGCAAGCAGTGGAACCAGCCAGGTGGTGGCCAAAAGGCGCGCTGCTGTTCCTATGGTGCTGGCTGCAAGAAAGATCATTGATGGTAGTGACCACAAGCTTCACGTAGTCAAGTTGACCCCCCAAAAAGCCATCTTGATTTCCTGAGATCGACACCGATTTAGGAAATCCTTGAGCCACTGAGGACAAAGTGGTGGAACTGGCAGGGAAGCATCACCCTGCCCTGCTTAATATCCTCTGGGGATGGGATGAAGGACGAGGTGAAGCCTTCATCACCCTCCAAGGCTCTTCCCTATAAAACAGAGGTGGTGCTGACCCACATCACGAAGCTTCACGGGAGCGAGCAGTGATGTTTGTGGGGCACCAACCATCCCAGTGATGGGAAGCTTTGTTAAGTTGTTGCTCACGCTGACATAAAAAGGACATAATTATATATTTTTTTAATGCTTTATATGTCCTAAAATAAATGATCTGCAAAATGGCTCCACTGTTTTAGGCTCAACAGTAAGTCTTAAGATCCAGCTTGTCCTTTCATCTTCTCTATCTCAGCCTTTGCCCGTAAAAGCCCAAATCCCCAATCACTGTGACAAAGCTGGAGGCTCAACTGTCTGGCACGACGTTTATCCCTCATCCATCTTAATTAAGCAAATAAAAGTGAGTTGCAATCGGCTGCTGCAGTTAAGGCAGATCCTTTCGGCAAACACAGAAAACAATGACTTTATTTGCCTACCCCAAATCGCTGCCATGAGTTTAAGCGAGACTTATGCAATGGGGTTTTGGGGAAGGATTGTTCCGTCTCCCTCTGCCACAACCTCTATATAATATTTAACCTCAGAAGCTGAACAAAGCAATCATGGCTCTGGAGCAGGTACCTGCCTATGCTTCCCTCCATTGCTTTACTTGTTTAATTTGTCAAAGCTATTTGCATAAAGCAGGAGGCACTTGGTTAAGCTTCTTTATATCTGGCAGACATTGAGACCACGAAGAAAAAGTGATCTTCTCTAAGATGTAGAAGACACGGTCAACATCGCTCATCCCAGCAATTTGTGGGTTTAGACGTTTTAGACAATCCTAAATGACGATGACGATCAACGCTGTAATTGCAGACATTAATGAACGCATTAACTTCCCCCCTCTTACAAGGAGCATACGGGGAAATAAGGCTCATACATCGCATTGCCGCAGCGCTGTAGTTGGCTCAGGAGGCATTCAAAGGAACCTCTTGACCCCCCACTAAATCCACTTCAGTTTCTACGCTCCAAAACCGCTGCGATGCAAATTAAATCCCGGTTGTAGGCAACTGAGGTCTTCTGCTGTGGGACCAGATGGGAGCTCATCCCCAGTAAGACCCCAGAGATACACACAAGCTCGGCACCGGCTGCTTCCCTCCACATAACGGCTCCCTGATGAGCTGAACCACTTGTTAATGTATACCTAGGGTATATATGCACGTGTATAAAGCACGTACATCTACAGATCTTTAGGTCCCCTCCAGGACAGCTTGGTACTTCAGTACGTCTATAAATACGATGCCTTCAGACCCGTCCAGGCTCATACAGGCAAACAAAGTAAAGACAAGGCAGGAGCAAGCGCCCGACACATGCCCAGACTCTAGAAGTAACCCTCTTCCTTTAGGTTTATATACATCGACAGTCACCAGAGACATTAAAAAGAAAAAAAAACTTTAAAAATTGCATTTTCTCTGTCTCTCTATTGTATAATAAGTGGCAAAACAATTTCTGTGCTGTAAATAACCATGGAACACTTCTCAAGTTTAAAGACACTGAGGACAGCGTCTTCAGAACTCAGAAAATTTTATTTGCTGCCTCGGGAAACCATTTGTTCAAATTCCCAGAACTCAATAAGACACCATCACCTCGTCACTGAGCAGACAAGAGAAGGTGACGCTCCTCGGGCAGCAAAACAGACTGCTCTCACCAGAGAATTTTAGTGGACACCACTTACATTTTGTGCCCAGAAAAGCCCCAGGGACAGCAGAAACCATTAAAAAGGCAAAATTTGTCAACAGCTGCCACCGGAGCTAGGTGTAGTCCCTGTCCTACGAATGCTTCTTCTGTTCCCCACCAAGGGTGACCAAGCCACAGCACACCACCCATCTGGCATCCACCCAGCACCCAGACCGAGCGCGTAAAATCCCATATGGGCTCCCCAGCCACAAAGAAAGTCAAAAGGGTCTCAGTAAATGCTCCTAAAAAGTAAATAAAGAAAGAAATAAATCTGTATTTTGAATGGGAGAATCAAGGGGGAAAGAAACAAAATCCCTACTAGAGCATTCATTTCTTTTTCTGTGACTAGAAAAATACAGTGCCATATTAATTACACTCATTAAGGATAAAAAGTCTGTGCCTTTGTTACCAATATTTAGTCCTCATGGAAGCCTTAATGAGCAGCAGCAGCACAATCTCAGATGAAAAACATTACTTATCAGAGTGCTACATTATCATTATATTATTTAACTAATATATCTAAGTGAAAAAAAGAAGCAAAAAGCTTTCAAAAAGAGGGCCTTCCTTCATGCTTCATAAAATGTACACCTTTATATTCGGGTTAAACAAAAAAAAGGCTTAATACAAAACCAAATAACAGATAAACTGGAGCAATAAGTCAGTAGATGAAAATAATTGTATTAATGAGAAAGGTAACTGTTCTCTAATAGTGTATAATGCTGAGCATCACCTGGGTTCGCTATGGTTCCATTCAAGCATGACCCTGCTCAGGTCAGCCTCAGGATTATATTGTATAAATTTACATATATCTATATAGATAAATATATATTAAATCCAGATATCAATATACCTGGATATCTGGGGAATCCGTAAACTCTGGATATCTAGGGGTCCATGAAGGCCGGATATCCGGAGACAAAAATCTAGATCTCAAGATACAAAAATATCTGGGTATGTATAAAATCTAGATCTAGATGTAAATCAATAGAGGGAAAAGTGAAACCCTAGAAGATCAGTGAAAGAAAATTAAAGAAAGGGGTAAAAATGGAAAGCATGAATGAGAATGAACACCAAAACAAAACAACTCCCACAAAACGGCACGGTGAGGGGTTAAGAACAAGAGAAAGGAGGGAAAAGATGAGATGCTTGGACATGTATGTCCAATAAAACGCTCCCTGTAAGGCCAGCGCTCCACCCAGCAAAAGCAGGGGTTTATTAAGCATTTCCCTCCTAGAAACAAAATATCTGCTAATTCTTACGGGTGGAGAAATAGGCAGCTTCTCATAAACCTGCTTTAATAACTAATCCATTTTACTGCAGTCATCTCAGGTCAGAAATAACAGTTTCTGTTATTTGAGCATTATAAATTGGATTTGGTGGTTACAAAATGTTTGCTGAAGATAACAAATAATGGGGGGGGGGGAAAAAGAGAAAATTAAACTCAGCCACCGATACAGCCAATCTGGATATTGCAGGAAGCCTCTAAAGTAAAAAGATTGAAAAGTCGAGCAGCAGAGAAACAGATGAACAAGACACTATTTGATACGGAGCCCGAAAACTGTAAAATATCCCCAGCTGAAGAATAACAGCTTTTTGAAAGCGCTGCTGAAAAGCATTCGGTGCATGAGCCCTGCTGTATGACTCCTTTGTGTCCCTGCTGCCGGCGGAGGCCTGCACAAATTCTTCCCACATTAGGCATCATCTGTATAATCTCTGTGCGCGGCTCCCTCTCTAACCTTTCCCTGCGCCGGGGAGGGAAGAACGCGAGGCGAAAAAAAATCCCGGCCGCCGCATTAAACACCTACCTTAACCTCAGATCACACAGGAGATCAATAATAGTCGGTTATATGATAGGTTAAAACTGATCAAAAGCGAGTAACGAGCAGAATAATGAGTCTTCCCTCTCCCCTTCGTATAAATCCATTTTTCAAATAGCCACATGACAACCTAATTACTTAAAAATCAGTGTATTGGAAACTGGACTTCGTCAACTAGGTCAGATAATCTGTTTGGGTCGGGTTTTTTTAAGTCCATTTTAATGAAATTTGGTTACCTCCCATTAATACTGTTCCAACTAGGAAAAAATTGTGAATATACTCAGATTTTACCTCCCATTAATGCTGTTCCAAGTAGGAATAGAGAAAAAAAAAAGGAATATACTCAAAGTTTACCTCTCGTTAATACTGTTCCAAGTAAAAATATTGATATGTCGGATTTGATAATGCCTTTTCTCACGGGGAAATTACTGCATCGTAATTTGCCGTATAAAGCCAGCATCGCCTTATCCTGGCGCCGCACTGCAGGAGTTACGGGGTGGGAGCTGCCGGCAGAGCTGGATCCTGCCTGGGATTCCTACAGGTCTCACACGTCTCCGGCCAAACTGCTCGGGAGCAGCAGGGGAGGACACAGGCACGTGCAGATTTAGCATCTCCTCATTGTCTGACACCACTCGAATATACTGAAAATCCAGGACAGGCCTGATTCTGCTAGTTAATTGATTTTTTTATTTTTTTTTTAAACTCCACTCAATAGCTCTTTGTTTAATTCTGGAACCATTCAGCAGCATCTACTGCAATTTTGGCAGCGCGGTATCGTTTTCTCTCGTACCTACCGGCGGCCAGCTCTTCAGCTGCCACCGCGGGAGCTGAATGCAGCTCAGTGAGAGCAGGGAAGGAGGCTGCACATCACCCCGACAAAGTCCTTGAAAATAAAATTCAATATTTTTGAGTTGTTGCTTACATTTGCTTCTATCAGGTTTAAAAAAAAAAAAAAAAAAAAAAAGGAAAATAACAGCTTTTGGATGTCCAGACCGTAGGACTGAAGCTATGACTTTCTCGTACAATCAACACACACCTATTGTGTAATATTGCTCCAGAAATTAAAAAGCAACTCCAGCTGCTGTTCCTAAGGTTTCTATGCAAAGCACCACCTATTGGGAATGCAAATAGCGCTGCCGCCACTACAAAAGGCGAGCTGCTCTTCTCCAAAAGCAATTCAAGCAATCAACTCTTTTTGTTTTTTCCAGCATAGATGCTGCAGATGCGCATCAGCTGTGAAGGACAGCAACAGCTACCCTGCGCCACCGGCAGCGTTCCCCAGCCTGTCACTGAAACATTTCTTTTTGCTATTTTTAATTTTTATTTTTTTTTTAAAGCAATTGAGAAATCCCCACTGAGACCTTTGAAGATGCATGTAAACAGCTGCTTAGAAAACATGTCTGGTTCTTGTAGCTGCCATCGGCAATATTTCTTGTGACAAAAAAGATGTCGGGAAAGTTAGGGATGATTAAACAATCCGGTGCAGGCTCCTTTAGATCCAGGCTCACCCGATACCTCTCTGGGGACCCTTGGACATACGTGAGCCAGGGAGAAACTTGCTATTTTTGCTGAGAATTGGAAAAAAAATAAAATAGTAACAACAGGATATAATAAATTAATTTGCATGTAAAGCTTTCCAGGCAAGCTGAAGCATGGGTTATATTTGGCTTTGCACCCAACGGAGGTCGACACTCACATGCGGCATCGTGCGCCATTGCGGGGCGATGATGCCAGGGAGGGCTGGGGAGCAGCACACCAACACCCCACCTCTAAAGGTTTAAGCCTATGAAAACAAGCTGGGCTTCTGATATAAAGTTCATCTGGACATTTCTAGCTAATCTAATTAAAGAGAAAACAGGGTCTCAAAGCACCGTCCTAAGTTCAGAGGAACAAGTTACCGACCTACGGGGCCAAATAGCCCTGCGGCCAAACCACAGCTCTCCTGGTTGACCACTAATTGAATCACAGGACGGTTTGGGTTGGAAGGAACCTTCAAAGATCATCTGGTCCAACCGCCTCACCATGGGCAGGGACATCGTCCACTAGACCAGGTTGTTCAACCTGTCCAACCTGACCTTGAATGCTTCCAACGACGGGGCATCTACAACTTCTCTGGGCAACATCTTCCAGTGTCACACCACCCTTAATTGGAAGTCCTGTGATAACGATGTTTCAGGTTTTTTTAGAGCAAACCTTTAATTGTGGCTCTTGGAACTGGAAATGAAGTAGAAACGCTTTGTGATCCGCATAAGTTGCCTATAGGGAGCTCCTCCTATTCCCCTTTCCAAAAAAAAAAGTACAATTGTTGAGAGTAAAGTGTTTGACTGACCAGGACGCTTCCTTCGTGCTTTCTGAAACAGCATCGGGGTTGGCATTTAAGTGAAAAGAAAACTACCTACAAGACAGCAAAGTTACGCACCTTCGGTACTTGATGGAGCATCAAGCCAAGAATAATTTAGTTTTCATCTAAAGTATTGCACGAAGTATATCAGAAACAGAATCGAATAGCAGCACGTGCAACTCTTCCTCTGAGAGCTGCATAAAATAATTGAATTTGAGAAGTTTGGTCTTGAAATTAAATAGCCAAAGAACAAAACTTTGGTAAAGTCAGGTCTACAGATACCCTGCTGAAAAAGCGATCTCTACGGAAAAACGTGCTTTATAAGAAAATGGGAAAAAATACAGAAAAAATTATAAGGAAAAATCACCTTTTTAAAGCAATTAGAACCTTGTTATTAGAAAGATAAGTACGGTATTTAAGTACTATCATTTATCACAAATAAGTAATATATAAACACATAAATAATTTAGAATATCATTTAGCACAAGACAGACAAGACATATTGTAACCACTCCGAGCAGCACCACTACAAAACAAGTTTGCTTATTAAATCCCATTTAAGGAAAAAGAAAATCCATAGGACTTATGTCAAACATGCTTTAAAAGGAGACATTTGGTCTCAGAACACACCTCCCACTGCAGGCGCTGCTACACGCAACTGCCGGATGATGCTCCCGCATTTAGATGGCAGTAACAGCTTGCCTTGACAGCCATCCCCAAAAGTGCAATTTGGACAAGGCTCACAGGGATCTCGTGCAAGAAAAAAAAAAAAAAAAACCCTAAACAATAGCCTGAGGCTATTCAACGAAGGTAAATTAGGAAAACAGCAAAGCTGTAGAAAAAATAAAATAATAATCTTAATTTTGCTCTGCTTCCGCTCCCACCATGCGAGCGTGACCACGAAGGCATTCCCAGGAAGGAATGGTTCGGTGCAAACACTGGTGCTACCAGAGATGCTTTGCAAGCAGGGAGAGAAAAAGAGATTAACGGGCCCGGGGAAACTCTTATTTGCTCTTACAAACTCTCCGTTCCCTAAATCACAAGTCACGGCACAAAGAGGTGTGTTGCTGCCTCCTAAAAGACACGCCTGAGCTGAGCACCGTTCCGTTTTAAATACGCCAAGGGAAAACAAGGGGATCCAAGAAAGTGTCTGGGAGAAGAATGAAGGGGGGGGGAAATTACACAAATTGTGCATCGAAACCTACAGAGAAGTGAAAAGTGTATTTCAATCACAAACGCAGGGAATCAGAAGGTCAAATCTGCAGAGGGGTGGCAGGCTAACACAACCCTCTACAACAGATCTCCTCCAAAGATCCCTTTTTTAGGCAATTTTAGGAAGGGAAGGCAGAAGTATGCACATTTTATCTTTAAGCCTGCGTGATTTGTGACTCTTTGGGGCTGGCGCTGGCCGAGCAGAAGAAATTCTGGATTACCCTCACTTTCTGCGAGAGACCTGGAGGCAGGGAGGGAAGCGCAGCAGCAGCCATCCAGCTGCCAGAGCGAAGGAATGCGAACTTCTGTTCCAAAAGCGAAAGAAATAACAGAGAAGATTCGGATTTATTATTTATTTTTTTCCCCTCTTAAAAGCAGCTGCAGATCTTGCGAAAGGAAAGCAGAGAGGCTTCGTGCATCGCTCCCCTGTACCTAATCCCAACACACTGGCCCCCAGGAGAAGAAAGTGGCCACCACCAAAGCAGCGTTACCATGAACTGTTTGTGCTGCCGCCCTCCATCCGAGAGCCAGGAAAATAGACTTAAATTTCAGATCCTGAAACACAGGGGTAGTGATGACCAGGGAACTTCAAAATTGCACCATCCTGAAATGGTTTGCACCCCCTCTCCCTCTTCCACAGCATAAAATAACAGCGGGCAGGGAGAAAAAGGCAAAGAAACACACAGCTCGTGGGCAGCTTCTCTTTCTTGCCTCCAGACACAAGCTCGTGTGACCATAAGCAATGGCTGAAAGTCTGGGTTTGGGGAGGAGGGGGAATAAAAATGAAAAAAAAAAAAAAAACCCAGAAGGAGGTGGAACAGTTCATTTATTTAAGGGATTGCATCAGTGGACTGACATGCTCAGGCATTTTTACAACTGGACTATTTTATCTATTCCTGAAAAAAAGGTAGAATTTAAGAAATAAACCCCAATTCCTAAAACTTCCTTCTACCTTCTCTTTCACGGAGATCTCTCTTCTCCATCTCTGGAAATCTAAGGTAGGCTGAGATGCCCTCTCTGACACTACGTCAGAGAACTATAAAATGGACCTTGGTTGAACAAGATTCATTTAAAAGCCCTGCCCCATCCCTGGAGAAGTTCAAGACCAGGTTGGAGGGGGCTTGGAGCAACCTGGGCTGGTGGGAGGTGTCCCTGCCCAGGGTAGGGGGTGGCACCGGATGATCTTTAAGGTCCTTTCCAACCCAAACCATTCTGTGATTCTATGATACAAAAAACCAAACAGGCACGCAAATGTTTCAATTAAATAACAGGACTGGAGGTGCAATGCAATACTTTTCATACCTGTTTTCTTAAGTTTATGTGGTCACCTACTTGGGTCACCACAGCACCAACCATTAATTGCAGACTACCAGAGCCTGGTCTGATATTTTCTCATGAACTCCATCTGCTCCGTAATCTCTTGCACAACGACAGGAGAAACAAGAATTTGGAGTCCACCTGCCCGTGTGCTTCAAAAGAATTAACACGCAGTTTCATGCAGACTGTCAAAAAAAAAAAACCCACGAAAGAAAAAAAAAGCCTTTTTAATTTCTTTACCTTCAGGTTGTTATACAGCTTTGCTGCTTTTCAGGGCAAAGCCCATCCCGAATGGCTTTAATCATTTGCTAACTCCAGATTAAATTAGCTCAGCCCATTCTACCAGACATGAAACCAGAAAAAAAAAAACAAAACAACTTGTTGGCTTTGCAAAATGATGAAGCTGTTGGCTTATCCTCAGCTGAGACATCCACCAGCACTGGTCCTTCCTCTGACTCCCAGTCTTCTGCTGGTAGTCGAAGCTGACCCAAGTCCTCAGACTCATTAATGGAATACAGACACAGAGAGAAAATACCTTTGTCTACAACTGCCAAAAAACTCTTTCAAAATAGAAAATAAGTCTGCCAAAATCCTTCATTTTTAATATCCTTTAGTCAAAGCCGCTTTTTATTCTAGGAGAAGAAAACTCAGCCATCAAGCCACCTCTCTGTACTGCAGCTTCACAGAACATGCCAAGACTGAAGCCGATGCTCACGTCACCCCCGTGCAGACGGGCCTTAACAAACAAAACTTTCGAACAAGCAAAACTGGCAATTCTAAAGAAAATCATTTCAAAGAGTTACAGGGTAAAGTGAAGGCAAATTAACTAATGAATGCTTGTATCCCTCTTTAGAGTTTCATATCAGGAAAGTTAATGGTGCAGTTCATCTAATGCCCTTTCATACCCAGAAAAAAATAAGTCGAGTAACTAATCACACCGGCCAAATCAAGTACTCATGATTAGAAATAATATTTTGACCACAAAATTTACCTTTGATCTCTTCCCGAGCTCACTGAAGTTGAGCATACAGAGTCTGCATAAATACAACACTATCAATACACCACGCAAAACAAATTCTCTTTTCAATGCGCTATAAAGAAAGGCTACCGACAATTCAAAAAAGGCTTTTTCATTTCCATTTTCAAACTGAAAAAAAATCACTGAGATATACCAGTATTAAGAAACACTTAAGTGAAAATAAAACTTTAATAAATTTGTCAGAAAGCCTTTTGCTGTACTTTTATTCTTTCCTTTTTTTTTTTTTTTTTTAAGCAGGTAGGATTCTATAGGCAGAAACATAACCTTCTCTTACTGCTAATACTGTCAGAAATTTATTACCAGCCTTTAGCAGATAACCCCAGACTGGTGTCATAATAAAACCCCAACAACTTGGACTGAGGGTGGTTGGTTTTTTTTTCACCGTTAGAAAGTTTCCACGCTATTATCGTTTTCATCTTACCTCAAGCACTGGTCCAGCTCCAAGAATAATCTGTTCTACTCCGCTGGCAAATCCCTTCTGGCTGAGGGCAGTGAGGTGATGAATCAGAAAGTTGGTGCTCTGTGTCTTTCCCGAGCCGCTCTCTCCTGAAATCACGATGCACTGGTTCTTCCTCCGCTGAAGCATGGCGTGGTAAGCCACGTCTGCCACAGCGTAAATATGGGGCTCCAGCTTTCCCAGCTGATGGTTATCGTACATCTTGACATACTTGGGGTTATAAATAGGTAGAAACTTGAAGGGATTAATAACGATGAGGATGCTGCCTACGTAGGTGTAGATTTTCTCTTGCTTGAAGCGGTTTCTGAGATTTTCCAGGAGAGTTTTCTCGTTCAAGTCCGGCAGGCTGCACAAGTCATCGTAGTCCTTCTGCTGGGGCTGGGGAAGAAAGCCACGCTCCACCATCCTGCGCCGCTCCTCCGTCACCCGCAGCCAGGACTGGAGGCTCCCGTAGTGAATGGAGCCATCCAGGTTCTTCTCCCGCAGGAGGAAGCGATAATCCTCGCCGCTGATGCGGTTCTCCAGGGCCATGCGAGGCCACAGCATCATGCGCTGGACCGGGCAGTCCGTAGGGTTGAGGATCCATTCCTCCCCACCAAACTCCTTCACTTCGGCAAGGACGTAACATTTTGTTTTCTCCAGCTGAAGCTTATTAATGAGCGAATCGATCACCTCGGCGGCCGTGGAAGTTTTCCTGGCAGTGATGGGGCAGTAGATAGTCCCTTCCGCAATGCTCCCCGGGTATATGTGCAACGTGTACTCGCTATCCTCAAAGCGTCGTCTTCCTCCAACATCATTTACACTCATATTGGATCCTTTCCCATCAGTACATGCGCTGCATAGTCAGGACCGTCCTATATCTTGTCAGGTCATCATGTTAGCAAGGCTAAAAAAAACAAAAAGCAAAACAAAAATGGGTTAGGTGGTTTATCCTGCTAGGGATCCTTGGGAAACGGTTGACGTGCACCATGAGACGCAATGGAGCAACTCAAGCGTTGATACCAATCACGTTAAAGAAAGAAAAATGACAATTTCCAGCGAACATCTAAAAACGGAGCAGAGTTTTCATACACCAAAGCTGTAATAAATAAAGGTATTTAACACACAAATCCTACCCACACCACGGGCTCCCCTCTACTCAGATGTAACCACCCACAGCATCTCAAGCTTCGGCTAATTTTTCGCTGACTCTGAAGCAAAGAAGCAAAAAGACCCTCTGATTTTCAGTGCATTTTACGGAGAATGAAGTCAATACTGTGTGAACAACATACCGGACAGCCCACTGAATCAATAGTGGCATTCTCCTCCTGTCAAAAGTTGCTACAGCCTTATTGCTTAATATTACCAAATAACTTATTTAAGAGTTAGTGCCTCTATTTCCATGTTTACTTTCTTCATGCCAGCTTAGGAAAAGCATCACTCAGCTAACCGTGACTTTGGAAAACTCCCCTTGACTTTCACAACACTGACTTCCCCATACACATAAATTACATATTTTCGAGATGCTCTTAGAGAACTAAATTTTGAGATTTGGAACAGCTGCATAAAATGCTAACTTAAACAAAAACAACCCAAAAATCCAAAATATCACCTTAAAGGCATACTCCAACTGAAAGGAAAATGCTTTCTTTGTCAAAGAATCATAGAACTGTTATGGCTGGCAAAGACCTTTAGGATCTTCAAGTCGAACTGTTAACCCAACTGCCAAGTCCACCATGTCCCTCAGCACCACATCTACACATCTTTTAAATACCCCCAGGGATGGTGACTCCACCACTTCCCTGGACAGCCCGTTCCAACGCTTGACAACTCGTTCGGTGAAGAAATTTTTCTGAATATCCAACCTAAACCTCCCCTGGCGCAACTTGAGGCCATTTCCTTTTGTCAATTTGAAGACCTTGCTGAGAAGGTTCAGAATGACTATTGAAACACAATGCTTTGCCTAGTCACAAGTTTAAAACAAAAAAACAACTTAATTACTCAGTGGTCACAGACTCCAAGTTCTCTCACATTGTAAAAGGACATGCGACTCCTGCAGCGGTGCCCATCTGAGAGCACACACTGCGATATGCCTGAGGATTTGCTCCAACAGCCCTAGGATGAGGACCTCATATTGACTCAATTCACCTTTTCATGGGCATGCAGTACACAACACCCTCAAATTATAGCTGCTAAAATAAAATGACCATCACCTTCCTCGGTGGACCTCATCCTTGCCCTAGATACTTTATCCCATGGTCCTGTGCAGTGAACAATAGATATTCGTTTTTCTTCCTGTCCAGGAAGAGATTTTCAACCCATCAGGATTCAAACAGTAGCATTTTTCCACCCACTAAGTCAACCTTTTTCAGAGATATCCATCTCTGACATCAGATATGAAGTCTTACAGCCAACTCACTCGTACAAACTCACTTTATTTCTCTTGTACTGCTTAAAAATGACAGAACACAAATCTCTGGTGTTGAAACATTAAATGCACAGCTCATTTCTCAAACTTAGTGACTACAAGAAGACAACACCCTGCCAACAGCCACAAATGAAACCAATTTCAGAGTTAATGGTCCTCAGTTCTCCACCAATTGGTTCTAACAAACTCAAAACTCCTCTTGAAGATGTCAAGAGTCATTCCAATATACAAACAAAAGGTAACTATGAAGAAATGCAGAGGACCCTCAGAGCCAGGATCTGGGCAATAAAGTAGCAGGTGACATGTAATATAGATAAAAGTTTATGTGATGCACATCCCAACATTATCTATAATGTTGAGCTTTTCCTTGAGCACTTCCCCACAGGAGGAAGAACTCACAACTATGACAGTTCCCTGATGGCATCAACCAAATGCTCCAAAATGGTCAAAAGCTGAGGTCAAAACCCATGTCAGGTTCAGGAAGCTCCTGAGCTTCAGATATTTGATGTTGGGAAGAGTATTCAGAGGAATCTTTTCACATGGTCACCTTGTCCTAGTGCTCCTCCTTACATATGCCGATCCAAGACTCTCAATCCAAGCACAGCCACCCTCATCATCTACATTCACGCGAAGCTGGGATTTTGAGATTTGTTTCATTTACTGCAAGCATTTCCATGGTCCTCACATGAAAAGCATTATTTTACGTTGCATTGTTTCTCGCTCCAATATTTCATTAAGTATATTATCCCCAGCCACGTGCTATTCAAAGCAAAGAAATGAATATGTCACAGTGAAATACATCTGGCAGGGATTCCCGGCGCATTGCTTGGTAGCAGGACATATATTATACACTGGGACACGCTCCAGCTGCTTTCCTATATAGCTTTAGTATAGGCACAGATGCAACAGGGATGATGTCAGTTAAGTGCTGGGTTGGGCTTTCTTTGTCTAGTTCTACGACTCCAGCATCAGCTTTTCTTCAAGAAGGGGGGAAAAAAAAAAACAACAAAAAAAACAACCACCACACTTAAGCTAGATAATTTCTCATTGAGTTTTACTTCAAAGCTTAAGACGAGGGCTGGCTATTTTTATTCAAGTTATCAGAGTGTACCAAAGACTCCTGACTCACATGAGAACTGCAAACAGGACTTTTAAGTTGGTTACCTTGAGCAAACCAACCTTCCCTTCCTACCTCCTGTCAAATACAAGCTCAATAAATCCTCTCTGAAGCATGAGGCCACTCTACAAGGCTACCCAAGAGCCTCCCTCACTTCTCTATAGATGCTTATTCTGCATGGACTCAACAGAATAACAAACATCTGTGCCTTCCTCATCCAAACAACTTGAATCCAGCAGAATCGCGAGCCAAGTTTGAACCCCATGG
>JAOXJK010000069.1:20911676-20934016 GCA_025774025.1 Xenus cinereus | reverse complement strand
AAAGAGAACTAAAAAAAAAAAGGGGGGGGAGCTATCCAAATATTTAATAATGCATGTCATCAAAGTATTTCAAGGCTGATATTTCACTAATTGATATTCTAAAACTGAAGGGACAGCTTGTTTGAAATACCACCAGCGTTACATATTCTGTATTCCACTACTGTTAGCACAGTCAGTACTTTTATCAGGAATCTCTGCACTGCAGCTTGTCTTTTTGCCCACCGAGGGCTAACAGGGGCAAAACTTCCTATGCAAATCCTATTTTTTCCCAAATTTTTGTTTCTCGGTTCTGTAGCTGCAGCTCTGACGAGGACACAGAGCTGCAATCAACAGCTACTTTAATTGTTTGTGGTCTACCTGAAATAAACTGTGGATTTCACGTGAAAGACTAAGAAAACTAAATGCTATCCTGGCATCACTCTCAACATCTTTTAACAGGGAAGGCAGGAACTGGACGGCCTATGGATGAGGTTATTTTGGGGAATCAGAGATTCTTTTGATAAACAAGAGTCACAGAATGGCAACGTGGAGAAAGTTTCCACCTCCACTGCTCATCTAGGAGAAAAAATACAGGAGGAAGCCAAGTTGTATTTTGAAAAATGACACTTAATTAATTAACTAACCAGGTTGCTGTCCTCTGCAAAATGGGGGATACTGCTACCAAGACCTACTTTTTATTTCCTCGGTTAAAACAAGCATTGGAATACCATAGAAAAGACCACTTTATTTTAAAAAAATAGCAGCAAAAGGAAAAATCTCTACACATGCATGGCCTTTGTTTTTCAAGGCACAGGGCTACAGTAAGAGATCAGTGTCAGCATCCAAATACAATATGTATAAAACACAAACATTGACTAAGTGGGGACTGGACCTTTTGATGGTCTACAGGAACTACAAGCCCTGGTGGAGCTACAGTCAGCTTCTCCTGAAGGTTATCAAGTTATTGTTCTTCTTGATGGAGCAGAAACGCTGACCGAAGTCTGCAAAAATTCAGCGATGTCCAGTGACTGGTAGCAGGGAATCGATGCATCCATTGGGGATGCCATAATTCACCTTTTTAAAATGAAACAAGCAGTCAATGATCAAGGATCTATACAGCAGATGCTGTGACACAGCACATTGCAGTAATAAACATGTATTTTAGGGTGCCTCTGATACCCTCTGGGTTATTTAAAGCTGGGGGTTCGTACAGATTTTGCTAATTGCACATCACCGATAAGGATTAGGAAGAAATCATCCTGATTTCCAAACCTGCAAAGGAGGTAACTCCATACGGCCACCCAACACGAAGCAGGACAAGCAGCACCGAAAAACAAGGATCAAGATGGCACCAGGGGACAAAGACTTTGCACTTTGTTTGAATCTTCCCAGCTGTGGGCAAAAGCCAGAACAACATAGCAGCTCAGATCACAATTTCATTCTTGCACACGGGTAACAGCTTCCACCTTACCTGGCCTTGCCCTAGAGCTCAACACAAAATAAGGTAGAAAAAGAATGTAGCTGTAAAATTCAAAAGCACATCCTGGAAATTTTTATTATTTTTTTTTTAAATAACTATATTAGTCCGATAAGGTAAGAATTAAGCCTATTGAGGTAGCAGCCTGAATTTCATTATATTCTCTGAACTAAACCCACATCTCCTCTGGAGGCTGGAGATCTGGTTTCTTTGGAGATCAAGCAGCAAAAATAGAAACATTCAGAAGACTGGCAGTGGAATGATTTCAATGCTTCAGTGGGCACAAATTAAAACCGAGCATATTCAATTCAAAGTAGCACAATGAATTTGCTTTTTCTCGTCTGTTCGGAGTGTCTTGTACTCCCATGTGTCCTCCCTTGCCTTCAGAAGGACTATTTCTCCATCCAGACTAAGAGGTGGGGGGTGAGCTTCCCACTTTTTTCCACTGGCAGGCACGATTTTTCATTAGGATAGAGCACCGCTACAGAAGATAAATTCTTTCCTCAAAAAGGAAAGATTAAAACAAATGGAAAACAAACGGTCTTTGAGCACACAGCTCAGGCAGTCTGCACCGAGAGCGGTCAAGCATCCTCAGACGGTTTAAGAAATTAGATGACAGAGATTGCGGCAGCAAAGTATTAAACATCTCGAAGATAATTCCACATCCCAAGTAGAAACATCACGGGGAGAAAAAGAAGCTCTTTTAAGCCGGGTCTGCAAAACTGCTTCTTCGACATCTGTTGGTGCATTTACCGCAGGGCAGCTCACAAAGCAGCTCCGGTGACGGCGTCTGCCCTAATTGCAGTCAGCGGATAATCGCGCTTATCCTGAAACGGGGTGCCAAATGCAATACGAGAAAAATCTCTCTTCCACCTCATGTATTCATTTTCCTCGAAAGCTGTTACAAAAATCTAAAGCCTACCCTATGGTATTTTGGGGTTGAACATTTCTAAGGTGATTCTTCTAATTATCCAAGGACTATTATCAGCAGTCACAGGGTTATTCCCAGAGAAACTCATCAGGCCCTCTCACCTTTTCCTTTCCACCACGTGCCGATCTGCCTCTTCCAATTTTCCTTTTCCACATGCAAGGGGAAGCAGAGGCGCCTCTTCCCCTCAAAGCCTACAGTGATCTCTGTATCTCAGTGCAGAAAACCATCGATTCCACCTGACACAGGAGAGGAATTACAGACAATCCCTCCAAAACCTGCAGTACACGTGGGTTTTAAGCCTTTTTCTTTCTAAAGAATATTAGCGGTACTTTTTAGATATTTTCTTTGCTAGTATAAAGATACTATCAGTAGCAGAAAAAGACAACTCTGCATTTAACATTAATTAAAGTGAAGAATTTATTATAAACATAATCCTTAAGCTTCATGAAGCTTTTTTTTTTTTAACTTATTATTATTACTTTTAAATTAGAGAGCAACCAAGTAGCTTCCATAAGCTTGAAATGATATCTAGGCCTTTTTTTTCTATCTCCAAATGTCATATGAGAAAGGATTGTTACAGCAAGCAAGGTCCTCACAATATTCACCTGTTCCTGTAGGAGGACCTTTGATTTGATACCACCCCTACAAACAGATTATTCCACAAGCAGACCACAGTTTCCAAAATGTTGCCCCAACTCTTGATGCTTTATCAGGTATATTGAACATCGGCGATGAGAAAGATGATCAGTAGGCTTGAGCAGACCATAAGTAGGTCTTTAGACCATCAGTAGGATTTACTAAGACCATGAGTCCACCCAAAAGCAAGCGAGGCCCAGTGGGCATCTCTCCATCCCAACATAGCCTCCCAAGTCTCACAGCCCAGAGCAGCACCCATATTTAAGAGAAAACACACCCCCAGCCCTGCATCCCTGCCCTTGGAAGGGGACAGGACGCAGCCAAGGTCAGCCACGTGTTATCTGAAGAAAGTGAAATGCAATGCTGATTGTAGTCGAACGGGCTCAGATAACACTCCTGGTTTCATTTCTACCTTTTACTTACACGAAGGACAACTGAGAAGGGAACTACAGGTCCTCCACGACATCCAGATCTAAACGGTTTTCCACCAGAACGTCATCACCCAAAAAATATACAGCATTTTCCCTGATACTAGAACCCGATTTACAGGAATCAGACATCAGTTATAAAAAAGCAACCGTATTCTTGCCACTTCAGGGAGAGGTTTGTGATCTCACATGGTATTTTAAAGTCACCAGACCTCAATGCAAAAACACCTTCCAAGATCCTACCTAAAAAAATTACACCTTTTACTTTCCTCAAGTTAGGATTTTTTTTTATTCATATCCAGCAACACTGCAATTATTTCAGCTGAAATATTTTCAGTCTTGCACCTGCATCTTGTCTATCTTTTTCATACTCAAAGGATTTATTTCAAAATGCTCACTGCCCAACTAAATGAACATGCCTAGAAGTTTCAGGAGAACTGTTTTATTTAAAGCAGAATTTAGGTGAGGGGGACCATAAACGATTTGAACCCAACGCATTCGGATCACTAGGAATTATTCAGCTGGCACAAGGCCAGCACAACTCTCCACATCAGAAAAAGAGGTCGGGTAAATCCAATAACAAGTATTTAAAAAGACGAGTCAACAAAATTAGTTCAATTTTCTCGCTGGAGGCAAAGCAAGGTCATCATGAAATAGGTGGGGGGGGAGGACAAAGAGCAGAATCCAGCAATAAAATAATAATTTAAAAAAAAAAAAAGAAATCAGAATATTTAACCTATTGGGTTTTTGCAATTATTTGCACTCCATTTCACCAGCAGAATTAGAAAGGTTAGGACAGGCAGCTGCCCGGGGCCATGACACGCAACAAGCCATCCTCTCTACCATCGCCCTGCGGTGACAACGGGTCCGGCCCGGAGCAGATGCCACCTCTCAGCTCTCATCAGGCACACGAAGACACGGCATGTCTCTGATGCACTAAGAGCTCCCAAGATTAGCTGCCGGCACAAAGACATTCGGAAGAAGGTACGGGTGCGTTACACTCGCAAATGTAAAAATACACTAAGGAAAAAATGAAAAATGCACTAAAAAGGAAATTAGGAGGCACGTTGATCTGGCACAGAGAGGTTTTTAGGACTCATCTTAGTTGATTGGATGAACGCCAAGTCATTGCTAATCAATGTGCATTGTTCAGAGAGGACCAAAATAGATCTGTTTATTTCTTTACAGTCACTGACATTCACACACTGTCTGTATTATTATTTTTTTTTTGAGAGATAAGATGCTATGAAAAGTTGTTCTTTCTGTTCATAACAGACCCACCCTCATATGTGTTTCCCCCCCCAAAATACTGTCCCTGATATACCAAGTCCATATACATTGTGTGTACAGGCATCATAGGCCATAATTTGGGTCAGAATCTCGAAATTTAGCTGGTTTTTCAGGGTAGAAAATTTATTTCCTACCCTATCCTCTCTTTCCATCCTCAGCCCAAAAGTCACTTTCTACAGAAAAAAATGCATTTTAACCTGTTTAGGATTATTATCTTTATCTATATCTTGGCTGCAGGCAGAAAGGAAACTAAAGTTTTGCTGACATTTAAGGGCATCCATGCTTTTTAAGCTGGTAGTATTTGGGGTCTGACAGACACACGGGAACCCATTTGGTGTATTCTTGGTTGTCCTCATCAACTTTGCTCTTGAGCCTCATGGATTTTCCACTTCCCTTGAGCCTTTCCAATCAAGTCTGCCGTGAAAATCATCAGCAATTTGACTTCAACAAGCATCCTTAACCCTAACCTTTAAAGAACAATCAAGTTTGAAAGACAATTTTTAAAAGAATGAGAACTTTCTGTTGTTGCCTTTTTTTATATATGTTTCTCTCAAACAGAGGTTTGGAGATTTTTATTTTTCTTTAATGAAGAGTGAAACACAAGACCACGTTATTCATCCTCATAACCTGCTGGCTTGGGACTCCCCCCCCATGAGAAGTTACCCCAGGCTCTCTGCTTTTCCTGAGGAAGGTACCTCCTGCATCTTCATCTTCCAGACAACTACTGCTAAAGGGATTCCCCAATTTTATCACCTAACCCGTTCACATTCCTCCTTGGAAATCTCCCTTACCGCCTTTATCCTGTACCACTTAGATCCCAGACACAGATATCAACTGGGAAGAGGTTTCAGCTTCAATCACCTAAAATACAGCAATGGGTTTGATGGAATAAAGTCACTCCCAGTGATTATATACCAATCTCTTTTTAATTGCTCAATTTATTTTCTGACACCAATTATTAGCAGCCGTATTTTCATAACATTTCAAGATTTCTTCTCTACTAAGACCGTAAGTTCAGCATTTATATTAAAGGACGTTAATTTCTACAAAAGTAGTAAAAATAAGTCTGCTATGGGAAAATAAGCATTCTCTCTGCACTATTTTGTCAAGTTAAAAGCTTAGCTGACAAATACCAACTTCTCTAAAAAGTCATATTGGCATTCTGGTTTGAGCTCTAATCAGGTTCCATTCATCATAGAAAAATCAAATTTTAATTAAAAAGCCCCAAACCCTAAGGAAGTGTGCTCAAGGAAGAGGAAATTTCCTAGCCTAAATTACCAAATAATCCAACTATTTTTTCCTCCAAACTTCAGTCACATCTTTAGTCTAAGCACAACCTGTTCACCTCTAAAACAAACCACTTTAAACAATCTACTATATTTATTTAAAGAAAGTTTCAGCATACTTAGTCCCATCCAGATGCTGTTAAATTTGTCAAATTCAACACATTGCTCCAGTGATTTAGGTAAATTAGTGAAGCCTCAGCAGCAGCCTGTAATTGCAGCAGAGTTTATTCTTCAGGCACCCATCATGAATTGACAGACAGTAAAAAAAATCATATCCTTTCTAGAAGAGGTTGGGCTTTCTCTGAGTACATAATTCAGTTTTAGATTTACAGTAAGCGATGGAGATTTAAGCAGGAAAGGTCCTGCTTTGTCTTGATCCTTTAACTTCACTGCAATACTTACAGCTACAGCATGAACTCTTACCTTCCCCAATAATTAATGTTAAGAAATAATGGTTTAGAAGTTGCTTTTCAAGGAAACATCCCACTAGTGGGCTGGGGGGTTAAATAAGTCTAATAAACACTTCCAGAGCGACTGCACGATCTCCTTGTCTTCATGTCCAAAATCTCATCCTTCCTGGCTCCTCTAAAAGACAGCAGGAGATGGTACCTTCAGAAAACACAAGTCACCTCAGAGCTTCTCTGAGAAGATGCATGCCTACCTCTTACCTGAAAAACAGATTGGCATCATATGGTAAAGTAAAATATATAAGCATAATTATCCTTCCAAAACGCCTCAGAGAACATATGGTATGGAAATCAAAACTGCCTCAAATCTATTAACTTGGCTATGTGATGAGATCAACAGAAGGGAGCGTGAAAAAAATGTTTAAAAATATATTCAGTGTAGGATCGCACAACTAAAGCACATTCATCATCCGGACCATATAATGACACCAGGAAATGAGCTAAGTAAACCCAAGATTGAAGTTTCATTTTCTGAAGTGCATCTGTTTGGCTCCTATCACCCCAAACCTCATCATTTAACCATGCTGGTTTTCATCTCAGATGCAAAAGATGCAAGAACATAAATCACAAAGGCTTCTTCAACAAGCAGCAATGGAAAACACACTTATAATTTTTTTTTTTTTTTTAATAAACAAATAATCTGGATCCCAGCAGGCCCTTGCCACAGCCCTGCATGCAATGGATGACATCTCATTTCAGGCTGGCCCTTAGTAGTTTGATAGGTTTGGGGTGAAAGAGTGTCCATCTACGCTAGGGAAAGTTAAACCAGCTGGTTTTTCACTGAAGCAGATGAGAAACACCGGATCAAGCCAAGTAAATCAAGGAGAACAGCACGTTCCTGCAGAGGAGGTAACATCCTCTGCTACGCTCCTTCCCTGGGATCATCTGGCCATCTGCGAGTGGAAATGAGGAAAGCCAAACTCGAGGTGGGCTTACCATTGAGGCAGCCAACTAGTCAACTGAGAACATTTCTATTGGTGGCAAGTGGTTTTTTATATTTCATGTGCCAACAGTACAAGCAACTACCCAAAACTCTAGCTGAACATGTCCACAGTGGGGCTCTGGATCAAGTAGGTAGAAAAATGGGTTGACTCCCTCCAAATGAGTCAAGTGGAGGCCTATCACACCAACCATCAGAAATCCTCTTAGGCTGAGAGGCCTACAAAGCAACTGATATACAGATATGGAGAAATTTCCAAAGGAAAGAAAGCCTCAGCTTGTGTGTCTTCTCCACACCATGACTCTGATCACCTGTTCAGTTTTAAGGTGTATGACACAGGCAGAAGATTACTAGACCAACAGCAACCAGAAGATGTTAGGAAGTTTTAGCCCCATGAGTTCTGCCAGCCAATGTCCACAGGAGCACGAATGAGCGGAAAACCAAGCAAGGCCCAGACAGCAGAAGCTTTCAAAATTAATATATGGGTATTTTATGATCCATTCAAATTGAATTTTTAATTACCTCCACTGAAATTACCTAAAGTGATGACTACTTTGTATATCATGCAACTTGACTCCAACACACTGATCTGGTTACTGATTTTGTCGAACTGCAAAGTCTGCTACATTACACTCCCATCTCTCTTGGTACCCTCTTATCTCCCCAGGATTTTGCAGGTCCCCTCACTCTGCACCACAACCAGAGCAAACCGAAGCACCGTTACATGCCAACGCAAAGACGATGAAATCAGATGAATATCGAAGCCAGCAAATGGTGGCATTAGGGCATTTAAAATAGGAATCGGGAGAAATATAAAGTGGAGAAGGTTAGCTCATGAGTTTACATAGAAATGTTACGAAGTGAGAATAGTTTATCTCCCATAACATTATGAAGAACTTCAAAGGGTTTTGAGACTCATCTTGAGCACGGCTATTTCATGGGCTGGCTTGCTCCGCTTTACAAGAATTAACAACGAGGTGCTCTCCAAGGGGTGTCCTGGTGTTATTTTGCAAAGGATTCCCCTGCAACATAAAGCTGTGACAAGAATTCCGCATAAGAACAGGAAAAAAAAACTCTCCTCTGTCTGCAACACCTGCTGTCTCCACCCTCGTGCTACTTTTCTCATCGGCTGCAGAATCAGCTCTGGAAGCAATTTTCACTCCCCGCTTCCCCCTCAGAAAAGCAAAAAAATCCATGTCACAACCAGCAGTGTCCTGGAAAGTCATAAATACTCATTTAACATGAAGTTAATACCTCATTTAGCATTATTTTTATCTTCCCTTGTGCCTACCCCTGCCACGCCTGAACAGAAGTAAATAAATAACCAGCCACCAGTCCCACACCACAAGCCACCTTCCAGTACCGTGTCTTGCTCAAGCTTTGAGCCTCGATGCAGCTCAACTCCCTCGGTACGTTCTACGGCAGGAGATGCTCGACCTCCGGGATCTCTCCACTTCGGAGAGGAACGCATGAGTGGTTTTATTTGCAACGGCAACAATCTGCTTCTGGCCCCCGTCGTCGTCGTCATCATCCTCCTCCTCCTCCTCGCCAGGTCGCCGGACCGTGTAGGCGCCGAGGGAACAGGCTGCACATATTTCAGCCGCGGCGCTGGAAGCCCTGGGCTGACGCGGGAGCTGCCCACGGACACCAGATTCTTTAAGCATTTTCTGCGTGCACGCCGTAGGCAGCACCAGAAATACCATCCACGTGGAAAAATGGGAGAATATTTTATTTCTGCGATAGGGAAGAAACCATCTAGCTAAATGCTGCTTTGTTCGGGGCAGGAGTGGCCTCTCTCTGCAATAGGGGTAATTCAGGAACACTGATAAGTTTGTTTTCTGTGCATAAATAACCTACGTTCAAGCTCAACCGCTTTATCTCAGTGAAGGATAAAGCCCTTGGTGGCAATGTCCTAATATTTGTCTACTCGCTTATCAAGCGGTAGCCTTATTATAAAGGCTAATTCAAACAGAGATTAGATTTCACATATGAAGGAACAGACAATAGCATCAGATATTCTTCAAACACCAGTCAATAAGATTAATTCAAGTGCCGCGGCTGCGGGTTTTCACCTTGACAATGCCTTCAGCAAACAAAAAAAAAAAATCCCCCAACACCCCAGTACCTCCAAACTCATCTTCCCAAAAGCTTTGTCGTATTTCATTGCATAGACATCACCTCGCTTCTCTCGGCCAACAGCAACTACAAATAGTCTGCAGGAAGCCACTAATTTCCTGAAAAGAGGGTTAACCGAGAATCATAGGAAACGGAGAAAATTAAAGCTGGGTCTAACATCTTGACTAGGCTTCTGAGCATACTGTAGGAGGGGGAAAAAAAAAGTTGTTCGTAGCTCTGAACACAATCAGAAATCTAAACCCATGCAAAACTAAATAAGAATATTCAAATCATTGAGTCGGATGTAGCAAAGAATTACCTTCTTCAGCGCAGAAAGCCACTTTCCACGCTCGGGTACAGTTTTCACATGTAACTACCTAAAAGTGACCATCTGAAAATCTTAACTTGAAATAGAGCCAACTTAGTTGTAAGACATCCCGAGCACCTGGCAAACCGCAATACCTTGCAACCAAGTGCTGTCACCGAAAGGGCTAATCCAAAAAATGAACAGCAAAAAAAAGAACTCAGCAATGCGGTGAAATTTCACTCGCTCAACAGTTGTGCTGACAGACCAGAGACACGTGAAAAATCCACTGGGTGCTCTGCGCGAAACAATCCGAAACAAAAATGTGAAGCTTTGATGACTTTGCCAAAAAAAAAAAAAAAAAAAGTAGGAGCTTTGGTTTTAAAATGTCCAAATGTCCTAAATTATCACAAAATGTTGTGCAACACAAAGAGAGGAGGGAATGCATAGACCGGCGCATCAACACCAGCTGAAAAAAGTAAGAAAAGTTGTTTAAATATACTTATAATAGCAGCCCTCCAAAACTCCAGGGATTGCACAACAGAGATGCAGAATAGGGAGGTGATACAAAAACCGTAACAGCTCTGCGGCCTCTGTCACGCACATGGAATAACCGAGAAGTGAGCGAAGGAAAGAAACGTGTATGTGATGTGACAGCAACAGAGGAGCCAGAGTGATACGGTATTTAAAATGTCACTGGCTGAATAAAATGTGAGGGGGCTAAATCCAACAGAGACAGGAGAAAAAAAAAAGAAAAAAAAAAAAAAGTAAAACTCCCTTCTGGGGCAGTTCTCCCAGCTTCCCTCTGATCAGGGGAAAGGCAATCTTACCCTGCCCCAACCTGCCAGGATGTCGAAGCAAAAATTATTATTTTTATACAACTGCCTTGCTCTTCTCTTGCATCCTAATACAGCCTTACTGAATTAACTTGGCATTTTTTTTTTATCTGTACCTCTAAGGCTCTTCCTCCTGTATAACTTAAGATCACTATCAAGAGGTTGACTCCTCTGCCAGCTCAGGATGCCAATCTCCATTTCCCCTTAATGGGTTGGTAAGAAAAAAAAAAAAAAAAAAGAAAAAAAAAAACAAACCACCACCAAAACCAAACCAAAAAAAAGAAAAACGTGACACCTACAGAACAGAAATACCCCACAGCCAAGGCTGGAGGTGTGCCAAGACCCTGCGTTAACCTTTATTTTTTGGTAGACCCTACGGATCCATCTCAAACGATGCAGATGTTTGCAACTTCTGCAAGAAACCTGGGGCTGTAACTAGGGCACACAGGCAATACAATAAACAAGTAGAATAAGCCTAAAAATACTATATAATACTTAAATCATTTATAAAATAATATTAGAAACCTACCAAACATTGACAGTGTGTTTCAGTTGAAAAAAAAAAATCCATAAAAAGAAGAGTAGAGCTCACAACGAGGAAATTCTTGCATCAAGTCACTGATGACACATCCTACAGATCAATGTCCTCTCCTAAATCCAGCTGTGTCTTTCCCTGCTGGCAGCACCATCCCAAACTTTTCCTGGTGGAACTGCTCACACTCCTTGCTCCAAATATGAAAAAAAATTACCCTTTCAAAGGTTTAAAGCTAACTTGATTTAATCAAAAATGAGGGGAAAGCAATTATATCGTTAGATTTACCAGGAGAATGAAGGAGAGGAGGGCAGGAGTCTCTGCTGGCATCACAGCCCTGAGTGAAGCACACTTCTACCTATACCCTCAGGAAAAATAAAACTAAAAATTCCCTTCCTAGCCTAAGAATTTCCTAACTGACACACTAAAACACTATGTATCGGCTCAACAAAAGAAACTAAAGAGTGAAAAAACTGTCCTGCTGATTGTATCACTGATCCCCAGTTGGGCAAGACCCTCTGGACAAGCACGTGTCTTGCTCAAAGCAGCAAGAAGAAACCTTTTCTCACCCTTGGGATGAATTAAGCGGGTTTATCACAAATTCCCTTGAGATTTGGGTGCATCTCACCATCTTCTGCACAACGGCAGATCCCAAGACCAGAAAAACAACCTTTCCTCAAGGAAGGTCCTGGTTCAGCTCTGGTTTGAAAGCACGGGCTGCTCCTCTCTGATGCCCTGCCAGAAGTGGCCTCCAGCAAGGAAGCCCGGGATGAGTCACGCCACCGGGAGAAGGAACTTAACGATCTGGCTTGAAAAGCACAGAAGAAACTTGGGATTTTTCTCCCTGTTCTGCCATCTCCATTTCTGCACAGCAGGTCTCGGTAATTGCACGCTGCCGGGCAAAGGAGAAGTAAAAATACACAGCAGAAACAGGGAGGGTCTGCCAACTGAGGCTTTTTTCCTAAAAGGAGAAAAACTGAGACAAGGGGGACGTTAAGGGACTGAAAGGATCATCTGGTAAGAGCACCATAAAAATTTTGGGGTTTTTTTAACTGACTTGCATGAATTCCAGCTGGCATAGGGATTTATTGCTTTCCACACCTGCGGAGCTATGAGCCAAGAGCTTGTACCGCTTCTGCATCACCTCTTTAAATACTGTGTCCTCTAATCTGAGTTAGTTCATACATAAATCCAGGAAAAAAACTCAACTTTTGAGCCCCCATATGACAGCCTCAAGACAAAAATTTAAATGCCCCAGTTTGCTCTCCAACTAGGGATAAAACATATCAAAAATTGACCCATTTTATATTTACACAAGACGTAGGGGTCAAAGTAGTCTTTCTGTTAAAATATAACATCTTGAGTGCAAAAGACTTAAAATTATGGCACAATTCCCTTTTCACAAAAAATCCATTTTATTCAATGGCTGGGAGGGTGCAGGGGGGCGAGGCATTTCTTTGCTTCATTCACTATCGCAACCTTTTACTATTCAAAAAACATATTGAAGAGGAAACCCAACGGTAATCTCTCCTCCGTCTTTTCAGTCCAATTTGGCAATTCTGGCAATAAAACTACTAATTCAACACGTTCTTTACTTAAATCAAAGCGAAACTGCAAAACATCTGCTGTAGCTGCCGACCTTGCTCCACACCGGAGGATTTGAAATCTCACTCCATGCATGCCTCTTTATTGTTTTGGGTTGTTTTTGGTTTGGTTTTTTTTTTTTTTAATCTATCCACCCCAACCACTAATTTAAAGGAAACTGTGCTGGATGCTCGAATTGACCCCGTTCTCTTCCTTCCCCAGTTTGTCTCTATAATTAGCCCTTCCCAGCTCAGCCTTAGCAAAGGGAATCAGAAACAAGACCTTTCCGAGCCGCACCCTGCAGACCACAGAGACTGCCTCCGTATTGTTTTTGCCCAAAAATCAACATATGCTGCAACATTAAGTCAAAAAAAAAAAAAAGAAAGAAAGAAGAAGTGCATCTTCACCATTTTCAGGCACGTTACAGTGAATGATGCAGCTAACCCAAAAGGAAATTTCACCTGCAACGCTAATCCCTTGGGCATACTTTGTAACATGAACAAAAAATACTTGTTTTCCTCAAAATAATACACAGTTGCACAGCTGTCCACGCTAAATTCACCTCCGTGGGACTTGCACTGCTGCCTATCTCGGCATACGTGAAATGCAGGGAATAATCTGGTCCTGTGCTAAGGCACCAGAAGGACCCACACCTTGTTTCTTGAGAAATTAGAAGGCATGTGGAGAACGAGGAAAGGAAACACATAAAAAAAAAACTCTTATCAGCAAGCAAATGCCACCAAAGAAAGTTTACTTCCCTACTTGCCTCTACAATAGGCGACGATTGCTACCAGGTGACCAGAGCTGCAGTTATTTTTAGCTACTTGGGGAAAAAAAGAAAACAAAACAAATTTAAAAAAAAAACCCAACACCCCAAAACCAGTTTAGGTCTGGCTTTACGGAGTTGCTGAGCACTGGACAGTGCTGAATGAAGTAACAAGTCCTCAGTGATGCCAGCAAAAACACAATGATGTCAAAGCTTGCAGGTCTAACTTGGCCTGACCCACACACTCTGTGCCACCATGGTATTTTCTGCCTTGGTCTTCATGTAAGGAGGACAATGCAGCCTAATGCAACGATCCAAAACTAAACCACGGGAATTGTTTCAGTTAGTTTTGAGCTTTGTTTCCTTCTATCCCACTTCTCCCATCTCTAAGGTCGCAGAACATCTATCTCAAGAGGTTGTTCCAGAAGGTATCTACCAGAAGCAGCACCCCAAGGGCTACGAAGCACGATACTGGTGTGCACCACGTCCCTAACTCACTATTTTCTGCTCAACTTTCACACTTGAATGTTCAGCTTTACAACTATTTTTTCACTCCACAAAGCTGCTTCTTCTTTTCTTTTTTTTTTTTTTTTGTGGTTGCATGGTGCTCAGAAACCAAAAGGGTTGCATTTTTTGATGCTTAATTAGCCAAGACTGAAGTTCTCCTCTTCAAATCCATCAGCATCCATTCGCTAAAAACTATCCTGGCATTTCAGAGCTGTAGCTCCCCGAAGCACACAAATACGCATACTTCCCTAATGATCAGGAATTTTGACGTTTATACATTTAGAAAATTAAATGGCAGCTGGTGGGAGTCTAGCTAATACCGGCAGCATCTGAACCTGTAATGATCCTTCACCTAAGGAAAATTGTTCAAGTTTTTTGAATACTTGTCCCCTCCACCCCCTGAAGAACATACCTGAATGAAAAGTATGTAGATTAACGCTCCCTGAAAACCTAAACAGCAGAAAAGAAAGTTGATCCAGTCCTAAAAAAAAAAAACCAAAACCAAACCACAACACCAAAACTGTTCTCAGTGCATAGTCCATGCTCAAGTAAAAATAACTTATAAATAACATAGAAAAACTGCACCTAAAGATTTTAAATCCATGTCTGCAGGTTTTAATTTCTTTTTTTTTTCTTGAAAGAAGACACATTCTCTCGGGATTTCATTTTTACTAAAAGTAAACACAACGCAAGAGAGAAGATTGCAATCTCCCCACCACAGAGCCTGAATCACAAAAATCAACACTGAGCTACTTTTAAACCCAAAGCTTTAAATGAGTTTTGTATGCAATTGAAACTGGGTCGCATTTAGCACTGGAGACCTCGCAGCAGGGCCATTCACCAGACGACAGCATCTGCATAAAACTTCTCTCATTCATCTTTTTAGTCCTCAAGTTTCACATCTTCCCGGACAAAACAAAAATGAAAGCAGCGCTGGAGCAGGACATCTACACCGTGGAGAAGTGAACCAGAGGAGGAAACCCCTAATGTTGCTGAAAACCCAGCCAGCAAACACTGCGGGCGAGCTTCACACCTTCCTTCAACAAGAACAAAATACAGGACAATATTCAGGCAGAGTTGGTTTTTGGTTTTGGTTGGTTTTTTTTTTTTTTTTTCAGTCTCCAGATCTTATTTCTTTCCAGCAAAGACTTTTAGGTGGGAGGATGAACTCTCAATACCACAGACTTTGGTGCTCACTTTTTTCACTAGTTCATTATCCTTACCCCATTTGCTGGAGGTCCTTTATTTATTTTATATATATATGTATTTTTAATTTTGCCCCCCCCTTGTATTTATTGCATTGCTCACCACAGCCAAATAGCAATGCCTATGTAGTATTTAAATCACAACAACAGGGAAAAAGGAATAAAACCAGAACATGTAGTAGGAACTGAACTCTGAAACGATTTGTTCGAATGCAGATCTGCAGCTCCCCTTCTGTAATTAAAAAGGATCTGAGTCCGAAACAACGCACGAGTCCATGCCTCTTCTGAAGAGTGGTAGCAAACGGCGTGGAGCAAGCGCTGGGCAACTGCTGCTCAGTCACCTTCCTTGGCAAGGTATTTCTTAGATATACCATTTCAGCCTTACAAGAAGAAATATAACTCTTGTTATTTATTAATACTAATGAATTCCTTAATCAAATCACTGCAGGTCACAGTGAAACGGGAGATGTGCTTGAAGAAGCATAATTAGGCTTTGAAATAGGCCCTGTGCTTGGACAAGTCAAGATGCTCTTGGCAATCACTAGAGTTGAGCAAGGTTACACAGCGAGCAGAAAAAAAGGGGGGTTTTGTTTATAAAAATCATACCTGCTTCAGGTTAGTTCATTCTGTTCATAGTTCAGAGATACTCTTAAGATTCCTCGTTATCTGCTGCAGGCACCTCAAACCTGACCTCTGCTCTGCATTGTCCTCCTATCTCCTCGCTTACCTTCCAGGCACGGTGAAGCGCCTCCGGATAAGATAACGCGAGGCGATGGCTGCAGCCAAGGAGCCTGCTCTTCTGACACGAGACGCAAGCGCCTGCCTGTACGCGTTATTCATGCAAGGGTCTTCCCGGGAAGGAGAAATGTATAGCGTGTGCCCTTGTTGCTCATCGAGAGGTTTGCAGATGAGGCGGCCCAAATCCAGAGCGAGTTGCCCGACCACTGCATCTCTCTCCAGCGAGCCCTTCCCGCCGCGGGGCTATACCTGGATTTTCTGATGAAGAGAGGCAGAAGAAACAGTGGCTCTGCTTTTAAACCAGGTCTGCCCAAATCCCTTCTTCAAGCAGGAGTTGTTCAGCCATCCTTACCGCCACCAGCAGCAACAAAACCCACATAATTACCCCAATTTACTGAGCAACCAGTGAATTAAGGAGCAGTGGCCAGCTCTCCTGCCTTACATTTCTCAAAGAAACCCCCAGAAGGGTTGTTTGCCAACATCACCTCCCTCTTCAAAAAAAATACACTTATTTTGAAATCTTAAAAAGCTGGTTGACATCATTTTAATCGAGTGCTACGTTTCTAATGACCTGCTGCATTCAATTATTTATTTTTTTTTTTGCCTACTGGGACCACATTCCTTAACAATTAAATCATTTACTAATTCCTCCCGGGAGAAGTTGTCCTATGCACCCAACAAGCATAAGCCAACCTAACAGTTCTTAGACAAGTACTGCAAAAGTAAAAATGTCAACGTTCTTGAGAATTTTATTTCGGTCTGCATATTTACGTAAAGTATGAAAAGACAGTAGAGTTACGGAAGTCTTCTCAAGTAAATATTTTCAGTTAACATGCTTTAAGTTCATCCCTCAAACCCAACCATGTAGATGCCGAATACAATAAAAGAATTCTTGGCAGTCTATCAAAAACATTCGTAGCCCGGGTTGGTTTTAAAGCTCAGGTTTTTCAAAGATGCATCTATATAGGCTAGACACTCCACTTCCATTAATGCTCAACCGTGATATATCATATCTAGGATCATATACCTTTTTAAAGGTTACGCTTTACAAGTAATAGAAGATAGCTGTAAAAATTTTGATTAAAAAACCGCACAGAGGCTGCCAGATTATCCGTGTTTGATGGATAAAAGGCATCTGGAGGAGGAGTAACTCTACCACTGATCCAAGGTCATTTTGTGGGATACCAGAAGTGATTCAAGGTGGAGAGATCAACAAGTAATATTCAAATCTGATATAGAAACCCACATATTTTTGCTATTTTTACATTAGTAAATGTGGTAACCAAAACAAGAGCAGGAGAAAAACCAGTATTCACATACTGAGTATCCTCAGTTGGTTCCCGAATAGATAGTTAACTACCAAGAAGTAAACAGAGACCATCCCATTACACACTGACTGCAGTATTTCTGTGCATTACTACTTGTTTATTTTAAAACACATTTTTCCTCTGCTACTGCACGCAATATCCAAGCGGGGCAGACCGCTGCTCCACCCCTCACTGGTCCTCAGAGACATCTGCAGGAACTACTACAAGATGTAGGATGGAAACCACGATGATTTCTCTACGAGAAGCTGAGCGCCCAGTTTGAACCGTTGCAGACGCAAGCGTTGAAAGGAGCCTGCTCCAGTCCTCCCCTCATGGCAGGAAGCCTTACACCGACCTACATCTACAGCCAGCCTTCTCTTAGGGACCTCCGACACCCACAGGGATTTCAGAAAACTTCACTGGTACCTGAAGGAGACACTTTAAAGGCACACCAGAACCCAACAGAGGGATGAAGGAAGACGGTGGCAGAGCTACACCCCACTACTTAAGTCAGGCGTGTAGCTGTAAAAAGCTTTCTGCACTTAAGACTCGTCTCCCTTGATGGACCATGGGATTTGCAGGAGACCTAGCTCCATCTCTTCATGATGCTCTTAGCAAAACCCTAAAAAAAGCTGACAAGAAACACCAACAGAGCCCGGAACAGCAACCCACAGCTTCGTTTCACAGAGCCGGTGCCAAGCCATGCCTTGGCACAGTGTGGACAGCCAAAAAACGTACGAGAATCCTACACAAAAGGAGCCTCATCCCCCTCCAAAGGGATGCCCACCCATGCCTGAAGAAAAACCACAAGACAAGATTTTAATGGCAGAAAGGAGAGAATAACAATAAGAGAATGAGAGAATAACAACAACAAATAAATACCTGTAGATTTCAGGATTATTTCCTTTTGCCTAGAAAAATGGCACGCAACCATTTCACCTCCAAGGAGTTTCCACCAAAACACTGCAGGGCCGGCCACTAGCCAGCTGCGGGCTGATTATCAGCACACCAACACCGGTGAGGACTAGCCCCCTTCCCCTCCCAAGATTAACTTCAGCTAGGTCAGAGCCTCTTCCAACAGAAGCCTGCCACTAGATCAGCTTAACGAAATCATGGAAACGCAGAATAGAGCGACAGGTTAATACACGTGCAAGTGGAAGTCTGTGCTCCGTGAACAAGGGCTGCCACGGATCACGTATAACCTTGTTCTCCTTGGATGCTTTCCCCCCAGCGCAGCCCAAACCGCTCCCCTTCCCTTCTCCTCTTGCCATCTGCAAACCACGACTGGAAGAAGACAGATGTGAGACCTCTAAAGCTGCGAGGAATCTGGTCTGACCTCGCAGCCAACAGGCTCGGAGCAGGACTTTGGACCGAGTGACCTCCTGAAGTCCCTTCTGACCTAAGAGACCCTACAGTTCTCCATCGGAGAAAGCAATGGAAAGAAAAAAAAAAAATAACCTAGAAGCAGCAATACACAACTGGGTAGCATCAAAATCACGGGTGGGCTGTTAAAATAAAAAGCATTTGTAGCAAAGACAAACAGCTCTCGCTTCACCTGTAAGACTTTTCCATAGGCACCTGTTACAACATTCCTTCCCAGAGAAAAAAAAAACCTCTACCATGATGACAAGCAGAGCCATAACTCTTGATAATGTTTTAAAAACAGAGAGAAAAATGAGTTCAATTCTAAAAAAAAAAAAATCACTGTTCAATGTGCTTTCCTTCTGAATGTTGATATTTTCTGAGGGCATACAGTTTGTTGAATTTGCTTTTAAATGTCCAATTCATAAGATACAAGAGTTAAGACATCAATGCAATCACAGGAACGGAGGTACATCACACCACGGCATTCCACCTACCAAACACGGTAGCAAGATTTAATATTGAAGAGTCACATAGAGAAAACAAAGACTATTCCATTTCCCTTTTTTCCTGTTATTATCCATTATCTTGGCAAGAGTTTCACGTGTTCGGTTTATATAGTCTCAATCCTGAACACCTGTGCCTCCACACGTATACCCAAAGCCTATGGAAAAATTTGGCCCGTGTAAAAGAAAAAAATAAAAGGGCCACAAAAATAATCTCAATTCTCATGATCTACAAACATCCCACCAGCAGCATTTCATCCTTATAATTCCACAAGAAACCCACGCCTAAGCTTTCCGATAATCCCGGCCATCTAACCCAAAAACACAGCGTAATATTTCTGCAGCAGGAAGCCTAAACCGTTAACAAGCTTCTTCCCAGAGCAGGGAACAGACACAACCAAAAAACTCTGATGATACTGCTTTTGTCCAAAGAAATGCTAGAGAAAGTCTTGAATTTGCAAACTCGAGCCGCGATCCTTTAAATATTTATGCTTATGTTTACTTTTTAGAGAAGGGAGAAATCCCATTCACTCAAGAGGAAGTGAAGCAAATGTAGGCACGCAGGACCCAAGCCTGAGAAAATAAGATGCCCTTTTTAAGCTCAATACAAAAAAAAACCCAAAAAACCACCACCCCATCTTCTAAAGCCCATCCCGGCGAGCCAGGCTCCACGACCAGGCTGGGAGCTTCATAAAGTAGACGACAAACACGCCTTCAATCTCAAGGTGACACAACTGGCAAAACTATCCTTCTAAAAATGATGGGCTCTTTCCCCACAGACGGCAGCTCTTCCCAGGCCGGCCTTCAGACTCGTCGAGTATTCCGCGTGCAAGTGGGACCGCGACCCCATTTTATTTATAAACCAAGGGGACGCAGGAATTTCTGAAATCGAGTTTGACCAGCTAAGACGCCGCAAGAGGCTCAACGACCTTGTTTCCTCCCTCATGTATTTTTGAAAGGAATTGCATCCAAAAGCTCCATGGTTTGGAGCCAGAACTAGAATTTGCCAGAAAACGACCCACCAAAACCAACCACCCCAAGTGGCTTTAGAAACTCTCTGATCGCGTTCGCTCGCAATTTTGCTGGACTCGAGGTATTTAAGGCTTCAGGACTACGTGGCACGCTCGGTCCCAAGGCTGTAATGGTGAACCCAGGTCTCCTTCACCAACTACCAGCTGCAAAACCAGTGGAGGGACCAGCACCATCCCTGTGCTCCCAGTACTCCCCCTGTTGACTTGTGGGCGATAAGGAGGAGTGATCCGTTTTTCCATCTGGAGCTGGACACCATCCTTCCAGAAATGAAGCGGCGCACGCGGGCGATTAGGATTTCTAGTACAGCCCTGCCTCAAAACGAGCTAAATTAAGGTTGCGCAGGTAACCTCAGGGTTTCACACTTCCCGCCTGACCTCACATGCTTCACATTCTCAGAGGTTTTCTTGCAAACGCGATGAACGCTCGCTAAAATCACCACGAACTTCCCAGATAAAAGTAATTTAGGCATAAAACATTCAGAGGGTTAGATTTCCCCAGCAAAAAGTCCCAAAGGTTTGCCAGTCTGAGTTTTAGGTGGCGCAGACGAGTGCCAGCGTTTGGTAAGAGATACCGCAACGGCAGATGTCACATCAGCCATTTGATACCTTTCAAACTTAAAATGCAGCTTCCCCACCCAAAACCAAAAAAAGGTAAAAATGTGAACTTTATAAATCGCAACTGGAGCTGCAGATGCACAGAAAAAACAACTCTGAGGCTCACTCTCTGCAAAGCTGAGCCTACAGCCCAATACTTTTTATTAATAAAATAGAGAGAATCGGGGTATTCAAACAATCCTTTTTTCAGATGTCTCAGAGGCACCACTGACAGACCAGAGGCCTTTCAATAAAGAGGAAACCTCTCCAAAAGCATCCTGATTTGTCTATTGATTGCGATAAAATAAATAAATAAATATAAAAAGTTGCATCATCACTGATAGCCCAGGAAACAAAAGCTTATTACTCGTGTGCCACGGCTGCTGAATTACCTTCCCTACCGTCAGCAGCCGGACCAGCGGCTTCCAAAATGGTCTTGGGGATGAAAAAAAAAGCCACTGAAATGGGTAAGTTTACTCAAAAGGCGTAAGGGAAACCGTAATTATCGCGTGACTGCAGGACGACGGGCTGAAGAGAAGATGCTTGTGGGTGATAACGCAGCCTCTCTGAGCCCAGCCGGAGCTTGCTGGTGCCCGTGGCTAAGCCCAGCTTAGGGGGAAGGTTGCGCTTAAGCATTCACAGCCCATCACCACCGCGTCCAGGCGCCTCTCCTCGGGAGACCCGAGAAGGCAACGACCTTCCCCTGTCACTTCCTAGCGCTCCCCGGGGGAAAAGAGCCGGGGAAAGGCTCGAGCTGGCCAAAAACCCATTTCCCCAACTAATAACCTGTTTACGAAGCGATGCGTTAAAGCGCTTCGTTGGGGGTTTAGCAAAACGCCGTGCCGCTTTCCCTCCCCACAGCAGTGCTCTCCTCCTTCCTTCGCCGCTACGTGATTATTTTTTTTGATACGCCGATGGGCAGGGTAACGCGTGCTGCAGCGAGGGATGTGAAAGCCATGATTTCTGCTGAGCTCACGCTCCCGACTTTTATTAATCTCAGCTCGATTTCAGGATACGAAAACGTAAATGGAGGAGGAGGAAGAGGAGGAAGAAGAAGACGATCTAGAAGCAGAAGGGCGGCAAAACGCCCGGCTCTGAACTTATGGCAGGTCCTACCTCCGGTCACCTCGAAGAGGGGTTTTGTTGGTTTGTTGTTTTTTTTAAGGCGGATAAAGCCAAAGGCCGTTTTGGCCAGATTTAGGAAAATTCCAGAAAGAAATAGCGAGTGTTTTAACCTTTTGGAGGAGCAGCGCTGGCAGCAAGGTCCGGTGTGGCGGGGGGGAGCGAACTGCCGAGGGTCCTAACGCTGCCTCCAAAACCAGAAATACCTCATTAAGACGGGGTGGGAAGGGCTAACGATGCTCCGGTAACGGGCTCCCGACGGCCACCCGGTCCCACCGCAATGCCCACGGTCACGGCGCGGGGGCCGTGTCCCCACCCGCCGAGGGGGGCTGCGGGGGACGCCAAGCAAGCCACTGGTGACACTGGAAAGGCGGAGGGGAGGTAAGAGCTGCCCACC
>JAOXJK010000069.1:20867294-20887924 GCA_025774025.1 Xenus cinereus | reverse complement strand
AACAGGGACACACACGACTACCAGAAGTGAGGGGGGGGGCTGCGGGGGGAGCAGGGGAAGCTCGGAGCACGATGGCGGTGGAGCATCTTCTACCCCCACCCCTGGACACACAACCAGCCTGGAGGGTCTGGAGTCACCTTGGATTTGGTCTGTGGGGAGGTGTGGGGGAGTAGCAGCTTCCCTGGAGTGAGGAGGGTGACGGGGGACAACCACACACCCCCTCTCCCCTGCCCCGTCACCCGGGAACGGGACACATGTCACACCCTGAGGACAGTCACTACGGGCTACCAGGAACCTCCTACGCTGACTCCGACAGACAGCGGGGACAGGACTCGACTACGGGGAGAGGGTTTTTCTTTTTTAAAAAAACTAAACACTTTCAAGTATTGGTTTTTTTTTTAGTGATTTAAGGTCTCTTCCCCCTGCTGCTGCCGCGCTGGGTGGTGTTGAGCAACCTACATCCACGCTAGGGACAAGGAGGACATCGCAAGCCATGGCTGGTCTAAGGCGAGGGGAGCGAGGGGAGGGGGGAAGGAAGGAAGGTGGTGGTGGTCGCTGGTTGGCGTCGGGCCCCTCAGGGAACGGGCACCACGCGCATGGTGTTGGTGTAGCCGGAGCCGGGGCGCCAGCCCGTCAGCACGATCACCAGGTCCCCGCTCTTGAAGAACCCACGGGCTTTGCCTGGGAGAGAAGAAAGAGGCGTCAGAGCCGGGATGCCTTTGCCACAGGGGGGATAGGGCTTGTCACCCACTCCCCGTGTCACTGAGGTAGAGCGGGACATGGCCCACAGCAGCGGGTTGGTAAGAGGACCCCGTCCCCTGCTACCCACCCATCTTGGACCCTTGGCCTCCACTGGCACACAGAGCTTGAAATGAGAAGCCACGGGCGTTTGGAGAAGCCACGGGCGTTTGGAGAAGCCACGGGCGTTTGGAGAAGCCACGGGCGTTTGGAGTCACCCCATTCCCAGCTTCTCCCATCCCTCAGGAGCAATGACCATCCCAGTTCAAGCACTTGTCATGTTAAAACCAACCTGGTTTTCTGCTGGAACCTACTTTAAGGCCACCACGACGAACCCGCTCTCCCATTTCCCCATCGGATGTGGTCGTGCTTACACAACTGCCATCCCTCGTTTCCCAACCGGACACCGTTACCACACAGGCAGCCGGTTCCCCTCCCTGCGTCCCCACGGGTAACCCCAAAAGCACCACCCGAGGTGCTCAGGGACCACCACGTCCCACCAGAGCAGCATCACTCACCGACATTCATGCCCAAGTTCACGCGAAGGTCCACATCCTCCGCCCAGGCGTCGTGGGCCGGTTCTTTGCAGAGGACGGGGAAGATGCCCCGGTAGAGGTGGGCCTGGCGAGCCGTCTGGTCGTTACGGGTCACGGCGATGATGGGAGCCCGCGGGCGGTACCGGGACACCAGGTGTGCTGACCTAGAAGGGAACCAGGATGGAGGTGAAGCACCACACGCACAGCTACAGGGAGCACAAGTGACACCGAGGTTTCTTTGTCACCCTGAAGGACTCCACGAAACCCCTGGAGGGACACAGAGGGTGACCACAGGAGCCAAGCTCACCCAGGAGCTCCATGTTCTGCTGAATTCCCCGTTGGGCCATCACCAAAGGCTGTCCCTTAGTGATGGTCCCTGCTCCAGTCTCGCCGCGACAATCCCCTCGCCTCCCAGTTTAGGAAGTGCCATCTGCGTGTTTTGGTGCCGAAAACAAGCCTTTATTTGTCCCTGTTGCTATGCTGAGGTGGCGAGGTGCCACGGATGCTGGCCTCTGCAAGCAGCCCTCGGCATCTCAATGGGGGGTCCCTGCCAGTTCTCTCTGTTTGGAGGAGCTCCCGGGTTTATGGGATGGAAAGGGCTACACAAAGCTTGCCAAGGAAGAAGCCATTTGCCTCCCGGCCACGTTCACCCGCCGAAGGCAGCAAACAGGCCGGTTCCTCCACACTGAGCTCTGCTCTGGCACCCAACAGGAAGCAAACTCAACCCAGGCCAAAATTTATACCAGGAAGTTGGGCTCTGAGTCCTTAAAACAGGCAGCAACACACCCTGGGTGGGGACCAGGGCTTCCCTTTCCCCCAGGGCACTGCTTACAGAGGGGGCACCTGCGAATAAACGGAGACGGAAACGGCAAGGCCATGGCATTTACAGCTCCACGAGCGTGCTGGTATCTCCACTAGCTTTTGCAGCCTTGTTGAGAGGAGCTAAGCCGAGCGATGCTGCTCAAAGCGGCAGTAGCGGTTTGCTCGAAGCACCCAGACACACGTGCCAGCTCTCAGACAGTCCTCCCACGCTGCCCGAGCAGCCTCCCGGGAGTTGCTCTGGGAGGTCCAGGTACTCAAAAGGCCGTAACAGAATCCACAGCTAAAAATATTCAAATATCAGAGTTCAAATCTCTTTTAAAAAGGTCAAGTGTAAGGCTGGAACCTTTCGCAAAGAAACATTAGAAGCACGAGGGTATCCAGAAACTCAGTGCTTAAGAGTCGCTCCTCGTCTCTGCAGAAAAGTGGCTGCTCCCGATCACTTTGAGCTGTAAATCTGGATGAAGGATTGGTCCAGATCTTCAGGTAGACCGTGCCCAGCACATATAATGGCATCTCTGCTGCTGCGCTATTTTTGTGGTCTGAATCCAGTGCAAGAAATTCACATTTTTTTTCTTCCAGAAAGCAGTCTGAGACTTATGGCCAGACGTGCTCGGAGGGTGGGCAGCCCAGTTCCTCTGGATGGAAAAGCTGATCAGCAAAGGCTTCAGCTTCCTCTCCGCAACTGGAAGAGCGAGTTTCTGCTCGGCAGTTGTCACGGTCGCTGGACATAGGAATCCCAAACTATGGAGTTCCAGCACGTCTGCGTTGCTGTGTCCCACCTGCAGCCGAGGCACCGAGCTCATGGAGAGCTGCTGGGTGCCTGCCAGCTCCTGCCTCTCCAGCGAGATTACTCACGGGCAGGCACGAGGGAGGCTGGAAGAGGAAATTTCCAACACTTCCAGTTTCCCTGCCTTAACAATTCCAGGCTAAGCCATCCCTCTTCGCCCCTTGGGCTTTGGCAAGCAGGGCTGACACCCCAAAGGTTCAGCAAGGGACCTGTAGTTTGGATGCTACTATGAAAGGGCCAAATCCTCTATTTTAAAAAAAAAAAAATAAATATATACATTCTGCATCCACTGAGCTTCTGCCTTGTTAAACCAAGGATTTCTTGCCAAGAAGTTGGAATTGAAGCTGCAAGAATTATTCTGCCTTGCCTCTTCCAGCCAGCACTGCTGGCAGTGCCACTCGGAGCAGCAAGGGGAGGCAGGGCTGGGAGAACCGGTGCCACACCGGCAGAAGAACTCGGAGGCTATGGATGTGCAGATGTTTGAGATGTCTGCCCATCTCCTGAGGAACCGGCACTGCAGGCAGGCGGCCTGGGCTCTCCGTCGCTGCCAAAACCCGGGCTTCACCATTACAGGCTTTCAAAGCCATCTTTTTGCTGGGCTCCTTCCCCCACCCTGTGAAGAAGTGGGTTTGACCTGAGGGAACCTGTCACCTCCTACCTTCCAGACTTGGTGAGGACAATAATGGCCCCGCTGCAGCACTTGAAGGACGCTTCCACAGCGCCAACAGCAGCGGCCTCGGTGGGGTCACAGTTCAGGGAAGTCAGACGCCGCAGTTCCTCAAACAACTGCCTGTGAAAGATGGCGGCTTCGGCCTCCCGGGCAATCTATAAGAGCAACACGCGTTCGGGAAGACAACACTCACGTCAGTCGCTCGGGGCGGCACAGGGAAAGGCGAGGTGCTCTATCGAGGTGTCACACAAATACCCTCAAGGCTTTTGAGTTACCAATTAGCAACCCCAGATTTCAATCAACGTGCTGGAGTGATGGCCACAACACTGAGCACACCTTAGAGAGCAACCGCTCCCATTCTTGAGGGGTTTTATTTCCGAATCGGTGGCACCTCCCGAGTCACCTCGCCCTGCCAAGCCCCCACTCAGGTGACACTCATGCCGACTGCCAGGCACTCTCGCTCTGCTCCTGCCTCCCTGCAATCCCTCCCTGCCACGGGGAGGAGCTCGACCGGGACCGCAGCGGTTATGCCAGGCCGACACCGCAGCAGCGAGCCGCTCGCTAGACGTTTGCAGCGTTAGAGAGAACGGAACGTGTTTTCACTCGTGGAAACGATGGGCGCTGAGCCCCCTCCCTGAGCCCTACCTGCCGGACTCGGTCAGAACTATCAGGGCTGAAGCTAAGCACTTAAAAGAGGCCTCCACCGCGCCCGCTGCCATGGCATCGGCAGGGTCCCTGTTGTTAACATTGAGGCGTAAAATCTCTTCGAAGAGCTGACGGTGAAACATTGCGGCCTCAGCCTCCCGAGCAATCTGCAGGCCCCAGCAAGAGGGAAAGAGGAGAAAAGAGGTAAGAAAAGAAGGAAAGATATACCAGAGTCACATGAGGTCACGTTAATTTGCTTCATTGTCATAGTAACGCATGCAAGAGGGTATTAAAGGTCAGGCTGTGAAACTCTTTTTGGCTCTCAGGTCGTGAGCTTGCTCAATGCAGCCCGGTCTAACGTGCCACCAGAAGGCCCTGGTCCCTGGGCAGCATTTTGGAGGTGACATTCTCACTATATTTTGGAGTCCTTTCAGAGCACGCAAATGTAGGTTCCTTTTACAGGGACCAGAGCGAGCCAGCTCAGAGTTGGGTCACAGTTTTTTTGTGGCTGCTCGTTAGTTCCTTGCGAGAATGATGCAATCTACTAGCCTCCAGTGGACCTTGCTGATGGTCCTGCTGCAACTCCTCAAGAAGAAATTTCTGTAGCTCCATGTCCCCCACTTCGTACTCCCCAACACAGCCCCACTGGAACAGTCTTTGTGGAGTCAAAATGCAAACAATGCACTTTCAACATCACCCCTGAAGCCGGGGGACTGTCTCTCTCAGCTTCATTACACTTAGTTTAACCTGAGAGCCAACAAAGTTTCACCTCCAAGTTCTGAACCAACTTCCCTTTCAGTAACAGAAAAAATAAGTAGGAACAAGTCTTCCTTATGGGGTTGTCAGCGGATGCGTGTCGAGGTGTTTGTAAAGCACCAGACGAGAGGTGCAGAGGCACAACTGAGGGCTTTCTGTTCAGGCTGAGCATTTACAGGCAGCTCAATGATCTATTCATCCCAGAAGGCTGGGAATCGCTCACGTTTCGAGACAATTCTCATCTCAGAAGACTGCGTTAGCCCTTGACTACCCCACAAAGAAGGCTTGCAGAGACCAGAAAAGCACGCAAAAGGTTGATCGTCTTTTCAAGGACAACTTCATCCAGTTACTCCAGAAAGTGAGCAGCCGCTCCACAAAGCGTGACAAGTGGGTGCTTAAGTGGAGCCTGAAGTGCCTTTATAGTGAAAGCTTTGGAGCTAGACACCTTCCAGATAAGAATTTTGCTACTCTAGCGTTAATGAATTATTTTATGTGATGCTAGGAATTATCCCCCTTCCACAGATACCACTTTAAGCCAAAGTAGTTAAGTATCTTATGTCTAAAAATAATGGGACATATGTGACAGGCCGGAAGAGCGGTCCAGTGCCAACTGCGGTCCTTTTATTACTCCTGGCTTTATGCTTGCCCTGAGATAAAATGGAAGCTTTTGCCTCAAAACGCTTACTCCAAACACAAGAGCTGGCAGCCAGGCAGTTTATCTTCAGCTCCCGGTCCAAACGCGGGCAGCTCTGTGTGAAGTGCAGGGTGAACCCCACTTTAGAAGGGAACCCGCATTCCCCAGGCGTAGGAGAACCTGTGCACAGGGGTGTCCGCTGTGACAGCGGCCGCAGAGGGCACAGCGATCCTCAAGCCCATGTCACAACTGGTTTTACTTTCAGAGAAACGGCCAGAGGGTTTCCCGTTGGTAGGTGGGAGGAGACAGCAGGGTGGAGGTGGGAAGAAAGGAAACTGGAGCAGGTATTTGAACCTCAGTCCCGTTATACAGCATGGCCAGGGCGGCGTTCGAAGGAAACTGTGGGTCGTGGACTGGAATTGGAAAGAAGCCCACTCCCGCAAGCAGGAAACGGCCTGCCCAATATTTGGAAGCTTGCGACATGTGGCATTTTTGTCACAGAGATGCCAGTTACTGGAGAGCGCTCTCGTTTCTAGGAGGCTGGCTGGAAAGGGATCTCCAAGCCAAACCACCGGCGGGACAGGTCAGGCACAGACAGATCAAGTCTTTCCGAGGTGCAAGGACACCACACAGCACAGACCCTGATCGTTCTCAGCATCACAGCCCACGTTTCCTGTCTGCACCTCACTACGGAGGAGCTTTACTTCGAATAATCCTGTAGCAGGACTGGATAAACGAATATCTAAACCCAAACCAATACCAATTTCAGGCTGGGGAAATGCATACAGGAGCCGCTCTTTACCAGAGGCAAGGTGCTCTCTCCCAGTATGACCACTTCGTACGGAAATATTCATCGGCTCTGGCCATGCTGCAGATTTTCAGACCGTGGTTATTCAGGGCACTATTGCTGGGCAGGGCTTCTCTCAACTAACACCAGGTGAATTAGCCCAGATGAAAGACCCTGACTGCAGAGGGATGTGTTCCTACCATCACAGAGCTGGCACCTTGCTGCCTGCGCCACGTTTACATTAAATTAAGGGAATCTGTATTCGCTCTTCTGCGCAGAGGGCTAAAACCTTGAGTATTTTTGCGGGGGCCTGGCAGAGCGAGCACCGCTATTCCCAGATCTGCAGGAAGAGGGATCCTGAGCTCAGGGCTGCAGGTACGAAATACAAGCTGCCCAAGTCTAAGAATTAATGCCAGAACGTAAACCCAGGGGTAAGATTTGCTGCAGCAAGTTTCCAGCTCTTGGTAGAAAGTCAACCCTCGTGATTTAGGAGGTGAAACCTGAGGAAGAACCTTTTAGGTGCACCGTTAGCGTTCAGCCTGTAAACCAGCACTCACTGCCTTAATAATCATCAAGTCAGATTTTGCATTTGCCACATGCAAAAAAACACTACTCCATATTGACCAGATAAGAGTTATTTACGTAACGCACTGCAAAAAAACCCAAAACGACTAGCTGAGCTGATTAATCTACATAAACCTGAATTGCAAATTAAACTGGTGAGAGTTATCACTGCTGTGATTCACAGCCCTGTTAACTGGGGGAGAAGCAGCACTCGTAGCTCCTCAACATCAGGCTTTTTATCAGCTGAAACTCGAGCTGGGTGAACTCGAAGCAGAGCAGAGGTTTCTGGCAGTTCAGGCATGTAAAAATAGGGTGCTGTCAGTACTCGTGCAACAAACACCCCCAACACCAAGCACACCAGGTGCTGAATGCATCGGCACTGTAAATCAGACTGGCAAGCCTCCCCCACACCCCTCCCAGGAGTCAGCCCATTCCTTTCGTTAGCCAGAGATAAAACTGCTTAAGCAGCTCCTTCACCGTGGAGAAGTTTAAGGCATTTAATATGCCAAAACAAATAGGGCATTTGGAGAAACTCATACCAGGGTTAACAGCAAAAAACCCCTTTACCCTGACATAACAGAAACGAACGAGAAATCTGAAGCTTTAGACTTCAGATCACTGCAGAGCAGTCCCCAGCTCCACCCAACAGTAGTTTGGAGCACACAGAGTGAGGTTTCAGGCCCTCAGGACCACACTAGGTAAAGAAACACCCACAGTGTGAACATAGAAGTGACTGCTTTGGGCTGCTGGGTGCTGCCACCTAGCACCAGAGACAATGAGATGTTCATCTGGCTCAGGTGAAGATGGGGGGGCCCCCAGAGTGGGGGGCAGGACTCACAGCGTGCTGCATGCGGACGGCCTCCAGCGGGTAGTCCCCCTTGGCGGTCTCTCCGGAGAGCATGATGCAGTCCGCTCCGTCCAGGACGGCGTTAGCCACATCGCTGCCCTCGGCGCGGGTCGGGCGAGGTTTCTTGATCATGCTCTCCAACATCTGGAAGAACAAGACCAAAGAAATCAAGAGACTGCAGAAGGAATCGGCTGGTTTTTTCACTGCTGCACTTCAATATACATTATAGATGAGGCTGCATCCTGTCTTCTGCCCTAAAACTCTGGGAGAAGCCTTCTCCTGTGGGTACAGTACAGAGAGGGGCTTGGTCCCTAACCAGCTTTAAATTGAACCCATCTACCAGGGAAAAAACCAACCCGTTTCATTTTGTATCTTCTACATTTACTCCTTTCCCAGGGAGATCTAACACAGACAACATCACAGACACAATACTCTTGACTTTCTGTGAGAAAATAACAAGCGATCGGGTAGGAGGATTGTAAACACACTCAAGTGACCCGCACATGGGGTGCTGGAAAACACATATATCACACTAATTGTTTAGTATTATGTGCTTGACAAGTACAACATTCGCACTCAGATAACACAGGCCTGTGATGGACTCGAGGGCAGCATCTTATCGAACATCCCTGAGATTCCTGCCCCGCTGCTGGAGAAGATTTAAACACAGCAGAAAACTCTGGCTGTTTGAACCCTTGGATTGGAGGTGAGAACAGCAAGTCTGAGCTCTCACTCCCTCACTAACAAGGACTCTCTCCCTCCGCAGCACCCGCGTCCCCTACTTGTGTGTCTCAGGCCCAAGTGCTGCTTCAGAGATCCCCTGGATCCACGAGGTATTGGGATTAAATTTGTTCTTTGCCTTTCATCCATGGTTTTGTGGTTGTTCCCGTGTCCCGCCTGTGTCGGCTCACACATGTTCCAATTTAATTTTTCAGCCCAGTGAACCTGGAGCTCTTTGGAGCAGAGTACTGCATTAGACACCTTTATGGAAAGCTCAAATCCAGCCCCATGTTCCCAAATTAGCATCTAGGGGGTTGGGTTTTGTTTTTTTTTATCTAGAAACAGGTAAACAGCAAGGTCTGCACCAACTAAATTCATCTTCATCCAAGAGAAGATTTCAAACTCTTTATATAATATGTGCAGGAAAGTAAACTCAGAACAGCTAGCGACACCACTCCTAATCACCTGCTCTGAAGAGAGCAGAAAACAGGGCAGTTTTCCACAAAGTTAACTCTTCCTACCCATTTCTCCTAGAGGCTGGCAGATCTCCACACACCAAAGCCTGGCCAGCTCTTATCTTCCCCAGGTGCTCAACTTCCTCCCCGCTGCAGCTCACCACTGGGCAAACATCACTCATTTCCTCATCAAACACCGCCTGAGGCAGCGGTTTAGTCACAATCCGGGAAGAGGAAGAAGCACATGTCACTGTAAATGCGTAACCTTGTCTGTCTAGAGAAAGTTTTTGCTTCCACAGCCTGTGCACAGAGCAAACACAGCCAGGAAAGCAGCCCTCCCAGTGCCTGAGGACTGTCTGCACATAATCCCTACTGGAACCAGCGAAGCTGAATGTCAGCTCTCCCTCCCTCACCAGCAGCTCCCAGAACAAGAAGGAGATGGATCTTTTCCTCCCATTAGACACAAATGTGCTGCTACAAGATGCCAAGGCAAAGCATAAGCCGCCGTGTTCTTTCCCCAGAATTTGTTTCGTCACCCCAAAAGGCTCACACTCATGAGGTTTTGAGGGGTAAAGCCTTCAGCAGCCACACAAGAAGTCCTATAACACATCTTTAAAGTGCCTCACGATGAGCTATTCAGCTATGAGCAAAACCTCTTTGCTCTTGGTATCTCACACTCTAGTGAAGGCCATCAAGCTGTGACAGCTCACGCCCTGCCAGGCTCTGGGAAGTTTCGAGCCAGCACTGAGTTTGGAGTACCTGAGTGGCACAGATGATGGGTTTGCCAGCCCTGTTGCAACGCCCAATCATCATCTTCTGGGCGAGGAAGACTTTTTCAGCGGGGATCTCGATTCCCAGGTCACCGCGGGCCACCATAATGCCATCGCTGGCCTCCATGATCTCATCAAACCTGCCAGCAAGAGAAGAGGTTTGTTACCCCATTTGTTCCACAAAGCACCTCCCCGTCTGTTCTGTCCTCCCGTTCTGAAAGGCCTTTCCATGTGCCATTCTGGTCCCCTCCGATGCCAAGGTAGGAGGAAGAAACACAAGACTGGCTCATGGCACGTAAAGTGCTGCCTGAAGTTTTCTAAAGCAATACAAAAACAGTTTGAGAGGAGCGTGAGTCGATCTGTGATATTTTAGTCTGATGGTTTGTCACAGACATGGCGATTCCCGTGTGTTAGCTCACCCATCTGCATCCACAAGGGACAGTTTGACAAGTTTGAACTCACACTGGCTACGAAGACTATCGCAGACAGGTGACAAACCTGAAGTGTCACTTTCACAAAGCTCACCTGCGCACACCCTCGTGGTTCTCGATCTTGCTGATGATCTTGATGTTCTTTCCCTTTTCCCCTAGCACCTTCCTGACAGCGTGGACATCAGCAGCTTTGCGGATGAAGGAAGCAAACACCATATCCACATTCTGCTCCACACCGAATTTTAGGTCCTGAATGTCCTTTTCAGAGACCGCAGGCAGGTCGACTGCGGCACCGGGCAGGTTGACTCCCTTCTTGCTGCCCAGCATGCCACCGTTCTCAATCTCCGTCATGACATAGTCCTTGCCTGAAACAAATGTGTTCCCACGGTCAGTGTTTACCAGAAATTTCCCCGCTGCCAGCTCCCACACTGCTCCCAGCCCGAGAACAGCAGCGCCCACAGCGACCACACGCGATAAAAGGACATCACTATTATCTCTACTGGATTTATGCAAGACACAAGCTTGCAATTTACCCATGGGAGCATAACAGACCAGCTTAAAAACAGATCTACGCTGTCCTTGGACAAGATGCCGTTTGTTCTGCACAGGAGGCTGGGACTGCCTCCCCCAAAAAAGCTTCCAGGGTGTACACAGGAGCCCTGTCATAACCAAACTGAGCCCCCCCAAAAGCCTCACCTCTGTCTCCCAACATACTCTGGAATTACAGGTGATACCTTGAGGCTAGAGTGGTTTAGGCAGCACTATAAAGGAAGTATTGTGGGACTAACCTTACCCCTATATTACCAGTTAAAGCTAGTTCTGTCTCTAACCACAAAACTCAGGGTCTAAGCTGTAAAACTACTTAAATACTACATTAAAAGTATGAATTTGTCTGGCTGCACAGGCTTTGATCACAAGCACTGGTATGCATTCATCTTTGAAGAGGGGTTTTAAATGACAGTCTAGTGAAATCCAGCTAAAGGTAGTTTTTGGAAACTTGCTACCCTTGAAGCAGAGAAAGTTTTGCTCAAAGACTCACTACGGCATTAAAAACCACATCCTCCTCTCTTTGATACACAACTGCAAGTTAAAACCTTGTTACTGAAGGGAAAACTCAAGTATGTTCTGAGAAAAAAACCAAATAATCATAGCCGGAACGGTTGTTACACACCTTTCTCCTTAACCAGCAAGGAAATCAGACCATCATCCACATAGATTTTGCTGCCAACTTCTACAACCTTGGTGAGATTCTTGTAGTCCACCCACAGCGTGCTCTCATCGCAGTTCTCCATGAAGGCATCGTCCAGGGTCACTTTGAGCGCTGCTCCCTTCTTCAGCTCCACTTCTGCTGTGCCACTCTGTGTGTCAAAACACGCGCTTCAACAAAACCAGTAAAAACCAGCACACAAGCACCTCCCAGCCTGCAGCGGTTCGCCAAAGCTTTTGGTAGTTGGTTTGTAACCTCATTTCCTAGAGACATTTTTTATTTGGAAAAGACCACAGGCATAACACAATATCTAGTCTCATGCAGTAAAAGAAGTGGGAGGGGAAAAAAAATAAACAGTGACTTACTCCCTTAATGAGTCCAGTTCTAATTTCAGGTCCCTTGGTATCCAGCGCAATAGCCACAGGTCGGTAGGTGATGGGATCAGAGGCAAAGCTCTCTGTAGCTTCTCGCACGTTCTTGATTGTGCCCTCATGATACTGGCAAGGAAGAGAGATGGAAACATTCAGTCCATTTCCACTCCACAGCTTATAAAAAAGACCGCTGTGCTCCCAAACGCTGCCCAAGCTGACAGCTCCGCTCTCACATCACGCTCAATTTCAGTTCTAACTTGAGACTGAGCTTCCAGAAGAGCAGAGTGTGAGGATACAAGAGCCTTCCCTGCACGAAAGCAGAGCCTGGCTGTTATCTGGCTATGCCTTTGGTGCCCCCAGTTCTAAGCCCAGAAAGACAACCAGAGGAGACAGCCCACACACTCAGCCCAAGTGATTTTGCATCGGGACATACGCATGCCCTTTGAAGATGGCCCACCCACCAGCAGGCCTTTAGAAAGGATGTTTCTGAAAGCTTTGCTGAACATCTCCTGTTCAGTGCGGCACAGAAAGACTCCTGACTCCCAGAAGAAGGTCACAGCTAAGTGACTGCCACCCATGGCTGTTCTCCTCCTCCCCGCAGAGCACGGGAGGATGCTGTTGTCCATACAGCCAACTGACCCACAGACTTCCAGTCTGACCCCTCTTATCAGTCCCACAGGCGAGCGCAGACAGGCAAGCTTTTTATAGCTCTTTGGCTTAAATTTCCCCTAAAGATAAAGAATTCGCTAAATATTTACATTTTATTTCAAGAGCCAAAGCAATCACAGAGAAAAGTTTGAGACTCCAGCACAACGTACCGGTGTACAAGAGCATTTTGCAAATGGTGCCAATTTCAGGACAGAGTTCTGCAGGGAATCTCCCATCCCAACTACCTCAAACGAGCTTCAGGTGACCAGCAGATCAGTTTACTTTACTTGCTTAAACAACATTAAGAGATAACTTTGCAAGTTGTGTAACACTTGACAGACTTTCGCAGATAAGAAATACCCTTTCCCCCCTCCGTGCCCCGGACGGGCAGCGTTTGACCTGACTCACCTGGAAACACCCGGCTCACCCCACGCCTCGACACGAGCCCCACACGCCGACTGCGGCACCACAGGGATCGCAAGCCAGTGCCAGGAAGGTGGGGACAGGAAAACCTGTGCTAAAGTTCGTGTGCGCGCCCTCGGCCAGAGGTACACCGCAACTGATAACTCTTCAGAGCAGGAAAAATGGGATTTACTGATCAAACGTGCAAGCTTGAATGGGCGTAGTACAGGAAACTTGCCTGAACGGTGTTATTACGTTTATCTGGTCCCAGTCACCTGGGATTTATATCCTTTTTAGTTTGATACTGGTGACTAACCGGCTCCTAGGGAGTCCAATTTCCTGAAGAGTTACGTATGCAGAACGGGAATGCAGGCAGAGCTGGAAATAAAAGCCATTTTCTTTCTACATAAAAGTGCTGCAGCCAGGTGCTGGAGCACCGCTGTTGAAGCTGAAGCCTTGTTGAATGCTTTAGGGTGGGTGCGAGAACCGAAGTGCTTACAAATAAAAACCTCTGGTGGCTTCACTAAAAATTGGGAGTATTTTGGAGGAAGCAGGAGGGGACTGGCTGCGGCTGACAGCCAAAACTCAACAGCAGACGAGAGCAAGACCAGCCTCTGCTGTAATCCAACCTCATCTGTATGAAATGTGCAATTAGACCTTACCCAAGGCAGAAAGCCACACTCCCTGTCCTCGACCTCAGCTAACAAGTAGGCAAACCACAGCAACAGCTCTGCTGGGCAGTTACAGGGTGAAAATTCCCAGTTTCAGCCTGGCCACCAGCTCCCTGCTGAGCCACCGAGCCGCAGCATTTGGCTACTTATTCCACGCTACTCTTTTTTCAGGTGGATTTTGCCATCTGCAGCTCCTGCACCAACGCCGTCCCCGGGTATTTAGTCAAGGTCTGACGGTTCTCCGCAGTTAACCATCAGACCTTCTGATTCTGACAGTGCCCTGTGGCCTTTAAAGGCCATAAGGGTGAGAGGCCAAGCTGCTACGCACTGCGAGGCTCACGGTTCAGTAAGTAAAGCCACCTACAGCTGCTACTGGCTACCGTCTGACATTTTGAAAGCTGGAGGGCAGCCAAGGTAAAAAAAAAAAAAAAATAAAAAAAAAATACTCAGCAGGAAGGCTCAGGGGGGCATTCTAGGCAACCTGGAATGGGATCCTCAGCTCTTCCACTACCGCTGAGGATCTCATCTATTTATATCAGGAAGAGCTCCTCTGCCGCCAGCAGTGTTGATTTCTTTTGACCTTATTCCTTTAAGCACCACCTCCCCAGAAGCGTGGTGAGATCCTCCTGACTACCAGAAACCCAACCGGAGCAGGTGGTTAGCCGAGCAAACCCAGGAGTCCAATTCTTTCAATTATGCACAGTAATTACTTCAAATCACTAACAGTTCTCTTCTGAGACAAGGTTATTCATTGATCGCCTGTTTGCAGAACCCCCAGCAACAAAACAAGCAACGAGATGGGACAACTGATAGTTTGTTCTCCCGCAGAGGCGCGCAGCAAAACAGGAATAGATGTTTTTGGCTTCTGCTATGAACTGAGAAGCAGGAGCTTTGTGCGGTGAGCAGCAGAACCAAGGTGTATCACGGCAAGAGTTGGCACACAAGTGCCAAATATCACTTACCTGGCTCCCTGGTACAGAGAAGGGTGTGGAACCGATCGGAACTGCTTTCCAAAGGGCTCAGAGAGCACACTTAAATGTTATCAGCAATTACACAGGCTCAATATGTACAACCAGCATGCCTTCCCCAAAAGCAGAGCTATGTTTCGCCTTCCCACACCAAGGCCAGTCTGGACTAAGCTGGATTTCCCTCCTCCATGAGGGAGAGGGCCAGCAGACACACGCAGCCTGCTGGGGCCTTATCAGCTCAGATCCCACCCTTACCTCGTGGGTGCCATGAGAGAAGTTGAGGCGGGCAACATTCATTCCAGATTTAATCATTTCCTTCAGCTTCTCCACCGAGCGGGAGGCTGGGCCTAGGAGGAGGAAACAGTTTGAATATTAACTTTGTAAAAATAATGAGATAACCCACACACATCAGGCTGTTTCATGTGGGGGAGAAAAGGCATAATGGATACAGGCTTGCTCAGCGCTGAAGCAGCTCATCTCTACAGCAGCAGAGATTGTTTTAACTTGCCTTGAGGAGCGCGGCAGAACCTGACCAGTTCCCATTTCCCCAGCTATTTGGATTGACTCCTAGCAGTAACACGGGTTAGGCAGACATGGGAAAGCCGTGTTCTTTCAACACGCAAGGGCAGCCCTGGCAAGGGATGAAAGCTGAAGCCTTCCCACAATTTCCCTAACAAGTTTCACCAACGCGGGGCTTCACAGCTGCAATTCTCTCCTATCTAGCCATCGCCTACCGATGGTGCAGATGATGCCAGTGTTTCTCGCAATGGTTGGCTCCGAGTCGATGTCCAAACGGCACATGTGCTCCAGGAAGGTGTCCGCCATGGCAGCGTGCAGCTGCTGGGTCTGGATGAAAGCGGTCCCTGCATCGTGGTGCTTCGACATCGTCGCTGGAATCCTGTGTCTGGAAGAGACGAAAGCGGTGCCAGGTTTAGGAATCACTCAGACTTGCTCGTCAAGCAGAGACACCAACACACCCACGTGATGAATATGGAGGTAACAAGAAAGCTGCTAGTGGGTCAGACTATCTTTATGTTCCTACTTGAGAGTCTTAAGATACAGGCAAGACACGTCATCCCCCACGTACACCACCCAGAGCTCACCTGCCATCTATGCAGATGTTCCCTTCATAGCTTCTCTTCATTGCCAGTCTTCCCTTGGAGCTACACAACGCAACAAAATTCAAGCACTTGAGTGCGCAGGCAGAGATCCTGCCTCCTCCCTCCCAACTCTCCAGCCATTTCTCCTACGGGCCTCCACTGCGTTTCCCACCGCAACCGGGGACCGGGGCAGGTCGGCGCTAGCGTGACTGCAGATACACTCTGACACGGGCAATCTGCTGCTGAGAAACGCCTAATCACAGCAAAATCCACCTAAGCTTAAAACTCATCCTGTAAGCCTGTACGAGCAAGTAGGCTTGAGTTGATTGAACACAACACCTTGGCAGAGAATATATAAAAGACTGAAGATTTATTTAATATACTCAAGGTCCCTCTACAAGCACAAGTTGTACAGGTCTCCCCTGTGCCCTGCATTCTACCTCACCCAGGGCAGCAGAAAACCACCATAAGGTCTAAAACCGATATTTTTTTTTTTAAAAAAAAGTTTGGATAAAAACACCTCTCGGAACTCAGGCTGCTTGCCTCTACAGGACTACATCATCCCCACAACAACAGCAACAGCCTGCAATCCCAAGAGGAAGCTGAACTGAAGCTTTACAGCCTCCTGGGACGGGAGGACACTCATTTCCCAGCAGCACTGGTGCCCCCGGGCATTTCTAATCGCACACCTCAGGCTGCACAGCAGTAATTTCATTTTCAAGTAGCAGTTGCGACTAAAAGCCGTTTGTCCTCTTCGACCTGCTCAGGCTAGATTGCCAACATTCAAAAAGCTTCCAGTAAAAGAGTGATGTAAGGTGGCTACCAGCACGGGCAGAACACTAGTCAAACTTCAAATAGCGGATTCGAGTTCAAACTTCATGCCCTGGGCAGGCAGGGGATGTTACAAGCAGGCTGCTCCTACAGCATCTCACCTATGAGCGATGCCTTTAGCGTGGCATTTGTGGAAACAGGGGCTGCTGCTCAGCTAAAGGCAGGGATAGAGCAGGGGGGTTGTTCGGCCTGTCCCAAGCAGGCAAAAAAAAAAGCCCAATAAATCACAAAATCGCGTTAGCTGCACACACCAGCTGGCTCTGCGCATTCAGCTTCGATACAGAGGAACTAATAAAACCCAAAAACTTCGTCCAAGCTAGTGAGGCCGACCGGAATGAAGCCGTGGCTCTAAGATACAGGCAAGGGAGATTCCCCGCCAGCTTGCCATGTGCCTGCCCGGTGCCGCAGAGGCTCTGTTCGCCCCGACGCTCCTCCCCTTGGCCACTTCTGCTCTGCAGACCATCCCCACGTACGTGCAGATCGTGCGGATCCTCTTGCAGGCAGCCCTGACTCACCACCGCCTGGCTCCCCATGCGGCGTAAAGGAGTTAGGCCAGCAGAAAAAAAAATAAAAAACTAAAAAAAAAAAAAACAAAAACATAATTTGTCCTGGCAAAGCCTCCTTTCCCTCAGCCCTGCCAGAAGCTGCTGATTCACCGGAGTCGGTACAAGAAGGTCTGCCCACATAAAAAGCCCGACAAAGTCCCACTATTATAGGAAAACTCACTGGTCAGCCCTGAAACACTGTGTTTTAGCCCTCTAACACTTGCTGCCGCATCCTCTGACACTTGCGGAGCAGCGTCGGCTTCTCCAGATGCCAAAAAAAATAAACCTTTGCTGGGAAAGCACCTCCGCACAAAGACGGGCGAGCGGGTCTGCACAGCTTCTGGGAATGAGAGGGATATGAAACAACGGGATCCCGAGGCGGAAACTGCACCCGCAGCATGACTTGGAAGTTTTTAAAAACAGGCAGGTGAGCTCTCCCCATCTCATGGAAACCCCCCACCCACGCAAGTCCTTTGCAAATATAATTTTAAACCCCCTCAAGTCTTTCTAAATATATCAAGGGAAAGAAGAGTTAAGTTCCCCATCAGAATCCCCTTCGTAAGATTTTCCAGCAGTTCAGTGAGCTCAGAAAAATTAACAAGTCACCGTGACCTTGTCCAGGGGCGAGAGCAGAAACGCAGCAGCCAAAAAGTACCCCAAATACCCATCTGCCCCCAGCGCTGTGCCCTGCCACCAACAGCTTCACTTATTTTACTTCCTCCTGCCTCCCACTACCACCTATCTACAAAGCACAGACTGAATTCTACTGAAGGCTTCTACTGAAGGACCAGTCTTCTAAATATAACAGGAACGTCTGGCATTTCCCACTACCCCAGGCTTGCTTTTTTAAAAATCAAACAGAGGAGCAAGGACTTCAAGGACACCCTGAGACACTGAGCACTCGGTCTGGGCTGAGCAAGGGAGGGGAGTAAGCGATCCCTGACAAAGCCTGAATGTTTCCAGCACTGAATAAATCCAAATTCCTTCCTCAGGGCATAACGAGTAAATACCCAATTTTATTACTCGGGCTGCCTGTGCTCCAGGCAGGGCATCCAAAGATATCTGGTAACTCCCCAGCTCTTGAAGATTCTAGAAAGAGCCGTTTGAGGTCAGGACAACCGGTTATGTAGTAGCGAGGTGACTAAGTCCAGCCAGCTCATCCTGCGGTCGGCTGAGAAACCTTAAATCCACGGCATCTCCGGATCTGCCCTCCGGGGAAGGTGAAAGAAGAGGCAGCGGCAGTCCCCAGCCCAGCAATACCCACCCCGGGCCAAGGCTCTGCTGTTATCAGCGACAAAGGGAAGTGGAAACTGCAGGGAGGGGGCCTGGAAGGGACTATCCCCAGACAGGACCGGCATTAACCACCGCCACACCAGACAAAGATGTTTTACTGCCTGTAAAAGTTGCAGGCTCGCAGCAGCTCGGGTTTTATTACCTCTGCATGGGTCAGCCTGGCTTACACAACCTCATCACGCTGCAGAACAAGGCTGTCCCTGGCCAGAGGCAGAAATGGTTTGAGTTAGCACTTGAATTTGAGAAGGGCAGGGTTATGAAACGGGGCAGGCCTACAGATTCCCAAAAAAAGCCTAGAAAAACATCAGCTTTGTTCGTTCCAGAAGCCAAATGGGCTCAACAACAGCAAAAAAAATTAAAAATGCAGCTCTGCAGCAAAGCAGGCTGCTAATGCAGCCCGTCAACTCCTCTTGCAGAGAGGGAGGACAACGCGTTCCCCCATGGGTGGCTGCTGCAGGAGGTGGCATCATGCCGTTACGTAAGTACAAGATGGCCACCCCAAAATGCCACCTCCTTTCTGCAGGGCTGGACGGCACCCAGAAGCCACCACCTGCTCCCGGACGGCTTACACTGTGCCCCGGCAGCAAGATGCAGGAGGAGAAACCCACCACTCCACCATGGGTTTTCAGCAAAGGACTTATAGGGGCCGGGAAGGTCAGGCACCGGGTAACGCCCCTGCCTGCGGACGGATTAGCCTTGCCTTAGCTCAGCCTGTCCTCCCTGGAGGGCAGAGGCACACAGGAGGCTTAACAAAAAAAAAAAAAATAAAATAATCAAGCTGGTAGAGGTGACGAGCATCAGGTATTTGGCGATAGAAAGCCTTATCTGGAGGGTATTTGCAGTGCAGGCACACCTACCGCCTTAACCTTGGAGACGTGTTGCTCCAACAGAGGACAAGGAGCCCCTCAGCCTGGCCCTGCACCAGCAGAAACCACCCCTCTGCTTTCAAGGGAGCTGTAAAAGTCTTTTTTTTTGGTGTGTTATAAAACAAATTTTGGGTTTTTTTTTTTGTAATTATTGTTATTTACACTTAAATATAACTCTGGGTGGATGCATAGATCCCTCACAGCTGCATCCCCATCTCCAGGCCGGGGATTCGCTGCGCGCCCGGCTGCGGGGCGGCAGCCACAAGGTACTGCAGCCCCATGGGGTACGTGCCATCCATCACCGCCCGCTGCAGCCGCACCATCCTCGGCAGATAAAGGGCGAGCACGTGGTCCAGCAGCCTGGGAAACCTTCTGTCGGCATCAAATTAAATTATCAGCTCAGCACGTGGAAAGGGAATTAGCCCTGGCGATGGATCACCCCGGCCGAGGCCAAGAAATTAAGTTTTCTTTGTAAAAATGATGGCTTTGGGGTGGGTAAAGAAGCAGGTGGTGAAGAAAAACGCAGGCTGCTCGAGCAACGGGGTCACGGGCAGCACCGCAGCCTCTGCGAGCTCGTTATCTAGTGAAAGTAAGTTTCTCGGCAGGGTTTGGCAGGCAAGAGTCCCCGGTGCACACACGTGGCTGGGAGCAGAGCTTCCTGCTCGGCAGAGAAGTCCTTCCTCAACCTGGTGATGGCTTGGAAAAGAGCTGGCATCAGCAAAACCCGGCATCAGCAAGATCCATTAGGCCACCGAACTCTTAACTCCCCTAAATTAGCCTAAATTCTGCTTTATCAACGGGATGCGGGGCAGAAAATTATGTGCCTGGGACAGCGTTTTATTTTATTTTTAATTAAGCACTGCTGGTTGCACAACGGGGCTTGAAGTTTCCCTGGAGGCGTCCAAGTAATCCAAGAAACCTTTTTGCCACACAATTTTAGGGCTAAGGCAAGTCAAGGATGAGCAGCAGCCTTTCCCGGGGGATAAGCGGCGGCCGGAAAGTCGAGCCATTAACATCACAAAAACCCCCGTGAAACACTGATTTCTGCTTAACCTGGGCCCCACCGATAACTACCCGCCTTATCGGAACAAAGCCGGTTTTCAGAGGTTGCCGTCTACTCCTAATTAATCTGAGGAGACAGTGGGGAGGCTGCTATTGTCCGCCGACAAAAGCCCCATTCATGCCCAGCCGAGAGGGCTTAAACACGTTTTTTTTTCCACAGTCGGAGGGACCGTCCCATTCAATCGGGCGTGTCGGGACCGGCGTAATTACGGCAGGAGATTAATTACGAAGGGGCCTCCTCCTCCTCCGCCGGGGGATGGGTAAAGGAGGCTGCAGCATCACCAGCCCATGAGAGGCACCATGAGGGCCGGCACGGCGAGGGGGACACACACACGCACACACCGGCGAGGCCTCCCCGCCTGACTCACCCTCCCAGCCGGCTCCGGGATGGCGCAACCGCTGCACCGCGCCCCTTTTCCGCTACCCGGCCTCACCGACCGGCACCCCCCTCCCCAAATCCCCGTCCCGCCGAGGGGGCCCCCCCCCCAACCCCCACTTTCCCAG
>JAOXJK010000069.1:20794349-20806114 GCA_025774025.1 Xenus cinereus | reverse complement strand
TTGGAGGGGGCTTGGAGCAACCTGGTCTGGTGGGAGGTGTCCCTGCCCAGGGCAGGGGGTGGCACTGGATGGTCCTTGAGGTCCCTTCCAACTCTAACCATTCTGTGATTCTAATTTTAGAAATTTTAGTATTTGAAATGCCTGTGTAACATCAGAGCATTTGTGCCAAATGTTGGTTTCTCATTTAGATGACAAAGCTGGATGACTTCTTTGGAAGTAAGGTAACCAGGTAAGAGCTTTGCCCTTAAAATAAGCCGAAACCCCAGGCCACCCCTACATTACAATGTTATATTTGTTAAATCTGTTAAATCTGTGTTTTGGAGAGGCCGGCAGAGCTGAAGCGGTGCTGATACCCCCCGGAACGCTGCAGCCCTGCTGTTAAATAGCCCTCTGTTATGGCAAGTGCAAACCAACCCATTGTTGCTCGGCAAAAAGGGTTTTATTAAACAGTGGCTTTGGACAAAACGTACTGATTCCCAGCCGTAAGTTAGGGAACTTGTGGTGTAACTCGGTGCTATGGGCAGTACATCCCAAATACGTTGTCTGAAATGGGAATGACTTGCCAGCGAGCATCGGGAATTGCTGCTGTCGTACGGGGTCGTGCTTAAAATTGTATTTAATGTTAGATATGACATCTTGAAGACTCAGAGTACTTGAAGCTGCTTGACGAGCATTAGGTGGGAGTCTGTGGGTGGCAGAGCTTCGGGCTGATGCTTCTTGCATTTGGGTCCCGTTGCGCTGCCGGCACGAGGCGGGTTTGCCAGCCTCCACCTTACTGTGTGGCTACTTATTTGATAATAAAATCCTTGGTGGGGCCCTAAATGTTATGATGCTGGAAGGAAATGCTTTGTTAAACTCCGTGTTTCTGTCACATGGTGTTTATAAGGTGTTTCATTATAGGAGGAATGCGTTTAATATTTCCGAGGAATGGAGTAAACTTCACTGTGACAAAACGTTCCTGAAATCTCGTGTAAGCGATCGCTGCAAGGCGTTTGGAAGTGCCATGGTACCTGTTCCCTGGTTGCCAAGACATGTAATTCTGAATATAATAGGCTTTTTTTTTTTATAGAATTATTACAAATTTCAGCGTTACCAGGTAGAAGAGTCTTGTTCTATGTGTTGAGTCTCCAGGGTAATTTTAACTTTGTACTTAAATGACCTATTTGCTTAGTGCTTTAGATTTCTGTTAGGCCAAATGTAAATCTCATGGCTGGCCATGAGTGAAAAGAAAAATAATAAATTGATGCTGGTTTCTTCTGTTTCAACATAATTTTGCAAAAATCACAACACGGCAGCCTTCTCCTGGGGGCCTTGCGGATGCAGGTGGGGACTGGCGAGTATTGGGGAAACTTTCAAAGTGAAACTGAAAACACTCTTTTATTGTTTTGAGCTGCTTTTAAACATTTGTTTCAGAAAGTGAGAAACAAACAGTAAATATGGTTATTGCTATTCCCTGTGGGTTTAATTTATTGAGCAGGACCATACTTGCCATGCAAAGCAGGAGTGTTATTTCTGCTTTAAATTGGTAACTGGTGTGCCCCGGAGAAGTCGTAATTGAGCCTGCAGCGTTCGGGGTCCTTGATGTGAAACAATAGCTGTTTCTGGGTGTTAAAGGAATCATTAAAAATGAAACTATGGCTTACACTTTTATACTTATCTAAAGATCTGACTCCTTAGTTTTAGCCTTGCCTGACTTAAAGTTCGTAATAGGAAATAAGACCCAAACCTCCGCTGCTCTTTGTGTTGCTGTGACGTGATGTAGAAGTACAGGCCAGTCCTGTGTCCGTGCAGAAATATTGCCCGCTTCTTGTTTAGCGCTGTCTGGCGAGCAACGTTAAATTCAGGAGCATGGCACACGGAATTTCAGTTGGACACTCTCTGCTTCTTGTGACTAAAACTGAGACCTGAGGGGCTTTAAAATTTGTTCAAAGTGATGCCGTTCACTCCTAAGTTAAAAGTATCTCCCTGTAAAGCACTTCCCCAAGTGTCCGTGGCACCTGTTGAATTGTTTTCAATTTTCTATTTTGAAAGTAATTTCTCTTCCTCTTTATTCCATGAATGAGATAAACAACAATTGGTTCTGCTGCTCGGAGTCAGAGGTAATAGAGCAATTCAAGGAAGCGATTGTTGAACTCCAGGCTGCGCTGGTGTTATAATAGTGTTTATTAAAGCACTAATAGTGCTTTAATAATTAAGGTTTTCATACAGAAATACTTTGTAGGAGCCTTTTCTTTCTCGAGAGTGTAGCTGTTTTTCCCTCCGCTTAGGAAGGATGTTTTTGAACCGTTGGTAACTGGGAAAAGAACCTCAAGTTTGTCACTTCCCATGGGAAGTAACTGTGAAGGCTGAAAGTCCTCTCCATGTGGTTCACCCTGCGACTTACCTGTTTGGGGTTGTGCTTTCAGTCCTTTGGACTTCTATTACTTTTGGAGTTAGAGGGATCTAAAAATATTGCAAGTGGTGCTTTCTCTTATTTGTGGCTGGATTATTGGCAGCCATAGGGAGCGTGTGGAGGCTCTCGCGTATATATAGAGGCGTGTAATGCTGCTGAATTTCATGAAGTCATTCGGGAGCTTCAGCAACTGCAAGAATATTGTAGCCTCGTTTATTGTAAGACACACGCGGAGGGTTTGTAGCTACTCAGTGAGGCCAAGTGGTGCATTTGAGTGTGGCCCAGAATACAGATGTCTGTGTGTTTGAGAGCGCTCTGCCGAGCTCCTGGAGGGTATCGGTGGAGGAGGCGCCAGCGCAACCAGGACGTGACCAACTCTATGTGAGCTGGAGGAAAAAAAAAAAATACCATTTTTTAATTTGATAATGAAAATTCTGCTTCACCATCCCAGGTGTTTGCTGTTGGGAAGGTTGAAAACTTTGAGTTTGTCTGGCCTGTATCTCAGCTTTTGATCTTGAGCTGTGATGGAAATACTGTTTAAATGAATACTTTGAGAACTGCTATGGGAGGCTTCCTCTGTAGTTGAATTTCACATGTAGCTTAGTTTGGTAGTGTTTGCACTTCACTAATCGGTGCCTTTTTAGAATTTGAAATGTCTGTATAACTACAGACACTTTTTCCAAAGAGGTCCCTTGTTTACACAGCATAGCAGTGCTGAGTAATTATTTTTGGTATTCAGAGTACTTCTTTGTGGTGAGGGTTTGAACCACTCTGTGTGTAACGCTCAGACACAACTCTCTGCGTCATGTCTCTTGCCTGTTTTTGGAGACTTGAGAACTTTTTGCCAAATGTCAGGAATCCTTTCGGATCCAAACTTTCAACAGTATCAGTCGCTTGGAACAAGGAAGAAGCTAATAAGGCATATAAATACTTCTGAAAATTAATTTGTTTCTTCCCATTGTAGCTCAGCTGACCGCTTCTTTGCATGTTATAGAATCATGGAATGGTTTTGGTTGGAAGGGACCTTAAAGTCCCACCCCCTGCCCTGGGCAGGGACACCTCCCACCAGACCGGGTTGCTCAAAGCCCCATCCAACCTGGCCTTGAACCCCTCCAGGGATGGGGCAGCCACGGCTTCTCTGGGCAACCTGTTCCGGGGTCTCACCACCCTCATGGCAAAGAATTTCTTTCTGAAATCTCATCTCAATCTCCCCTCTTCCAGTTTAAAACTATTCCCCCTTGTCCTATCACTATACTCCCTCATAAAGAGTCCTTGTGCAAGCGTGTTGGCCATTGTGGTGCCTTTTGGCATTGCTACTGGTCCTGCCAGCTGTTTTGGGCAGTGTTTGAGAACTGGTGGGGCAGCTGGTTGGGAGGCATTGCCACTGCCTAGTGAAGAAGAAAAAAAAACCTGAAATAACTGGCTTAGGAGGGACACGTGCACCCCTTTGTGGCCCTCCCTTTGGACAACCATGGACCCCAGGCAGCTTCAGTGGCAAGCGCTGCTTCTCCATGACTGTCTTATGGAGTATTAAGTTCTTTCCTTCCAGTTTTTTTTCAAAGCATTCTTGGCTTTGTATCTTCCTCAGCTAAAGCTTTTACATCCCAGAGCACCCTGTGCCACCTTTCATTTCCAGGGATGAGCAGTGCAAGGATCCTGTCTTGGCCATCTGCTTCAAAAAAACAGGTCTTCTGGGAAAGTACTTGTGGCTGAAACATAAAGGCGTGAAAGAAAAAAAGTTTTTGTTATGACTGACTCGATTCTCTGCCTGACTTCCTGGTCTGGGACACCCTGAACATGCCTTTACAGGTGGGGAAAGGTGCGTGTTAATTCACAGGATCAAGCTTTTGATTGCTCTGTGATTTGAGGAATTTGGGAGCTGGAGGGAGGTAATCCCCAATGTTAGAAACGAAAAGCTTGGATATTTGCTTATTGCCTTTACAGCCCTTCAGAAAAATTGCCTGTGCTTGATGGAGTGATGTTTTGTGTGTTATTTCACCAGATGAGGGATAACTCTGTTTTCCAGTGGATAAGCAGAAGTTCCTGCTCAGAAGGATTCCACTTGGGCGCAGTTGAAGTCCTCCTGAAGTGGAGAATGTGCACTAAAAATGTAGAACCAGAAGAATCAGTATAATTGCACCTGAAAATAGTTAACAGGCAAAATAACTGACTTTGGGTGTTAGTTCAAAGATTTTTATTTTTTTTTTTAAACTTACGTGTACCTACTCCTAAGGAGAAAGCATGAAGAGAATTTCTTCCAAGATAAAGAAATGAAAATGTGAAGTGGTTCTGAAGGTTTCCGCTTTCTGCCTGGCGTTGGAGAGCTGGGTCGGCCTCCGGAGGAGTGTGGTGAGTGAGCCCTGGGAGCGTACGAAGCTGGGAAGCTGCATTTCACCTGTTTACTTTAGCAAAACTTTTTCAGAGCTGCGGAGGAAGTAGCTGGTATTTGAACAAGTCCATTAGATAAAAACCACGGCAGGACATACTTGATTTTACCCTTCCCGTGCTGCTTTCATGTGTGCGTGTGGAAACTGGTGAAATAGTTACTGTGTGGTGAAGTACTTCACTCTGGGTAACTTCCTTTTAGGGTTTTTCTTTGGTTTTCTGAGTGCAGGCAGTACAGGCTGTTGGTGGTAGGCTCCTGTTGCTGCTTGACTTGAAACAAAACTCAAGCTTTAGGTGTCTTTGGGTGTGTAATACTCATCCCAAACACTGCTTTTTTGAGATGCAGGGGCGTACAGACACGTCCACCCGTAACCTGCAATAGGGGCAGCTGTTTGCAGGGCCAAATAATGAACGGGGTCAGTGAACTCTGATTAAAGGGGCCTCCTCTCTGCTCTTACCCGTCGGCCACTGGTTGACCCCTGCTTTGCTCCGTTTGCCACAGTTGCTCAACTCCCTCCCGTCAGCAAAAGACGTTCATGTGTATCTACACAATGTTTTTGCAGCCTGTTTTGGGCGCAAGTATAATTATAGGTGCGTATTTTAACTTTAGAAAGAGCTCCGCATAGTTTTTTTTCAAAACTGATCCCCTTTGCAGCTGATGGCTTTGGATTGAGGGTGTTCTTGTGTAATAAAATACAAACGCAATCAGCATTCCTTTGTCTGGCAGATAGAAATGCGGAGAGGGATTAGGGGAAAACAGGAGAATTCACATAAGTAAACAATCTCCCATGCGATGAGCTTTCCTGTGTGGGAAGAAGAACTTCAGAATAAGTTAACTCCTAATAATCTCCATCCGAATCGGGCTCAGGGATCTGAGAAATTGAGAGCTGGATGGAATGGTCTGGAAAGAAGAAGAGCTGTGTCTCAGGGGGGTGACCAAAGGAGAAGCCTTCCAAGGCCTGGCAAGGTTAGACTTCAGAGGAGGTGCTCAAAAGTGACCCAGCTTTGCAGCTGAACAGCAACTTTTAATTAAAAAGATAAGAAGAAGAGCACCCCAGCATATTGTTAGCAGCTTTGTTTCTCTTCTGGGAGCTCTGACAGGCTCTAGTAAGCCTGGACCATAAGTCCTTGCCTTAAAGTGAAGCGTAGTTCTATATGACAGCAAAGATCGAGTAGGATGTGATACAGGTTTTGGACTATTGCGGTTTAGAAACGTGAGATGCTTTGCCTTCAATGGGGAATTCTGTATTGAGCTTTGGAAATGGGTTCAGAAATTGTATGGAAACTGTTGCAATGCTTGAGAACCCGGTCAAATGCTTGCTTCTTGACTGGCTTTCTTAATTTCTGAGTCTCTCACCTACTTGGTGGTGTTAATCCACATTGGCGGTTACTGTTTGGGAACTAACTTTGTGTATCTGAAGCTTATTTTTCAGCTGGGATGAGAGCTTCTGGGAGGGCACCGGAGTGCTCAGGGTTGGAGCCGTCTTCGGGGATGCCTGGGATGGCTGATCCTGCAGCTATCTGGAGGGAGGGAGCTTGGAGATGTTTGGGATCTCTGTCATTCCCACATACCCTGGTGTAATTCCTCTGACCGCTGTCCTGCTGTCACTTGCCAGGGTCTCTCTGCCGGCAGCGCTGTCATTTGGATGAGGCTGGGTGCCTCTAAGTGCACTTAATTATCTGCCAGTCATTAGCGTAACTATTCATATTGCCAGCCTTCACATCAGTTATAAAGCAAGACTGATGAGGTGGGTTTTTTTCTCTTGCAGAAGCCCGGTGTCTGATGATTAATATTTAAACATGAAAGGAACAAGGGATATCCTCATCAGCTAGTGCACAGTCCATGCAAAAACAGGTTTATTTCCTATTCCCCATGGAAAGGGAGATGCTCCAGGTGCTTTGGAGGGTCTGCTGCACAGACTTGCTGGTTTAACTCAACTGCTTTAGAAACAATTCTGATTAAATGAGCGCGGGTTTGTGTAGAGGCAAGTCTTTAAACCCCTTAAATGAGAAAATGGTGAAGAAGTTGGAGGTTTCCTATTCTCCCCCACTGCTTGTACGTTTTGTGTTTTGTTATTGAATCCCAGTAGAGTAATTTCTCTTAATTTGAGGGAGCCTAGGTAGTTGGTTAAAAATACATGCAGCAGTAAAGAGACCGCAGTTACAATTTTAGATATATCTTGGTAAAGGATGGGAATGAGAACGAGCAAGAGAATTGCTGAACTCTTCCTGCCTCCAGAATATCTTTTCTTCGAAGGCGACTTCTGCGGAGCCCTCAGAGGAAAAAGTTTTGGGGTGTTAACAGGCAAAATTACTTCTTGTAGTGGAAATTACGCCTCTTAAAATAGGATCTTGCCAGGGCTCTGTTTTGTTGGCTATAAAGCGAAGTAAGACTAAATGAGCAGAGTATGGCAAATAAACTGCAAAGTCATCATTAAAAAATGGTTTCTGAGCTAGAAGAGACTCGTTGGGAAAAGGATGCTGGCAGATTTTCCTAGTGCAGATGCAGCTTCTGCCAGCAGGAAAAAAAAAAAGTGCTTTTGCAGGTATAGCTGCTTCGGTGCAGAGGAGTGAGATAAGCTCTAACCACATGTGCTCTGGGGCTTTGCCAAAGATTACATCCCCAAGACATTGCTGTATTGGCAATGATTTCTTGAACCTATCTAGTTTGAAAGCGTTAAGATGGCTAAATTATTTTTTTCCTTAATTGAGGGTTGTAGACCAAGGCATAGGTATCACCGGGGGAAGTTTACTGCCTGTTTGACATCCCGCGTGTCCAAAACATATTTTGCCAGTAAGTAGTTCAAAGGGTTAAGCTCTTCCTGTTTTGCATCACAATTTGGCATCTTTCTGCTGCGTGATGGTGATGCAGAGATGAGCCACGGGTCTGCTGTCGGGAAAATGAGAAGGTGGCGGTAAGAACTGGGATCCAGTTGTGGAGCTGGATTGCTAAATGGGGATGCTCGTTAAATCTGGGCTGCGTGATGACTGACTGCGCTGACATGGCATGGAATTGTCTACCCAAGAGTTTAGCCAGGTATGTGTGACCATAAACAAGTTAAAGGCCTTTGTGCGGTGATGGGGAGATGAAGAGATGAAGTCAGCTCAAGGGAGGTGGTTTTTTCTTTCCTAGAGTGTTACAGAGTGTGTTGCTGCTTCGGTGAGTGGGTAAAATTTCTCTCTCCAAGTGAAATTAAGTGTCCATGTGCCAGAGAGGGAATGGTTTGTAAAAGTGGGTGCTGCTTTGAGGACAACATCAGAAGCAATAAGGGACAGAGGAGTGAAGTACCTTGGATGCTCACCAAACTGAGGCCCGGAGGAGAAAGATAAGATGGAATAATGTTAAGGATTTTTGTTTTCCTCCGTAAAAATTATCTAATGCTCTTACGAAGTGCCGCTGGCTAAAAATTCCTCAGCGAAGCCTGTGTTTCTCATCAGTCAGGTTGTCTCTGAAGGGGTTAGCTGTTGGCTGCCACCAGCGACCCTGTATCAAAACGCATCTGAGCCAACCTGGCCACTGCCAGGAGGGAAGCTTGTAATTGGGGTGGCTTTTGTTTAGTTTTCACGGTAGCTCTTCAACTTACTGATTTTTGTGGGTGTTACTTCGTTGTGCTGATGGAAGCAGTCATTGTGCCTTACCCTTTCCTTCTCCCTGTCTGTCTGTTTGTTGGACAATGTTAATGTTTTGAAGCAGCAGTCAGGGTTCAGGACACAGGCTGCACAGGCAAGTTGCTTAAAGATTTTTTCCATCATGAGTATTTCCCTCCAAGTACCTGCAAGTCTGAGAGCTCTGGCTTCTGCTGCAGGAGGTAACCTGTCCTTCTGCTCTCATTCCTGTCAGAAGAGGAAGAGGCTGTGTAATCACGCACTGCAATAACTGCTGGGTGTTTGTGCTGGCGGCATTTCAGGGTAAAGCTGTTCACAGTCAGGGGTTATCCTGGAAACAACTGATTTTGAGGAATCAACTCAATGGCAGTTGTCTTGGTGATGTACAGTTTGGCTGGATTGTATCTTTCTTCTGTGATAAACAACTTACCTGTCTTTGTGTTTGGGCATACCGAGATAGAACAGATCACTCCCTTAGTACCCAGTAACAAAAGCAGGTGGGAGACGGGTCACCCAACAATTTGAGACTTAACCAGCATTTGAGAGACACATTTATGGTGAAGATCCTTGGGGTCTGATCCTCTGCTTGCGCCCTGTCTAAGGAGAGGACAGCCTGTCTTTAATCAGCGTCCGGAAGGACCTTTGAGGGGAAGAAAAGGACAATTTGAGATACCTTTGCAGACAATTATAAAACTTAATCCGGAAAATCAATTAGTTGTTTTCTTGGAACATGTTTGAGCCTACAGACAGACATGTGGTGGGAATTGTCTATGGAAAAAGAAGACAAGGGATTGGGAATTTACCCTTCCCAGAATTGCTGTGATGTTGGGTGTCAGAAAAATATTCTCATCCTTTCAGAGTCTGCCTGATTTCTTCTACACACTGGGAGTAATGCCATGGTATTGTTATTTCTCCAAGTTATCATAGGGAAAAAAAGTAGTCTTCTGACATCTCAAAATACTATAGGATGCTCTTCTAGGAAGGACTTTGCAGGTGTGTGGGGTTTTTTTAAAGTGGAATAGACTTTTTTTTGGTCAGATGCTGTTTTGTTACAGCAGATCTTTGTGAATGAGGCACGATAACAGATCTTCAGGAATGAAGCGGCGGTTTGGCCTCTTTGAGAAAGGACACGCAGAACACTGACGCGTATTGTGCCGTGAGATACTTTCTGTAAAACTGCCATCAAAAAGCAAGTTCTGTGTGGCTGTACGACTCCTGCCCAGTACAGATTTCTTACTGAGGTAAAGTACAACTTCTGACACCTCCACTGATCTGCTGATAGCATGCACTTCCCAGCCAGAGCCTGTCAACACGGTGACACCTTTGAATGTTCCTAAAGCAGCAAAAGCAAAGTTGGGGAGGGACCAGTGCCAGTTTCTGACAGACATGATGAGTCCATGAAATGGGTACAGCCCTATGGATAAATCTGGCTCTGGACCAGGATCTGACAATATACAACAAAGCTGAATATGGTGGAAGAGTGAACTTAATTTATGGATGTGTATTTGAGTGAAGGAAAAGGAGGGAAGGCTCCTTTTTTTTTTTTTTTTTTGATACACCTCAGACTTCTCTAGAATGATTTAAAGGAAAAAGCAGTTGTAAAGTAACATTCCTCTTATTCCTTTACCTCTGTTTCTGCCTGCAAACAAGACGGTTTCTGTAGCTCACATTGGCAGACCTGTACTTTCCCAGAAATCCACAGTTCATTCCAAAGCTGAGTCACTGAAGAAAACATTCCCCCGAAACCCAAGTGCAGTGCTTTGGGTTGTTTTCCTTTTATTAACTTGATGGGGAGCTGACCTGACATATGCCACTTCTCCTCTTTCCAGCATCGACTAATAAAAGACTAAACCAGTGTATTTCTGTCTTGCTGGCCTCATGACTTGGTTACATTGAGGACACATCTTGGTAGAGATTGGCAGGATTCCCACAGTTTACTATCAAAAATCTTATGTTTGGTAGCCCAGCTGAATATAGCCCCTGGACACTGTAATGATGATATAAACAGGGGTTGGTTCTGCTCCTCTTGAGAGCTCGATTGCGCTCCTGAGCAGCCACATCCCTCAAGATCTTGAAAATCCAGAAGGCTTTGGGAAGAGAGAAGACAAACTGTTGCATTCACCTTCTTGATGAGAAACAACCTTTCTGGATTTCACTTTCTGAGATGAAAGCTAAAGTTGCTGGTGGGATGCTAAAGTATGGGACCTCTGACTGGAAATTTTACCCCAATATATCTTAAAGACTTTGGGACCAGATGATTTGGAGAGGCTGTTGACGTGGGGAAGACCCAGCTTGGACGTGCCTGACACATGGCTCGCAGCAGACTGATTTCACAAACACATTTCTTGGAAGCAAGTCCCCTTTGTCCGAGTTGTGCCAACTCGGCTGTCTGGCCACATGGCGATCCCGATCTGGGTTATAACAAACCCAGTGACCCCCCCTTAACCTGGGTCAGCTCCTCCATCTGGTTCACTTGTACCCGTGCAAGCAGTCGTGCTCCCATCACCGAGTGGTCAGCGGTTCCATGAGCTTGTATTGCAGCTGAAATAAATCCTTTCCAAGCTCCTCCTTCTTGGTCTGGTGGCGATGGGATGCAGCTTCTTTGGAGAAGGCTCTGAAGAACATGTTTTACTGCCCTATTTCCAAGTAAAATAATAATCCAAGTTGCTATTACTTTATCTCCTAGGCAAAAATAGAGCTGGTGCACAGCTAAGCCCTTCTGGGTTTCTGGAGTCTTCCTCTGTGTCTCTAAAATCTTGTGCAAGGGAGATTTCTTATTTGGTTCTGATCAACCTCTGCTCTTGGGCCAAGCCAAGGGATTTTGGTGTAGGTATTGGCCAGTCACTAAACTCCTCTGCCTTTGTTCAGCGTTGGTTCTTTCTGTAGCAAAGCATGGTTTTGCGTTCCTCTTGAACCAACATAGGATATTTTCTTCAAGACCTACACTAGTGAGTTGTCATACTGGTTTGAGACCAGAATTGAAACTATACCCAATGTGTGGGTAACAGGATGACCATGAGCCAGCAATGTGCCCTTGTGGCCAAGAAGGCCAACGGCATCCTGAGGTACATCAAGGAGTGTGGCCAGCAGGGCGAGGGAGGTCATCATCCCCTGGGGAGGCCCCATCTGGAGCACTGGGTCCAGTTCTGGGCTTCCCAGTTCAAGAAGGACAGGGAACTGCTCTGAAGATGATGAGGGGCCTGGAGCATCTCTCTTATAAGGAAAGGCTGAGGGACTTGGGTCTTTTTAGTCTGGAGAAGACTTGAGGGGGGAATCTGATCAATGCTTATACATACTTAAAGGGAGGGTGTCAGGAGGATGGGGCCAGTCTTTTTTCAGTGGTGCCCAGGGACAGGACAAGAGGTAATGGGCACAAACTTGA
>JAOXJK010000069.1:20765704-20781471 GCA_025774025.1 Xenus cinereus | reverse complement strand
TCCCTGGAGGGGTTCAAGGCCAGGTTGGAGGGGGCTTGGAGCAACCTGGTGTGGTGGGAGGTGTCCCTGCCCAGGGTCTTTAAGGTCCCTTCCAACCCAAACCATTCTATGGTTCTATGATTATTTTTTTTTAAGAAGAAGACTCTCAGCGTGTAACATATTGCAGTCCGTTGTAGGTGCTTATCTTGGTGGCCTCGTGTCTGTGTTGCTTCTGAGCAGAGGACGGATGCCAGGGTGGCCCCAGTGGTTTGGCTGCTAGCCCAGATTGCCTCTTCCCCTTGCATTCAGGGTCTGGCTCCTCTCTGCGGGTACCTGGCTGTCTGCTTTCCTTTGGACAAATAAGTGCTTAACACTGTTCAGCAGAGGCTGAATGGGTGAAAAATTGTGTACGGCAGGCTTTTGGGGATGAAGATATCTTCTACTGCGAGAATACTGATCCTCTGACATCCACAAATGCCCTTTCACTAAAGTAAATATCCTGAAGTGTGTGCTAGAAGCTTTTTCTTCAGCAAAAAGGCTTTTTATCTTTGATACTTCCTTGGAACAGGATTTGATTATGTCTAGAAAATTGTGATTAGGCAGTTACCAACAGCAGGAGGAAATTTGGAGGAAATAAAGAAGCTGACAGCTTGATCCCTCTGCCAAAAAACACCTGATACTGTTATGGACTTGGAAAGCAGTGAAGAAATTATGGAAGAACTTGAAAATAATTCACTGGTGTGTCTGTTCATTTAAGGTAGCAGAGAAAACAACTTTGTGATGAAGAGAATGAATTTTGAAAAACTAATAGAACCAGTTGTTGAAGTCGACTGTATTGAGCAGAGTCCAGTGTTGAATTGACCATGATGTTTCTGGAGTATCAGAAGTGCTGAGTTACTGAATACCTGCATTGCAAAGGGAGAAGAGGATAAAGGGTTTAAAAGGCTGATAAAGGTGCTGTGCTCCTCCTGAAGATGAAAGTAAGGACCAAGCAACCAAGAGGCAACCCTTTAGCAGTGAGAAGTGGAGGGATGGCTTGAGGAGAAATCAAAATCCCTGGAGTTGTGAAGGGAGCAAGGAGGGGATGAAAGGGTTTTTTCTCCAATGTTTCACAGCAGAGATGATGGTGTGCAGCTCTGTGATATAAAATGTGTAGCATACCTTGGGTTCAGCTGTTAGTGGTGTGTGTGGAGATACTTTGCTCAAAAATGAAGCACCAGACTAGATGGAACCTGTTAGCGATTCCCTTGTTGGGTGTTTTTGGCGTGAATGTTAGTGTTAACTAATATCTTGGCATAAATCTGTTTGGAGGCATTTGGTTCAGAGGAGGATCCAGATGTCATACACGGGGGAAAAAACAGACAGCTGGGAGGATCCTAGCAATGAACATGGTACAAAGTGTCACAAGAGGTCCCATCAACAGAGAGCTGGAAAAGGAGCTCTGGAGAGAGGTAGACATCATTTGGGATGCATTGGATCCACAGGAGAAATGTAGGTGAGACTGTATGAAATCGTAGTGAGATCTTAACCAGGATTGCATTTGTTTTGGCCTCCGTGGGTTCAAGAAGGATGTGTGGGAATGGAAACCAGTGGTTGAGAAGGTTTGATGGGACAAGGAAGTGGAGAAGTGTCATGTGAGAAGCTTCTCTGCTGTGTTGGGAAATGTGCTACAGCTGCTGCCTTTGAATCCTGAACAAGAATTCAAATTTGAACAAGATCTGCAGCTGTGCTGATGCTTGAACAAGTGGAAAAAAGGTGTGGTAGTGGGAATTGGAGTCATTCGTAACCAGTGAAGGAACTGGAACAGACTTTTGACTGGGCCCTTGGTGTGTTTGCCCAAGGAGTGGTGGAGCGGTTAGAGAAGTGTTGGACTTTATTCTGCAGTTGGTATTTTCAGGGAGATCCAGGTTTTCTTCTGCGTTTTCTAGACTTCTTATTTTCTTATTGCCCAGTGACAGCATGATTTTGAGTCTGGAAATTGTGGAAATGACTGGCTCGGCCCAGGCGGACACAGCAAAGAAAGCAAGTGCATTAAAATAATACAGCGTGGGGAAGGAGGAATGCTCTATACCCTGTGTCTCCTCAACACTGGTGAGGTTCCCAAGTGGCAATCCCAAAGAGCAGAGTGAACACTGTAAGAATTAAGAGCGTGGTGGTTAAAAGGCAAAATGTAGCCTTTTTTCTTGGATTTATCTTTTCTCCCTCCTCTGTGTGGCCCTGGCTGAGCCTCTCAGCTGCCTCGTTTGCTTCTGTGTAAGTGATGGAGAGGCCAGGCCCTTCTAAGATGGAAACCAGTTAAAATGAGCTGTGACTGGTGTACCAAAAGGTTAGCACCTGCGTGCTTTGCAGTATATTGGTGCTTTGGAAACATTTCAATTGGTTAAGGACTCCATTCTATGCTTTTTACTTAAGTTACCCTTATCATTAGCCTTTTAGTCCCGGGAAACACACGATGTCAAATCACTCATTTTCAATCTGTTGTTGGGAAACCACTGAGAGCCTGGGAAAGAAATGGTTGTTCTGAACTAGTTACCTGCTGGTCTTCAGAGAGGATGGGTAATTCCAGGTGAAAAGCAGTTGCTAGTGACTTTCTGTCCATGTTTCTTGGTGTAGGGCAGGAGGTGTCATCGCTCGGAGTAGCTTTTGCAGGAATTTGGTAAAAACAGAACTGTCTGGTGCCAAGTGGTGAAGTCAAGTTCCTGATGTAGATACGCATCCTTAAAACCAGCCCACCATTACAAATATCTCAGGTATTTCCGTAGGCATTTAGCTGAGCACGAAATGCCAGCATTCGAGTTGCATCATGGCATTCGTCTTCAAAACTATTTTCTTTGCAAACATCCCACCCAACCGTTTGTCTACTCCTTTCAAACGGAGGAGGGTGTCCTACACCCATTGTGCTGTGTGTAAGAACAATTTGAAGGCTGGGAACCTTTTGTGGAGTTAATATTTATTCATGAGTCTTTAATACTGCCTATAACGGGACTGCACTAAAATTTTCTAGATATAAGTAATCCTGAAGGCAAATAAAATAAGTCGGTTGAGTTAAATCCCTGAGCAAACAGTAGCAAAGCCTTGTGTGTGCTGCAGTGCCAGAATGCACCACCACCTTCAAAACTCAGTGTCTTGAAAATTAAGATCTAAACTATGTGAACTGCATCAAGAAAGATAGGAACTGTATGAAATTAACCCTTTTTAACTCGACGTCAAGTCGTGTTGGTAGGTTGTGCTGTCAGCTGCTGTGGATTTGGGACTTTTTGAGACACTTCAGTGACTTTGAGGGACACTCAGTAACTTCTTTCCCCAGCAGAAAGTCTTGGTTCTTCTCTGTCTGTTGGTGGGCAGCAGCTTTTGCGCGTCTGTTTTTTGATGAGTTTAAGTATGTACCTTGTAAAGACTCTTTAACTTCAGCCTTGCCTGTTTTTAGCTACAGGGACCGTTGTCTGCTGTGAGTAAATTTGCTGGTCTTAAATGTGACTGCATGATGGTCAAATGTGTTTTATTTTTCTTTTTCCCCTAGGAAAAAGTAGGTGCTACCTCATTTGAATTTAACCTGCTGGTGGTGGTGGGGATGGCTGGTTTCCTGGCATTGAATGGGGGATGTACATGTGGGTTAGCCAGTTAATTATTAGATTTGATTAGTTCTTTGCAGCTGATGCAGGCTGGAGAAAGATACTTGGTGTCTTGATATTGGGAGGAGGCTGACCTCCTGGTTCTTTCAAATCTTGTCCTCCTTACCAAGTTGAGCTTTCGGGTAAGACTGTGAACCAAAATGGTATTTTTTTTCCTTAAGGGAATAGGAAATAAAGTGGTAATTTATCTCCCCCCAACCAGTTTTGCATCTTCCCTTCCATGAGCTATCTAATCTTCAGAAGCGTTGTAAACCTGGAATTGTATTTTCTTAGGAGGTTGTTAGAAGACCTCAGGTTGTCTGGAGGCAAAAGATACTCAAATGGCCAGGATTTTGGCCCAAGAGATGGACTCTGCACTAGCTCTGTTGGGATGTGGGCAAGCTGTTCAGTGTGAAAATGAAGACTGGTCAAACTGGAGATGAGAGTCCTTATCTCCTGAATCACTGTGCATGGCTGATTGCAGCTACCTGCCTCCTTTTTAATGCTTTAGTGATTAGAATATTAGGGAAAAATGGAAGGCTTCAGCAGAAAAGGGAATTGTACCTTGGGGCATGGGACCCATGCTGTAGGAAGGTGTCCTGATGTCTGACCTGTGAAGTAGGATTTCTTGCTTCAGTTTCCTGCCCTGGAGCTTTAATGCAAAGAAATCACTGGGGAGAATCACGAATTACTTGGAATGCAGCTGAAGAATTGAAGGTACCTGAATTTTCAGGAGTGTGCAATTCAAGCCCAAATCTCTGAGATGACGTAGCTGCCCAATATTCACCTCTGTGGTCAGGGCCAGGTTGTGTCTTGTTGGTGAAGAGTTTGTCCTGAGTAGTGGGTGTGTGAGCTTTTTGAAGTATTAAACCCAACTTTGTACGTTTCGCTCCCAAACAGAATTTGAAAAATTACTTCCAGGGAAGGCAGTTAAATTTTCATTCTCTTGTGTGTCTGATGCAGGTACTTCGATGGCAACTTGGAGAAGCTTTTTGCAGAGTGTCACGTAATTAATCCAAGTAAAAAGTCTCGAATGCGCCAGATGAACACAAGATCGTCGGCCCAGGATATGCCTTGTCAGATCTGTTACCTGAACTACTCAAACTCGGTGAGTACCGGGCAGCCAAGGCAGTGCCTGACCAGTAAATGCCCCAACTTGGCTACCTGAAACTGAATGTTTTGGGCAGAAGCCTGTAAGGATGTCTCCAACAGCCTTTGAAATGAAACTGAGATTTCCCTTGTTTCATTGAATCTTCTCATCTGTCGTAGACGCGTTAAAAAAACAAAACAAAACTGCATTCAAGATCGTTTCTTAATGCAATAAACCTTATGTCCTGTGTGCGCTGGGGGACCACAGAAGTCTGTAGTGCTTCATGCCTTCTCTTTAATTCTTACTGTGTGGTTTGACAAACTTTTGTTTAAAAAAACCCAAAAACTTAAACAGTGTTATTTAACCCGAAATGGGATTGCATTTCAAGTGTAATCATTATCCTTTCTGCAAAACCCTTTGAGGATGCTGGGGTCTGGGCCACAGCGTAGTAGAGTTCTCCAGAAAATATCAAACAGTAGATCAAGTGATTTTTTATTTTACAAAGGTCGGATACCAATTGAGACACGCAAATAAATGGTACGCAAAAGAGAAAATGTGTGGAAAGCGTGATGGGCAGAGGGGTTTACTTAAATAGAAAGAGAGGAAGCAGCTTGTACGAGTAGTAAATAATGACCAGGGGAGGTTCAGACTGGATGGTAGGAAAAATTTTTACACGGAAAGGGTTATTAAGCACTGGAATGGGCTGCTCGGGGAAGTGGTTGAGGTACCATCTCTGGAGGTATTTAGAAGTTGGGCAGACATAGTGCTTAGAGACGTGGTTTAGGGATGGTTTTTATCAGAGTTAGGTTGACGGTTGGACTCGATGATCTTAAAGATCCCTTCCAACCCAGAGATGCAAAACAGACAAGCTAGAAAGGCTGGAATAAAACTAAATAGAACTAGGAGTAAAATGAAGTTCAGAGAAGACAGCCCACGTGGATATCTTTGAATCTTTGTCATGTTTGTGCAATACCACCTTAATCGGAGAAGATGAGGGTAGAAGTGCTTGCTGGGGCTCCAAATGAGTCTTCTGGTTCATGGTAAGATTGGTGGTGGTGGTGCTTCTTTTTTTCATTTTGTAGCTATTCACAAATAACTTAACTTTCTGAGACACTAATTGGGGGTCCAGGCTTCTGCTTTTCCAGGCGAGCAACTTGCTGTGACTTTCCAGGGGCAGGAGATAATGATGGGAGATCCTGGAAGAAAAGGAGATTAGTGGAAAAGCTCAAACGTGAGAGTCCATCTGTGGCTTTGCCAAGAGGCGGGGTGCTGACAGGCGTGAGGAATTCTTCCTTTTACTGAAACTTACTGTTCCTGGTGGAGCTTTCCTGACCCTCCAAAACACCGGAACATCTGCCTGACCTTTAAAGAGCAGAGCAGCCCTTCCGTAAGGCTTCCACGCCTGCTCTGGGGGTGCTTTTATGAGCTTGCTTTTCAGCAAGAATGGAAGTAATTCTTGAGCTTTGGGGTTGACGAGCAGCCTTGGATAACGTGCCCTCGCTGCTGTGGGCTGACTGAGAGCCTTGTCCTCCCTCTGGGGTGGGCAGAGTGGAGCAAAGCCCGGTTTCAGGCAGCTGAGATTCTCCACGTTAAGATGGCTGTTGCTTTTGAGCCAGGAACCACAAGATTTCATGCATCTCCTTTTAAGCCTTGTGTGCCCTGCCTGCCTTTTTAGAGAATAGCTGCAAAGGAGGATCGGTGCTTGCTTTGTGTGAAGGAGCGCTTTGAAAGAGGAAAAACAAAGTTGAGAAACACGGTTGAGAAACGCACTCTACCTTGCGCTAAAATCTGATTATTTAATCACTGCAGACTTTCCACTTTAGGTAGTAAGGAAATAATTTTGATTTGGGGGCTACGCAACGTTTTTAATGAAAATAGGAGAGGAGAAATCTTTAGGACCTTAATATCCATCTCCAGAAAAGATCCTCTTGGAAGCTTCAAATTTAGATGTTGTGTCCTTAATATATTACTCTCCTCTTTTTAAGGTAGTTGCCGTGCTGGGTGGGAACAATACGCCCAGCGCTCACAACTGGGAGCCCTTTCCTCTGGCTGGGGGGTACAGGTACTGCCCGGGAAACAGCTCTCTGCCTGCTGGAAAGAACAGCACAAAGCACACTAATACTTCTCGGGTTTGTGGTTTGAATAGCACGTTAAAAATAGTAGTGGCCCAGTTATTAGAAGAGAAATGTCTTCGCTGGATGTTGGAAGTGAGCAGAGGTGTCGCTCCATTGTTAGTGTTGATTTCAGTCAAGAGGCAACAGTGGGGAACCTCTCTGTTTCTTTGCCGTACGTAAAAGTTGGAGCATATTTATCATTTATAATCCTATTTATGACTCCTTCTTCAAAAGGCTGTAGTGCCTCTGTGTCTAAGGTGACCGTAAGCCATCTGGTTTGAAATCTGTTTTGTAAGCCGTTTTGGTCAATGTGAATTATAAATTCTAGGATAAGTTCCATTCAATTCCTAACCTAAAATCTCAACTTTTAAATCCTCTTGCAATGGCCAGCTTTTATTTTTTTTTTTCTTTCCCCCAGAAAAAGCTGTATTTTTTTCTGAGCGCCCCTTTCAGCCTCCAGAAAGCTGGGAGTTTGGAGAAGCACCTGTTTAGAGAATTTGTGTTTTACAAATACTACTGAAATGAGAGAGTCTTAAATGTTCAGCCTCTGGTGGGGTCATTGCAGGTGGGATTTGTCTGCCTTTTAAAGCACGTATGAGGGAAATATGAAGCCTTTATAGCTCTTTGGCCATCTCCATAGAAGTGTGACTTGAGGTTTTGGGAAGAACCTGCAAAATGAGACATTGATGTTCTCAAGGCAGCCTGGCACCCTTATGGTTTGAAAACTTAAAAGAAATATTTTGGTCCCGATGAACCAGTGTCAAGTCCCAGTCGTTATTTCAAGTGAAATCCTTTTTGGTGAAGATGGGAACTGAGAGGGTCTTGGCTTTTCCTACCTCCTCTCACCCTTCGGGTCCCGTTTGAGAGCAGGATTGCCGGGATGAGGGTGTTTGGGGAACACTGTGCCCTTGTCCAAATGGTGTGTTTGTTCTAAGGACAGCCAGATGACAGTCTGTCAGTGCTGTCATCTGGGTGTCCTTAGGGACACGCACCTTGGGGCAACCTATCCCTTCTTTGATGAGTTTGCTGCTACCAGGAGAGCAGGGACAGGTATCGAATGGCGGGACGTTGCTGCTGGCACTTGGCCTCGCTGGAAAAGTAGGTGATGAGCATGGATAGGGTGAAAGTAGAGCTGTTCCCTCTGATAACCTGCTGTCTCAGAACTCAGTTACCCTTTACACTTGGTGGTTTTTATGTTGGCCTTTTTTGCTCCCTCCCTTGACATCTGCTGTCAGCTTAGCCAAAAATAATTGGGAACTCCCTCAAAGTAAAGAAATGAGTTGAAAGATGCTCTGAATTCTTTGCAGCCTGGGAGGAAGCGGGGTGGCTGCCTTTTATCTGGGCATTTAGCAAATCTTTTCACTGCCTAAAGTAACTGAAAGGAGTCCTAAATGAAGATACGTGCTTACCCGTGTTCCGTAGTGCTCCCTGTGTGTGCTTGTGGCAGGAGTATTAAGGTTCGTTAAGGGATGTGATGGGAAATAAGCATGGACATGGGGAACATGTGGAGAAGCCATAATTCTAGAAAAAATCATTGCTGCCTTCGGGCTGCCTTGTGCTGTTGGCTTCCTAAAAGTTACAGATGTTGGGGCTTTTCCACCACAACGTTCATTTCTAGGGAGCGTCAATGGTCACAGCACCGTCTGTGGAGCATCAGGCACCTTGTTACTGGGCTCGGTAATGGTTCGGAAGCTGGAAGCTAATACACCAGTGTCGGATGAACAGAATGGGCAATGTGGTGGCCTTTTGAGTCTAATTTTGGTATAACTTTGTTTTCTTAAAATGGACTCTTCTCCATTTCTTAATTAACAGCATCCTGCTGCTGTTTGGGGCTGTTCCACAGAGGAGAACCGGGTTTCTTACAGAGTTTCATGAAAGTTGATGGTATCTCAGGGTGGAGCTCTTGTTTTATCTTCCTGGCTGAGAAAATAAGATGGTTTGAAAAGCCAAGCCATCAGATAGTAACCTGCATAGTGGTACGAGTGAAGGGGTTTAAATACAGTTTGTCCTTGCTCCTGGCTCTGGGAGTAAAATAACTTCGGGATGACCTGAGAAAAGTAACTTCGTTTCAGTCTTTCCTCAGCAGTGTTTGCCACTCCACCCCTTGTGTAACCATTCAGTCCCAGATGGTATCTTGAAATACCCGCTGTAGATGATGCAGGGGCAGATGAAGCTGTCCTCGTTGCTGTCTGCAGCAGCTACTCATTACTGAATTGTATGGAGTAATTTACACCTGCCAATTAGGATCTTTAGCGTCTTCATCTGATGAACATCCAGGTTTCAGAGGGAACTTTACCAAGCAAGTTGGTGAACTTTCTGCATGCGCAATACGGGGAGCAAGCCAAGTGGAAAAATAGGAGGGAAGAAGACTCTGTATCGTCTTCTGACTGTGGCCCATTTGGTGGCGTTGCCTTTGTTTTCCTCGTTTAAAAGAATAAACCTGGGGAGAGCCACGCTCTGTTTTACGTATACTCCAAAAAGAAGGATGGGTTTAAGAGGGCAGGCAGGATGGAAATGTCAGCCACACCTTTCCTCACTGCTGGGGATTAAAGTCTGGCTTTCAAAGCGTGACTGAAGCTGTATTGGCAACGTTCTGGAGCCGTGATAATGCAAAATAAATAGTAGCGTCTCGAATTTGGTGCGGGGGATGAGAGAAACCCCGCAGAACCGAGAAGGGTGAAACGATTGAGTGAATCCATGTGCTAAAATAATCCGGTATCTTGTGTTCTTTGTCGTTGCAGTACTTTACTGGCCTAGAGTGTGGACACAAGTTCTGTATGCAGTGCTGGAGTGAATATTTAACTACCAAAATAATGGAGGAAGGCATGGGACAGGTAAAATGTCAAGTCACCTCCCTCACGATTTACCTCTGGAAATCCTGTGTGTTGGCGAGGAGGGGGAAAGATGGGAGGAGAATTCTTTCCCATTAAAGTTTTAAAAAAACCCCCAAAGAACAACAAAAAAACCACGACCCAAGCCCCAAAGCTTTGGGGGCTGCAGCCTGTCATGGATGAAGCTGAAGGAAACCGTGTGGAGTTGCTCCGTCCTCGCTCTGGGTGGGAGGAATCGCTCTCTGCATGGAGGCACATCTGGGATGTGACGATAGACGCTGTGTACTGTTTTTGCCGTGGATTGTAGTGCAGTCTGTTGCCTTGCAATTTTTTGTAATGCAAAAATAGGATAAACCCTGTTCTTTTTATGACCTTTTTATGGTTGTTTTGTTTTTTTTTCAGACCATTTCATGCCCTGCTCACGGCTGTGATATCTTAGTTGATGACAATACAGTTATGTAAGTACAATGAGTTGCTACCTCTTGGCTTTCCTCTCTTTTTTCATTTTGTCACTCATGTGCTATTCAAATGTACTGGCTTATAAAAAAAACTGCATAAAGGCTTTAAGGCAGCAGAGGGGTTGGTTTTGAACTGTTTATTTTGATACTGGTATGTCTCTTAACTTCTTGTTTAGGTCTGAAAAACCCGTGGCACAGTACTTGGAGGAAAAACTTGACCAATTTGGTCAGCGTGACAGCAGAATAAATACCAGGCAGTCTCTCCAAACCCTCTGGTGCATTTAGTTTCCTTTGATTTACGGAGGAATTTAGGACTTCCTCCCTAGGTCAACCCACTGATTCACCAAGTCCTATAGCTGTAGTTAATATATGAGTCAGAAGGCAGAAGTCTCCTGTAGGGCGTGTTTTATGCCCTCTGATAGAAAGCAGTTGACCCTCAAACACAAGGTTTGATTAAGCTGGTGTGTCAGCCTGTGTCACTTTGCTTATTAAGTTCTCCAGCTGTAGGATGATGGCTTGTTACGTGGTGGAGCAGCGAATTCCAGGAGCTTCCTCCTCTTTTATATTGGATGATGTTATTGCATGAGTAACATCCTTCATAATTCTGAACCTTGATTAAGTTCATTTTAATTCTTCATGCTAAAAAGCGTCTAAATAGAAGCTTATTCTGTTACCTTATTCCTTCCTTCCTGAAGTCTGACTCACTCATTGATATTAATTTGCTGTTTTTTCTATCAGTTGCTTTCAGACTGGTGATTTCCCATAGCCCTCTGCATTAATTAGTCACGGAGTGTAGGCTGGGGAGAAGTGGAAGTAGCCAAAATGTTCTCGTGCCCTGTTGAGGGGTGGCTTCTAGAGTTCAGCGGGTGGAAACTGAGCTGAAGTTCACATGGTGTCTTGAGTGACTTGACTGAGATTTTTGTTTACTGGAGCCTAAACCCAACTTGTGATGTCGCGCACTCTCAGCAGGAAATTTCTTGAGTGTTTCCTTGATTGCAACAGTTCCAATAAGTTGTTCAAACAGCGCGTGTGAAGTGGAGTAGCTGGAATGGTTGGAGGCCATGCTGGAAGCAGAGGGAAGGGAAGGATGGAAGTAGAGAGCAGCGCCGGCTTTTGTTGCTATGGCTTCTGTTGCTATTGCTTGATGTTAGTAGTAGGTCTGACTGTCCTTATGTTTCACTTTGTGGGCTTTTACAGCACAGAAAACCATCACACTGGGGTGAATCTATGCTGTCTTCAATTCACACTGTGTGCTGTGGGATTCCCCCCAACCTGGAAATGGCAGAGAGACAAGTTCTCTTTGTCTAAGTAAAATTTTAAATGTCTCGTGGAGGTTAAAACCCCACCTTTCCCTGATCTTACAAGGGGCACCTGGAATGTCTGAGGGAAGGAGGTACATTTTTTTTGCAAAAGCCTAATGCTTTCCTTGAAAAGCAAAGATGGATGACTGCAGCAATGACATGGCATGAGTTATCCCAACTGGAATCTGCACCCACTCCCATCACCTTAATTACTCTCTTTTTAAGTCTTCCTTTTTACAAAATCTCCAGGTATAGGTTTCTAACTTATAGGAACCTAAGGTTAAAGTGTGGAGACATTAAGTTTTCCATCAGAAAATCAGAGACAATTCAATTGCTCCCTTCTCAGTACTTGCCCTCGACAAGGCAGGACATCTCCAAGTTCACTTAAGTCCATACAAGTCCAAACTCAGCAATTTGGACTTTCTGGGATTTAGCTATCTTATTGTCTGTTTTCGTTCTTACTATTGAGTTTGGAAGGCTGGAAATAGGAAAGGTTGAAGAGAGGGTCCCTCTCAGCTCTTTGAAGACCTTCCAGGTGGCTGAAGGAAATCTGTGTCTATCCCTCGTTCACCATGGCTAATGCTGCTGGTAATTGCTTTAACCTATGTGCAAAGATGTTGATTTTATTAATAAGCAAAGCAGGCTGACTTTATTACTGGTGTGTCTAACGGCCACTGCTCGTGGGTGGCAGTAACTTCTGAGAATCAACCCACTGGGTGGGAATGGATGGATTTGGGGTTCCCCTATGGGAGTTGTGTGGAGCGTTGCCTCATTTTTAATCTTCTTTTGCATAGTTGCAAATCCCAATGCTTCTGCGTCAGGTGGGAACATAGTAAGGTCTGGAAGTAATTGTTTTGGGAGGGTGTTTGACATCTCACACGATGTGCGTTTTGCTAATTGGCGTCTTTGAGGAGTTTGCACTATCAAAATGAAACAGAAGGGTAGAACCTACAGGCTGATAAAGGATTGCTGCCGTCTTTGGATGAATCTTTGAGATTGTGTAGTTCTGAACTGAGCTGCCAGAGGAGATGAAGGGTTACGTTCTCTTTGTAAGCAATTTGCTTTCCCAACCTGGATGGTTTGTGGGCGCTGGAATGGTTCTCATCTCTTAATTTCTTCAGTTGCGTTCATTGTTTGTCAAAAGGCAATCATAATTCAGAGCAAATTTCTTGAAGGTCTTGCCCTGAGCGGTGCTGTGAAGCGCTGTTGAAGCTAGAGCAGGTGAGGTTGCTGATGTGAGGTGATGGCAGGCAGCTTGGTTAGCAAAAACCAGTGGATTGCGTGTTCCTTGTGCAGTGGTTAGCTGTGGAATTACTCTGCATTTGACTTCCAGTCCCTGATACGTACATATAACACAATAAATTTTTAAAGTGACATTTATTATGCATAGAAGCTTGGGTGTGGAGTAAGAAACTGAGATTTATAATTCATATTATAAGTTCAAATTGGATTTTTTTTTTTTCTCATTCTTCAATAAGTTTCACTCCAAAATTGCAGGCTTGCTGTGGCCACGGGCCTGATGAGATGCTTTGTCAGCTGATGAGTTTTATTTTAGCGCTGGGAATTTGGGTGCCACGTGCTGGGTTTATGTAAGAACCAGCCCATCGTTTGGTGAGGAGCTCCCCGGGCTGCCAAGGGCTGGGCTTTATGCAACATCGCATCCTCACGTGCGCCGTACTTTAATGGCTATTGGCGTGATAACATGCAGGAGGACGTCCCCGAAATGGATGGTCTATTAATTTCAGTATTTATCCGTGATATGGCCCGTGTAAAGCTGTATTCCACAGAATGATTTAAAACAGAAATACTGTAAATTGTGTTATTAGTCCAGCTTTATATTTATATATATGCAGAAGACGCTTCAATCATAACTGAAAGATGTATATACATAATTAAGTGATTTTGAACATATCTAGGCTGGACAGTCTGCAAATGCCAGCTGGGTCGGTGTGACCCGGAGAAAAGTGATCACTGTGCTTTTAAAGGATTCCTCTGCCCAGTTTTCTTCTGCTCTCCTGCTTCTGAGCTGCCTGACGTAATTTAAAGTCGATATTGTGTACACGCTCTATGCTGTTGAATTTAAATCAGCTTTGTTTTTATGATAAATAGATTAAAACCACATGAACTTTGAAGCTGAAGCCGTAGCATTCCACGGAAACCCAGATAACATTAGGTTTACCGAAGTTATTAACCACACAATAGTTGTTCTGGAGCTTTTTTAAGGCATTTGCCACAAAATGCACGTGTTTAGTGTAAATGAACTAATGAAATTTGTTTAGTCTGTTTCTTGGGCTCTTCAGGGAAGTGTTTTTAAATTAAAGTCCTCACACCAAGACATTCAGTTGTTTTGAACTGCGTGAGCTTTCCGTATGAGAAGTTAAATACAGTATTTGTAGTTTTCTTAATAATAAATGATCTAACAAATAGATAGAGAACAGGTAAGTACAAAAAAGTACCTGCAAGCGTAGAAGGAGGATTCAAACCCATTTGTCTGCCTTAACATACTGGCTACGTATGGAAAAAAATTTAGTTTACTACTGCAATAATTTTTCTGTGTTTCTTCCCTTTCCGCAGGCGTTTGATCACAGATTCCAAGGTTAAATTAAAGTACCAGCATTTAATAACCAATAGTTTTGTAGAGGTGAGTTTTTATTTGAAATTTTTAATGGTTTCTAGGTTGGTTTTGTCTCGCACATGTACCTGACCGGAGAAGTGAGGCTTGTTTATAACTGTAGAGCAGGATTTTTTTTGTGTAGTCTCTGCTCAAGTGTGACTACAAGGTACAGGCTTTGCAGGGGCTAATTTCTACCCTGTTCAGTTACAGATGTAGTTGTAGGAAAATACTAAAAAAAATATCTGCAGGACAAAAGCCCTGTAGATATAGCAAGCAGCTGTAAAAGGGAATGCCAGAGCTGTTCAATGCATAGGTTCTGATGGAGCTCTTGATATTTATAGTTCTTGAATGTTACCCCAGATACTTCACATTGAAAACCAGGAAACATTATTGTAAACAAGAACATGCCTTAACCGTTTGCCATTTGAAGTAAAGCTGCAAAATTGCAGATTCACTGGAGAGCCCAATATGTAAGTTGTTACTGGAATCGTGCTTTCATTCCTTGTTTGAAGTGATACGTGCAATGGGGTTTTTTGGTGGTTTTGTTTTTTAATGCAACATTGGAGCCGAGGACGTGTTGCAGAGTGGAAGTCCAGCAGTGCAGACCCACGCACAGCAGGAACAGGCGATGAGTTCAGGGGGTGTTAGAAAGCAGCACCTGTAAAATTCTCGTGTGCGTGGTTTGTGAGTGGTTTCAGAAGGGCTGTTACAGCGGCGGGACAGAGATGGGTAGTTGCAAACAACTCGACAGATGCTTTTTTCAGTGGAAAGCTTCAGAGCTTCGTATTCTTCAAATATTTTCTCTGGGTGAGCTGGAAGGTCAGCAGAAGTGTTTATACTCCTCATCGTTCGTTTGACAGCGCGGAGCTGACTGTCATATTCCTGCTTGATTTCAGTAGAAAGAAAGTAAATGCTCAGATTGAGGAGAGAGCACTTTATTGCAGAGGACGGGTAAGACAGGAAGGAGGAGTGTGACTGAAGGTCACGGTTGAAAGGATGAAAAAGGGATGAAGGGCAGGTAGAGTCCTTGTGCTGCATCCTTTTTCTATTACATTTTCTATTTTTCCACTTTATCTCATAGTGTAATCGACTGTTAAAATGGTGTCCTGCCCCAGATTGCCACCACGTTGTCAAAGTCCAATATCCTGATGCTAAACCCGTTCGCTGCAAATGTGGACGTCAGTTTTGGTAAGAATAATCAAGTAAAAGAAGTTGCTGCTGCTTTTCACTTACCTCGTTGAAAGTCTATTAGTGTGTATCCTGTAAGTCTGTAACGGGGTGTGTTTTAGGTGGTGGGAAAAGTATGGGGAGGGGTGGGCTTCAAATGATAAGCCAGGATTAGGTACGGCTGGTTGTGAAACCCATCACTATGTAGTTGTTGCTCTCTGTCTCCTGGACCTCCTTTTGACACAGAAAGGGATCCAGCTTTCGCTGAGGGATGGACTTCAGCTGAGTGGTTTCAGATGAGGCGCGGTTCTGGACTGCAGAGAATCAAAATGTATTGAGATATAAACTGCTCCTCTCCTATGAAGACAGGCTGAGAGAGTTGGGGTTGTTCAGCCTGGAGAAGAGAAGGCTCTGGAGAGACCGTATAACAGCCTTCCAGTACCTGAAGGGGCTACAGGAGAGATGGGGAGGGACTCTTTGTCAGGGGGTGTAGCGATAGGACAAGGGTTAATGGTTCTAAATTGCAAGAGGGGAGATTTAGATTAGATACTAGGAAGAAATTCTTTGCTGTGAGGGTGGTGAGAGCCTGGCCCAGGTTGCCC
>JAOXJK010000069.1:20749598-20765604 GCA_025774025.1 Xenus cinereus | reverse complement strand
CAAGGCCAGGCTGGATGGGGCTTTGAGCAACCTGGTCTGGTGGGAGGTGTCCCTGCCCAGGGCAGGGGGATGGAACTCTGTGATCTTTAAGGTTCCTTCCAACTCTAACCATTCTATGATTTCAGGGTTTTTTTTGATGACTGGCTTTGGTCTTTCAGCAGAACAACCCAGAAGAAAGCTAGATTAACACTGTGGAAGTTAAATAAAAGCATAGTCATCTACCTTATTTGCTTATTTTTCCTTTCTTTCACTTGCAGCTTTAACTGCGGTGAAAACTGGCATGATCCTGTTAAATGCAAGGTGAGCACGTCAAAGTTCTTTTCTAAACACATGACTTGAAAAAGTTTAAAGTCAACTTATGTGCAAGATGTAGAAATGAAGCACAGCTTTGGGGAGCACATCAAGGAGCACAGAAGTTCACCTGTTTAGATCATAGCATGAGAAGAGTCAGTGAAATCACACCAGCTGCCTCAGAGTTGGAGGTTGTGAAGGAGCAGTGGCTCAGCCAGATGAGGAGCTGTCTGCGGGAGGCTGTGACCCTCTGAAGAGGAGTGAAGGTGCTTCAGGAGTGAATGCTTCACTTAACAGAAGCACCCTGGTACTAGGTGTTTCTGGGGGTGCTCGGTGCTTTGGCAGGGTTGTGGTTTGTTGTACGGAAGGAATTTGGCCCCAGGAATTTGGGCCTAGGACCTGGAGCCGTGCGATCAGCTCTGGAACTGGGCTGGTTTTTCCTGAAGCTGTCAGAAGCTTGGAGTCCTGTGGCCTGTGGACAACCAGGTGTCATGCCTTGGGGACGGGGCAGTCTGCATTCCTAGTGACAAATGCAAAAAAAAAAAACACCAACCCTTGGGAAGAGGGGAGGGAAACCACCTGAGGATGCTAAACCTTTGGTGAGGAGGTCCTTCCAGGCCAGATGTGGTCAGTTTGTCTGAGAGTTGCAAGCAGTATTTTCCTTTGGTTACTTGTGTTCATTCGAGAAACCTCACCAAGAACACGGCTTTAAAAGAGAAAGAGGAAAAAAAAAAGTGCAAGCTGGATGGTCTGGACATGAGTGGGCATTGGAAGCGTAAGGAGAAGCTTGGCTTGATGCAAAGCTGGCCATCGCAGGGTGTCCGACTGCAGTTTTGGCAGATCACTGTTATAATATTCTTATTCTTTTAGACTTCTGTGTGAAATTTGTGCTGGTTGAACTTAAGCAAAATCGTTGCTGAAGTGTTAGTGCTGAAGTGTTGGTGCTGCTGGAATTGTCTGCAACTCAATTAGCAACCGAATCAGTTGCTGTTTCCTTTGCTTTCCAGCCCCAGCACCCTCCCGTATTCCCACGTGGTTGTGTGTTCCTTACCTTGACGTACACAGCTGTCTTGGGAGCGTTTACAGTTCCTCTATTTAAATGTAACTTTTCTTTCTTCCTTTTTCTAACAGTGGTTAAAGAAATGGATTAAGAAGTGTGATGATGACAGTGAAACTTCTAATTGGATTGCAGCAAACACAAAGGTGAGGGGTTTTCTTATATTATGTATAGACTTATCAGATGCAAAGAAGAACGACAGCCTAATTCCTTTGTCCTAGGACTATTCTTTCTGTTGCATGTCATTAGTTAAGTGCAAGCCTTGAAATCCCCGGTACACTGAAGTGCTCCTGTTGGAAGAGCAAATAGGTGTTACTGCCTCGCATCCGGTGAGGTTCTTTGGGTTAAGTGGAGTTTGCTCTTGTAAGAAAGAGCTAATTGAGACCCAAAGGAAGCTCAACTTTTTTTAAGTCTTCGGGCTCCTGTCTGGCACTGGTGGCTTCCCTGAGCGAATCTGCGCCTCGCTCCAAGTGTGTGAAACATGTTACCACCCCCCGTGGCTGTGATAATTTACATCTGCCTTTAAATCCCCTGGGCTGGCCTCTCGAGGAGTTGTTCATATCCGCTGGGCAGGATTCCAGGCAGGGACTGGCAGAACAGCTGTTCGGATTTTATTATGTAAATGCCTTCCTTCCAGCAAGCCCAACTTTGCCTGAAACTTCAGGCGTTTGTTCAATTTGGGGATGAATTAAGACAAAGGTTGCCATAGTGGCGGGAAAACAAAAGCAGGCCGTGCCGGATGCCGGTCGGGGCCTCAGGAGCAGACCTGGGTCTGGGGACTGCGGAGGGTGGAAGAAGGTGGAGAGGCTGTGAGGAAACCTCTGCTTTGTTTTCTTAGCTCTCTTGTGTAACTGGTTAATGGTATTGTTTGAGACTCGTTGGGCCTGGCTGTGTGGTTTTCATTGACCTGGAATGTGGCGTTATGGTGAAAGCAGAAACACCCATCAGCCTGAAATGCACAGTTAAAGTCGGGCTGAAATTGAGCAGTCTCAGCTGCTTCCTTCTATTTTTGTGAGCTGAGACTTGTGTGATCCCCGCTCAGAAGCGGAACGTTCCTCAATAAAGCAAATTTGGCTTTTTTGGAGGTGGGTGTGTTCAAAAACGATGTGTTGTGGCTCTAGAACTGAACCAGATTTCTTCAAAGTTTGCTTGATCTTCAGGTACTGCTCCTGTGAAACCTGAGGAGGAGCGGCCGAATAGCTTGGAAAGGGCTGAGCGTAAGCACGTGCGATGCGGCTTTTAGCCTCGGGTATCAAATATTTGGGATGTCACAGTGGCCACAGCCCTATTTTGCCTGTGACAAAGCCCTTGGGAGCCAGAGGAGGAGCTGCTGCTGCCCCCAGGAGTGGGATCTTGGTCATGGCCATAGGGCTACCAGTCTTCTACCTGCCCCTACCCTGGCACAACCGATGAAGACCAGGCTCTGCTCTCTCCTTGCTGGGTTTTGTTACCATCAAATGTTGAGCTTTCCTGTACTGGATCCTGTGCCCATGAAAAAGGCTGAAATGATACACACACACGTGTGTTAATGTACCCAAATATGAGTAATGTGCCACTAACGCTGGCTACTGGAAATTGAAAGCTGCGTGTCTCTTTTCCAGGCAAAATGATGAGTTTTGCTGCAGCTTGCTTGCCTACAGATTTAAGCGTAGAGAGAAATATTAAAGGTGCTCATTTATTTATTTTCTATCAGAATCCAGGCTTTGTAAGGTAGGAGTCATGCTCGTGGTTGCGCTGGTGTGTAAAGCTCAGCTCAGACTGTCAGAAATAGTATTGAATGGCTGGAGTAGGAAGATTTTCTGTGGGAAACACCCATCCAGAGGAGGGTGAGGTGGGGAAATGAGTATGGCCAAGGCACTCTGGCATCAGCCCAGCTCATCTGGTGGTTCCTGTAGTCTGGTGGCAGCAGCAGAAGAGCTGTTGTCCTTGAACATCCGTGTCTAAGCTACTTCCTCTAATACCGTACGAGATGCTCCTACAGCAAGAAGATACTTTGGAGCCCAGGCTGCAGAGCAGCAACAGGAAGAAAAATAACATCAGGGTAATTACAGCAGACATTTGAGCCAACCAACTGTCCTGGAGTCTTACGGTATCCGTATCAATTGAATTAACTGAAGGACAATATCACAATTCTTCTCTCTCCAAACTGACACGTGATTCAATTGAGGGGAAAGTTGGCAGGAACCATAACCCACCCCTCGTAACGATCTCCGCTTCTTGTGGGCAGTGGAGATGAGGAAGGTGGTAATTTCACACCGCTGTAACTGGCTGCTGGAACGCCTGCAATCGGAGCTTCCCAGCCTCCGGAGAACCGCGTGGGCCCAGAGCCACGGGGCTGATGGCCACCACCTCCTCCTGCCTGAATGGTGCTGGCCCTTGGCCAGAGGCACAGAGAAACCCAAGGTTCCATGTCTGACAGTGACACGCTCCTGCTGCCGGCCACGGAGGAACCAAGTAAAATCCTTTCCTGCTGTCGCCTGAGGCTGTAGCAATGTACCGGGGTAGGAATTGCCCAGCTGGAGTTGCACCTTACTCTGTCTCTGTACAATTTCTGGCAGGAAGACAGGGCAGTCGTGTCTGGGGAGGGAGGTCTTGTACCATTACACCTATTTTCTCCAGTGACTGCAAGTCAGAAGCCAGATTCTGTGTTGAATTTCTTCATTTCAATGAACCGAGAAGGGAATCGGATCAGGTACCATTAAATGCAAAAAAAAAAAAAAAAATCCCCATTTTCACTGGAAAAAAAATCCACAGGTAATATAATTGCTACTGCGGTCTCTGTCACTGTTGTAGCTTTTGAAAGTCCTCCAAGTTCTGGAGTCCTCCAAGCGTGATGCTGAGCTGTGGTCCTGTCCCAGGCGGTCTCCATTCAGGGCAAAAAACTTTCTGTCTCACCGAGATGAAGTTATAAGAGAAAAATACCAGTCCTCCTGGAATGTGGGCTTGAAATCTGGGTAATCCTTTGCGACAGGAAAATGTGAGATACATTTGTTCCAGCTTGTCATGAGCCAGAATGGGAAAGGAAAATTAGGCAATCGTTGTATCAGAGAATAGAGAAGTGAAATCCAGCTGAATTGGGTTCTGCTCACAAACTGGAGTGGTGGGATGCGTTTTTGATGAATTACATAGAATGGTCCAAATGAAAACTGAGGAGATTTGAGTAGTGAGTTCTGTGGTTTCCTATATAATTTATTTTGCCTTCATTTATTTGCACTTAGGAGACCAGCACTAAATTCTCTATGCTTAGAGAGTGTCCTGGAGCTGATGGCCTTTTACTTCAGATACTTTCGCATATGAATTCAGCTCAACTAAATTTAAACTTGAGTTAAGCTGATACAGGGTCTTTAACAAGCCTTTAATTCTCAGTTTTCTTGCAGAGAATAGTCCAAGGTTTTGCACACTTGTTTCTTTTTCGGTTAGTTGTATAAACTCAGTTCGTAAATAGCTTCTTGAATTAAACTCGGCAGGTTTCAGGTGTTATTTGGTTCATGTGGCTTTGGGAATAAAGAAACCACATAGATCAGGTGCTTCTATTAAGTGGACCTTCAGAGGAGTAAGAAATACAAAAAACTTGGATTTGTGCATTTATTCTGGGCTCTTGAAGTGTATCAAGACTGTCTGAAAGGAGAGGGGAAAACCTGTTTGAGACCCGAGTTTCAGCGATGTTAATCTTTCTGCATCTTAGAATAATAAAGGCAGAAGAACAAAGATGGTGCCGGTGCCCGTCTTCACCCAAAGCACTGTTTAGTTGGGGTTTGTGCAAGTTTAATTGGTGTTAATGAAAGTTGTTCATCTGATACTAAGGGTGCCCCTGCCTTACTGCTTTTGGCTCCTGGCATGTCACCATCTCATTATCTTCCAGGCTAGACAGGGCTTGAATCTCTGATGTATGCAACGGGCCCTTTTTCTTCTTCCAAAAAAGCTATTGGCCATTTTTCTCTTCTAAGTGAGATAAAATGGCACGAACCCAGTTCTCTTCCTTCTCAGGTGACTTTTTAATGTCTGAACACATGCTCCCTCTGTACTTTCTGGAATTCCTGCTTTTGTTGTAACGTGTGGCCGTGCTGGCAGCCCGCTACATCATGATATTTTTTAATTATTTTTTAACATTATTTTAATTAATTTTTTTTTTTAGGATGGGTTATAGGCAAAGGCATCACTGTGGAAGGCTGAGTCCCAGCAAGGACCAATGTGTTTCACCTGTGAAATGTGTTTCTAATAAGCCCCTTGTTGGTAGAACAGCAGCTGAGGTTTACGGTGGTTTATGTACACGCAGCCTTTTTACAACAAAAAAAGGGATTGTTCTCCTTCGCCAGGTTTCCCTGGGCTTTTGTTTCAGTGTGCACGCACAACACTGAATTGTTTAGAGTGGGACAATGTTAATGAGGTCACTTCTGCTCCACGGCGTGACAGATAACGTGCAGAATAATCTACCGCTTTAGTAATTTGATTTGCTGGCTATTACGTTGTTGCGTAGCCGTAATTCCCAGTAAGATCTTCCTTCCCTATCCTCCTTAATCTATAAATCTCTCCCACTCATTGCGTTGGTGGCTTGAGTAGTTGCTTTTTTTTTTTTCTCCTTCTGCTGGTGTTCAGCTTTTCTTTTGCGTGTTCTTCTCGTGGCTTTTTCCTTATTTTTTAGCGATATTCAACTTTTACACAGTTTCGTGCATCTCTAACTTACTGTGTAATCTGTCTTCCTTGTGCTTCGCTTGACAGGCGCATAAAGGCTCGAGAAGGATGGCATTCCCTGTAATAACAGGGCTGTAATTAGGTTCTTTTTGTTCTCGTTTGCATGGCAGGGCTGGACGCCTTAAGTATTGAGACACTGAGGAGCTTGGTCTCCTCCTCAGAGACAGGGGAACAGACTTTCAGTGCTCCTAACGGACGAGGATGGTCCCCCAAGTGGGCTGGAGGTGCCCCATTGCACCTCTCCAGCTTGGCAGGTCTGCTGGGAACTGTTTCTTCTTCCAGTTGTGGGGTTTTTCCTGAGGGGGAGCGATGGCTGCAGCTGTTTGTTGGATCAGCTGCATCTTCCACCCCGGCACGCCGATGTCAGCATCTCGTTGGATGAGACGTGTTTGGAAGAAACCATGCAGCTTTGACCACCATCTTCTCTTGAAAAACCATCCGTTGGTGTTTGAGGGAGCGGGGAGCCGTGCCGCGGTGTGATGGGGGTGCACTGCCGCTCTTCATGCGTGTTATCGAAGGGGGCCCTGGCTGATGAGCGAATGGAGCAGCGATATTGATGGCATAAAACCTACATTTGGGTCCTGAGGTGGTGGTGTAGGGTTGGAAGAGGGAGGAGGGCTGCCTGGAAAAGGGAAATCGGTCCTGCCTTGCATATTGCGCTCAAAGGAGAGACCGGTTTTGACTATGAAATTTCCAGAACTGCATTGATTGACTAATTGGGAAGGAGCTCACCTGGCTGAGTATCTGCCCTATGGACAGTCCAAGGGGACATCTTGATGATGACCCACCCCCCGAGAGGGTCTGCAGGGGAGCTCCTCTGCTCCGTGTACTCTGTTTGTAGTACAGCTGCTCTGTTGGTAGGACAAATACAGGTGATGGGGAGGAAAGCCGGGCTGGAAAAATCCCCTTATGGGCTTCCTTCCTGCTTGAGCCCATCGGAGGAACAACCAGCCCAAAAAACCCTGAGCCAAAACAAAAACCTGGGGTGCATTAGAAAGAGTGTGGCTGCAGGTTGAGGTAGGTCATCCTGCCCCTCCGCTCTGCCCTGGGGAGGCCCCATCTGGAGCACTGGGACCAGTTCTGGGCTCCCCAGTTCAAGAAGGACAGGGAACTGCTGGAGAGGGGACAGCAGAGGCTACGGAGATGATGAGGGACTGGAGCATCTCCCTGATGGGGAAAGGCTGAGGGGCTGTTCGGCTGGAGAAGGGGCTGAAGAAGACTGAGAGGGGATCTCATCAATGCTGGGCAATAGCTAAAGGGCCGGTAGCAAGAAGATGGGGCCCAGACTCTTCTCAGTGGTGCCCAGTGACAGGACAAGGGGCAACGGGCACCAACTGGAACACAGGAAAATCCATCTCAATATGAGGAAAAACTTCTTTCCTGTGAGGGTGCCGGAGCCCTGGAAGAGGCTGCCCAGAGAGGGTGTGGGGTCTCCTTTTCTGGAGATATTCCAAACCCGCCTGCATGTGTTCCTGTCCAACCTGCTTTAGATGATCTCCAGAGGTCCCTTCCAACCCCCACTATTGTGTGATCCGTGACATGAGCGGCCAGCCAGCATGCAGGGGACTGACAGCACATGAGGGCAGAAGAAGTGTGACTGCAGAAAGAAACAGTCATCAAACTACTGGAATGCTTCCCCAAATCTGGGGAATCTTTTTTATTTATGTGACAAACCTGGTCTTTTGGTTAGAAACTGAGCTTTGTCCTCCTACTCAGGCCAAGCCCGGGGTTGTGACCTGTTGATGGAATGGGAGTGCTGCTGCTCTTGGCTGAATGGGAGGGTAGTGCTTTCCAAACAAGCCCTGTAGCAACCTACAGGCTCCTTTCAGAGGAATGGCTACACCCTGGCTTAGGAGAACGTTCTGCTTGTGTGGGGTGTCACCCGTTTCTGCCCCATCCTTAACCCTTCCCCTTCGGGATCAGGCAGCAGAACCAAAGCAGGACTTTGAGGAGGAAGAAATGACGGCAGTACTCGAGTGCCATTCCTGAGGAGACCTGAATCATGACATTATGTAGGTTGGAAGGGACCTCTGGGTGTCATCTTGTTCAGCCCCCCCTAGCTTGAGGCAAGATAACCCCAAAGTGAGGCGAAGCTGCTGTAATGAGCCTTGGTTTTCATTAACGCTCAGGTCTGCAAATTTACAATCACCAGGAAGCAAAACTAGCAGAGAACACTTTAATTATGTTGTCCGAAAAGAAGATGCGGTCTCTCGTGTCTTTCCCCTTGTCTCTTTTTCCTTGCCTTACTGCAAGCCCCCCTCCCTTGGGAGGACAGGACGGGAGGAAACAGCCTCAAGTTGCTCCAGGGGAGGTTTAGGATAGATATTAGGAAAAATTTCTTCACCAAGAGGGTTATCAAGCGTTGGAACGGGCTGCCCAGAGCAGTGGTGGAGTTGCCATCTCTGGAGGTATTTAAAAGCTGGGCAGACGTGGTGCTGAGGGATATGGGTTAGTGGTGGTTTTGTCAGTGTGAAGTTGATGGTTGGACTAGATGATCTGAAAGGTCCCTCCCAACCTGGACAATTCTATGATTCCATTCTATGAATCTCCTTGCAGTGGAAAGGTCCACATTGGACATCTGAAGACCACGTTGGTCTCCAGATCACCTCCAGCACCTCCAGAGCTATCTTCTGGGTACTTCTTGGTGTGCAAACTCTTCTGTCTCTTAAGATACAAATACCAAACTCATATGATAACGTAGCAATAGTTGGGACACTCGGCATGGAGGTACAAGAAGTTGATCTGAATGCCGGAATAAGAGATGGTGCTCTTGATGTCTCCTCTGGTTAGCAAGTGGAGAAAACGTGCTCCTGACTGGGGATGGGATTTTCCACTCTTCTCACCCAAAAGCTGCAGCTGGTTTTACCCAAGCGGGGTTACTTGATTTGATATGTTTATTTATTGCCTTGTAGATAAAATTGGCTTTTGCAAAAAATAAATGCTGGTGTGTCTGCGTGAGCTGGATCGAGAAACTCATCCCAGCTAAAATACTTTTTGGGTTTATTTTGGGGTGGGGTTTTTTTTTCCCCCCAACTTTTGTGCAGCTGCTTTGTGTCCCAGCACAGGGACAAGTGGCAGAAGAGAGTTGGGACCGACTTCCTTTGCTCGTAGGGACAGCGTAGTGTATTCTTGCAACCTCGGCTTTGCGGAATCGTTGAGATACTACAGAAATAGTCTTTTATGCTCTGCACGAGCTGAATGTCATCTTAGGAAGTGGCCATATGCTGCTGACGTACGAGAATGATATTGGTGTTATAAAAAACACAACCCTGTTCCCTAAAGATTTTCCCAGATTTTGTTCTTCAATCTCCTCGGCTTTGTCAAAGGCCTCACGCCTGGAAGGGAAGCCCCACGTGGGCTTTGGTAGAAAAGTCTTCACTCAGGTGTCACATGAAGGGGGAAGAAAAGAGGCCCAATGGGAAATGTGGAAATGCCCCAGGAATAGAAGAGTCTTTTTAGCTAACAGAAGCTTTTTATTATTTTTTTTTTGAAGCGTGAGAGTCTTACTGCATATTTTCAGCTACTTTTTGGACGGCATTTTACAACCGCAGGTGTCTCGCGTTGATGACAGCGTGACACCAGCTCTCCGTCAGGCTCTTCTCAATTCTGAGGGCTGAAGTGGGCCCAAAGGCTTGATGGTGGGGAGGAAAGGCAGATGCCTTCCCTGGGGCATTTATAGACCATAACTACTGCTGGGATTTTGGAGAAGGTCATGGAATTGACCCGTCCAGAGTCCCACTGTGATAGCAGCATAGATAAAATGCGTTATTCCATGGTGGTTTTTGCAGTCTAGCTGCTCCGATTTTGGAAATATTTTAAAGGAAGTTGATCTTGCTGATCATAGGGAAGAAGTAAATCATGCGTTTCGCTGGCTGTGAGATCTCTTACTGCCACGGGGACCCCTCAAACCTCACAAGGCTGCTGTGGATGCCATCCTTTCTCCGCTAACGGTGCGCTCTCTCTCTCTCTCCCGGGAACAGGAATGCCCCAAATGCCACGTCACCATCGAGAAGGACGGGGGCTGCAACCACATGGTCTGTCGGAACCAGAACTGCAAAGCGGAGTTCTGCTGGGTCTGTCTGGGCCCCTGGGAGCCCCATGGATCTGCCTGGTGAGTTCGGGAGCGTGCCTGGCGGGAAGGCGAGGGAGCTGTGATGCACGCGGCATCGATTTGGACTGAAATCTGTGGAATTGGTGTCCCCGTTACAGGTACAACTGTAATCGCTACAACGAGGATGATGCAAAGGCAGCAAGGGATGCACAGGAGGTGAGTCCATAACCTTTGGAGATCGGGGAGATCATCAACACTGTGTCGCTGCTTTCGGGCTTTCTGTAAACATATAAATCACCTCTGAAGAATTCCCTGGATTTGGGCACAAATCCAGAAGAGGGTTAAGCTCCCCCACAGCTTTGGACTCTTGCTTTGTGCCAGGAAAAAAAAAAAAAAAACCAACCAAAAAACACACATTCAAAGCCACTTTAACCCAATTTAAAGAACATGGTAACTCCGTTGTTACCTGTCACGCTGCCTTCCCTGTTTTATAGCAGCTCTGCACATGAAGTCATCGTAATGCCGCGGGTCTGAGACAACAATCCTCACATCCTTCATAAAATGCTCTTTACCGCTAAGTTCTTAATGCCAATCCCAAGGTGTTAAAACCCAGCAGACCTTTTGAATGTAAATAGAATAGACTTCAGTTGTTCCCATAACTGTACTTGAAGGCTTGGTGAAGAAGAAATGAAGCCGTTTTGTGAATGTGGATAGAGCCAACCCCCTTTTTAACGGGGAGGGATTGCACGCTGGGCGCTGCAGCTTGCAGCAATCCATTTCCTGCGTCTGTGTCAAAGCACCGTTCCAGCCAAGAACCCGAGTATTTCCTGCAGCCCCTCCTCCTGCAGATAAGGGTGGCTTTGGCTGATACGTGCTACCTTTGTACATCCACAACGTACAAGTTTTACCATGCCCACGTTGTCATTTTTTTACAGCTGAGCTGTCAGTGAGAAGAAAATAAGATTAATGGCTGTGTTTTGAGTCATCTTGGTTCTCTTGTACTACTGAGCGCATGGCGTCTTTCCCCTGCTCTATCATCAGTGCGGCCCAGGCAACCTGAGCTTGCCCTCTTAACGCAGTAATTGTCTAATTAGAAATCCTTATTAGATAAAAAAAAAAATAATCTGCTTCTCACTCTTTGTGGTGACACTGGAAGCATTTAAGTCCTGTAACTTGGGTGGAGAGGCTGAGATTCAAAACTTGTTGGGCTGTAGCAATGTGATCCTAATTACTGTCCAGGTTGGGAGCGAGGATGCCGCGGCTGAGCTGGGAAGTGCCCCGGGTGCCAGCGAGCTGCCGTGGGCCCGGCCTTTCCTCTCCACCCAATGTCAGGGGTCACGATGCCGCGTAAAGCGGCGCCGTCTAAGTCTGGCCAACGCGAGAGGAGAGGAAGCACCTTGGGAAAGGAAGCTCCTTCTCGGGGTCAGGAAGAGCTTTGTGAAGGGTTTACTTCTCTTGCGGCCGCTATTTTGTTTTAATGATTTGTTTTCTTTTTCCCTAATGGGAATTAACACAGCGATCCAGAGCAGCCCTGCAGAGGTACCTGTTCTACTGCAACCGCTACATGAACCACATGCAGAGCCTGCGCTTTGAGCACAAGCTCTACGCTCAGGTGAAGCAGAAAATGGAGGAGATGCAGCAGCACAACATGTCGTGGATCGAGGTGCAGTTCCTGAAGAAAGCAGTCGACGTCCTCTGCCAGTGTCGTGCCACACTCATGTACACTTACGTCTTTGCCTTCTACCTCAAAAAGAATAATCAGTCCATTATCTTTGAGGTAGGAGAAAGCACGGTTGTCAGGAGTTCAGATAATAAAGTTGGGTGAAGCAGGGATTTAATGCTGGAGGAGGAAGTAGAGTTCCAAATTACTCCCCTCTGGAACAAGAAAAGGGGTTGAGGTTCTGTATTAATGCCTCCTCTGCCAGTTCAGTGCTTAAACCTGGCATTTTGCCTTGCCCTGGTGGTGGCTTTTTTCCAAGGGCACTTGGAAAACCTGCAGAATTGCGCTTGAAGGTCTAAACGTGGAGGTCCGATCTGCTTTGTAGCTGAAAACTGTTGGGGCTGTTTATGATTTAAAACAGCCCTTTGCTGATCTCTGTGCAGAACCAAAGCAGGATGCTCCATGCCGCACGCTCAGCAAAGGGCGTGCAGAGCTGGTGAGCGCTGGTGAAAGCTCTTGTGCTGCTGCGTGTGCACCAGGAGTCACCACAGGCTTGTAAAAACAGAAATGGACAATGGACAGAATGGGGTGTTAATTGTTTTGTAAGGAAAGGATTTTTTTGGGCTTGCCAGGATACTGCAGATGGATGGAAGACACAAAACAGGCAGATTTTCTTCTGATCAAATGAGGAAGCTTCATCTTTTTCGATCTTGATGCTCAGAGCAGGTCGCTAATGTTACGCAGTGCATATCTAATCCTGCTTTGTATTTCTGTATTGATATAAGTTGGATGGAAGGAAAAAAAAAGACTTTATTTCCTCCAAAAAAACCCCCTCTTTTCTCTTTCTTTTTTTTGTTTTTATTTTTTGTCTCTGCAGAATAACCAAGCAGACTTAGAGAATGCTACAGAGGTGCTTTCCGGGTACCTTGAGCGAGATATATCCCAAGATTCGCTGCAAGACATAAAGCAGAAAGTACAGGATAAGTACAGGTTTGTTGTTTGTGGTTTTTTTTTTAATAATCCTCTGTCTCAAAGTCCCTGTGTCACCATCCTGTGTGGCAGGTGGTGGCACGTGTCCTTGCCAAGCTATGGTTTTCTCTAGAGTCCCCTCCCGGCCCTGGGAAGCTCTTTGCTCTTGGCCTTCTGCCACGCATTTGTGCTCATCAGCCGGTCCCTGGGTATCCGAGAAGAGCAGCGGAGGTGTCCCCCGCCAGCCCCTGAAGTCGCAGGTGGTGAAGGCCTGGCCCAGATGCTGGCAGCATGTTTTTGTGCCCCTCGCTGGGACCAGCTCTCGGGGGAGGTGACAGCGCCGGGGAGATGTTCCCAGCTCTGCCTGGCATCTGCTCTGCTGAACAGTAGCTGGAACATTCAGTCCCATAGTGGAAAAAATATTGTCACCAAAAGCAATGGCTTTTCATACACTGCACAGAAGGAGCGTGTGGGAATGGCCAGGACCAAGAGAGGACCTACATGGTGAGGGACTTCACTGTTCCCAGCTGAGAGCTTTGGCCTAGGATGAGTAGCCATAAGAGCAATCAGCTCTTTTATTGATGTGTTGGGCCCGTTTGTGCAAAACGTGAGCGTAGAAGAGCCATCTGAAAGAGGAGGGAGAGAGCGACGTGCCCACCTGGGGAAGAGACCAGAGAAGCCTGGGTCCAGGTGACACAAATGCTGGTGCTTTTTACAGTCCCAGAGGAATCGCTTCTGCACAGTGGAAAAATACAAAGCTGTAAATGCGGATGAGTCACAGGATTATGGCTTGCAATTTGGAGGCATTTTGCCAAAGTCACTAAATTTGTTATGCCTAACTTGAGGGGAAAGAAGCCAAAGTGGGGTGAGCTGTAGTGACTAAGGGACTCTGGGGAGGGGAGGTAGCCCTTAGGCTGTGGTGGGCCTGTGGCCCGTTCTGCCCCAGCGTGGCTGGGACTGGGAAAGACCATCAGACCTTCTCTTTTGAGACAGTTTTATAATTTACCCTTTAAGGGCATTATTAAGTTGGTATCAGCTCAAGCTGCTTGTTCCCTTAAGTCCTCTGAAACTGGATGCTCTTCTAGGAGTGATATCAGCTCTCCAGAAGAAATTAAAACCTAATATAGCCTGAATTGCCCGAAAACACAGTATCCCAAACCCGCCTTTGTGTTTCTGGGAAGAAAGTATGCATCTGTCAAGCCCGCGCAGGTCCCTAATTAACTAGTTCAGTCATGTCTTAATCATGTCCTGCCCGGTGCTCTTTGTGTACTGATGCGAGACTGGGACCAAGGATGTTACCCAGGTGGGTTTAGAGAGCTCTGGGAAATCGCAGGAACTGACCTCGTGGCTGTTTTTCCATCTCTGAGATTGCAAAGACATTTCTAGAAAACAGGGTTAAACCCAGCAACGAAATAACTGAATTTGGGAAAAGCAGAGAGGGTGCTTTTGCTGTCACATGGTGCAGAAGATCAATGGGACTCTGCGTAGGACGGCTTCTGTGGCACCAGCTGATAGCCACGGGAAGAGCCAGGAGAGTTTTATTTGGATAAATCCGTGCATCCGAATGGTCGCAGCATAAGGGCTGTGGGCAAAGGGAAGGAATTTCTGCCAGGGTCTTCTGCTGGGGGAGTGGGTTCCTCCTTTGCTCCTGGCTTCAGCGAGCAGAGGGATGTTCGGGCGCTGCTGAGCTGCCCCTCAGACACCGGCCCGGCCGACGTCCGCACAGTTCCCAGCAGGAACCAGTAACTCGGCAGTCGGCTCCCGGGTTCCAGTTCCAAACCGTGAACGGGCTTACACGCCTGTGCCCGGGGCCCTGGGAGCTGCTGCTGAGGCTTGGCTTGTCCCCCGCCTCCCTAACGATGATGGAGGCTTTGGCATCGCCGCTGGAAGGGTTTTAATCCAGAAACGCCTGCTGCTTATTCATAATCTGCTCTCGGAACCTGAACGCTTGAAACCTTTCTCTGCTTTTTATCTTTTTAGTTGGCTAACGCACCCGAAACGAACATGGCGTCCTTTTGATATGTTCCTATGATATCCCTTTTCCTCAGTATCATTGATCCCGGTAGGACTGTACCTAACTCTGGGATCAGTTTTGATTTGCAGCTTTATTTGTTTAGATGAGCGTAGGTGGGAAGAGCCTGCGGGGTGTAGTGCCCCCCTGAGACCCCGGCATTGCCGTGCGAGGCAACGCTTGCCCTCCAGCCAGATCCGTAAGCCTTTTTGTAGCCAGTTTGACCATTTCCACCTCCACTGGGACTTCAGAAGGGAGTAAAACTGGGGTTTGCCAGCTAGCTCCTGGATTTTGTGGTCCCGCTAACCCCTGCTCCGGCTTTTTGCAACCTGCGGCTCCCATTTCTTCCTCTTTCAGTTACTCATGGAGGTTTCTCGGCTGGAGAGGCTTTGGGGGATACTTTTGCACAGAGAACTCTCAATTTGCATGCTGTTTTTTTCAGCCGGGAGTTGAGTGACTGGAGTTAACCAAAGTCTTAATTAGCGCCGTTAACGGGCTACAAATAGGAAGTCCCTTCTCAGGGGAAATCTCCTCTTTGGGAAGCCAGGCTTGATTTTTTTTTTGCATTATTTTCAAGTTCGCCACAGTTCCTAACCTGCCTTTTCCCCTCCTCTTCCTCTTCGCTGCAGATACTGCGAGAGCCGACGAAGGGTTTTGTTGCAGCACGTGCATGAAGGCTACGAGAAGGACCTGTGGGAATACATCGAGGACTGAGACTGGCCCCCGCATTAAAAAAAAAAACAAAAACAAAACCACAAAACAAAAATGAACTCTTGAAACCTTTTACCATCTTAGAGTGCTCATGCGATTCAAATAAAACACACACCAAGGCGCTACTTCGCCTCTTACACCGCTGGTCTGTAGTACTGGGATTCTGTTTTGTTAACAGAAAAATTTAAGTAAATTATATTGTAATAATAATTAAAAAAAAAAAAAAGGTAGATAAACCATTGTACAACAGTATTCTAGGCGGCCAATAAGAGTGTGCAGATGCACTAAAAAAAAAAAAAAAAACCAACAAAAAAACCCTCCAACTTTAACTTGTAACGTAGCTTCATTCTCCAAGCCGACTCCTTTTTCTTTTCTATCTTTCTTTTCCTGTGTGTAGTACAGATGAAATTTAAACCAGTTTCTTGACACTGCTTTTCATGTCCAAACCAGCCATTTTGATGTACTTTGGTAAGGGTTGAGGGGGGGTACAAGACAAATTGCTTTCTAAGATGTATTATCACAGGCGTTATGTGTATATAACGCAAGAGCAATGATTTCACTCTT
>JAOXJK010000069.1:20702462-20747092 GCA_025774025.1 Xenus cinereus | reverse complement strand
GAGCTGCGGTGGGGTCGGGGGAGTCAGTGGAGACCGGAGGGGGGGGGGCTACGGTGGGGCCGAGGGGAGACTGGGGCAGTGGGAGCTGCTTTTAAGAGTGAATTTTTAATCTCTGCACCCTCCGCATTGAAAACCTAGCGGAAATTCAGCCTTTTATTGGGGTAATCGAGTGAAGCCGGAGTTTTTCTCAACATCTGTCACATCTCGCTTTTCCCCCCCATATTGAGCGGGCTGTACGGTGCAGCCGGGTTTCTGAGCCCCAAGCGCTCTTTGGGGAGCTAAATGGTCTTGGAATAAGACAAAAAACAAATCCTCTCATGGATAAATATCTGATTAAGGAGCGAGGAGCAGAAAGGAGGAATAAATGCTGGGCGTTTTGTGTGGTTAATCCCTAGGGGATCCGTGCCAGGCCTGTGGTGTTGAAACCTGAGGGTTGAAATAAACAGATTTAATACAATAAGACGAAATAGTTAACACTAACAACACTAAAGAACCAGTATTGATCCCAACACTGATATAAAATACCCAAGGACTATTCCCATCCTGTCCCATCCCAGGAAGCCGTGTCCCCCCCCCCTTCCCCGCAGGGACAGCCAACGTGGGACCCTGCGAGCGCTGCGGCTTCGGGAAGAAGGGAAGGGCTCAGGGCTCCGGCACCGGGGCAAAGGGTTCTCAGGATTCCAGCCATCGAGAGAGAGAGGGAGAGAGAGAACTCCTCAGCAAACTTTCTAATTTCTATTCAAAGTGCCATTCACGGTATGAAATAACCCTGTTGGCAGCTTGGGACGAGTGCCCAGGTCTCACTCGCTCCTCGTCCCCGCACCTGGTGAGCTCAAAAGCATCAAGACCTTTAAATCCACACACCAGAGCTGGCTGTAAAGTAATTCTTTTCACAAATTCAAACACTAGAGTCTTCCAAAAATGCACTTTTCCCAAGCATTAGAAGTGCCTTAGCAAAAAATAAAATTACCGAAAGAGGAATCAATCCCATGTAGCTCAAACAAGGAGGAAATATGAGAAACTTAAGTCTTAAGTCTTAATAGTGCTGAGTGATCAGACTTGGAATTGGAATGCTGTACAGATTTAGATTTAAAAAATTGCAAATACGTACAAAAAATGAAGGGCTTTCTGCTGTTTATTGCTGCTTGGGAACGAGTGCTTGGAGTTGGGTAATTCTGTGAAAATATGAACTCAGTTTTTCACAACAGGAATCCAAAAAGGGAATAAAATGTTAGAAATTATTAAGAAGCAAAGCTGGTAAAAGCCTTCCCTGTACACATCTGGGTTATTTTCCATGTCTGAGATACTGGGCTCAGAATCTCTGATCCTCCCCATCTCCAATAAAAAAAGAGAGTAGAACGAGAAAATGTTCCCCAAACATTACAAGGAACAAGGGGAGACTGAATCTCCACTTTAAAAAAATTGTTTATTGAGGAGAAGGGGGAGGCGACATAGGTCTACATAATCTTGCCTTGCGCCCCAGGAAAATGCAAGTCAAAAATAAAAATGCTTCTCTGGTGACCGTTTCTCTTCTGTGAAGGCTTGATTTTTGATAGAAGAGAAGAAAAAAGTCTAAAAGGCATTTACTTTCTGCGGACTGGGTTCGTGCTTGCCCATGAGCCCTGGGCGGTGTTTGCAGGCCGAGGTTTCATTCCCGCCGTGTGATGGGACGTCACTACGCTCGCGGCCTGGCGACTCTGATCGTTCCCCAGGAACGACTTTGTTCTAGTTAACTTTATAAATGTTTTATAAGAAACGTTTTTGATGTTTGCCTGTGTCTGATCTCTAATTAGCATCTTAAATACTTGAGGTTTGGTTTTTTACAAGGTAACGATCGCTTTCTAGAATCTTGATAAATAGCACTGAGCCTACGGAGCAGGGATGTGCTATAAAATGAGTGGGTTTATTTAATCTTCATGGCGATTAGGAATCTGTCTAGCTGTAGCCAGGCAAGAGCTGCACTCGGCAGGGCAGAGTTTTTCCAGCAGCAATGGTGCTATTTTTATACCCTCTTTTGGGATTTTCCAGTTGTCCTCTCCGATTATTTTGAGGAATAGATCTTCAAGAAACCTCGCCTGGTGTATTTAATTCTCCTCTTTTCTGTCTTTTCAGGTTTCTTCGTTGCCGGCAGCTACAGAACGTCCAAAACCCCATCCCAAAAAAGGTTGGTTTGAAGACGTGATTGTGTTTCTTGGGCAGGTTGATTTTAAGATTGCTTTTATAGTGTGTGCAGCTGTCTAGTAAGAAATAAATGTCCATTGGGAAAAGACAAGGCTCTCTAGTCTGTAAGTACTGCTGAGTACAAGTACTTGTTTCTAGGATCTCTATGAACACTAGCTCAGTGCTGTTGCTGGCTGATTTAGTGTACCTACAGCCTGCATTGTGTTTGCTTATGATCTAAGCAACTGTTGATTTTATTGTGTACACATTTGTGGGGCTGCTAATGAGTTTGATACTCATTTATCTTCTTAAATAATAAGAGGGGTTTGTTCATTTTTGGTTCTCCAGAATAACGTCTTGCTGTAGCAATGATCTCGGGAAACTAACCTCGTGTCTCGTTAATTTTTCATGTCACATTTCCTAAGTTTTGGAGTAAAAGAGATGTGCAAGTGAGATCAAACCAGTCAGATTGCAGCTGGTTTTAACTATAGTTTGTTTGGTTTTGGGTTGTGAGTTTTTTTCATACTGAAAGTAGAATTAATTTACTCAATCTGAGTTGTTGAATCTGAACTGGAACAGGAATAATCTCAAGTTATTGGTTCAAAATGTTTGACTAAAGCCAGTATTTTATAAAGGGTTTGCTAAAGCCTGCAGCACGATTTGATGTTGCAGCCTCTCCTTTGCCCTCTTCCCTCGCTCCTGCGACATGACTTGTCCTGCTGAACGTTTCCTCCTCTGCAGTATTGAGCTGTGCTCGTGTTCCTAGTATGGATCTGTGCACTCTAGAGTCTTTGTGCCTACTTAAGGTGAGGTTTGGGGCTTTTTTTTGGTTTTTCGTGATTCCCCTTTTCTCAAGTGTTAAAAAAGCCCCCGTCAATAAAGCTTATAATTAAGAGGGAAATCTGCAGTGCTGCTGGAACCCCAATATACTTACAGTGCGAGTCAGAACCGGTCCTCCTTTTCTCTTACCTTTTAATCCAGGGAAGTTCAGTTAGGGAGCTCTTTTTCAGTCTTTTCTCTACACTGAATGTGTGATGTGCCTGTCGGAGTACGCTTTGAGGGGAAACCTTCCATATTTCTAAATTCCTTGTGATGGAGACTGGCTTGGTACTGCATCCTCATTTCCCTTAAGGCTCTCACATGTAGGCGCTGTGCTGTAACCGGCCCTGGTAAGCTGGAAAAGCCATTTTGCTTTGCTTTTGGAGAGGTGAGGCTAATATCACGTAGTCCTGATTCCTGGCAGCAGAATTCCAGGACTTGAGCAGAATATGACCGTCCTGGAGATGGTGCTGATGGTTCAGGAGACCTCCAGCTGGTGGCTTGCACAAGTCCGAGTCTCTGTTGTACGTTGTCTCCGAAGCTGAGAGGAAGGGAATGCTACTGCTCCAAGCCTGTCTGCAAGTAAAAATAAAACCAAAATTTGCTTTTATTTTGACTGCCAACTCTTTTAGAGCAAGGACGGCTGTTACTTTGAACTAATTAGCATGGATTCCGTGGAGGTGCTGATTCACTTCTTAGCAAGATGGTTCATCTCCATCCTTTTCTTTAAAGGTTATGGCTCTGATCTCCTCATCCTCAGTAACCCCCACCTTGTTGTGCTTCATCGTGCGAGTCCCATCTATGATACTTGCGCTGACTGCGTGGGTTGGGAGGCTGCATCTTCTGTCTGGTTTTATAGGACAGCATTTCGAGAACTTGCAGTTCTCTAAATAAAACCTCTGTAGAGGAATGAGGCTGATGGTGATTGCCAAGAGCTGGGCTGTCACTCCAGCGCTCTTTCCTAGTGGGCTGAGGTCTATTAAATCAACTCCGCATAATTCATGAGCGGACGGAACAGCTGAGAAAGAAAGATGGGGCCATCAGCCTTACAAACAAGCCGTGGAGGTGTGCTGGAGAGAAGCTGTCGTGCCTCTGTCGGCTTCCTTGTTAAACCGTCCGTCAAATGCCTTCCTGCTTTTAAGTGTGCGTGATTTAACATTGATTGCTGGGGAGAATGAACTGTAGCAGTTGCAACTTTCTTAATGGGACCGATTCTCCACATCCCGCCTGCTCTTTGATAAAGGGCTGCTTCTTCCTGGCTGCCGAGGAGGAGCTTTCTCTCCTACTCAGCAGCATTTTGTGTTAACTGCCCCGAAACGGAGATGGATGCTTCTTTAAAAAGAGCCACCAACGCTTCTTCAGGTTTTAAGGCTGTGAGTCCGAGGGTGGGCAAAGGCCGTGCAAAGGAACTGGGGTGTCTCCACCAGCAGCCAACGTTCCTGCCACCTCCTTCGTTTGGCACTGGTGTTCGCACGGCTGCACGCCAGAGGGGAGAAAGCAGCACATAAAATCCTGTTATTCGTGGCTCTGGAACTCCCTTTTATACCAATATGACCTTTGACTTAAAATTAACTATGGTGAAGGAAAAAAAAATAGGAGCCTATAACATTTATAATTCAGTCTTGTGTCTCTTAAGGTAAACCGAGGCATCTCCAGGACCTGGCGTGCCTCAGGTAGTTCTGAAATGAAACGCTTTTGGAAGCCTTTGTGCTTTACCATTTAACATTTGACTGTGTTGTTGCCTTTAGTGCAGTGGGCAAAAGCTGATTTGAGCTGCCTGATCGTTAATCTCTAGGAAATGAGGGCAGCAAAAAGATTTGTAGTGGGGAGTGATGTAACAGTGTCCTTTATGCGTGGGTGTGATGCTGGGGGCATGTAAGAGGGGAGGGGAAAGAACAAAAGTGATGTTGTATATGATTTTTGTGGAGATTGGCATGAAAGAATCGCATCTTTTTCCTGTGACAGGTTTGGAGGGGTTTTTTTTAAATAAAATTTTTCTAGAACATCTTAATGAAACATCTCATCCTATTTTAGTTTGGCTCAGGAGAACGCTGGGGAACTTCAAGGACCCAGGCAAACCTACATCAGTTCTGTCTGAAGAATGCTACGAAAACTTATTTTAAACTGCCATTTTTAAACACTGAATAGGAACTTTCTGGTGCAGCAATTTGCCTTTTTGTATTTGCGTAGTATTTTCAAGTAGGGTTCCAGAGAGATACTGAAACTGACATTAATGCAAGCAGTTCTATGAAATACAGACACCATATGATATAAGGGGATCTCCCGCAAACGGTATGATGCAGATAAAATTTGTGCCCAAACAGAGCAGGTATTGTAATAACTAAACGAAGTTGTTGTATGTAAACGTAGTAGAGTGTGACCGAGCCATCACTGAAGCCCTGATTTTCATCGTCACACTGCCTGGATTCAGACTGAAGCAGCTGGGCTCTGTGTGCACCGGGTAGGAGGAAGGTATTGAGCCTGTATTTCCGAGAATGTGATCTCAAATTTGCAAAAAGCCATTTGGATGAGAAAATACAAACGTGCCTCTCGTTGCTTAACCAGGAGGAACCCCAGAAGACAGTGGTTTCAGTCAGACCAGGAAGTGTTGAATGCTGTTGGACCCCGCAACCCCAGCGCCGCGCGGCTTCCCCTGGCTGTCGAGTTCCTTTCCTCCCGTGGATGCTCTTTGTCTCATGGACAGGACCACCACGGACAGATAGAACCCGTGTTTAGCAACCTGGTTTTACGGCTCTTGAACAAGAGTAACTTTGAGTTAAGAGGCAGAATTTGCTCTTGGATGAGCTGCTGTCAGTCACTTGGCTTTTAGGTTGGGAAAGCCCAGAAGGCTGGGATTTAAGAGAGTCCGTCTTGCGGACAGGTCAGCCCAGAGGGAAGCCAAGGAGCATTTGACAAGCGTGTAGAGGGTCTGGAGCAGATTGCAGGGGTGGGGAGCGGCGTTGTACGCAGCAACCAGCTTAGAAATCTCTACATCTACCAATCTCAATTACAGGGACCGGCGGAAGGCAAACCCCTCAGAGTATCTTGTAGCCGCACTTGGTGACAACCATTATTCAGCAGCTGACATGTTGGTTGCCAGAACCATTCATTATTTTGTCCTTTACCCCCCGTGGGGAGAGCTGCTCTGAAAATCAATTCCCTTTGTTGCTACATCAAGATCCATAACTCTCCCTCTGTTGATATTTTGTCCCCAAGCGATTGATGGTAGACTAAAGGGAGCTCTGTTCCTTGAAGCGATGGAGAGTTAATATCAGCCTGCTGAGATGGGGTTTTAATCTCCCTGCTGCATTTTAAATTAATCAGGTATTTTTCTGAAATGCTTTGCCGGTTTGGAATTGCGATAGGCTGCCTCCCATCTTTCCGCTTTCCTTCCGCCGCACGGGCCAGTCAAGCCATTTTATAGTAACTGATAGTACTGTAACAGAGAAGCACTTTTACCAACATGTATTGCTGATTTTTATGGAACATATCTTGAATTTATTTCCCTTTATCGTGGAAAAAAACATTTAGAAAGGAACTTCTGGGCTCATGTTGGTCTAATAACAGTTCAGAGACTAATGGAACAATTTTAAGTGCATTTGGATTTCTACAGAAATACTAGACCTCAGATTTTCTGAGATACAGTGATGGCTTTTTAATAACAGTATAGAATCTTAAAAATATATATACCCTACTGAAGCAAAATAAAATAGATTTCACTTGAGTCATGGGGAGGAACCTGGGCTAGAAATCCATTAGACTGTGAGGAAGGAGAATTCTGAATTGTTACCAACCACTTCTATTTTTACCCAAGGAAGAGTCAGGTAGATGATTTTCAAAGCGAAAATCTTCCCTTTGTGAATTATGAAAGGGATTAAAGCGGGATTAAGTGTTCCCCCCAGTCCTAGATATTGGGATATTTTTAGGATATTTTGTAGGTATGATTTTTCTAGAGTGTGAAGCAAGGAATTCTGCCTTGGATTAACTGTGACCTTTGGCAAAGCGCTTTTGGTTTTTTCCCATTTATCAACCACAAGATTGGTCTAATATTCAGTGACAGCATTTGGATGCTGTAGGCTTTCAGTTAACAAAACATTTGGAGAGGTTAAATGAAAAATAGCCTGTAATTGCATATATTGCAATGTACCGCTCCGTTTAAGTGTTCCTAAATATGGTACTGAAGGGGAGAAATTTTATCGGGTGAAATTTCTGTGTACCCCGTGGTCAGCTCTGCCTGTTGGGCGTTTTAACACGCTCAACGCTTCACGTCACAGCACTTCTGTAAAACAAACCAGGTGTTTCAAGGCTTCTGAGTCTTCATCTAGGCTTTTTTTTAGGGTGAGTTCCACTTCTGTCATGCATGATTATGAGCATAACTAGCACAAATGTCTTGTTAAGGCCATGGCGGGTCGTTGAAAGGGAAGAAATTAAGATCTCGCTGCTTTTATTACGTTCTCTGTTTCGGAGACAAAGTAAATTACTGACCCGAGATTTTAAACTGCTGATGAAGTAGGTTTATCAGCGATAAACACGCAAGTGCTCAGCGTGCCTTTGTAAGCAATAGCAAAGTTCGATTAGATATGGCTGTTGAAGATAAATTCGGTAATAGAAATAGGGAAGTCTGTAATGTAAATGTGTGTTTTAAAGCTGGGGTTGTATCCTGTTCTTGCACTCTGTGGTAATGAGGGTGTTCTTCTTTGTGGCTCGAAATTACCGCACTTCCACCACACAAAAAAATATGCCTTTTGGATAGATGACAATGACACGGTATCTTGCGTCTTACCCGGGTAGTTTCTTTTGTTTAATTGAATTTTGAAATAGGCTCAAGCGGTGAGCATTGCTCTTGTCCAGCTAAATCCCATGTCGGTGTTTAGCTCAAGTACTGGTAGCGCCGTCCTTTTCGTGTGGGTGCTCGTCCTGGAAAACAAGGGTGGGTTCTAATAAAAAAAATGATTTAACAGGCAGTAAAGCTCACTTTATCTGGTATTGACTGTGGTTCGGAAATGCTTGTGATGATAAGCAATCTCCAAATGGGACTGTTAGATAATAAATAACGAGGAGATTATGCAGAAGTAGATAAATGGCTTCTGATGATCTGTCCTGCAAAAATACACGTGTCTCTCTCTCTGGGCGGCCCCTGCTCACACAGATGAACTGATGGGGATCTCTCCTGCTCCTGCAGGTATTTTAAGGGATCCTGCAAGGATTTGAATGGCTCGAGCACTCCGAGGAGTAGGAACCTTTTAGTACACCAAGGACTCGACGCTGTGCACTTGCAGAGCTGATCATTTCTGAATTCCTGATACATTTCCTTAAATCAATATAAATCCATTCTTTGAGCCGGCTTCAAAGCTGCCTTTGAACTTGTAAGAGCGCAGCTGCCTGAGAAATCCAGATAAAAAACAACCCCCTTGAGTTAAATTAATTAATACTTTTAAGTGTGTCAAAAAGAAAAGACGTTAGTGGAAATGTCGTGGTTGTGGGGGAGCGAATGCAGTTCTCAGTATCTGTACGCACCAATTTGTTTCCATTTGGCCACATACAACCCAGATTTTTAGCCTATTTGAACCTACAACCTTGTGGGAAGAAAATGGTTTCTAAATGACATGGATTAGTTGTTAATTACAACAATTACATTGTTGTTTTATATAAGAGAATCTGGTATTTTCATTTCTCTGCAGTAACCGGGTAGTAGTGCTGCGTGTATTTTGTTCAGGATCTGATACAGCTGTTAGTTCTAATAAAATGAATTATCATTTTGGGGTAATTAAATTCTGCAATATACTTCACTTCATCCTCTTTTTCCCCAAAATAACAGCCCAGCAATCCCTGCACCAGGAAGAACTGGGAATATTTCAGCTGGAATGTGCTGGCACAGCTCTGCCCTCTTGTGTGTGTACATTAATGTCTGTGCTTGGGGGAGCAGGGGAGCCTTTGCAGAGGCGTAGCGGGTGGGTTTTATCTGTCAAGACTAGTATCGCTCTAAAATTTTAGTGCTAATTTTTAGTTCTAGCTCTACGTCTTCGGGCAGTTCTCAACCTACTTCACTTCCTTTCTGCAAAGAGGAAAAATCCCTATCTGCTTCTTAAACCTGTTGCAAACTTAATCGCGCAATGAAAAGTGCCATAAAAGTGACACCTCTTGTGGAAAGCGAGTATAATCTGAGTGTCTTTTGCTAAATTTGGTAATTAAGTAATAGATTACACTGGATTAGGATCAGGAGGGTGAAGTTTGATAGCCCAGCTTTAGAGTATCTAACTGTATGATTACAACCTATTATTTTAGATTACATTTCAATGTGTAAATTTATTTTTTTGAAGTTCCTTTGAAAGTCCTTGGTGGGTGCTAGACAAGTTTCTTTTGGATTTTAAAGCATTCAGCTTTGCGTTTGTCTGTTGGCGTGCTGCTTACAGATAAAATGGCATCTCCTGTTGAGAATTTAAAAATAACTGTATAAAAATAGTAAGTAACAAATTTAGGAAGCTTGAGAGATATCTGAGACATAGAGTAAGTCTGAGGAGATCACCTGTGCTCTGTATTTAGTCGGTGGAAAGCCCATCTGATGCCATTCCTCCCACCTCTCCCTGTCACCTGTCTCGGGATGCCCTGAATCGCTCCCCAGGGATGCGTGTGATGCCAGCCCAAGGCAAGTGACTTAGCCGTCTTAATTTTCAAACGCAGAAGTTAAGGGAGACGGATTCCACTCAAGAATGTCAGAATTAACCTTGTCTGTGCAACTTGAATTCGAGCCTTTGAGTCTTCACTGACAATTAGACGTTGGCTTTAGCCCAGCTCTCCAACAGCATCCCTTGCACAGGAACGATGGGACAGCTCGCTGAGAGCTTTTTAAATAAAAGATATCTCCATTATTCCCTGGATAGCCAGTTGTTGTGTTTATCTTCAGCTATCGAATCCCATAAATAAATTCCCCGATGCTGCGAGGTTCTTCTGTGTCCTACTCAAACCATGTATCACACGTTAAAGATTCTCGAGAGACAGTACTTGCTTGTCAAGAAGAGTCGTAAGAAGGACAGGTGAAAAGTAGGTACTAATTTTGCGTTTCCTGATGCTTTTTCGGAGTTTCTGAGCGCGTAGGCTGCGACGCTTCCATGTCCAGAGCCCAGCTGGTGCCCATCCTGCTGGCTGGAGCGAGCACTGGCTGGGAGATGCCGGTTCTCGCGTCTTTCCAACCGTACAGCCACAAACCATGGGTGGGCAGGTAGTGGCTGCCTTCGGGAAGCCTGGTTAGGTGATTTTTCCAGCTTTGTGACTGGAATCGGAGCGAGGTTTCTTTCCTCACGAGCAGTTTTACAGCATCTGAACACAGAGAGCGTTCATTCACTCCTGCCAGGGTCTGTCCCCTTTGCCGATGACGTTTTAAGCTGCGTAACAGATGCTGTGCTGTTTTATTCATATTTCTCAACAATTTCATTCACTCTCTGACCTTGATTCACTTTTCTATTCATCATCATTAGAAGGAGGCAGGGCACCTGGTGAAAATACAGGTGCCTTCCTGTAATTGTAGATGTGCTTGTGTAATTAAAGACTGTATCATTAAGACAGTCGTGCAGCGGGGAAGAGGGAAGGCTGCACAGCAAATATTCGTCCTGGGACAGGCATCCGACCTACAAAACTTCACCCCAAGGCAAAAAGTCTGGAAGAAGTTTGTGTATTCAAAGAGTAGGGAGTGCTGAACCGTTTGCAAGACCAACTTCTATATTTTATATTTATTCTTCTAATATAATATGCTTCTAATAGCATCATCTTCTTTGGCAGTGGACGAGATGAGGACAGTTCTAGGTGTTGCTCCTTATTGAGTGGGAAGCTTCATAGACTCAGGGCTGGATTGTGGTCCTCTCGCTATCATAATTTTATTTAGCTTTGGAAGAGGAAAGCTTTCTCTTACAAATGCCTTATCCTGATTTTAGTTTCAATTTCTGTGTAAAATACCTCGCGCTGTAGACAGAAAAAGACTAAGCGTAAGAATTTAAGCCAAAGGAAGGATTAGACTGGAAATCCCAAAACTACCCGCGCTCCTGATACGGGAATTAATGAGCAGCTGGGTTATTTTGGGAATGCCTGCAGCCAGCGCCGCTCCGTTTGCGGGGGAAATAGCTTCCATCCCTGCTTCGCTGTGGGAGGAGACAGTCACCAGTTAATATCTCAGGCCTCCTGTGCTATTTATGAGCCATTTTATTCCGAAGCCCTCTGTGATGATGTGCTCTACCTCCTTTATTTAGGTATATAACCTGGAGGGAGCCCAGTTCTCCTTCTTGCCTCCCAGCTTATTGAGCGCAAGGCACCAAGCAGGAAAAAAAATGGATTTAAATGGAGGAGAGAACACTTGGGGTGCTATGCCAGGGGTTGGATTCTTCAATCTGTCCAAGAGTGGAGTCTGTGTCCTCAGGGATTTGAGAACTCTTGTGCAAATCAGCTGATTTTTTTCTAGGTTGGCTTGTGTTGAAAAGCAAAAATAGCAAAAGCTCTTTCAGATCCTTGTTTTGCTCCTGCACAGAGCGTGTGTCTCTGCTCAGCAGTCAGCGCTGATGGTCAAAATTGCCTCGTGCAGAGGAAGCAGACTTTCAGTTTTGATTTTTATTAAACAAATAAGAAGGTCATACTTTTTCAATTTCCTTTTTAAAGTATGCATTTGTTACTAAATTTCACCCCAATGTTATTTGCTTGTATAAAATTTTAGGCTTGAATCAAGCAATATTAGCCTTGAATCAATTTTTTTTGTGTCATAATGATCAGGCTAATGTATTTGTGCTAATGTACGTAATTCTCTCCCCCCTTACCCCCATCAAATGGAGCCAGGATGCAGAGTGGTATCTCACCAGCCCTCATACTGGTAATGGTGATTTCCCAGTAACCAGACTGGTTCTGCCACAGGCGCTGCAAAGTCCGGAGTGGTCACAGGTGTGTATTTATGTACAGATCTTCCCACTTTACCTTAAGGTTAAACTTGAGCAGCACATACTAGAAGACATTTCTGTTGAATAATCAGTGTACGTATTTGTCTTGTAAATAAAAACGTTTTTATTTGGAATAACTCAGCACCTTAAATGTCTTAAAACAGGAAAACTACTCAAGTCTGAGCAGGCAACCCTGTAAGATTTATGCAGTGTGAACTAATAACAGAAAATGTCCTTTTTTTTCTTTGGCCTAGTGTATAAATCGGCTTGAAGATACAATTTTCAGCTCTTCCCTATAGTTTCGGCTAATTTTCCTGCAGGGGGAGGTGTAGAGTCAGAAATGTTGCTTTTTTGTTTAAAGCTTCTGCTGCTGTTCAGCCTCCTCCCTGTTTGCTCTGCGTATGGCGAAGCTATTAATACACGATAGGAAGCTCACAGCTATGAATTATGGCTTTCTTGCCAGCCCCAGAATTGTGTATGATGAGTTTTATTAACCCCAGCTGACGGTAAATAACGAGGAACCGCGCGGGTTTATTGTTTGATTTAAAGGTGTTTCAGCAGCAATTTGCAAAAGGAAAAACAGGGGAAAGGGGATTAACCAGAGGGAATGGCTACGGTAAAGAGCTCTCTCCTTTTTTCTGCTGTTTATATCCATTTTACAGGTATTTGTGTACACAAACACCTGTATTCTCACGTATGTGTATACTGACGCGTGATGAGTGAAATACAGCATAAACCACCTCTTCTGGGTGGTGATTTTTCATCGTTACTGAGTTTTGAATACATTATGTCCCCTTTTATGCAGTTTTCAAATCCCAAGGATGGATCTGGGCGTAGGAAGAGCAGTGTTCCTCTATTAGTTTTCTTTCGAAACTGTAATGTGTTTATTTTGCCACAGTCTCAATAAAAGCCTCCGAGTGTCTGAGCAAGGAAGAGGATTTCTTGTTAAATTTGTCTGTGCACCAGCCTAGCGAGGAGTTTGTAGGATGCTCCTCTGATACCAAGGCAGTCTGTTATTTTTAAATCTAAAAACCTTGATAGTAGAGCTTAAAATTGCTTTCTATCCATTATTCATACCTTATTTTTGGAAAATACAATTCGCTGGCAGTGGTATGTTGTTTCGTAGTAGCTGTTTGAGTTTGTGCCTTGTTATTTCCATGTTATTTTTGTTTAGAAGATACGGGTTACCTCTCTTTCACCCATTTTACAAACAGGAGCGTAATTCCTGGCACCGGCAGCTTGCGAAGCTCAAGGCAAAGAGGGGATGCGCACACCTGGTTTCATCCTCGCCTTTCCTTTCCTATCAGGGTTTATTTACCACGGCTGTGAGAGCACCAAGCTTCATTTTGGGCTGTAACCACAGCTGTGCCCGACAGCAAACCTTCCCCAAGGTGGGGGGATAATTGGAAGTAATTGTCACCTTGGCAATAATCTCAGTAGATGTCTCCAGGAGTTGGGAATTGAGGGATGGGGTGGATTTGCTCCTGAAAGACTTCAGTGTGTTGGCTCTCTCAGATTTGGATGGTCTCCTCCGGTAGCAGGTTAATTCTCTTTACGCTCTTGGGAGTTTGCTGTTAAGCCGATGACCGGGATTACTTTAACATGGGAAATGAATCTCAAATGGCAAAGATCCATCCCTCTTGTGTGCGGTGGAGCGAGCCTTGCCCCATGATGGGAGACGATAACCTCGCTCCCTCCCGGCTCCCCCGCAGCAGAGCTTCCCATCCGACTTCTTCAGAGCAAGATGCGCCTTTCCACGTTACTCTTTGGGGCAGCTCTCTTCAGAGCAAAATGCTACAATAGAGACTTGAGGCGTTGCCTCGGTGTTTATTAATTTTGGAAATACCTGTGTGCTTCAATGCCTTTTTACAACATGCCATTTTTAATTAGGATTTGGAAAGGGACAGTTGAGTCAGGATCCAAATTAGGCATTTTGGATAATCTTCCCCACACACTGGTACCTAATCCAGTGGATGTGGACTATGATTCGTGAGGCTACTGCAGAATGAAAAAAATAAAATACTTCCATTTAAGTACTTTTCTGAAGATTTTTCTGCCCTCTCCTTGTGCTGTGTGTTATGTGGGGTTTAGATTGTTATGGATTTTGGTCTGTTCTTCTTTGTGTCTTCTTGGGTCTTTTGCTTCTCTGCTTCTCCTCCAGGCTCCTCTCACTGCTCTTGCTCATTTGGCTGCTGGGGCTCAGACTCTTCCCTGGAAGAAGAGCTGGGCTCTGATCTGTTTTTTCACCCTGATAAGACTAAAATGTGTCCTTGAGCTCCTTCTCCAAGAGCCAGAGCTGGTGTGTGCTTTTCCCGGGAAGGATGCTAGGGTGCTCCAGGCAGCTGACGGTCTGCACACTGGAGAAAATAAGGTGAAAAGCTGCCTGTTGGCTCCAATTGTGCAGTTATGTTGAAATGCACTTTGCTCTGGCTGTGCCCACAACAAAAGCGGTCTCTTTCTACCGGGCAGTTTCTGTAAGAGGATGGCTGGTGCTTTAGCAATCGTTTCCCCCGTGAAATCTGATCGGAGCCTTCTGAGGCTTGCCTTTTTTTTTTTTTCCTCCTGTATTTACACTACAGCAATTTCAAAACCCTTCTATTAAATCTAAAACCCGCTGTTTGATAGTTCATATCTAAGCTATAATTACCCAATATGGAGATGCAAGCAGAAAATAATTTCCTAGGGAGGTTTACACAAAAGGGAATAACTCTGATTACATTTTTTTTTCCCCTGGTCCTTTGAGAAAATCTGTAAGAGGATGGCTGAAGCGAAGAGTGATGATAGCACGGCGCAGATACAAACCTGATGATCTTACCCCGATTCTGTTGAGGTTTCCGCTCCAGTGGCTTCCTTAAAGGAGCGTTGTCAGGAAGAAAAATCACATTGCTGGAAGTGGGTTGTGCAATCAATCACTGGCCACCGAGAAAGTGGGGGATCAGATGGATTCCCTTTTGAATTCAATCAAAACACTTCAAAGAAACAGGCATGTCTCTCGGCTGAGGTATTTAATCATATATTTGGTGCCTGGCGCCCTGGCGCAGTTGCTTAATGAGACTAGACTTTTGTAATCCTAGAAAAGAGAGGCCAAAAGATAATTATGCAAGTTATAAACCCTTTTCGTTCTAGATACCAAGTTTTTGGATAAATGCATTTTCTTGGACTGGCCCTTGAGCAGATTGATTTATAGAAAATAATGGGCTTTTTTTTTCTACCACTAGAATGGTATAAACTACTATTTTCTAACCTGTTGTCCCTGCATCCCTGCCATGCCTGGGTTATTTGTGAGGGCTCCGCAGAAGGCGACAAAGCAGCACACGTTTTGATATGAGCTGTATTGGCTACACACGAGGAACTTCTGAAGGTCCATGTAGCGAAGGAGGTGGAAAATTGCAATGTAGGCAGCCAGAGGGACTTGATGAATGTGCTCAGCTCCTCCTGGTGAGGCCAAATTCAGTGGCTTTTCCCCGTGCAGAAACCTTTTGAGCCACCGGTTGCGGCAGTGTGTGTTCCCAGCTCTAACGAGTGCGAGATTGCCAACCGTTAGATGCCATATGGAGCCTCCACCGGTCACGATCATCCTTGTACTTGAGAAGATCAAGGCGTGCTGCCTGTCCCTCTTTCTGTTCTCCTGTCCCTCGTCGCAGACCCCGTGGCTGGATCCAGCCAGACATCGCTCCTCAGGCCCATGCAGTGACACACATCATCTGTGTGTGAGGTTTTTTTTAGGCATTCTGTGGATAAGTATTAAATTTGGAAAAAATAAAAGGCATATCAGGACCAGCAATGATTGAATCGTCTCCTTTCAGAAAGCACAGAATGTTTTATTCCCTTTCTTTGGAATCAGAGTCCCAAATAGTCAGGGTATTTCCCTTTTCTTCCAAAAAATGCAGGGACCCTTTGCACTGGAACAGCCCTTATCAGGGGGCTGGGAAGAAAACCTAAAGGTGCACCAGAAGTAGATATCTCACTGCTTGTGGGGGAAAACAAAAGCAGATTGAGATGGTTGTGGCTCTGTAGAGGTGTATAAGTAATTTGCATTACTTCTTTCTGCATCTAAATAGAGTAGAGCCTGGTAATAATCCTTTACTACCCCCAGCCCTTTCTTTTGGGATCAGACGTGTTCCTGTGTCAAATCTACTAATTTTCTCACAATTTCTATGCCCTTCCTCTCTTCTCAGTCCTCTGTGGACTGAGCTTTGGTTCAGTGTATTTATGTTGGATTTCTTCAGAGAAGGGGTCAAACTGTTTATATTTTCTTTCTGGAATAGATTCTGGGAGTCTCTCAGCTTTCTTCTATGAACCTTTGTGTTCAGATATAAGATTCACTATATCTATGAGTTAATCTAGACATCTTTTTTGAAAGACATCGGAATTGTTTGCCTTTCTTCAATTCGCTTGTCTTAGGGAAAAAGAATAGAAAAAAGGGAAGGTAATGTCTCCTCAGCCAGGCTTGTTGCTATTTCCTAGTGAGTTTTAGAAGCGTAAAAGCTCCATGTGTTTTCCCAATTCCACGTAGTTTTCCTGAGCTCAGCGCATCTCCAGGGGAAGCAAAAGTATTTTATCTCTGCAGATGTGAACGCTGTTCCCTTCTGTGTCTCGCCGTGTGTTTTGATTTCTTTGTTTTCTCTCCAGCCCAGCTCTTTCAGGTACCTCCGCTGGGTTTCTGCAGTCTCAGACCCAGAAGGCAGCCGGTGTCTTTTTTACCCTTTTCTTTTACAGCTCGATTCTCTGCTCAGCGCTCACTCTGACGTTCAGCGTTTCTTCCTTCCCAACCCTGTTCTCAGCAGGCGTTTTCATCGCGTGGGAGTGGAGTGTAATGTCCCTCCGGTCTTAAAAGTGTGAAAAAGCTCTTTCCTTCGGGAATTAAACGACTGATCTTCCATCCGCTCACCGGTGGACTGTTCTCTAAGCTTCACCCAAAACATCCGTGTAGGTTCTAACGTAATTTAAGTCTTTCCCATCTCAGCTGGCAACGTACCCCAGCCAGGTAGCTTTTCTGCATATTTTAACCTTTAACGGTAACTCTCTCTTTGTTTTTAACCTCCCAGTAAGGTGTGCAGTGCAGGTGGTTGGAGACCAAGTGGAATATGTCTGGAGGGTCTTCTGATTAATCCCTATTTAAGATAGTTTTCATTGTATATGATGATGCAGGTTTTTGTAATTTTAAGGGGTATTCGTAGGCACAAAATGGCAAAGTGTACCTACTTTATTTTTGACTGCAATAAAAACCTTTATGGTTAAATAGAGTTTGCTCTATTTAAAACTCTTAAACCCACAATTACAAAAGAGCATGGAGTGCCCAAGACACGCGTCTGGTTCAGTATTTCCTATCGGATAGTGGCACCAGGAGACACGGGAAGAGCACCCAAGCCTGGCCGCTTTCTGCTGGTCATTTCTAGCATCCCCAAGTGCTGTGTTTCTCAGAAAAGAAAGTTCTGTCGAACCCTGGCACCTATAATAAATTACACAGGGAAGTCATTACAAATCTGTTAATGAATTAGGTAACCCCTCAACGGGCTTCAAAACGGCAGCCCTCCAGACTCTTCACGGAATAGTGTTCTTTTAGGCAACCTCTTAACTCTTCCCTTCATGGTTTCGCTGTAAGAAGGACAAATGGAAAACATGAAGTCATCAGAAATCAATTAATCAGATCTGAGAAAGTGTACATTAAAAAGCCCTACTTACAAAGACCCAGATATGGCACAGTAAAGCAGAATTAGAGAGCATTTGGATCCCTGATCTGTGCATTTCTGTAAGCTGAGCCTGTTTGGATTGCTTTTTTTGTTTGGACTGTGATTTTTCTGTTTGTTTTTTTAGGGTAGTAGAACTTTCTTTATAAGGTATTTGACCTTAAATTGCTGGTGTGTATGCTTAAATCTCAGCTCCATCTTAGTATAAACCTGGCTGGTTATTCTAGAACTTAAAAAAATGAAACCCAACCAAAACCAGAACGGCTTTACAATTTTAATTTTTTTTTTTTCATCAGCAGAAGAAATTCTAGTTATTTTTAAGTGCTCTCAGCGATACTGGAGTTGGTGTGAATTGTGGGGGAGCGCCTGGTCTGCTCGAGAGAAGTGTTTGCTACTAGCCGCAGGTGCAGCCTTCGCGTGATTAAAGCTCAGCGCTTCTAAAAGATAATAACACTTTGCACCGATGAAAACGTCTCCTGACGTGAGTCGGTCCTTCCAGCTGCAGAGTTTCTTCTTTCTCGCGTCTGAGCGTGACCCGTGATGCCGGCTGGCAAAGGGGGCTACGGACCACTTTGAACGATGCCTTCTGCTGTGGGTCGCTGCATCTTCATGGGTGGTGGAGGTCCACGCCGGGGCAGGAGAAGGTGGCCTGGTGGCCTGGTTCTGTCTCATCCTCGCTGCTGCCCCGGCTCCTGCCACGGCCCTCGCCTTGCTTTGCTTCTGCACTTCTGTCATAATATTGACTTGCAAACAGATAGCTTTTTTTTTTTGGCCAGTTGCTATGGTTACCTCTCAGCTACCGGCATCTCAACTGTAGAAAGGAGTAACAAGCAATACATTTCAAGCCTTGATGAAATGCACAGCAGTGTGTTAAACTTTTAAACCCAACGTGAATATCACTAAGCAACATCCATTCGTGATTTGCCATAATTACTGCTGCAAGCTGCTTAGGATTGAAATGCTGGAGCACAAGTCTTTCTCCTGTGCTGCATCAAACACGTTTTTCTGCCAGTAGCTTCACAGTATCTCAGACTGGTGATGTTTCACAGTCCCTTCACCGTTTCAAAGAACTAAGTTTGACCTCTTTAAATTATTCACACCTTCAGACCAGCGACATATCCAAAGTCTCCTTTTGTGTGTATCGCCCGTTTCCTTCTCATTCACTCCCAGAAATTTTTATTTTAAAGAAAATGTGAATCCAACTCATTTCCCCCAAGCTGCTTCTTGCATGTTTGGAAGAGCCAATTTCATCAGCCCAGCATTCATTATAAAATGAATTAAAATGTGTGCGTAGTTGGTGCTTGGAGCTGTTTGCTCCAGTAACCGCACCAGAAGGAGCCGATGCCTCAAATCTTTTGAGCTGGTGGTTTTCTGCAATGAGGTCTTATTTAGTGTCTCTCTTGAACAATGTGTTTTATCCATCATTTTGAGAAGTAAAATGAAACTGGACACTAGTTGTATGTCCGCTTTCCAGGCTTCAAGTCAAATGATTCATTGCACTGCCCGGTGCAATTGCAGTTCTTGAATGAGTTGTGCTTGCAGATGGGGTGGTTGACAATATCTCTGGGCTGTGCCCGGTTTCTCTGCTGATCACTCTGATTCCCTGTATTCTGTTCCTGTTTTACATGTAGCACCGGAGTTACCAATCCTAGAGAGGAAAAACTGGTTGATTTATCTGCTGTATGTTCGCAGAGACTACGACGAGTGTAAGGTAAGAGCTGCTTTTGAGACTTTGCATTAGGAGATATATTACTAATGTTAGGAAACGATAGTTTTTGTTCCAGTTCATACCATCCTCGGTCCTGACTTCTTTTGGAAGAGGACCAGGATTAAATACAAGGAAAATAATCTTAATGTTCTCAAATTGTTGGCTACTTTCAGGATTCATGCGTGCAGTTCTCTGGAGCGCTCTGTGAGCTCAGAATGTCTTTGGGAGTGGAAAAATGGAAAGAATTGCAAACTTCTCTTGTTCTGAGCAGTGAATAGCGTCTTCCAAACTGATAATAATACAGTTCCATAGTGCAACTCTCCTGATGGTGCTATAGAGATGCTATAAAAAACACTTCAGTTGAGTAAAACATTACTGCCAAGTCTAAAAAAAAAAAGATGTTGGTTACTCTTGGACACAATTCTTTCATTTTACACAGGATAGGTTGTATCCTTTTATTTCTCCTGGGTTTGGTGGGTGGCTTGGAAGTGGTTGTTTGATTTAGGATTATAATGGTAAGTGGACTAAGGAAATAGCAAATCTATTAAATGGTGCATTTTCCTGAGAAAACGAACACAAGCTATTGAAGATGATGTGCCAGTGGGCAGGAGGAGGGGAATAAGAGTTGCCTTTCCGTTTCTGTCATGTGCAAAAGAAGATCTTGAAAAGATATTTTTCCTTCTGCAGCAGCAGGGTTGGTCAGGACTTGCCTCTCGCTGTTGGAGAGCTCCTGGGGGTGCTTAGGAAAGTGGCAGGCCAGAGGAAATTCATTTAGCTCTTAATTAATGGAGCTGGAGGGTTGTATCATCAGCAGAGCGATTTCCTCTTAGATCTTGGTTTAAATAGATATAAACAAAAGCTGGGCTAGAAATCTAAATAGAAAATTCTTTCCCTTTCCTGCTGCATTTTTTTGGTCTCCGATTGTGTACTTTTACCGTTGCTGTGATGTGATGTAGAATCACAGGGCGCAGAAAAGATGTACAGCTCAGGAAAACAAAGAAAATAAGCAAATGGATGATATAATGGCAACATTGACTTCACCACGTCTTCATCAGTCATGGAAGCGAGCAAAATATGGGGAAAAAAAAAAGAGAGAAGACAGCTAATGCTCTTTTGCTTGGCAGGCTTTGCAGTAGCTGTCAAAGCAAAAGGCAGCAAAGTAGGGGGTTTGCAGTAAAGTTGGAAGAGTTTGGCACCAGGCCATCGCAGGTTAAATGATCTCCCATCCTCTTGCCCAGATGTGATGGCTGTGTGCTCAGAGGCCTGGATTTGTCCCAAAGGAGATGGGAACCTCAGGAACTCCTCACTGAGGAGTGAGAGGCACGTCCAAAAGGCGATTCAGATCTTAGGGGGGCTGAGCTGCCCCCTGGTCACCTCGGTCTCTCTCCGCTGGTGTTACAGGGGGTTATCCGTCTAAACTGGATGCCCCGGGTGCTTGTCCTTCTACTTGATAAGCACAGACGTTCCCAAACATGCTGTTTGGGGAGAATACCTTCAAAAATGGGAGGTATTGATAGTATTCCCTTAAATTGCTAGGAACTCCTTGATTTCAGTATAGTTTGGTTATTCGTTAAAGTCCATTAGTTTTCTTTTAAGACTCAGCTGTGATGCTATTAATTTGGGGCTGAATCTTGCTAGACCCTCTTCCCACTCTTTGAAAAGCCTCCTGTCTTAACGTGATTTTAAAAGCTCCTGTATTTTTCAATGATGTAAAAGGCCAAGAAAAAACTGTTGGCCGACACTAGCTCCCCAAAGTGAAAACATTAAATTGATTTTAACCCTTGCGGTGCCACTCCAGTGTCTGTTTTGGTGTTGCCAAGCTTTTGATAAATTTTGCTGCTTGGGGGGAGTGGAGGGACGGACCCTGCTCAGCACCGAGCATCACTCGGCTCTCGCTCTTGGCGTGCAAAGCTAATAAACTGAATTTTCTGCTTGCAACATCAATTCCAGCCCTGCCCCCTAACCGTTTTTTCACAACAGAAATCTTCCGCTTCTGTTATGTGCGAGGAAGGAATTATTAAAATTACCAGATGCTTTTAATTAATTAAAATCGCTCATGCTGGTTGGTCTCCTGCCAGTATGTCTAAATTCTGTTGGCGAGTTAAATAAACTTGGGAGGGAAAGCTGGGATTACAGATCGTATTTCTCAGCTCAAGGCCTTTTGCCATGGGATTTTTTAGGGCTTATAGAATTAATCAGATCTCTCTAAAAGATAGCTCTCTATTGCCCTCTCTTGCTCTGAGAAACTGCGTTTATGTAGATGGAACAATATAGAGTATTTGTATTCAGGAGATGCTTGGTTATGTCTCAGTTAAGTGTTCTATAACAATGTACTTTATACAGAGTATAATATAGATATATTAGCAGATACAGATCTGAGGGTAAGAGCAGCCTAGACTTGTTCTTCCTTTTTTTTCCTCTGTCTTTAGTTTTCCTTTTTACAAGTGAGGCTTCTCAGTTGTAACCTCCTCTCCTCCACCCCGCTTTCCCTGCTATATGTGAGGTTCAGTTTTCCTCCTTGTTTTCAGGTCCTTCATTTATATTCGTCTGGGAGGCAGGGGATGCTGGTACGGCTCATACACTTGACAGAAGTGCCAGATGAGCACCAGGTTATCGTGAGCCCACAAATCTTTTGCTCCTTCCTTTTCTCTTCCACTTCCAAGCAAAGGAGGAGTTGCAGAGCAGAAATGATACTTCTGGTTAGTAGCCATGTCCTCCCAAAGGTCACTCTTTTTGACCAGTTCTATAATTTCTGGTCATGTGTGACTATGGAATATAACCAAGCTGCACCCACACCCCAAACAGTTGGCAAGAATTTACATTTTCATCAGGTTTTTTCCCCTCCCTTTTCCCACGTACTCGTCATTTGTTCATTTGGCTTTCATTGACTCAGCTGCAGTTGCTTCAATTTAATTTATTTCTTCACAAAATGCCTAGAGTAGATACCCTTATCAGCAGAGGATGCTTTCAGAGATGCCTTGTGGCGTTTTCCCCAGGTAATATCTAATTATCTTTGGTAATAGGAATGAAGAGAGAAATACTAAAAGGGCTACAGTATTCCTGGCACAGTGCTCTTCACACAGGGTGAGGAGCTTGCACTCTTCTGTGCACTCTTGTAGTTGTCCCAGCCGTGGTCCAGTGCCTTTATTATACGTGGGGTTGTGGTTTCTGTAACTGAAGCTGAATCTCTGTCATTAACTTCATTAAAAGGATGAAAGTTTACCACTCTCCTAGCACTTAAATATAATATATTGCAGTAACTATCCACAAATTCTGTATTAATATCGACTTTTCTAAGCACAAACTGTGATTAAACGAATGTTGTAGTTGTCATGTCCTGTGTGATGCCACCTTTATGATCACTTAAGTAGAACTGTGTCCGTCAACATGTTGCATGGTGTTTGAATTCAAGTCATTTTAGGGCATTCTGCAATAAGCACAGATACAGCACAACTATATGTAGCACATACAAAAAAATTCCCCAAGTCAAGGTTGCAGAAGGTATTTGGTCAGTCAGAAATCATTTTTCTTCCATAGGGACTGCCTTTATTAAAATAGTTGAAGGGTTTATATTCTTCTGAAAGGTGCCATGCTGCAGCTTAGGAATGGGGTAATAATAAACCAGCTTTTTGGTGAGGGAGTCTGTGTTTGGTATTTACTCTCTGCGCTTTCTCATTTCAGGCTGTCATCAAAGAGCAGCTCCAGGAGTCTCACGGGCTGTGTGAATACGCAGTCTACGTTCAAGGTATGTCGCAAGAGGCCTCCAAAAGCCTTCATTTTGCTTAAGCAAGTTACTTCTGATTTGAGATACAGTGAACAATAAGAAGGGGAACAGAAGATAGAAACATACAGAATTCATATATTAAAAAAAGTTGGCTTTTTTTTTTTCTCCTTGCTAGGTGTAGTTTAGAAGTTTGGGATTTTCACATGGATGGGCAGATTCGCTTTTCTGTTTTCTCTGTATCAATGAGTCCCTTCAGTTCCTCCCCTTGACCCTCAGTGTGTCGGTGTGTGCTTGGGTTGTGTGTTTGATTGTATTCCAGCTGCATGTTTCCTGTTGGAGCTGCCTGCCTCAGGTGATTGTTACCTTCCTCTTTGCTTCCTCTTCCTGTCCTGCCCTCTGTCCCCTAAAAAAATGTGCCCAAAACTTGGCATTGCAATTCAAAGTGCCGTGGTGGGGCACAGCAGAAATTTGTTGGCCAAGGAGATGCTGCAGCCTGTAGAAGTTGGAGGTGGTGGTGGGGTAAATCCAGACTGCATTTTAAGGAGTGATTTGCCAGGGTTTAAAGCTGCCTTTGTTCTAAAGAACAGGAATTTTTCCAAGCAAGTACAAGTCCTTTGCCTGCGTTGTCATTCTGCCCTCAGACACAGCTTCTGCCTGAGGTTGCTGCAGGAGGGGGGAGAGACCAAATAAGTGTCGTTTTAATATATCTGTGCTCCCCCTTCTTTCCCTGCTGTCAGAGGCACGTTTTTCCTGCAGATAATGGACTAATTTGCCTACTATATGTTGTTTTACAGCTTTGATATTTCGCTTGGAGGGGAAAATTCAAGAATCTCTTGAACTTTTTCAGACGTGTTCCATTCTGAACCCTCGAAGCGCTGACAACCTCAAGCAGGTGGCACGATCGCTGTGAGTGGTGTTTTATTGTTTCCCTTTGATGTGCCACCCAGGACCTTCCATGTTTTGTTTTTCTCCCGGGCATCAAGCAAAATCCTGGGCTGCTTAATTCCAAACGTGCTTCCTCCTTATCAACGCTTGAGTTGGCTTCCAGAAGCGTGGGCTACCCTTAAAAGCCGCATCTCTGTTATCTGCCTGGCTGCCATTGTATTTTTCTTTTCTTTGTGCTTTGAGCAGAAAGGTAACACACTGATCTCTAGCTCCAGAGCTCAGGGTGCTGGCTGGAGCTGTGTAAAATTGTCCTACAGACCCCTTTCTGTCTCTGGGTGCCCAGTTAGATCACCTCTCTTTTTCCTTTGAGACAAAGGCAGACTGCAGAGGCTGGGAATTCATTCCTTGAATCTCCAGTAACGTCAGGGAGCGCCTCAGCATCTCGCAGGATTGATGTCCTTGGCCCTGAAAGGGAGCAGTGCTCAGGTTTTAATATCCCTGAGAATGTAAACTTCTCAGGGCTTCTCACGCAGGTCTCTGGAGAACCAGCAAATAGCGTCATTTCTCACTGGCAAAGGTGATAGTGGATGCACAGCAGGGTTTCGGAGCCAGAAAAAATAAAAATTGAAATGCTTTCACAGGTTTCTTTTGGGGAAACACAAGGCAGCCATTGAAGTGTACAATGAAGCGGCTAAACTCGATGAAAAGGACTGGGTAAGTGTTTCAGTGAGTTGCAGATTATTGCAATATGCAGATGTTTCGACAGTTTTATGAAGACGGCTGCGAACCTGTTCCAAGCAGAGGTGAGCTGCTGCTGCCCAGGAGCTGCAGGTTGGGATCCCGGGAGCCAAGGCATCACTTCTGCCTGCAAAATCCCACACCTTGTCTGGGGGCACAGAGAATCGAGCAACGTGTTTGAGCTTCGCAAAGTGTTAGTATTAACACAGCCGTATGTGGTACAAAGAGCTAAATTACATTAAGGAAAATATGGGAAGGAGCTCCCTGTTTGGAAACCCTCAGTTATCGTTAAAGCTCGCTTGAGTAATTGGGAATCTTTTTGTAATGCAAAACACTATTGAAAAAGATTACCCTCCAACTAGCTGGGAGGGTTACTGGTTACCTACCAAGCATTACCCATTTTGGCAAAACGTAGGCCGACAGCTACAGGAGCATTAATTAAATTAGCTCTTCTGTATAAGGAGACAAAAAGTGAAGGAAGAGCATTGGAAAGGGAAGCGTGTGACAGTGGGTGAGAGGAGAGAGGACGTGGCTGTGGGCAGCCTTCGGCAGGCGAGTGTTTTGCCTGTGGAAGTGTTGTTTCGAAGATAGACTTGCTACGTGTGATCTCATTCCCTCAGACATCAGGCACTCGCTGACTCCAGCCGTACTTCTGCTGCTCAGGACGTTTAAAATTCAGTCTTGATACAAGGATATGTTTGGTGTTACTCAACTTATCCTGTGCCAGACAGCTCGGAAACCTTTCATACTGGGGGTCTTCTTTCAAGTCTGCATTCCCTTAGCTGGCCAGGCTACCTGCAGTATGTGCTTGGCATGCCTAAAACCCTTTTTTACAGCCACAGCAAGCAGAATTCAGGGGGTATTTTGATTACCTGTTTCCCACACTGGGCTCAGCACTGGAAGTGGAGCCAGCCTGTGCTCTTCCCTTGCGCCATCTCATTCCGCGAGTTCAGTAACCAGGAGATACCGATTCATTACTGCTCTCCACAGCTGGAGAGAGCATGCGGAGGAAAATATCATTCTAAGAGGGTTAACGGGGAAATAAGAGAGTTTCCTCTTAAAGGTCAAGGCTGTCTAAACTGATGAAGCAGTGAAATGCTCACCAGAATAGAAACAAGGGACTAGTGGACCTTGCTTTTCTGTTCCCCGAGATGTGCCAGGGTGGGGACAGTGGCAAGTAGCTTGTCCGTTAAATTATTGGTGATGAATTAGAGGCATGATTCTTCCCTACAGCATCACCAAAGGGGTTAGGATCCCTGAGGGATCTTCCTACTCTGTTGCAAAATTGTTTAAGGTGCCAGAGGGATGTCAACCCTTCTGGTGCTCAACTTATATTTTGGAAAATTAGGCACATCTTCAAACCTTGTTCAGCTGGGTGCAGCGTTTTGCATATCCAGTGTGCTTTGTGTACACTTAAACTCAGTAGGTCCCTGGGGCAACTTGGATTTATAGGTTTACTTGATGTCCACAGCCAGAAGGGTGTGGGCAGGCACAGGGGTCTCCCCATCCGGGTCAGTGATGACTGTTATCACCGGCAGATTACGTAGCACGTGTCTCAGACCTCATGTTGATTTGATTTTGGGATTTTGTTGTGTTTTTTACAGGAGATCAGCCACAACCTGGGCGTGTGCTACATGTACCTGAAACACTTCAACAAGGTAGTGCAAATACTCATCTCTCTGACAAATGAGAAGCAGGGGTTCCCAGAAATTTCACTCTCTCTGGTAGTTTGAAGCAGGTCATTTGCAGTGATAGGTATTAAAAAAGTGTCTTTGCTTCAGCCTTTGTTTCTGGGAGCAAAAGTTTGTGAGTTGTCTCTGCTTTCATTTGCATGTTGAATTACGTGGAGTCGGCTGTGAGTTAGTGAGGTTGGAAAAAGAGTGAAACTGAGTTGAGCCTTGTTGCTGGCCAGGAAGCTTTTTCCGAACTAAGATTTTTTCAGAGAGTGTTTCTGGTTTTAAAGGGAATGTTTGAAAAACCTCAAAGAGCCGCCTCAAACTAGACAGAAAACGAGCCGTGCTCCAACAAGAGCTGCTTCTGTTTCCGAGCCTTTTAAAACCAGAACCATAAAACACTGCTGGTTTTGTGAGGAGCAGCAATCCATGGAGCATGCCAGGTCCGTCCTCTTGAAGAAAGAGAAGTGTGATGGTGAAGACCCAAACCCGTTTCCCCAGCGTACAGCTCAAACTGCTGCGGCTCACACAGAGAGTTTCTGATGGAAAACTTGCTGCCCCTTGGGTCTGGCAGGATCCAGCGGGAGGTTACGGGGTTGGTTTGCTGGAGGTGCAGCAGGCACCTTCTTTCCTCCATGGGAAGAATTTATTTGCTCCTGTGTCTGAAGCTCCACCAAGCCTGGAGCAAAAGTCACAGAAGAGCATAGCTGCAGCGTGGGCAGCACTAACTCTATTAGCTTTGTAGCTAATAAAGAACTTCTTGGAAGCTAGAAATAGAGTTTTGTTCCCGGGTCTGAGCACGCTATATCCAGCTTTTCCTTTAACCCTGCCCTAGGTGCTCATGGTGAGCTCTGGGCTGTCTCTGACCCTGTGAAGTTACTTTGTAAAGGAAAAACCAGCATTTTCGAAAACTTTTGTTCCCACTTTGGACCAACTGCTCCCTGCTGCTGTTTCTGGTGGAGTGCTGTGGCCCCTGCTGCCTTCCCTGTCCGAGGCATCGCTGTAAAGCAAGAAGTTCTGGAGTTCACATTTGGGCTTCGTTGTCTGCGGTGATGCCTTCCAGACTGGAACCCGCTGACTTCTCAGCTTTTCCATAAGCCTGAGATGTCACCCTGGGCAGCAACATTTCCATGGGGATGTCTGAAATATAACGAAGCCCTTGGGGGTGCCTGTGTCTTCAGTAGTCGCTGGTAACAGATACTCATATTGCAGAGTTCCATTAGTGTGTCAGCATTTCTCTCTCTAATAGATCGTGTGTTCAGAGACAGCAAACGTACTTTTCTGTCCTGCTGGCTGGGCCTGAGGAAGTAAGAGCTTCCAAGCTTCCAAGTGTCTCCCGTTGGAGAGGATTGGTGTGTGCCTGTCAAGAGCTGATTCACTCCTCTTGTCTACTTGGCAATCCATGCTCCTTGCTGGGATAAGCGTTTTAGCGAAGAATAAACTGTAATGTAGCTGTTAACCTGACAAATCTGGAGATTCCCTCAAACCAAATTCAAATGCAGGAACAGGCCCATGCTTTTCTCCTCCTTGGGAGGTCATTGCCTCTTCTCTTGGCTTGGAGCACACCACGTTGTCTTTTTCTGTCCCTAAAAGCACGTGGCTCCTGATGCAGAACTCATTTCAACAATGAGCTGGGCTGGTTTTTGCGAGCAGGGTTCTCGGAGCTCAGGGGGTGTTAGCTGTTCCCTTTCGCTGGCTGCTGGGGATTGCTCTTGGGCTGTTGCTTCACTCTGTAATGGCTTATTTTATTTTATTTTTTTATTCTCTGTGGTTGTGTGTTTAGGCACGAGACCAGCTAAACAATGCCCTGGAGCTCAACAGACATGATCTGACTTACATGATGCTGGGGAAAATTCACCTACTGGAGGGGGAGACGGATAAAGCCATTGAAGTCTATAAGAAAGCTGTAGAGTAAGAATATATCCCTTTTTCTATCTGCCCGTGTCCCGTCCTATGCCAGGAGAAATTTGATTGGTGTCCCAGATCTGAATTGAGGACATGATTAAAAAGCTAATGGTAATTATAGTGTCTCTGCGCAAAGCTGGCGCTTTCAAGCTCTTCAGCTGTCTCTGTTCTCAGCTGTGGTCCTCCTCCTGCTGACAGCATGTCAGGGAAGAAGGTAGCTGTTTGAAGGTCTGCCAAAAAAAAGTGGAAAAACAAATGGACAGAGATGCCTGGGAGCGAGCCTATCCAAAACTGACTTTATCAATCCCAAAGGTTTATCTACCAAAAAAGATCTAACCCCGGGTGTCTCTCTAACCCTGATCGTCTGTCAAAAATCAGTTGCTGGGTTTCACGTGCTGTTTTCACTTGCATTGATTTATGTTTGAGAGGCTGTGAGCAGGCAGGCTGGAGATGGGGGTGCACAGTGAGCTTCTCCCACCCCGACCCTGTTTCTCAGTACGATCTATCTTGGTTTCGGGCATTCCTGAGCATCGGATTTACCAATGCTTTTAAAATGGAGTTGTGTAATGGAGGCAAATGCTGAAGAAAAGCAGGAGCATGCTGGAAGCCAGGGCAGGGTCTACATTTTGTACCTGTTCTTTTCAACTACATCCTTACACGTCTGCTTTTGGCTGCTATCTGGCAGCATATTGGGTTGGCTTGACTTTTGGACTAATCTAGAATGTTTATTACGTAAATAATCCACGCTAAGCGTCTTACCAGGTTTATATTTCTTATCTCCGTGCCCCCCGCCCTCCCTTCTGCCTCACTCCTGGGTTTTTCCGTATTTTTTTTTGTTCTCATCTGCCTATGACTTTTGCCTCACTCCTGGTTTTTATCTATATTTTTTTTGTTCTCATCTGCCTATGACTTTTTGCCTGCTGTTACCAGCTCCAGGATAGCCTGTTGTTGCTCTGTGTTTATACACCATCAGGCGCGGGTGGTTTTTTTCTGGTTGAGGTGTAAAGGTGCCAGTGTGAGTGTGCATATTAGATTTCTTAAGTCTTGATAGCAAGGAATTGAAAACTTTCTTCCGTTAAGGTGAGTGAGGCCACAAATACAGTGTCTCTTTCTGCTTTTTCTTTTTTGTTGTCGTTTTCATCCTATGTAATGTCTTCAAAAGCTGCTGGGAGTGGCGATGCTTTTAAAAGGGTTCACAACATTGCTGTGTGAACCTCACACTGGCAGTGAAGGACTGGGGGTTGCGTAGGAAGCTTGAAAGCCCTTGGGATGTATTTTTTTCAGGCTTTTTTGCGCTCAGGGGACGGGTGCGTATGGGCAGGGATGCGTGAGCCGGTAGTGAGCGCCTCTCTGAGCTCTCTGCTCTGTGAGCTGCAGCCTAGCACAAAGCTGTGGTGAACAGCCCACAGCTGGTCTCTGAAACCAGGTTTGTTGTCTTTTGATGGGGTGAATTAAAAGTCTGGCAATGAGCGTGTGTAGGATCCATCAGGAATGCAGAGGATTGCCTGGCCTACATGACCCAAGAGGCTTGGGGTGGATTTGCAGGGTGGTTTACGGGAGATGATGGAAAATCCCATTTTGTATTTCCAGGTCACTGATGCATACTCTCTTTGAAGCTTAGCAAAACCACGTCATCTTATTATGCATCCAGATCTATTTTATGGAGCTGTGTTGACTTCTCATTTATATCTAGAAGACATTTTAAAAGCTTAGGTGTGATACTGTTCAAAGGAAGTCCTTGTGATGGCAATTGTTCTAATATTTGCATTTAATAATAACAGTTAATTTCCTGGAGTGATACCAGTATAATGTAGCATCAATAATTCCATGTTGTTTTTACCTTGTTCTAGAAGGGCTAATAAACAACACAGCACTCTGGCTTTTGTATTACAGGTTTTCTCCAGAAAACACAGACCTCCTTACGACACTGGGGTTACTTTACTTGCAGGTACTGGAGACTCTTAGCTATTACATGAACTTAATTATTTTCAAAATGACCGAGGTTTTTTTTTTATAGAGTTAATTTCTATCCATCTTCCTATGACTCGCACATGTTTCTCTAAAGCCTGCATTTAACATGTCAGAGCTTGCTTTTCTCTATCTCCTTTTTTTCCTTTTGCTGCTAAAAGCAATTTGATTTCCTGGACCTGAGCCAGAGCAGGAATTCTCTTTGGCAACCGCCCTAATTCTGTTATAAACCCTCCAAGTATAACAAAACATGACGAGTCATTACCTTGCTTTTGGAGCAGGAGTCTAGCAAGTTATTCGCCTACAAAAGCAGCCATGAAATTGTTAGTGTTAACGCACCATGGAAGAAAATCGGAATCGATTTAAATAACAAAGGCATGCTTATCACTTGGGTCTGCAAAATGTATGGGAAGGACGGTCTGATTATTCCAAACGTAAGCTTCCCAAAGAAGTGAACAAGCAAAGAAGAATGGGCGGCGTTGCCTGGAAGGACTGATGGGCTAGAAAACTTGTACCAAGAGCTGATTTGGAAAGATCCTTAGGCATTTCTCTAATTGTTTAGATGCTCAAGAATAAGATGTAGGTCTTGAGAAACATTGCCTTGCTCTAGAGATAAGGAAATTCAATAGGAGCCCTGGATGTGTTAAATGGGTAGGTGTAGATTTAGAAGGGAGTATGACATGGGAAGGGGGATCTGTAAGATAGACTAACACTCCGTTAGAAGACAAGGGGAGAGTTTTTCCCACGAGCAGAGTGCCCCGGGGAGTGAGGAAGTTGTGGTGAGGGAATCCAGGAGTAGCGATTTGTAGCCTCTTTTCTGGATGAGAAGAAGCAGCAGAGAAGTATCAACCCAGAGCTCACTCACATATAGAAAAATCAGAGCACAAACTATATGGAAAACTTTGGTTAGGTCAGAACAGTGATAATAAATAAATTTGTTTTGTAAATTATCTAACAAGAACATGTTTGTTTAATGGGAAGACTGTAAAATTCACTTTTCTGAATATTTGTCTTAACTGAACTAGAAATTCTAGTGCCCAAAAAGCGTGTGCTCTTTTTCTTAACCCCCCCTTATTTCTGAATTTCTGATTCTTATTTACTTCGTTTCCCAGCTTGGGGATTACCAGAAGGCTTTTGAACACCTTGGAAATGCGCTAACTTACGACCCAGGCAACTACAAGGTATGATGAGGAAATGAACCAGCTGAATGATGATGAGACACCTCTCAAAGCCAATTCCAGTATCAGAGCTTTGCCAAATGATATACGCATATTGTGAAAACACCTTTACACTTACAATTTTTACTTGTCACTGTAAAATATTATAAGGGACTGAACTAGTGTGGTTTAAATATAGTGTGTTGCGATCACTTGCACTTTTTTCCCCATGCATATTTCCATTAATTTGCAGTATCAGCCGCTCGTGTGAACCCGGTTGGCTTTTCTACATATGTCTTGCTTGTGTATGTTTTACTCTCTGGTTAACTTGCACCAGAACTATTTCTATCCGTCCTTGTTGGTAAAAAGAAACTGTTAGTGCCTAGATCTTCTCAGAGACTCAGACTCTAGGAGATACTACTGTCATGGAAATACAGAATTGTCAGAGTTGGAAGGGACCTCTAGAGACCATCCAGTCCAACTCCCCTGCCAAAGCAGGGTTGCCCAGAGCACATCACTCAGGATGGAATCCAGGCGGGGCTTGAAGATCTCCAGAGAAGGGGACTCCACACCCTCCCTGGGCAGCCTCTTCCAGGGCTCTGGGACCCTCAAATATAGCTAGTGTTCCTGTAACTCAATATGTTTTTCTCAGCTCGCCCTTCTCCCATCACTGCATTTCAGGTCATGATGGCTAGTTTTTTTTATAGTCCAGATAATACTTGGCAGTGTTAGACGATATTTCCAACTCTGCTGTTCCTTTCCCATTTCCATTGGCCTCCTCACATCGTTTTTCCTTAGGCAAAACCGTCTGCTTTTCATGTTGGGTTCACTCTGGTTTAACCAGCAGGTGAGATCTTGGTCAGAAGTGACCAGGGTGCTTCTGAGGCCGGTTTTGCCAGCCCTGTTATGAACATACGCAGCTTCTCTCAGCATCAGTGTCCTTGCTGGCTCTTTCAGCATAAGTCTGCTTCAGGTTCAGAGTTGTCCTTTGTTCTGCTTTCGATTTGTTCTTTCCTCGGTAACTCATTCAAGAGATTTACTTCAAAAGCAAGTTGGCTTTCCAGTCTTAAGCAAGCTTCCGATAGCTGTGAGGACATTTTCTAAATAGCTGCTCTTGATTGCTTTGAGTGAATGTGGAATAGACTAGAAATACAACATTTGATTCTTGCAATAAAAGCTCCATTGAGGAATATGGCTATTGACAGTTATTCTCTTGCCAGAGTATTGCCTGATCTAGGCTGCTTTGAATCCTAAAGAAAAAAAAAAAGCCAATATTTTGAAGGTCATAGCTTTTACAGTGTGGTTGTAGAAAGTAGGGAAGGGAATTGTTCTCCTGGTAGCTTTCAGCGTAACATAGCTCCTCTCCTCAGCATTAGCTGAAGTTTTGGCACTGGTATTTGTGCTCTTCCCCTGGCTTGTATACCTTCCTTGCCGCCTTCTAGTGGTTTCTTGTTGAGGTTTGGTACATTGCTGTAGTTCACATGGGACATAAAGTGTAAAACAAGCATATTAATCAGGACAGGATAGTCCCTTTGCCTGGGAAGAGGTAGGAGGCACTAACACTGTCCATTGAGCTGCAGGTTTACTCGGACTGGGAGACGCAGCAGACTGTCCTGACAAAGTGTGAGTGAATAATTTAAAATGGAATACTGCATTGCCACAGTAAAGTATTTGCTGTTCTTGCTGTTGAGCTGTAACCATCATCTTGTGTAATTCTTAACTGTATCCATAGCCAGCTCTTTGCTTGCGGAGTATTGGGGCAGGTTGATGCTGATGGTTTTTAGACCTACGTAGGTCCCTCTGTTATGGAGGTACGGTGTTTGTCCTGGGAAGCATGGAAACAGCACTGCCCTCTGAGCAGTCTGAAAACGGCACCACCACCACCGCTCCCCTGGCAACGGGCAGAATTCTGGGAATGTGGGTATAAATGTGTATTTTTATATCCACTGGTACTTAGAATGCATGCTCCCCTTGCTCCAGCAGTTAGCTGGGCTTCAGGCGTACATTGTCCTGGTGGCACCGGTAATGAACACTACTTTAATGGGTGTGCTGTGAGATAATTTTGAATAAATTATTGGCTTTTGGATCTGTGTTAGGAGGCTGCTGGCATTCTTACTGAAATTTTTCACCTCTCAGAAGTAAAGTCTTGGTTTCTTGTTCCATGCATGTTTACATTGTCTAGGTTACCCTTCAGAGAACAGGAAACTCCCTATATTTCTGAATCAATAGCTGCTTCTTTGCTACACAGAAAATGTGTGCAGTATATGCATATATATGAAATACATGCATATGTAAATTTTTTTAATGTTCAGTACTTCATCCAGAATAAAAATTTCAGTCTAAAAAGCATTTAGAGTACACTAAAAGGTCACTTAAGTAGGTGCATAATCTAAATTCCACTCAATAATGTGGTTTCTTCGCATATGAACTGACGTACCCTTTGCTTCGGTGGCTGAGATCGCTCAGGTGGTCTTGACTGCGTTACATGGCCCTTTCCCTCTGTATTTCTGTTGTGGTGCAAATTTTATGTCTTGAGTTACTTGCTCCCCTGTGTTGGTGTGTGAGGGCAATTGGGAATTTCCACCCTGTTGCAAGAGCAGATGCAGCACGGTCTGTAAGGAAGCGGTGCTCATCTCTGTTGATCTCTTGCTCTTTTTAAATTCTTGGGGATTTATGGTGGGGTAATACTTAGACCTTGTGTGTGGGAGGTGGCAGAGATGGAGGAGGGATGTGGTAGTGGTACAGGTATGTACATGCCCCGTGAGGTGGGGAGGATGCTTGGATGGCACCGCAGTGCTGTGGGTTTGGCTGGATTGGAAATGCAACCCAGCAGGAGGATGGGAGAGACATGGCTGTCTGGTTTCCAGCAAAATCACAGGGAAACGCCCCTTGTGCCTCTGGTGAAAGCTGGTTTCCCTCAGCTTTTTCATCCTTCCTTCCGTGGGCGATGGTAGACGGGGCTGGGTGCTGCTCAGCCGCTGCCCTCCCGCGGCACGTGTGGGATGCTAGCAGCTCTGCTCCTCCTTGGGCCACCTGGAAATGTGTTCTGAAAGGCTGTAGAAAAATGAAGGTGCTCCTGGCTAATCCAGCGTAGTCCTCGCTCCACTGTCATCTGCGGCACGTATCAATTCTGCCTGAAAAGCATCAATTATTTCTTGCCTTCATAGAAAAAGCCTTGTTTGATTCTGTACAGCACCCCCTTCCAGGGTAGATAATTGCTTCCCTTTTTCCTTCTCACCCCTGTATTTGGCACAGTCATACTCTGGTTTGTTCTTCTAGACTGAGTAGCTCTTGGGAGACTTCCCTTGAATTCCCTGTGCCACATATCGCCCTGTAGTCCTTCCCTATTCGCCTTCCACTTTAAATGCTATTGATTTGCAAGAGATGGCAAAGATGGGCAGGGTCCTGTATGCATTTTGGATGCTTCCTGCAATGACAAATTCCTGATATAAATAATTCCCTTCTATCGGTAAATTTTCCCCAACAAAATGTCCCTTCTGGCAGGACCCTGTCCTCTCTCTTTTTAAGCTTTCTCATTCTGGAAGTTGCCATCATCTCTGCAGAACTAGTTAATTATTATGGTGGCCTGTCAAATACCGTGTTGATTTGTTTTTATTGTTCTGAGTGGTATTGACTCCGAATCCGTCACTTCCCCGTCTGACTGATGATGGTGACTATTGTGAAAGGCGTAAAGTTTCTTGATGGCAAAAGTATTTGAAAATCTAGATGAGGTCAGCATGCTTGCTTCTAACCCATGCTTCACTTGTGCACTTGAGATTTCTAGTAAATGATAATGCACAATTTGACCGCTGGGCTCCCATGGAGGTATCTGGTCCTCTCTGAAGCTTCTCCTGCTGTTGCTCAGCAAGTCTTTCTTTTTCACCAGTCTTACTCAACATTTGGCTCAACTAATATATAGAGGAATTAATTTCCATTCAAAGTGTGGGTTGTTTGTTTTTTTTTTTCCTTTTAAAAATATTTTTTGCATCTTCTACCATAAATATTTCTCCAGCTGTCCCAGTTATCACTGTTATAAGGCTGCATTGCTTATGAATCGGCAAAACACTTTTGTGGGTTCAAAACGAAGTCCCATCACAGCAAACGGCAGCAACAGCAGTATAGACTTTACAATACCTAGGGAATACAGATGTGGACAGCAGCAGAGATGAAAGTTAGCAGTGAAGTTGAGGAACTGATGAGGAATTGATGTGGGAACAACAAAAAAAACCCCACCAAGATCTTGTAATTACTCTAATTGAGCTAATATCTCAAGTACCATTTCTCTCACCTATTACTCAGACTTAGCTTTGATTAACTCATGGCGGTAAAAAACCATGTGACTTATATTTTTGTCCCTTTTAAGACTGCAATTTCTTCACCCCTCTTTTCTAGCATGACTACTAGTAGCTGTTACTACTGTAGTACAGTTTTGTGAGTATCCACCATTTAAGTGGATACTCCACTTAAACCACTCTAACCCTCTGCTTTCAAGGAAAACTAATGAATTTGGAAAGAACTCTTGTCTATAAATGCACAAAGGGTGGAGAAGCCACCTCCCCCCCAAAAAAATGGAAGGGGGCAGCTTAAGAACCAAGAGATTAGTTACCTAAGAACTGATGGAAAATGGCATTTGCAGTGTCCTGTGGTAGTTCAGTCAGAGAAGTGGTATTTTCTCTGCTAATCAAGGGGAGAGACAACTCCAAAGTTCCCATGAGGTTGTAAGAGACAAGTGCTTTGGAGAAGCAAATCACCCAGCTGTTGTTGAGAAATATTTATTGTCGTGCCCTGCCATTTCATTGTTTTGATTCTTGGGATCATCCAGATCCTGGATTCAGGGTGCCTTGCTGAACGTTGTAGACACAGAATCTGCTAGCAATGAATCGTAACTTCAACTTCAGCATGTGCTGAGCTCTGTGTTCAATCTTAAACGCTGTATTTGGTGTTTCCCTTTGGTTTTGTTGGATCGGCCCGGATATTGGTAGTTTGAAATACAAGCCAGCCTTCGTTCCACTGGGGAGGGAAAAGCACAGCCTGATGTTTAAGGGAATTGCGTTGCCACATCTGCCAGCTCAGTAAGTGCCCGCACTGAGAGCTGCATCAGCCGGAGACACGGTGAAGCTCCTGGTGCGTAGCTGTAGCGGGTGTTGTGGCTGAGTAAAGCTGACCTGGTTGGGCTGCTCCTGGAAAAAAGCACGAGCCGTATGGGAATACCCCTGCTCTGGGAGGCCGGTGGCACTGGACATTGGCTCAACAGCCCCCTCCCAGCGCAAGGTGGGTGCCCTGCTTACTTTTTTGCAGAAGTTGGGAGAATCATTTTGTATTTCATAGGGACCAGTGAAGTGATTTTTTTTTTCAGCTCGCTGCGTTTTGAACATCTGTGTTTCTATTCCAGATTACAGTCCTTTAACCAATTTTTTCAGCCCTATTATATAATCATTTTTTTTAATGGAACTTTTCAAACACACAAAAGCAAAGAAAAAAATTTGTTTTGTATCTGGAACTTTCATCACTGACTGATTAATTCTCCCCCTCTTAAAAATATAACTAGTTTCAGATTTGTCTTGCTAGGAGTTTCTTTAGGACCGCTTTGTATAATTTAGTTAGTAGATAAAGTAGGCAGAAGTATTTCTGCGCTCATTAGCTTCACTTCCTCTGGTTATCGGGAGCAACTTTTAATAGTCAGCAAAAGAGTATATTATCTGAAAATGTATTTATCAGACTTTATCTGAACTCAAAAAGACTTCTGAAAATGAGCGCATGAGTTATCTACTGACAGCTCAGCCATGGGGGTAATACATCAAAATTGCCTTCTGTAGTTTTGAGTCTCCGTCTTGATCTACTTGCAAGTTTTGGTCCATTTGCCCTCAGCTGTGGTTTCTGCTTGAGAATCACAACATACAAGCCTTTTCAAACCTTTTTTCTGTATGCAAGTAATGCAATCCAAGGCTCTTTTCTGGATACGCCATCCTGACCTGTGCCTGGGTCATAGCAGCATCTTCCCATCATTCATCCTCGTCATACCATTACTTTCCTCCTGCCCTGTCCAGACTCTACCTGGCATTTCCCTTGCTTTCCTTGCTGGTCTTGTCAAACGCGGGGATATATTACGATTTCTTGAGTAAGAAGGCGTTAAGTACCACTTCTGCACAATGTGGCTGTAAAATGTCTAGTGTTCTGTGGTGGCAAACACTCTGCCCACACATCAGAGCGGTGATGGAAGTCAGATTTTATACCATAAGTGTGGTTAGTGGTTTTGGTTTGTTTTGGTTTTTTTGTTGTTTGGTTTGGTTTGGGTTTTTTTTTTTTTATTATTTTTTTTTTAGCACACAGATATTTAATATTGAATAACACAAGGAACTACTCTGGAAGGAACAGTTTGAGTTAGTCTTGTGGTAGTGAGATCCCGTGTAGCCAGCTGCAACTGCCAGGTCCCGAGGAGAGCTTACAGAAACTCAGAAGACTGAGTGTGATTGAGCTCTCTCAAAAGTTAGCTATAAATTCTTAAAATATACTCATAGTTGCAGTGTGGGGAAAGCGAAAATGTAATTTTTAGAAGCGAAGGGTAATGCTTTCATATTCTTAGAAGTCCAGCAGGTGGTTCTTCCAGCAACGTGGTGGTGGTGAGATGCACACATGAAGGTTCTGGCATCTGCCACCCTGGAAATGCAGGCTGTCGGCAGGACTGGAGCTGCAAACATGGGGTGCTTTGAGTTGGGCTTGCTGAGACTGCTGCCGTGCGCCTCCCCTGCGAAGGCCTCAATGCAGGCCTCGGCCTGGAAGAAAACCCAACTTCAGGTGCGGGCACCGGGTTTTTTCAGCTCCCCGCTGCATTGAGGCACTTCGCACGATCCCCCTTTCCTTGCCTCGTGTGGCAGGGCAGGGGCCAGGGATTGCCTGCACGTCAGAGTCCTTGCTCATGGTCCAGCCCCGTGCAAACATCTGCAGCCGGACTGGGATGGCTGGGGAGAGCAGCGTCCTCCAGTCTGTTAATGATCCTGCCTGCAAGAGAAAGGCAAAAGTTAGGGCTCTGTGCAGCCTTTGGCAACCCTTCCTCTCCCCAGCTCCCTTGGAGCTGAGCCCCTCTCCTCTCCCTGCATTGCTCTCCCGCGGTCCCCGGCTCTGCCCACAGCACAAGATGGCCGTGTAGACATCAATAGGGAAGCAGAGAGAAAACAACTGACCCAGAAACGTAACTTCCAGCTAATCACACCCCCGTCCTTTGTTCGGGAAGACAGCGTGACTTGGGTTTCTTCCGCAGGCTTTTGACTTCCCTGCGCATGGAGTTCCTGTAAGGTGCAAGTTAAAGCCAGAGGATTAAAGAGCTCTGAAATCCATAGCATTTATTTAATTAATAAATAAATAAAGCCTGCACCAGCAGTGACAACGCCCCGTCTGCTTGGGCCGGGTGATCGCTGTGGCAGCCGAGTACGCGCTTCTGCCGTTGGCTGCCCTGGCTTCTGGCACGTGCCTGCGCTCTCCGAGTCGTGTTTCCTCGGTTCGGGTTGTGCTTCCTGGCGCTCTGCGCACAGCGGATACGGTTTCACGCCGTTTCTCCCGGTGGGGGGAAGCTGTTGGGGAGCTGCAGGCTGATGGAGGATGCTTAGCATCATGATTCGTATCAAAGGCTAAGCCTGAGATGTGCACTAGCAATGTCTGCGTTTTATCTTCATATAGGCACTATAAACTGCAATCAATTTGCCTTCTAATCTGCATACTGATAAAATTAATTAAATCCTTTGGCCTGGCTGCAGAGTATGTTTTTTTCCTGCAGTCATTTGCACGTGTCGGTGTGCCCGTGCACCTTACATCTTGTCTACAGCAGGGGTTTATAATCTCTTTCGTGTCACTTGTTCCCTTTTTTAAATCCAGCAATAAATCGTGCTGGTTCCTCAGGCTGCGGCTGTGGTCTGGGGGCTCCCGGTGAGATGTGTCCCATTACCAGCTGTGGGGTGCCCCGGCTGTACTTCACCCCACCTTTGCCAGTCGCTGGTCTGTCTCCTGGCTTCCCCGGCAGCCGCCTGTTGCAGTGGGTGGCTGGAAGCAGCTGAGTGATAAGTATTTTGCATCATTTTTATTAAACACTGTTTTCTGAGGCGTTTTTCCGAACTCTAATGTTAAGGTACAAAATGCTCCTGCTTATCTTTGCCCTAGGGAGGAAGTAAGAACAAAAATAGCCAGCCTGCCTTGTTCTGGAGTCTTAAAAATATCGCTGTTGTTCAAATGAAGAAAGATTTGCACTCTTCTAGTATATGCTGAACATATGTAGAACAAGCATAAAGGAGGTTTTACAGGTATTTTTCCCAGGATGTATTAACCAGAAAATCCCAGTTCCTCACTGTAGCAGAGACAACAGCTTTCTTGGTTGGTGCTGGAATGTCTGCATCTTAGTGTCTGCATCTTCCAGTGCTAGAATTGGTTGGTGTGGCTGGGACGGGTGAGTTGTCCCATCCCCATCGGTCCTCTAGCCTAAATTCTCATCCTTAGTCTCTCTGTAGTCCAGACGTATCTTTTTCTTGTAGCTGTTGTCTAAAAAGTACTAATATGGATCAGAGAAATTACTTTCAATTGGTTTCTTAAATTCCTTTTTATTTCAAAACTTGCTGCTTAGTCTTGAGATTGCACTATTGTACTATTTCAATTTGACTGATGTTTAAAACAGATAAATGAGTAATGTAAAAGTTTAAACATTAGCTATAGTGAAATCATGAAAAACAAGATTAAAGCCTAGATTCCCCTGAAGGCTTTTATTGTTATTTTGTTCACATGAATAATTTCTTTGCCTTCAGTCACATTCTCTTCTAAGGTAACTGCTGTTATATATGGGATGTTGTGATCCTGTAGAAAGGAGGAGAGGCATTAAAATCTTTGCTTTTGAAATAGTGTTGTTTCAGTATTGAAATTTTATATTGAGGCTTTAGGCTGTCATAAATAACCAGTACATCGACACAATGTTAATATACTTTTTCAAATATATGGGATCACAGAATTAAAAATCAGAACTGGAAAGTTCCTTGCTGATAGTATGTGAATATGTGAAACCATTTTTGGTGAGAGAATGTTTGAAAAAAGTAATTTATACCTGTTCGTGATGAACACATTTGAATCTTTGAGTGTTCCAGAATAAACGATAGAGGTAATCTTATTTGATACCTGCAGCAAAAGGAGTAATAGCTTGGATATTACTTCATGGAGTAGCATACTTTTTTTCCCATGTATGGTAACCTGATTCCTGTTTCTTAGCAGCTGTTGAATTTTCATAGCTTTTGAAGTGCCAGTGAACTTGGTTTCAGTGTCTTACAAACAGATACTTTCTATGCTTAAGTTCAAATAAAGTTTGTTTTACGCCAAGTGAAGGAGGCACATTTGACAGCTTTGTACTGTGTATAAACTGCGCTTACTGCTTTTTCTGATTGCAGTGTGTATGTACTCTTTGCCCCAAACTGGTTTTTTATTGTGCTAAACAGTTGCTCGTCTTTCCTAATTTATTTTATGATTTTAGATGAGCAATTCAAAGGGGTTATAGGGATCATGATTTGGATTTGGGCTATTATTAATTCAGTCTGATAAATTAAGCATCATAGATGTCAAATTGTTTCTTTATATTTATTTCTCAGATGGAAAAACTATTTCCAGAGGAAAACTCAGTTCTGTAGTTGTGCTGTTGAACTGAGTTTATAGTTTACACTAGAGACTTGTCCCCTTTGTGTATGAAAAGATGTGTCATGTCTTTTATTGCGGGTTTCTGGGGTCAGGAGCAAAACCTTCCATAAGGGCACCTCTTCCCCCTGTTCCCTTGGAGAAAGGAGAAGAGGAAGAGTGGGACCAAAGCCCTGATAGCCTGGAGGCACCCTTTCCTTTGGAAATTGGTGGTGGCAGTTTGAAGTGGGAAAGATTCCTAGCTAAAGGAGAAGAATCATAGCATCATTTAGGTTGGAAAAGACCTTTAAGATCATTGAGTCCAAATGTAAACCTAACACTGCAAAGTCCACCACTTGAAGATGGTACAGGAAAATACCTGGAAGGACAAATTCTAGAAATTAAATACAACCAACTGAAAATATCACAATCAGCTTTGCATTTGCTTTGCAGCTGGAGTGTGTTGGCACTCGCTTGTGTCCCAGCAGAGGAATGGGTGATTCAGGCTGGAGTAAATGTTTCTTCCAGCTGCTTGCCTTAGTCTGGGGTTAAGAGACTGAAGCAAGTCTATTTTAATTAATAAAAAAACTAGCTCCTCCGGTGCCTAGGGAGGGTGTAAATCACTTAGCAAAAAGCATGGCTGTATCTGCATGAAAAATACACCATCTTTTGAGTTTCTCATGTGGCCTCTCTGTGAAATGTCTTGACTCAATCTGCATCAGGACGTGATCTGAGCAAAAAATGAACTGAGCAATGCAACTGGCTTTCCATCTCTAAGCAGTGCTGTTTCCTAACCCAGTGTTAAAATTGGAAGGGCAGAGGTTGTTGGATTTAACATACCTGTGGTTTTTGTCATGTGGATGCATGCAGTTGAGATGCCTTGGCAGCTTACCTGTGTTTTTCAACATCAGTGAAGTAAAAGAAATAGGAAAGTAAATATGTAAAGAATGGAAGTAGTGTTTTTTGTCCTGTCCACATGACTGGTGGCGAGTGCCTCTGAATAGTTGCCTTGCCACATTTGGGTGGTTCTTGCAGATTTCTGTCTTGAGGTGGTACCTCCTGTCCCTTGTGGGTGAGCGCTTTGGAGGTCTTGGTAATCAGCCATCCTTTTTTTCCCCCACAGAACTGAATCAATGCCTCTAGCATCTTGCAAATTTAAAATCTTCATAGTTAAGGAGAGCCCTGAAATCTTTCTGCTTTCTCAAAGGTTTTAGGATTGTTTGTTGACCAATGAAGACCTCAAAATTTTAGCTGGATGCACTTCTCAGTGTCTTTTTCCTAAGGAAGTTTTCAAAGGGCCAGGAGATTATGTCTGAGAAGCTAGATACGCTGCTTTATACATGCGAGATGCAGTCTATGTAATGATGTTAGTTACTGGATCTCTGATTTGATTCTCATTGCCTTGAAACGTTTTCAGTTGAGCTTTAAAAAGTTAGTATTTTCAGAAAGTCCTAAATGTCCAGCATGACATGTTCTTCAAATGGGTTTCTAGTATCCTTTGCTGCCTTGGGAGAAATCAAATTGGGAGCGTTTCCAAACCTTTATTGGTAAATAAATTCACTAATCATTTTTAGAAATGAAGCTGCTCAGAATTCGCTTGGTTTCCATTTGTTTTAATTTTTAATTGTTATTCTAGCCATGTGATGAAAAAGAACTCTTCTCAGACTTGCTTTTCAATTCTTTCTTTTACACCTGTCTGTGGCAGGAGGATAAACCTGGATTAAAATGTATTAAAATGACAACTGTAGTTTCACGAGGGAAGCAAATGCCCACAATTTGCACATCTGCTTTGGGACCTGTTTCCTGACATTTGTAAGGGACTAAGAATTTGTTTACTGATTTTTTTTTTTTTGGAAGTAGCAATGTGGAGATGCTGTGGGAAGGTGCTGAGCTCCTAGAGGAGGCAAGCAAAGTGTTTGCTCTCTGCAAAAGTTGGTGGGGAAACATGTTGGGACTTCAACAATCCCTGAAGTACCCCTCTGCCACTGGGCAGAGCTATGGAGAACATGTTGGAGATGAGAGATTTGTTCCTGGCTCTTATAATGTAGTAGTATTTCCCTTTCTTTCCCATTTAGCATCTTTACTGGTTTAAGGTGTTACAAGTCTCGTTTTTTCCTCTGCTAATCTTTACTGCCCGTGGTCATGACAGGACCAGGGGAAATGGTCTGAAGTTGGGGCAGGGGAGGGGTTAGATTAGATATAAGGAAGAATGACTTTTCTGAGAGGGTGGTCAGGCACTGGAACGGCCTGCCCAGGGAGGTGGTGGAGTCACCATCCCTGGAGGGATTTAAGAAACGTGTAGATGTGGCCCTTCAGGGCATGCTCTAGTGCTCGAGATTGTTGGGTTGGGTGTTTTGGTTTGTGTTTGGTGTTGGGGTGGGGTGGGGTTTTTTGGGTTGTTTTTTTTTTTGTGTGTATGGTTGGACTCGATGATCTCAAAGGTCCCTTCCAACCGTGAAGATTCTGTGATTCTGTGACTTCCTTACAAAGTAGTACTGCATCCAACCAGCATGAGAAACTGAAAATGGTGAGGTCAAACAACTCGGCGTATGTTAGATCAAGAAACACGCCTATTATCCTAGATTCCATCCCTAACTGCTGAAGGGGGAGAAGCATAATCTATCAAGGCCATTTATTTCCCTCAATATACGTTCCTTCAATCTCCGTAATGGCAGCATTCTGCATGAACTGTCCCCAGTTCAGGGCTCCTTATCATTACTGGAGAGGTCCTTAGTTCTCAGAGAGGTGACTTGCAGAGAGTGATTCAGGTACCTAACTGGCAGAGTCGGGAGCTTGGGATGGAAGATATTTGGGGATGTGCAGGTTTAGGCTTGAGTCTTCAGGATTACGTGAGGGGTGTGTGTACACAAAGCGGTTCTGCAAAGTGACGTCTCCCTAACTCCCTAAGCCTCCTCGAGAAACTGCAGTGCTTCTGGAACTTGAACTTGGCTGGCTGCGTGTGGGCCACAGAGTCATGGCCTGACTTCACCTGGATGTTCCTCTCCTTGGGCTGTGGGTATTACAACAGGTCTCCGAGAAGCTGTAATGGTCTTGGAGAAGCATCAGGATATGGGAAAGTATCTGTCGCTTACAGTAGCTTTTCTTATGTGAATGGAAGTATTTGTAGGTTCCAGGCATGGAACTGGGCACTGGCAGGCCAGGCAGTTTATAAACAAAGAACCTGAACAGAAATGGAAAAAGAAGCAGAAGAGAAAACATTTGTTCCATAAACCTTATTGTTCAACTAGGAGCTGAAGTTGAAATTCAAGAGCATTGCTTTGGGGTCTGTAACTGGGATGTCTGGTGGGTTTTTTTCTATAGAAGTCTTTCTCAAAGGGACTTTCTCTACGAAACTAGCTCTTTTGTACCTTTTTTCTTCTCTTTTTTTATGTCTTTATATTTATTTATTTATTTAACCACTCACACTGGATAAACACAGTTTCAAAGAGCTTTCAAAAATCCAAAAATGGGGACATTATACAAATTAATCTTATGAAGCAATTCTAAAGGATTTTCTTTTTCATTAGCAAGTCCTTCTTTACAGGATTAAAAGCTAAGCTTCTTCCTCTCTCATTTCTTCCACAAATTAGGTTTTCATAAGAACTTTTATGTGTTTTTTCTAAGTACCACAGTCTCACCTCTTCTGGCAGAA
>JAOXJK010000069.1:20683187-20702362 GCA_025774025.1 Xenus cinereus | reverse complement strand
GTAGACCCGCTCTGGCGGGGGGTTGGACTAGATGATCTCCAGAGGTCCCTTCCAACCCCATATGATTCTATGATTCTATATCGCCAGGCTCTCCAAACTCATACTGGGGAGTAAGAGAAATGTGAGTTGCTGCTGGAGGATAGGGGCAAGTCGGGAACATTGCTGTTACAAAAAAAAAAAACTCCTGAGAGTTGGTCAGAAGTGCTAATTCATGTAGGAATTGGCCTGGGATGGAGAAAAAGAATGATATAGAAGGTGAAATTTGAGAAGGAAGGGGAAGGTTGACAGGGGGCAGCTTATGGGGAAAGCATAAGCAAGGATTGAGAACACAGGGCTGCAATGGCCCTCCTCTGCCAGCAGGTTTCCAGACATCTCCTGACATTAGCAATTTCTTTCATAGAGTCAACTTTATGGAATAGGATCCAGTGACAGCTGGTGCCTAGCTGTAAAGCACATCAGACCACTCTGAAGCTACTATCATGTTCTCCAGGATCTCAGCTTACATTAGTCAAAATCTGACAATAATTTTGCTGTTAGTGCTGCAAAGCTCTACCATGCACTACATAGAAGAGACAGATAGGTAAGTTAGCCTATCCTAAAACAAGGTACAAGCTGCTCCTTTTGCTTCACTGAAGCTTTAACTAAAACTGGTAATTTAAATACTAACATTATTATTTCCTTCTTTATGGGAGAGCAGAGCCAGTTAAAGCTCTGACCTTTACTGTTTTCCACCAGCTGTCTTATCTCAAATAGGTGGTGCTTGGGATATACAACCAGCTGTATCATTCTCCTCTAAGAAAAAAGAAGCTAAACCTTACCACTGAGAGGAGCCTGGAGCACCTTCAGGCCCTCCTGAGAAGTCACCAGAGGAGCTCAAAACACTGGGTTTCACCTGGGTTGAGAAAATTTCTACAGGTAAGTTTAGTGAAGATAATTAAGCCTCACTTATTTCTAGTCTGACATTCATGGCTGCTCATTTCTCTGTGCATAAACACATGTCGGTCTTCACAGGCAGTGTGAAACCTTCCTTCCTCACACAGCTCTGGTGTACCTCCATCACAACCAACAGCGTACTTGCTAAAAATTCCAAGCAAGGACTGCCTTCTAATGGGCTGGTTAAAAAGAAGACAAAAAAATGCTCATAAACTAGACTATCCTATTTAAAGATTTAGTTCAAGACTGCTAAAATGCAATTATATCCCTTAAATACACACTTATAAGAAAAATCTGAATGTGATCTACAGAGAAATTCGACTGCACCAAATTAATGTCCGACTTGTTATATTTCTTAGCTGAGGCAGAAATAATTGCTGGATAATTGTGTGTATAGCAAAAAATATTGCTGAACTAATTAACGCTTATTTCTAAAAAGATTAAATCTTCCAAAAGCTCAAATACTTCAAAATCTGGCATGTATTTTTTCAATTATGTGCATTATTCCAAGGGTTCAGCTAGACGCTGTTTAAACTCTTCAAGAAAATGCTCTTTTGGATGATAAAAACCTACATTTTTGTATATTTTAACATAAAAACTCATCCATATTTTAGAAACTGTGCTTTTGAGAGTAGGGTCCAAGTGGTCCCCCAAACATTGCAAAGTGTGATTTTAGGTATGTGGTATATCAGTTTTCCTGGAAGTGCCCCTCTGTTTCCATTGAGTTTACAGGGAGTCTCAGGCAAGCAATGTCCTAACTTGGGCATCTTAGATCCTCCATATTATCTTTTTTTATGAATCTGGGCCTGTTGTCCTGGAAGCCATTAAAAAAAAAAAAAATCAGATCTGAGAAACAGGAAAACAATTAAGAAAGGGAGGGAGAAAGAAAATGTTTTCCAGTTGACCCCAAAAATGCCAAATTCATCCCAGTGTAATTCTGCTGAAAACAATGGAAGTACACATGAGCTGAACTTTTCCCACTGTCTTCACACAACAGTAGGCAGCCTATAAAACAATTTTACCTAATTAAATTATGTCATGGTCCTGCACATTTCCAGTATGGGAAAAGAAATTCCCTATGTGGGATTGGGTTTTTGTATCCTTTTTGTATTTTTATAACACTCAGATGGCAATGCAAATGATTACTTGCTTGATCTTTGGAAATGCTGGTTCCAACCAGAGATGCTGCTCGGTGTTGGGAGGGTGACAATCCTGACAGAGGAGAGGAAGAACGAACACTAATAATACCATAGCCTCAGCATTTACATTCCCTGCTGGAGCACTCCCTAGGTAACAGTAATTTGTTATAAGGACATTAAGGGCTAAATTGTGCCTCTTCTAATTCAGCTTTTGGTAGCAAGCACTAAGAAGTTGGTTTGCAAATACACAGCTGGTGGAGCTGTAATACCTCTGAGAATTTAAGGTGAAGGCGAGTCCAAAAGCAATGATGGGAAAACCTCCCTGTGGGTTTCTCAGTGTAAGGGAGGCTCTGCCTTATGTCCCCACCGAGGCGACCAGGCTGGTAGGGGCTGAAGTGTGTAGTTACCTGCGGTTACATCAGCATCAGGAGCTGCACGTTGGCCAAGTCCCGGAAGAGATGCACAAAAGAAGACTCTTCCTTGCATCATCTACTCACCCCCTCCTTAACACGCCAGCGCAGGCTGCCCATCACAGCTACCCCACTGTTACCTCCCCGGCTGCTGGAGCGAGACCTCCCAGCGCCTTCTGCAGCGATTGGGTAAGTACCAAGGCACAGGTGCAGAGGCCATCAAATAGGTGATATTCTTCGTTTTAGAGCAAATTGTGATGGTCTCATGTAGTACTTAGATGAAAGCAAACTTAATATTCTCAGAAAATAAGAAGGAAAATACTTATTACTTAGTTTTTTACTCTGCTGACATGCATAGATTTAGCTACAATAAAAAAAAAAAATTGCCTGATTACCAAAAAAAAATTTGCTGTGAAACACAATGCCATACACTTGCTTTAGCTCTGCTTTTTTACTTGGTTTTAAAGCTGTACTAGACCATTAGGGCATACGCAGAATAAAAAGCATCAAATGATTTGCCCAATAATGAGACCTTGGATTTCCATAAGAGCAAATGCTTACATTTAAAAATATATACATCTACTTCAGCTAGAAACAGACCAAAGATAGGAAAATATTCATTCCTTTGAGTAATAAATCATACTTGGCACTCTCTTTGGGAGAGCTATGTTAAGAACCAGTCTCCCAATAGTAACACACAAAGCTATTGGAATTTCATAAGCTTTCTACAATTGCATACATAAGGAAAAAAATAAGAATAGAGCATTTGGCATGAAGAAAGCTTGTGTAATGAATAATTCTAGGATTTTTTTTTAAATTAAGTCAGCCGTTGTAGCGTGAAAAAACATACTGTGTATACCCAGTGCTTGAAGGCAGCGCTGAAATTCAGCGAGAGGCCTTTGCCCAGGGAGGGTGGTACTGCAGCAATCTGCTAGCCCATCTACAGAGCAGACCCCAGACAAGCCATCAGGAAAGGAGAAGAAGCTCATGGGTAAAGTCCTATGCTTCACCCACCCTGGCAGCGCACTGCAGCTCGTGAGTCACCCAAAAATCCCGTAGAGGCACAGACAATACAGTTATTTGCCCAAATAAACTGTTAGACGTGTCACCCTCAACGCTTTCTCCACCTGTGAGTGCTAGAAGCGCCGGGGTACCCATAAAACACCTCCCACAAACAACTGCAGTGACCACGGGATCTGCTTATGGAGCTCGTACTTACGGCATCGGCCGGGACAAAGCCGGGTATTTAACTATTTCTTCATAAACTGCTTCCACATGCTTGTCCGCTCATTGTGCCCGTTCTTCCGTTGGTTGCTTGTGTTTGACGGCATCTGGCCCGCAAAACGATGCTTATTTTTTTGCTTTTTTTTTTTTTTTTTTTTCCCCCCCCTCCCCACCCCTCTTTTGCAAGACCAGCAGGGTGCGGAGGGATGCGCGGCCACCGCCGCAGCAGCGCTGTGCCCGCACAGCCCAATGCAGCAGCCGCTGTAGCTCCCCCTTCCCAGCCGGGGTTTTGCCTTCTTTGTCTGCGGTGGGATTTTTTTATTTAAAGAGATACGGTCCTTCTGACTAACCTCAGAAGCACCATACAAACTGCGGGCACGGGGTGGTTGTTAGAGAAGGGCAGGGAGAGGGAGGGCCAAAATAACGTATTTTGAAGAGGTGCTATTCCAGGCATACCGTGTATTTGAAGCAAATATCTCAAGTAACTGATCCAATTTTGTGGTTCGTTCTGTTTCATTCAAATGTACTTCCTGGCATTATGCTGCATTATTTCTTCACTTTCTGCGTTTCGTTCAGCTTATACAATAGAAGTAATAGGTTTTCTATCTATTTATTTCATGCTTGAACTATCCAGCTGTGTCAAACAAGGTTTACATTTAAAATGTTCACAATTTGAAGAAGTCCCCTCTGAAAATTCCTGTCTAGATAGAAGCTTTAGAATCATACAATCATAGAATCATAGAATCATCTAGGTTGGAAAAGACCCTTGGGATCATCGAGTCCGACCATGTACCCTACTCTACAAAGTTCTCCCCTACACCATATCCCCCAACACCACATCTCAACGGCTCTTAAACACATCCAGGGATGGGAACTCAACCACCTCCCTGGGCAGCCTATTCCAATGCCCAACCACTCTTTCTGTGAAATGAAGGGAAATGATGGACAATTTTCTGAAGCTCTGTTACAAAAATGACTGCGATGGGGCTGCTTTGCAGCTGCCCAGCCAGGTCCCTCCCTCGCAGATGTGGCTGAATTAATTACCTTTTAGTGCTGGCCGCTGGACTGAGGGTTGCTCAGGAGATGGCATCAGCCTTGGAAGGCTTTGGCCAGTATCTGTATGAGCTGCTTCTCGCTGGGGCTGGGGAGGAGCATCTCCTGAGCCACCCTTCATAGCCTGACCTCCTCTCACCCCTTGGCTTCCCAGGAGGAATGCGCTAGAGATACCGCTCCTCGGGGGGATTTTCTGTCACTCTTCATCTTGTTTCCTTTGGACTGAGCCAGGCGAGAGGTTGAGCAATCCGGGCCTCTTTCTTTGGTGCCCCTAAGGACCTCTGCCATTTCTCACACGTGGAATAAACTTTCCACGCAGGGAAGGCTTAGGAAAGGTGAACAATAAAACATACGGGAGTTTGGAAGGACTAAAGACCTGAAGGACTTTATCAGTCCATGCCAGAGCAGGGAGCTGGTTCATAACATCAGTTGTCAGCCTAAATCTTAGCGTACAAACAGCTTCAGCAGTGAAGTATCCTGTTTCGATTTTACTCTGTAAGAGGCTACTTGAACTGCCTGGAAACTCTCCCCGAGTTTGCTAAAGCTGTGAACTGAGGACAACTCTGTGGGTTTGGCTCGAGCTTGAGTATGAACCAGTTTCAGTGGAGCTGTTTTCCCTTCCCGAGTGTGAGCCAATTCCTGAGTTGGTACTGACCCCTCCCAGCAGCCCAGCTGAACGTCCTGTACCTGAGCGTCCCTTCAGCAGAGCTTTGGGCACTGCACGGTCTCTGGCTGGAGAACTCCTCAGTTGGGTGCTCGTAAGCTACTGCTAGGACAGAAAAAATTTGGGAGTAATTAATAGCTGGGGTTGTTCTGCATCTCCATGCTGCCCGGAAGGGCAAAAAGAGTAGACTAAAGACGTGTGGTCACACAGGAACTGTAACTGTGTTCTCTCCCCAGGCGCTGGAGCATCGGCTCCCCTGGCAAAGCCTCCCTCACTGCCGCTGGAGCCAGAACCGGGCTCCGAAACGAGCCCCGAGGAGACCCCAGCACCGACAGGGACGGAGGAACAGAGGAAAGAAAAGCGCAAGAGCCGGCAGGCAGCAGACTAGGACGGGCTCTGGTGGGGACAGGCAGGTGCAGATCATCTCCAGCGCTGCCTGCGGACTTGTGGGGAAAGGGACCTGCCCTCTCCCCTGACCCACAGTGGCTTCACCCCACTGTCAGTTAGTCTAAATGCAGCTGTTTTCTGTTAATGATTTTAGCACGTGGTCTCTGCCTTCTCCCAAGGAATCGTTGCAGCGACCAGAAGAGGTTTTGTGTAGCTACTGTTAGTGTGGTCCCAGCTTCCTACAAGAGACCGGAGGATGGAGATCCATCTCTCCAGAGATGGAGGTCTTCAGTGTTTGGGTGTAAGTCCTCCAGAGGGTGCTGGGGCATCCAGTGTGTTTAGAAGAGCTGGCAGTAGTGAGGTAGCATCCTGGACTGGGCTGAATTTGAAGTGGCTGAGGAAGCCCCCAGGGTGAGCGGTGGCACGCTGGGAGAAGGGTGAAGGTGAGCACCAAGAGCAGAGCAGAAAGCCAGGCTGGGGACGAGCACATCCTGGAGTGATGGGCTTGGGCTCCCCATTTCACACGGGCGAGACTTCGTAAATGCTTTCTCAAGGCTGAAGGGAGGAAGCCGGGTGTTGGCCGCTGAGCCGGCTTCTTTAGGACCGTTCACCTTCCGATCCCAGGATCACTTTGTATTTCTTGAGTCCAACCTGTTTTTAAGCGCAAACTTCTACGTGGTAGCCAAGAAGGTTGCAAAGCTGGCCCACAGCAAGGCAGGGGCTCAGGGGCTGGCGATCCTGGAAGCCGGCAGAGCCGCAGCAGGAAAAAAGTCTGTAATTCCTCATTGTTTGCTGAGAAAGAGGGTAAATGAGCTTCAGTGAAGCTCCGTGCTCCCGGGATGGGAGTTCCTCCTGGAGAATTTGTATTGCCCGGCACGGGGGGGGAAAGATCGGTTTGCAGGGAACAAAAGAGCAAGCCTTTTGGGAAAAGCCACGTGCTGAATGATTTAGTTGTGCCCTCCTTGCAGTTTAATTTTGGGAGAAATCACTTCTGCTCGCTGCAAGGCGACAAGGCAGCCCGTCGGTGAGCAGAGCCAGGAATTTAATGCCCCTGTGATACTAGAGGAGCTTTGGAAACGTTTCCATCCTTGAACAGCGCAATCTCAGCCTTCCTTTTCCCTGCTGCTGTCAGTTTGTTGCCTCTGGGATTTATCCTGAGCTTGATACAGTCCCTCAAAACAACTGCTGTTGGGAACTACAGGCAGGACCATCACACTTTACATAAAGACCCAGTAATTGGGTTAAATCGAGGGTTTTTTTCCTCCTCTTCCCCCCCGCATACCGAGAAGGACACAAAGCCACCATTGCCTGGGGGACTCGCCCTCTGAATTTTCCCAGCGGAACGTGTAGCGCTTCCCCAACGAAGCCGAAGGTTCGGGCTCAGTGTATTTGTATTTCAGGCTCCCCAGCTTTTTAAAATATATTTCCTGCTTTTATTTCTGCGCTGTTGCGTTGTCTGGCTCCATAATTAACAAGTCCATCAGAGCACGGTTAGTGACGGGAACTTCTCTGTAGCCTCAGCGTAGGAGCAGCGTGATGGAGGCTCGGGATCCATGAACACCCTCGGTTGCAGGTGGTTGCTGTTGCCCTCAATGACGTTGCTGCATCTTCGGAGCGTAACCGGGACCTGAAGCGCTGTCCTGCTCCCCAGAGAACACTGAAAGAGCAGGAACCCCTCACTTCTCCTCTGTTTCGATTGCCCAAACTGCCTCCTTAGCTCAAAGGTGGCTTTTTATCCGCCGTCCTGCGCTGCGGGGTTTGTGTCGGTGCAGCTTCAGGGCAGCGCCCCCGAAGGGCTTCCCTCGGGCGAGGAGTTGAAGGAAACAAGAGGATCTTCGGTGGAGCAGCGGGGAATTTAAACAAAGCAGACAAGAGGCAGTGTAAATCGGGTACGGTGCAGCCATTTTATTCACATTAAACTTTTTACAGGGAAAGTGAGTGCAGCGTAACAGAGCGCCTGGGAAGGAGAGGTTCAGGCCGCAGAGAGAGGGAGGGCAGGGGCGGGGGGAATTCTTCACCCCCAGAACTTTAGTTCCAGACATTTTTTTCCGATAACATCCGACCCCTGTAAATATTTTAGTCTTATCGCAAAGGCGTTCGAGCCGTGGAAGTTCCAGTACAAGGAAGAGGGTGGTTACAGGCAGGTGAGCACCAGCATCGCTGATGCGGGAAGGTCCCCCCCCATCTGCTCGTGACCCTTCCTTGTGACTTTACGAGCTTTTCCTTTTGTGAAAAAGGAAAGTGCCCTTAGACTGCAGCACTACGGAACTCCTGTGCTACGTTCAGCAGACAGGAACAGCCCTCGTCCCACCGCTGTCCTCACCCTACAGCCCACCAGAGACCAGGAACGACCACAAGTCTCCCCTCTCTCTCCCGGTCCCACCAGTGCAACCCGTGCTGTTGGGATGGGTTTACGGGGGAAACGTCACACGGTGGTACAGAGCGTGTGCTACATTTGGAGGTACTGTAAATACATGTATGAAAGTCTATATTTCGGTGAAAAGCTTATGCAGACGATGAACCATTTCTCCTTCTGTGAAGCAGCAGCACCTTCTTACTTTCGGGATTTGAACGGAGCAGGAGGGAGCTTCGTGTCTAAGGAAGCGTTTTCAGATGTGTAATTACAGTTGGATAATAAATAGAGCTGCAATTCCTTGTCCCGTCCCCTCTCGGTGCCGTGAGGATGGTGTCTGCCTACAGTAAACACGTAGTATCTTTAAGGAGAGGGGGGTTTTTTTGTGCTAATGATATGAAGCCGGACTGGTCTCTCCATTGAAATTAAGGCAGGGATTTTTCAGCAGGACCACACCAAAGCCATTCAGGGACTTTGGAAACCGCACCTTATGTTCCAAAACCTGTTTCTGGCATCAGCCATAATTCTGATCTTCTCTTTCCCCCCCTAATTGAAATTTTAAGATGGAAAGGAATAATGAGCTTAATTTCTAGGGAAGCAGAAACCATCTGCTTTAGGACTTTTGTTTCCCTTTTTAGAAAAATCTCTATCCTCAACCAGGTTAAATCACGCAGCTTGACTTCCTCGCTGGAAAGAGACTAGAAAACCCTCCAACAGCAACACCTGAGCAGGGAGGCCTTGTTTCAGCCAAGAGTAATGATCTGCCCGCCCAGCAACGTGTGTTTGAGGTCCCCGAGACAACTGGATTTGTGGTGGGGGCAGCGCCAGCGTGCGCTCACCCCGCTCCCGGGCAACACTGAGCAAGGAGAGGACCTTGGCTCCTCCTCAACGTCCTCTCCTTGCCCAGGATGTTAAAAACTGAGCCTTCCCACTTGGGAAGTGGGTTTCAATCGGCAAAGCCTCTTCTCCAGGGACAGCCCAGCCTCGGTGCTGAATGAAGAAAATCAAACTTTACTAAAATAATAAGCTCTACAGAGAAATGCACTCAAAAAACCACGTATTACCAAGTAGTTCACCTGTTGAGACTCTTTTAGATACTGGAGAAGACAGTTGTGCCCCAAGGAAAGCTTCGCCACCCCCTCAAACCAAACTGCACACAAATGAGTGCTTTTTAATGAAAGGTGAGGTTTGAACGCAGTTTTCCTCAGGAGCAGTTTGCCTGAGAAATTCAGAGGGGAGGGTTTCAGGGGATTTTTAATTTTTTTTTTGTTTTGTTTCCCCCACGTGCGTTTCACTGAGATGGTTCCCCCTCAGCTGCCAGCCTTTGTGTTCTTCAGCCGCTACGGGCTCTTCTCGGCAAAGGCCGACACCGGGCTCGGTCGCCGAGTGCCCGCGAGCGGCTGGGAAGGGACACCGTTCCGAGGTGACAGCCGTTTCCAGCCCACGCTCGTCTCCTTCGCCGAGAGAACACCCTCCCGCCGGAGCAGGGATCAGTAACTCCCTGAGGATTCAGCCTGGGAGGTTCCGAGGATCCACCTGAGATATTTCAGAAGGAACCGCTCCATCTGTTACAGGAGAGAGTTTCATCTTGCGGCTCTGAGCGGCCAGGAGAAGGCTGGAGATGGCTGGAGCAGAACGCGGGCAGGGCCGAGGGACACACTGCGCACAACAGCTTGTTCCAAGTAGGTTTCCTCTGCCCCCTCCTCGCTTAACCTTTCCAAACCCCAGGGCAGGGGGGGTTGGAACTCAATGATCGTTAAGGTCCCTTCCAACTCTACCCATTCTGTGGTTACCAAAGAGCAAAGACAACCCTTAACAGTCCCCTTTCTCTCTCTAGTGACCTCATCGGTGCTTCGGTGGAGAAGGTGAGACAGTTCCTGTGGTGTCTCTTCTGGCTGTTTTTAACCAATGAGTCCATAGATGTCATTTATTTTAAATGTTAAACTTACCACTTTGGTGTGAGCATGGGTTTCAAACTGAACTGTCTGCTTTTACCGAAACTTTAATTGCACTAGAGGACAATTAATACGGCTTGAAACAAACATTTGCCTTCAAATACTGATTTAATGCAGGACACAAAATAATCCCACCGAAGCTGTAAAAATATAAATCCCAGATTTTCCTGCCAACCACAAGTAGCATTTCACAGTTTAAAAATCTACTTTTTGTTTCTGTTAATTGTTGTAGGGAGGGAAATTAGAGGTAACTACGAAGAGCAACCCCTACCGTAGGCTAACTGGTTCTTAAAATAAACTGGGGTAAAGGATCTCTGATACCAGACAGGAGATAACCAAGAAACACAGAAGTAAAGAAAACGGGAGAGACACGAAGCACTGCTCGCTTTTGATCAAGGGTAAGAAAGAAAAGCCCGAAGCGAGGTGGCCGCACCGGCGCGTGGAGGGGAAGTGTCACCGCGCCCAGGTTTTATCCTCCGGAGAGCCCCCGGCTCACTCGCACTGCCATGAGCTCAGCTCTCGCATCTCCGGCAAACTACGTGCGAATCGAGGTGTCCCGTGGAAACCCTTCTGCCGGGGAGCGCGAGGGCAGCTGAGGTTTGAGTCACCCCTCGCTCTGGATTTCAAGGCAGGAGTAACACACGGGAACAAACAGGATTCGTAAAGAGAGAGAGGATCCGGGGAAAGCAGAGATTATTTCAAGCCCGGAGTTGGAGCTTTAGTACTTTAGTTTTTGTTTCTTCGTGGTGAAGAGAGAGCTGGATTTTTAAAATCCATTAGCTAAACGTGTTTAAACCTACAAGGACTTCTGTATTTTACAAAAAACCCAAAGCAGGAGGGAGAAGGCTTTGCGGAGCCTCCGCAGCCCTGCCTGTAATTAAGTTTGGGAGACAGAGGGAAGTTGAGCGCATCATGTTCACAGCGTGTGAAACACGAAGCGAAGGCAGGCTGCTGGGGCCCCGCTGGGTTTATTATCATATAGATGGGTTCAAAACTTCATCAGGGCTAGGAACAGCGTGTCTGATCAGCCGGTCACACTTAGCAATCACCCTCGGTAAGTGAATCTGCTGACCGGGCCAGCTCTCTAAGCCCCATCAAAGCAGGTACACGGATGGAGCGGCCGTGACGAGTCGCGCTCATTTGAGAAGCGACTCTCGGCGCCGCGACAACAGGCCGGAGACGAAATATCACCTGGTGAGAAAGAAAAGGAGCAGCAGGAAAGAGGAGCTAATAATAATGAGTTTAGCTTTTAGGCCCAGGTGAATTCTAAGCAATAAACTCCTTTCTCGTACTTGTTTACAGCAGTTATTTATTCAAAGTAGTTTAAAAAAAAAGAGAGATAATTTAGGCCTGTAACAGTCCTGCTAAATCCAAGCATAACTTAACTCTTGGACAAGGTCCGTTAGTGCAGTTCTGTGATTTTAAATGGCCACAAGGCAACGCCAGTCCCATCAGCCTCGCATCCCTGCAAATGCTTTCGGAAGAGAGAAGCGCGACACAGCAGCAGGAGCGTTGCTGGTGACAGCTTGTGTGTATTTAGTTTGGTTTGGTTTCCAGCTCCAGAATCCCCACAGCTTGGCCCCACCTCAGGAAAGAGGGACCTCACGTAAGCAAAGGATTAGCTCTGCAGCTGGCCGGCCGCGTGGCCTTCCGTGGTCCTGGGGCTGGCGTGCCAGAAGGCTACCATCAAAGGTTGCAAAAGAACCCTGCTGATGGCCTCGGATCTTTTAAACGGATGAAAGGAGAATCTCTGCCTTTATTTTTTTTTTTTTTTTGAAGGAAGACTGAACGAGAACTCCCAATCCCACACTATAATTTATCAATAATAATAATAATAAAAAAAATCTGGATAGAAAGACTTCCGTTCTTAAGAAGATCCGGCACCAAGATAAATGCTGAGACTCAACAGAAGATCAGGATGGGATGAGGATGGGATACGCTGTAGGAAAGCACAGAACTGACTGTATTTCTCCTCCAGCCCAACACGGAAGACTTTGCTCAGAGGGAAAGCAGAGTTAAATCTACACTGACAGGCAGCACCGTGTGCTAAGTCAGTACAAGTTACAACAGCTGCCAATTTTTAATCCTCACAGAGCATTCGCCGTGGCATTTTCCGACAGGAGACTATCCCTGACAGCAATACAACAGCGTTCCTGGAACAGCTCACTCCGGCCTAAGCGATACGGCCTCTCCTCCTCTCCGTTCAGAGGCAGAGCCTGACCTGGAGGGACCTCCGACAGGTTCTGCTGCAGCACAGGCACGCACAGACGTGCCGGCTGCATTTCATCCAGTTAGACTGAAAAAAGGTGTATGATGGCTGCGCAAACACACCTGACTTTCCTGGAAGAGGACAGAGACAGGAACCACGCTGGAAAGAGACAAAAAAAACCCCCAAACCACCCGCAATCCACAGTGTGCTGCTACGAAGAGGAAAAACGTAGAAGCAAAGTATTTAACAGGGACACGTGGTTCTACTTTTTTTAATTCCAAAGGCTGTCCAGAACAAAGAAACCATCAGTGACCTACTCAGAGAAAAAAAAAAAAAAAATCAAAATCAAACCCTAAAAAAGCCCTTCTGTCTCCAGTCTCACCTGGAAAAGGCTGTTGCAGCTTTTGAGCCTCCAGAAGGCCCTTCCCTGCTCTACTACCCCTGCTGAATGGAAGGCAGGAAACTGAAGGAAATTGCACAACTGCTCTCCTACAAAAAAAAAATAGTCTCCAGCACTCCCTAGGTCTTCTGTGAAATGCCAGCCAGAAGCACCCACTGTTAGCGAAGAACTCCACCTGTGAGCCCCCTGGCTGCAACTCTTGGCTTTTAGTGTACAGCAAACACGGGTAATGTCTTGGGTTTACCTGGCAAGAAGATAAAGCTGTTCTCCCCCAACAGAAACCCTGATTATCTTCACTTCTAGTTGCCCAAAAACTAAGCATGGGCTCCTAGGGCTCAGCTGAATGCCTTTAGTCACAGAGACAACACAGACCCAAAATCATCTGTGCAGCCCGAGTCAGATTTTCTCCGTGCCTTTAAGGAGTAGGTAGAAGGTGCATCACATTTTGGGACTCCGGCTCCCTCCAGTGCCGGGGCAGCAGAGGCTGGGAGGTGATTTCCTCGTCACTCCAAGCAAGGGGAAGGTTTGCTCTTGCCACGTAGCAATGTGCTGCGAGGAGATAATGCAAGAGCCTTTTATTTTTAATTTATCAGAGGCCAGGCAGGGCCGAGCAGTGCTGTGCTCTCCCTGGGATCCACGCACGGGAAGTTCTCCCGGCTGCCGTGCTTCCCAGCGCGAACAGACCAGACCCCTTCGGAGTTACAGACAGCAAACCTACGCCAAACAGGGATTTTGATGTTCGTTTCCCTCCCCGCATGCTTAAGACAAAGCAAAAATCAGTTTTCACATTAAATACTAAAACATCTGCACCTAAATGCGACGCCTTCGAGTCACTGCCAAGTGACTGGAATGTATCTGACAGTTTATACCTGGAATTATTCTTTGGCTCTTTTTCAGTTATATCCAGAAAACACCCCACACCCCAGTTCTGTTCCTATACCATCCCTGGCTGAAATCCTAAAAAGAACACGATGATTCCTCAGACACTGGAGAAAAAGGAGGGTCTTAGTCTTCTACTGAGGATATATTTCTGAGTATAGCAGTCCTTCTGCTGAAATAGCATCCCCAAGTCCCACGGTCCGGACAGGATCTTTGCACACCAAAACGGGAGTGAAATGGAACGAGATGCCTTCTCTGTGCCAATGCACCACCGGCTCGTCCGGATTTAAAGAGATTTTGGAAGGTGCTTCTATCTGGGAGGTCACAAACTCCAGAGGAGCTTTAAGAAAGACTTTGTCGGTATCGATGGTTTCGGTGGCGCAGGCCTGAGTCCCTGCCGCTCTGGCCCCGGCAGCCACTGCGGCCACCTGGTTGCCCCAGTAGCCATCCACCGTGACGAGGATGTGATAGGCCAGGGTGTGGAAGTGGATGCGCGTGAGGTCGGAGGCGCGCTCCGCGGTCTTCCCGTGCTCCTTCAGGATCCAGAAAAGGATGTCGCTGACTACTCCCACGTCGGGAACTCCGCTCCAGGAAGCGAGAGAGGCGTGGGGCCCGGAGGCAGACTGCGTGAGGAAGAGCAGCTCCTGCTCGTTCAGCCCGATGGAGTTCACCAGGGGAAAGACCTGCTAACAGAAACACAGGGCAACCCTTGGTCCCTCGGGGACAGAATCAGACCTTGGTCTCCCTCGCTCAGGGTATTGGTTTTACAGTCCCGTGTTACCGGCTCTATCACCGGCGCCCTCAGCAGCAGGGAGCACCCAGTTCCCTGGAGAGATGCAGACAGAAACCACAAGTCTCCCCACTTCAACAGCTTTGCAAGAATTACTCAGCCAAGAAGACATTTCGCACCAAAGGTACATGCTCTTTTTGTGCCATTAACGTTCTAGACGCACACTTTGACGTTAAAGAGTAACAAAACATCAAATCCACATGAAACACTCGTAACACCAAGATTAGAGCTGTGTCAAGCTAAACAAGGAACCATCATGATCTGCAGGAAAGAAATTCTACAAAGAAACAGAGGGTTTTTTTTAAATTATAAATTCAGCTCAAATTCAAATCCTGTTGTTTTTTTCTAGAAATTGCAAGCCTGCTAAATCTAAACCGGCCAAAGTTACTTCTATCTGTGGAGTTGAGCGTATTCTCCTGGGTCACCTTCCCCCCGTGACTGCAAAAATTCCTTATACCAGAGAAAAGAGCCCAGCTGTATTCACCACAGTGTTTTTACTGAATACAGGCAGTGAATAAACTCAGATCTGCAGAAAATCCTTACTCCTTGCTGACAACGGTCTGATGATCAACCCAGAGCATTACAGATACCTCCTAAATGCCACTTCCCAGAGAGACCTACCTAAATTGAATACTCTCTCTGAGCTAAAGGAAACAAATCTGTCCTCTGCGAAGCCACAAGTCATTACAGTTCTCCTTCGCTGCACAAAGGAGACTCCGGTGAGCTCAGCAGAGAAAACAGCAGCTTCCAGAACACAAAGGCAAACGTTAAACCCACGTTCTCAATTTTATCTCCAAATAGATAGCCCTAATTTTAAGTTTTCTATATTCATCTACCGGTCTCTGCGTTGTGCTACTGGAGAAAAGGAAACTGATAAAAAGAGCATGTCCTTTCGTTTTCGTTACCTGATGCACAATGTTGCTCATAAAGTCTTGATCGGTCATACTGGCCAGCTCCAGGTGTATGGGAATGTCCGTAGGGATATCGGAGATGGAGGCCACAGCCTACAGGGGTACAGGGAAAGAAAAAAAACCCCACACCCTAAAACATACATTCATCAAGAAACCCAAGGAACAAAGGGGTTTTAACTCAGAGATACACATTGTTTAATCTTCTCGTGTATGGATTTAAACACAATTCCAAATGAGATCTCTCACAAGCGCCAGAATGTACTGCTAAGGAGAAGAAATAAAAACAACTAGTTTTCAGAATCCCAGAGCAAGAAAACCATATCTAAACCTAATCTGCACCCAACTCGGCACTTTTCTAATGGACTAATTCAGAAACCTCGCAAATCTGAAGCAGCTGTAGAACAGCTGATCCTAGAACAGAAAAAAAGGGGAAAAACCCCCAAAACTAGTGCGTTGCATGAGGAAGGGCAATCGGCTGTAAAGACACAGCCCAATTACAAGTTCAAGCCCAGGAAACCAAAAGTTTGCCAGGAAGCATTTGTTGGAAGGGAAATGAAGGTGGTGTTCAAGTACCTCACCTCCATAAGGCGTCTCTGCCGCATCTCCTTGCTCTGGCCTTCCATCATGTGAAGCCCTGAAAGCACCACCAGATCCGGCTGAAATTCATCCAAGCTGGACACAAACACTTCCAGCATATTTAAGGCGCCGTTTGATAGGTCATGGGAGAAGATGAAGCGGTTGGCGTTGGGTGCTCTCACTCGTCCCCACTCTTCCCCTAAGGCGAAGCAAACAGAAGCACGTTAACGCAGAAGAGAAGCGAATCCGACCACCCATCTAGAGACTGTTTTGGGATATCCTGCTGGAATCTGAAGGCACAGTTTCACAATGTCTGTGTCCAATTAACAGCTACTGCCAGCCATAAAAGTAGTCTTGCTCTTTTTCCTCTTCATTCACTCCTTATTTAGCTGCTTGTCTGATCAGAAGGAGAATTCAATACTTGGTCGGTTTTGCAAGCTTTGTGATGTTTTAATCAGTTGTATTAGTTTAGCATGCAATTACGTGTCACGGCCAGCTCAAGCCAAATATTTGGAGTGTGCAGGATGTGCAAAGAGAGGAGAGACCTTCCCCTTCTGGTAACAACCACTTGTTAGCTTGGCTTACGCTCTATCATGAAGGGACACCCTGATAAATCTGGTGGCTCTCGCTGTTCCCCACTAGGGAGCTCCCAGAAACGCTCTGCAGAATAGAGCTGCATCACTGCTCAACGTGTAAATGGTTTTATTCCTGGATAAGATCACAAATTAAATGGGCTCCGTCTGGGGGACGCTGAACCGTGAGAAAACAGGGTAATGACAGCGAGCCTAGAGAAGATATAAATGACACAAGTCACAGTCCAACTGGCCAGCCCTCTGCCAGCTCTTCCCATCTGCACACACATCTCTGCTCAGGCAGCAGGCCCTTATGATAACTGGACAGAAAGAAATGCAAGGGAGTAAATAAACGCAGGTCACAAAGGGCAGCTTGAACAGGAAACTCTGGAGACACAGGCGTTTTTGGGGGTATCTTCCGTTATAGGCAGAATCTCCACCTTAGAACCAGCCCGTGTGCTTCTTCACCGGGCTCTCTCAGACTGTACACTGGTTATAGTTTGGAGAATATAATCAGCATTTGTAGAAAAGCCACTAAAACAGCATCAACAGCCGTCAGCGCCACCTCCCCTTGAGAAAAGTCTTACGGCAAAGCTCTGTCTAGGGCAAAGATCCCCAGCTTTGCAACAGGAGGGCAGTTCTCACTGAGAACAGAGATGCTGAGGAGATACCATCTACTAATGTATCATCTAATCGTGATGCTCCCAGGGGCAAGAACAATTAAGATTTACTTAAGGGATCAGTGTGATTTTCCAAGTGCTACTGCGTAACGGCCCTTGTCAGTTATAGTACCCTTGTTTCAGCCAGAAGTCCACCTGAGTGCGTGCTTTGGGTGCTGCTCCATCTTAGTGCTCCTGCTGAAAATGTTTAATAAGGTGGTTCTTGCCCCTCTCCTTGCCAAATACTCCCTCTTCTGTCACACCAACGCAAGTCTTTCGGAACTTCCTGTTCTGAGACAGGACTAGTGTGAAATGATTCAGGTTGAGAACAGCCAAGAAAATACATCCAGATTTGGCTTAGCCATTATATTAGAGTTACCCTGAATTTCATCTGCACATGGTTAAATGGTTCCTTTGTACCTCTGTACCATTTTGGTACATTATCGGACTACTTTTGTCTTCATACAGCTTTAGAATTATACCCAGCAGACCCCCTCGGTTTCCACAGGTTACGGGGTACAAGCACACAGAACCAAAGGGGTGCACGAGTCAGTATTTACAGTAACCGTATTACAAAGGCAAAAAGTCTCAAAAGACTTTTAGATGTCTGTTCACCTACCACAGCTCCCTGAAGCGCACGGAATTACGGATTAGTCCAGTGACAGCTACCAGTACTGGTAACTTACACAGCCCTTCTGGAATTAACCGATTCAAAAAAACCTAACTCTAAAACCAGGACTATCTTAGTAATGTTCAGGGTTCTCATCTACCACCCAGCCTTTGGCAAGGTACCTGCTTGATACTCCAAGATAAGATGGAATTCATCTCTTTCCTGCATGGATTCAGGTGGCACGACCACATTGTCATCAAGTAGTTCATGGAGTTTAGGACCAACCGGGCCGCAAAGGAGGATCTAGAAAGCAAGAAAAAATGATCAAGGTTTCCCTGGCACGTCCCTTGCCAATATTTCAGTGCATTTAAGAGCTATCTTATTTTGTGTAAAGCTCTTCTATGTATGCATTGGCCCCAAATCTGTTCATCTCTTCCCAGAAGTAGCTGATATGTAAAATAATCTCATACAGGAAACTATATTCCTTTCAGGGTTTGGGTAGGCGCTGTACAGACACCTTGACTTAAGCCATCACAGGATTAGAACCAAACTCTGTTCACTCTCACAACCTCCCTGAAAGATAGAGGATCTCACCCCGGTCTGTTTCAAACAACGTGGACCTCACACAGCCACCTCAAAAGAGGAACCAGTTTTTCCTAAACTAAGATGAAAGCGAAAATTAAGAGGATCAGGATGACGCAGGGGTCCATATTTATTAGAGAGAAGATTAAGACAGAAGCCAGTAACTCTAAGAGAGCAATAAACTGGAAGTCATCACCTAGACAATAGTTTTTAAAAAAATAATAATTAAATTAAAAATATATAATCAGCTATGGTTTTCAATTTGTAGGCTAATCGTATGTTCTACCATAACCTAAGAAATAACTGCAGGATCCCCAAAATCTACAGGGAAGTAGCCTGAGCCTCAGTAAAGACAAGCAAATAGCATGAAACTTTTGGAACACATACCTTCAGGTCTGGATGTGCTGCAAGCTTCTGGCCAATGAGAGCAGCATTTCCTCCTACGTAAAGCTGTAAAACAAATGGAGGCAGGTTTGGGCATTCCCTCGCTTTGATAGCTTTATACGTGCTTTGCCACAGAATCACAGAATGCTATGGGGTTGGTAGGGACCTCTGGAGATCATCTAGTCCAACCCCCTGCCAAAGCAGGTCCACTCAGAACTGGTTGCACAGGAACGTGTCCAGGCAGGTTTTGAATGTCTCCAGAGAAGGAGACTCCACCACCTCCCTGGGCAGCCTATTTCACCCGAGGCTCTGCCACCCTCACAGGAAAGAAGTTCCTCCTCATGTTTAGGTGGAACTTCATGAGTTCCAGTTTGTGCCCATTTCTTCTTGTCCTGTCCCTGGGCACCGCTGAAAAAAGACTGGCCCCATCCTCCTGACACCCACCCTTGAAGTATTTATAGGTGTTGATCAGATCCCCCCTCAGC